>OX632359.1:42232783-43432783 GCA_951751655.1 Ophion costatus | reverse complement strand
GGATCTTCGGAACCCACTAGTCGAAGTACGTGCTGTGTATCGTACAAAAAACGGATATTACGAAGGTTCGACAAAAAGTCGCGAATAATAACGATGTCGCATCGTTTGAACGACTGGCTCCTACAGTTAGGGAGCTGACGAGCGAAATTTTGATATGATTTGCTCACGTGGCAGATTATTCAAGGCAGTAGGGGTATCCCTCTCTGGAACCCCAATTTTAAGGGTCAGAATGATGCATTTTTTTCTAGTAACACATTGGTATGGAATCAATTCATTTTTCCCAGCATTTTGTACACACGTTTGTAGTTACAATGTAATTATTTTCGTATGTATTTTTTTTTACAAATTCGGAGCGCGGTAATTAACAAACCCAGCAGCACCTGACCTTAATTTTGGGCCTAATCGATCCGCATTACATCAACTGAAATATGTATCGTTATGAAAAATGAGTTGATCGTAAACCCTGATGCTCGCAAGCTCCCCATCTGTTAGGGGCGCGCGGCCCAAACCTTTATGACTCCACACGTATGCATGGTAATGCAATTGAGAGGCTCCTTGCTCAAGTGATAAAACGCTATAGATACGCCCTTGAGTACATTCTTGTCTTTACTATTGGCGTAACTGACGAGAGGCGCGACAGCATTCAGTCTGCCGAATTCATAATTATTCTCTCCCCATTCGCAGCAGAAGGCTATAGCCAGGGTAAGATTTGCGCGCAGATTTTCGTCCTCCTGCGAGAAATAAATTCAAGAGCGCAGCATAAATGCAAAGCGGCAGGAAAAAAAAGCGGCCCTCCCGTTTTTCGTTTCCTACCGTTTCGATGAGATCGGCGAGCATTTTGACAACGCCGTGATCCGTGAGAATGCCAAGATTCTCGGGATCCGTGGCAATTTGAGCAATGGTCGCGCAGGCAGCGGCGAGTACTTGATTATCCTTACTCTCGAGGAGAGACACAGCGAGCTCGAGGCCACCGACGAAGGCCCGTACCATCTCGGCCGAGTCTTTCGCGTATTTGATGCAAGGCACGAGAGCCCAGCAGGCGTTCCTCTTGACGGGATTGCTCGGATGTTTGAGGAGCGACCAAAGGAGTCGTACACCGTCCAACGAGTGGGACGAATCGTTGATCACGTTCATGCATTCCTCGTCCTCGGCGCACTCCTTCAGGACAAGCGGCAAATTTTCCAAAAGCGGCTCGTACGTCACGCTGAGCAGCCTGATCTGGAACATTCGTCGGATCGTCTCTTATTCTCTCAGCCGATAAACTTTAGAGGAGAAACTCACCAGTTTGGGAAGAGCCTCGTTTATTCGTAAAACGTTTCGGTTCGCGGGATCCTTGCAGCATTCGGCAAGCGAACCCACGACATTCGTCAGTACATCCTCATCCTCGTTTTCGTCGAGCAACGAAACGAGGGAGGCTACGAGCTCGTAACGATTGAAACGTTCCACGTTCTCCGGGCTTATGGCGCACTTCCAAATCGCGCCCGTAACCGCACCGAGCAGTCGTTTGTTTCGGCGCACTTGCTCGCTTCTGAGGAGCTCGCATATCGCATCCAAACCACCGGCTTCGCGAACCATGTCGCGGGTCAATTTGTTCGAGGCGCATTTGAATATTGCCAGGGCACAGTTCTCTTTCAGTTCGAGATTGTCACTCGTCGACAAGAGATGACGAACAATATCGACGATCATACCCATTTGCTCGAAAGCGAGTCGAAAAACTTTCTGCAAATCGTCGTGCGTAATGTGTTATACGAACGGGTAATTATGCAGTATGAGAACTTTACCGAAAAACGACGGGAACATTTTTAGTCACCGTGAAATTGTTTATTTCATTATAATGAGTGATATTCCGGCGGGAGAGGCTGACATTTTCCATCAATTCCATAAAATATAGGCTTTTCGAAGTTCGCGGAAACACGTGATAAAATAGCGAATTTTCAAATGTTTCGACCCCTATATTGGGGAGTATGAAGTATTATACAATTGTACTCCATTGGTAATTCTTACGGCCCTCGTAAGGGCCGATGAAAATCTTGATAAAGATTGATGTCGAAAAGTGGCGAAATTTCTATTCTTCCTTCGTGGCTCCGATAACTTCGAAAATTATGTGAAATCGATCACGATGGTCTGGATATTGACGCTCGAAGAAAAATTCACGAACGCAAAACATATCTCATCGTTACAAAATATTGCCGTTTCCGGAAACAGGACAGTCGTGGTCACCGAAATCAACACATATACATTGTTACCTTCGTAATGTACTGTGTAAAAGAAAACACGTAGCTGGTCAGCGAGGCGTCGAAATATTACTTGTTTCTGGGAACTTCGATACCCCATAACATATCGAATTAATGGGAAATGTCAACCTACCCCGACGGAATATCACTTACTTTAATGGAACAAACATCGTAGCGAAAAAAAAAAATTCGGAAAAGTCCTCATACTGCATCATAACCTACGGACGCGTCGTGCACGTACGCTTGTGTACGTACGAGATCGGCGCATCGCTGAACGGCACCCATCGTCGCCACGACGAGATCCGTGTGAACGGAGCGCAAATATCGCGCCATGAGAAAAACGACACCGTGCTTGCGAAGTTCCTCCTTGATCTTCGGACTGATGCTGAGGGAGCCGAGAACTTTGGCGCATCCGATCGCTACGGCGACAAGCTCCTTTTCCGTCTCGTCGAGGCGATCCAAATTTCTCCCGAGTATAGCGTCGGGAATGTCCATCGCGTCCAGCTGGTAGGTGGACAAACGAAGTGTCTTTACCGACTCTTACTTTTAACGTGGGGGGGGGACTGATATCGTGCGATAGAATCACGCGTACTTACGATCAGGCCTACCCCGGAACGAACGCGAATTTGTTTTCTCGCTTTTCTCACGGTAGCGACACTTGCCATCGTCTCGGCAGCCAATATGCGCATATTTCCGGCTGGATGCTTGAGCATCTCCATCAGAGGCGGTACTATGCCAAAATCGACGAGGCATCTTCTCGTCTCGACCGAACTGCTCGCCATTGCCGAAATAACGGCGAGCGCTCCGTGTTGGCATTTCGAGTCCTTTGTCTCGAGGAGATTGACCAGAACTTCCGGACCTCCCATTTCTCGTATCGCACGTTGAATAGCCTACGCTGTTCAAGCGCACCCGCGAACATTGGGACCGTCCAAAAGGAGTTGTTTTTTTTAGTAATCCGCACGTTGCGACTTCTAGTGATTTAACGGGCTACATCTACCTAGGTGGGTCAAAACATTGCATTTTTCATCAATATTTTCATTCGATAGTATCACGTTCTCAGCTATACTCCCTGAAAATTTCATCGGAACGTTTCTAAAATTGAATGAGGTGCAGATTCTAACAGGGCGAGCGGTAGCGCTAACGCACTTCAAACTTTAAGGGGGTCCCGATAAAACCCCAAATCTTCGATATTCATTAGTTTTTTTAGAGGGCAAGGCTTGAATTTATCTTTTATTATTATTCTAGTTTACGAAACGATTTTTGTTGCTTAAAAAAAATGAAAAAAGCTGATTTTCTTCAGAAATCAACTTTTTTGCTCTAAGGCCTTCCCTTTAGCCGATTATCATTATTTCTCCAATATTACTAGTTCGTCAGGTGACCACGTGTATATACGAATTAATTTATTTTTTGCGCAGACTGTTTCAGATAATCCTACAAGGTGCTGGAGTGTACACCTTCGCCCTCCCTTCCGGGCAGCTTCACGGCGACTGGTTATATCTCCGCCATTTTTCTTTCTTTTTAAGCAACAAAAATCGTTTTTAGAAAACTAGAATTACTTAATAAAAAGTACCTATGATTCGGGAAAGATATTTCTTACCCTCCAAAAAAAATCATGAAAATCGACCAAGATGTGGCGTATCTATAGCCCCCTTAAGGCGTCTGCTTACTTTAGACGCTAAAAAAAGCTATTTTCCCGAATAGGCAAACATATTTTTATGTTCTTTTTCTGATTTTTCTCGTGATTTTTTTTCAAAAACTCTCAATACATGTACCTTCGTGTTAAAAAAAAATGCATTCCTTTTTCACCAACCGTTCCACAGTTACAGTTAAGTCCACAGAACATAATTCCACAGAACATAAGTCCACAGAACATAATTCCATATATGTTCCGTAGCTCTATGAGAAAACTGACCCTGCTGGAAAGGTCGTAGTCTCTGAGAAGGCACAGTGAGACGGTGGTCGCCGTTTGATCGCCGGCCTTGGTGTACTTGATGAGCTTCTGCATGTGCCAAAATTCCGAGGGAAGCTCCGCGACGTCTTCCTTGGCGAATCTACTCTCGTCTTCGCTGTCCGAAACCGGCTCATCGTCCGAGCTTTCCTCCTCGGGCCTTTCGTCTATATATCGGAACCTCGGACCGTACGGTGCTTCGGTAAGCTTGAATATTCGTCCGACGGGTCGTGTCTCTCGGGTGGCCGGCTTCGGCGGCGCAGCCCCTGCTCGCCCGTTACCTTTCCCGGCGACATCGGCATCTACAATTTCTTCGCTACGATCGAAAAGCGCGCGTACTTATTGGTCTTATTCCGAATATGTTGGGAAAGGAAAAACTTCGTAAGAGCGTGTACAAGCGCTTCAACATAACCTCACAAATGTTTCAAAAGTTTTTTCTCGGAGGAACCATTTTTCTAGGAAAAACAAGGCATGGCGTCCTGAGGAATTTACCGCCGCGCAGAGTTTTACGATTTTCCTTTGCCCCAAGTATTGTTCATCTGTAATAGACGCTCGTAAGGGACGTAAGAAGAAAATTTACTCAGTCGATCGGCGACGCTGTTCGTGGCTCTCGGTGCTTCGATTTGTTATTGCCTCTGCGGTCGTCTTTGTTTTCTTCGGAGGAGGCATATTTTCCGGTACGGCTCGTCTCTTTCCCTACACCGAACACAAATCCATTAGCCACAAATATCCTGCGGAGAGCGTCGTTGGTGTAAGTTGTGGTAAAAACAATTATAATAGCTGCCTCGTAATTCCATAGGCATCATAGGCTGCCATGGATACGAATTGATAAAGCTTGTCCATTGTTTTCTGTCGTGTGAACCAGTCGAAAGCTCTATGTAGTGTAGAGTGGTGCGAAGGAGTGCAGAGTGGTACAGAGCACCGTCTTACCTCGAAGAGGGCGTATCTTCTCGTACACACCAATGACGTGCGACATGCGATTACGGCGCCGTCCAGCGGCAAAACTCGTCCCCCCGTACCTCTTATGAAAAAACCATCGTGCTTCCAACTTTTTATTTCATTGTTCTTTCGAAATTGATACGAAGAGAAGGCTTCGAGATTAGTAAACCCATACAACACATAGATCTCGGAATTGTCAGTAAACATATTTTTTACATTATATGTACATAACTTCAATCGAGAGATGAACGATGCGGATAAATTGGCTGATCAGTAATGTTGTGTACCCGCGTCGATGGAGTGAAGTAAGGTATCGATGCAAAACGGCGGGAATTTTATAGTTTTTTGAAGTTTTGGTATTAGGATTGATTCGTTTGGTAGTTTTCACATTGCCGATAGATGGAATTTGCCTACTCGACTTTCTTTCCGCAGTCGCATGTGGCAGATGTGATAATATTGAACCTTTTTGGGTTTGTTTGGGTTTGAGGTATTTTCTGAAGTAAGAAATAATTATTCTACAATTATCAAACTGTAGGTATACTTCAATAGTATATTTAAGTATACAATACAATTTTTTAAAATGTATTTATCATCATAATGGCGGTGCTTCGGCCAAGTGACTTTGATTTGAAAAAAAATTCAAACACTTTTTCAGTTTAAAGATGTACAGTTTCTATTTGACAGTAATTAAAATGAAGAAAATGTAAGTTCAAGAAAATCGCACGCATTTACAAGAAAAAAAATCAACATTTCTGTAAAATTTGTATTCGAAAGTTTTTTTTCTAACTTTTCAAAACAATTTTCGTCAAGTTGGTAGCAATATTATCAATATTTCTACCAAGTTTCAACTCAATCGGCTTAATAGTTTTTGAGTAATCCTGCACGCCAATTTTGATAATGCAGTTTTCAGAAAAACGCGTTTGAAGCTTACGCCCGCTCCGAATCCGAGCGCTGAGGCTGAGCATTGATTTTTCGTTTTTCGCTTTGAAACTTTGGGAAAATAGTCTACATATTTAGATCTATGGTTTAATGAAAAAAAGTAATCGTTTTTTATTTATCGTTTTGAATGTGTACGCCGCCTTGAGGAAGTATTCTAGTCGGGCCTAAATTTCGTGCGTTTTTTCGAGCTTGATAACAAATTTGACTATACATTTTTTTACAGTCTACGTACTAAAGTTTTAAGAACTTGCAAGAGTAAAAACTGAGCAAGCAAAATTGAGAAAGTTATGGGCCCCTAAATATGGCCGTGAAAAAGGGGTTGAGGCGGTTGCCATGATTCCAAAGCTCCCGTTCAACCGAAACAGAAATAGAATCAATTTTCTTGATCGATAAGACTGTCATTATGGCAGGTACCAAAGAGAAAAAAATAGTATGGCGACTAGAGGAAAAGAGTACTTTTTTGCCCTTTTTCAGATTTTTCGACTAGAATACTACCTTATTCTATTGATCGAAGTACCAGCTCATCTCGAAAGTTTGTAGTAACAAGAAAAACCATGGCCGATTGTTTTGATTATATTACTTTTCAAAGTAATATTTCCCTCTAGTTTCCGCGGATGTTAAGCCCCATTGGGGAAACTCGATCTTCCTGAATGTCTTCCAAAATCCATTGAAATCTGTTATCGTAATTAGTAGTCGGGTATCTCTTCGCGAAATAATATCTTCTGCTGCTGCACTATCAGCTACCTCATCGGGTTGGATACCCCGATGAGCAGGTAACCAAAATAATTGGACCGTTGTCCCCTGTTTTTCTAAATCCCTCAGAGTTTCTCTTATCATTAGCCTCAAATAAGAACTTCTTTTATCTTCTCTTCATTACTCTTAACACCCTCTAGAACTTGCATTATTGCCATAGTTCCGGGAATGAATATTGATGTATACTTTGCAGATCTGAACATCCGAAAATCGTCGTTGTCAGCGCTAGTAACCAAGAAACGAAAAAAGCTCTTATCTCACACTTTCGTAAGTCTAAACTTCATTACCGATACACAACAGCGCCAGCTGTAAGCAGAATGTCGCACCAAATTTGCTCTCGCAAAAATTCACCATACACGTTTGCACATAAATTCATTTTCACCGGTAGTACTTTACTGACTTTGCTATAGTGATAACGGGTGAATAGAATTGGAATATCTTTCTGTTCAATATATTACCAATTTCGTTTGTTAATCTTGGCCAAGAGAAGAGAAACGACAACTTACGTACGATTTCAAGGCGAATGCTTTGCTTCGTTCGTCCAGCCTACCTCCGACGTTTTAACAATTTTTTAATTTGTTTCTTCAAATTATATTCGAAAGATGTACACCGTTTCAAAAGGTCCGAGTAAAATTGTTGCCAAAACTCGAAGAGGTAAGTACCAAGTGAACAATCCGGATAAGAATTTGAATAAGGCGATAACGATGTACGATTTAATCGATAGGAATTAGTCAAAACCTCGAGCGGCTGGAGACCCTTCGCGATCTTACTCGTAAAAGTGGCGAATCTCAGGAAGACAACGACGAGATTTCCGCGTAAGCCTCGTGCTTTCTTCTCCCGCGTCTCGTGTCTCTTCTCGTATCGTACGAGCCCCCGTGACGAGGACTAAAAGCTTAACCTAACTATTGTTTTGTCTCTGAACGCAGGCACACTCTGCCGAAGCCGGTTTTTAACGTAAATGGCAGATCGAAAATGTCCTCGCAGCGATACAGGATTCAGCAAGTGATAACGCCCGAGCACGAACAACTCATCAAATTCGTCTACGAATGTGAGTACCGCGCGTGAAATTATCAACAGCCGAAGTATCGTCGACGCAATCCGTCGTATACCCGGACAATTATCAGTGACGCCGCTCGTGCGAACTTTTGTACAGCGTGGAGCCAAGTGGAGGAGCGCGCGCCGTGCGAAGGCGTCCTAGACTCCAATTGTGCAGAAACGAGACACGTTTTGGATAGGAAAAACCCATCATCGCTCTACTACAACGACGGCGAGCCCAATCGAGTGCTTCAAGGTGATATCAGGCTCTTCCTTCGTTCGCCCCAACAAAAACGTTTATTCTCCCTCGTACCATCGATATAAACCGCTCCTGTTGTCTTTCAGACTTCAAACCGTTCGATCTAGAGTCATGGTGGGGAAAAAGACTGTACAACAACATAACGAAATCTCTCTGAGTTCGGATGGGCGATAAAACCAACTAGACGGCCTCGTTGTCCGCTGGCTCAAAGTCTACTCGCTACCCAAAGTGAACGTAGTCCGATAACGACAGACAGTTGTCAAGGGAGTGGGGAGATGGAACTACAGCGTCGAAAGCTGTAGCGCAAAAAAAACGTTTCCTCCACCCGCTACCTGTCACCGCTCAACCATTCAGAATCCGTAGCAGCTCGTCAAATTGAAAATGGAAGAAAATATTCGCCCTTGCTCGTTGTCCGCGTTAGGATCGTGCTCCCGGTGAGCCCACGAGCGAGTTACTCCATCGCTTACAATTTTAGTATAAAACTCGTAGACTGATATTTTTAAGATTTTCGCCAGGTCTGAAAGACCGAAAAGTGTGCGGAGGGTCTGTCGCAACCGGAGCCACGCGATATTCGAGCGACGCGTCGATTCGCCTCCGTCTCCACCTCCCCCCCACTGCTTCCCGAATATTGTAGTATATGTACATAATCCGTACGAAATATCGAGGCCTCTCGCAACGAGATAACGAATCCAACGAGTCGCGTTATCAAGTTCATGACACGATTCGCGTCGGCTGTAGTCTTTGACGTAGTGCAATAGTGTACGTGTGTATCATGCACCCACACACACGCGTGTTCATGTACGTATGTATATAAGTGAACGAGACCGCGGCTGCCATAGTGCCCGCGATCCGTTGAGACTAAAAAAAAAACAGAAAATATATATATATATGAAGCTTTGTACGAAATTGCGTGCCTGTGAAATTGCCCGCCATACACGCATCGTTGTCATCGTAACACGCTGAGAATTTGGCTGCCTCGCAAAACTCGACGTAGAAGATTTCGGTGCGCGCCGCCGTGTGCGGCTAAACGGTGCGCCGAAGACTAGCGGCTCAAGAGCAAGGAGTGAATAGAAAGATCGATCTTTTGCGACAAGAGAGTCCAGTGCGAGAGGTTATGTTCGCAAACACGAAAGAATAGCCTTTATCGGACGAGTCGCGAATACTCGTGTGTCCATTGTTCAAAGTTGGCGCAAGGAGTGAAAGAAAACCCAAGAATATCGTGTGTGGACGGGCATTTCCGGTATTGGCGGGCGGGGGGGAGGCTACGTATCCTAGACGTTTGGGTGATGTTAGGGACGACGGGAAAACGCCGCAAAAGAAGATTCCAAGGATTATATTCGAGTTGCGGATTTAGATGAAAGATTAATAATTTTGCCGAGAGGGGCTGGGGGCGGGTTGGTGGTGGTGGTAGCGGCAAGGAGGTAAGACCGTGGCTGCACGAGCGAAATACGATAAAATGGGAATCGACAAGGCCAATATCCCGCCACCCTTGGGTATACGTGAAAAACGGTGACCGCGGAGGGTCACAGTGGGTGGCGGTTCAAAAGACAGGTAAGACGATAGGATGAACGCGGTGATCGCTATGTGCACGTTTTGCGAGATGCACGGACCGCGTGTTATATTTACGACGCAAACGTATCGTACCTTTGACGAAACGTGCGTCAAGAAAATGCGATTCTACGGGCCAAAGGAGATAATGACGAGACGAGGCGGCGATAACGGCCCGGCGCTCCCGACGGACGGAAAGCCTCGTAAAGACTGCGACGGCTGCGAGAGCTTGGGAAACGTCAAGTATCTCAGCAACGAACACGAGAGTCGGACTTCCTTCCTGTCAGCCCGTCAAGCTCTCGCCGAGGACACCGTCGATTCGCTGAAGCACGCGTGCGTAAGGTACGCGCTATCTCTTCTTTCCTTTGCCGTATATGTATGTTGTACACGTGAACGATAATAATATTGACCAGATTGTTTTCCCCACAGAAGCCTCAGCTGCGAGGTACATCTCGGCGAGGAGGGAGTCTGCTACTTTGGCGACGAACAGCGCGGTCACGTCCTCAGTCACGCTTTCACCCTCAAAGATTCACAGGTGAGAATACACGGGAAACCATGGAAAAAACCCTACAAGCGGCGCTTTATCTATCAGCGGTATTAATTCGATGCCAACAAGTTGCCATATCGGCAGGACAACAAATCTGTTCATTTCTCTAGTCTCAGACATCTCTCTCCTTAAGGAGGTACAATCGTTACTACGAATCCAACTTTCGGATTTTTTATATGAAATTTTTCATACAATTTTGACAAATACTTTTTGCGCCTGTTGCCAAAGTTTGAGCTATTCTGGCCGTTTAGTTTTTTCGAAAGAAAACTGCAAAGTCGAGCACTTTGAGTTACCAAAGTACGTCGTCTTATGGAGACGGTCAACCGGAAGTGCGGTTTTATCATTTATCGGGCATCAATAATATGTATAATTATATTCTGCCTATCGTGTTGATTACGCTGAGGTAATTAGAGCCTATTTTAATAGGCTGGAATTTTATTACATTGATATTATTACAATGATTACTATCGAGTCGTTGGTAATCAAATTTTTCAGTTTTTGTTCACGTGCAATAAAGTCACCATTTACCACAACATTCGGCACACTGTAATCGATAATACGAATAATCAACATGGGTAAACATCAATCAGAGCAGCTGTGGGTAAAATGAATTTAGACTTTTTTTTTGACCCCGTGGAAGTGATCGTGCCTCCTCAAATATCTCTTCCGGAGAAGCGTTCTTCAGAAACAACTCTATTCCAACATATCTCATGTCCAAAACATTTCTCTGCCGAAACATCTCTACTCGTATAAAGATCACAATACCACAATAATTCAGTTCTGAAATATTATTGCTGCTCTTAAATATCGCCATTTCACAATCTTTCGTATCAGAAACTTTTCTATTCTTAATTATCTGTGTTCTTCAAAATCTCATGTGACAACCAGAAGATCTGCATTCCGACAATTTCGTCTCGCAATATCTCTCTTCCGAAACATCACTGTTCCAAGAGCCGTTGCGTTGCACTTGTTTTATTCCTGGCCAATATAGTAAATGCAATATTACGAATGGAATAGAGATGGATCGGAAGAGAGATATGGCGAGATGAAATTGTCGGAATACAGATGTCTTGGATGTCAGATGAGATTTTGTAGGATACAGATATTTAAGAATAGAAGTTTCGGATACGAAAGAACGGGGAATGGAGATATGTAAGAGCAGTAATATTTCAGAACTTAATTATTGTGGCATTGCGATCTTTACGAATAGAGATGTTTCGGCAGATAAATGTTTTAGTCATGAGATAGTTTGGAGTAGAGATGTGTCTGATTAAACCTGCTCCAGAATAGAGATATCTGAGGTGAGGAATGTTTGAGAATAGAGAAATAAAGAATAGAGTTGTTGTCCTGCCGTAATATCGATATACCGGTATTTCGATATTTTCTCGTACCTATGGGAAAGCTCGATTAAAAACGTCAGAAACGTGTAAGCAAAGATTGAAGTTGTAGAAATAATAGCTTATAGGTAAGTGAGATCGCAGTATTTATGAAAAGTCACTGCCTCGGTGAGATCTTCATTTATTATAGATTTCCAAACACATTCTGCTATGTTCTTAAGGTATTCCTTTCACGGAGTGCCGTATTTGGTTGGGGCGTTGGGAGGGCCCTTCTGAATCATTGGTTAAATTACCGTGGCGCTTGATAAAAATAAGTCGCAATCAATTATCATACCCAACGATAAACTGGAATGAAAAATTTAGCGCAAGTTTAGTAGATTTTGACATTTTTACATTTTCTCTGAAGTCGCGGCTACGAAAATTCTCCTGCTCTCACTACATTTCAATTTTCGCATTTTTCTAAGTTTTATCGTTAATATTTTCTTTAAACATTCGGTGACATTTCACTGTTGTTTCGGAATCTTCAGATTTTTTATCCGCACGAGCAGTTTATATGAGGCATCTAGAGTTATTTGGTGTCTAAATTATCAGATAGAAATGTGGCCAGCGTGTCATCTTCATAAAGCGCCGTATAAATGGGACGATTGTTAGAATCGTAATTTTTCATTAAAAGTTTGGTAACTTGGCTTGCAATTTTACCAATATACTGCAATGTATTTGTACTTAATAAAAAATCGTAAAGTATAAAATTGAATTGTGAACAATTATTGAAAGCTTTCAATTTTGGGAAAGTGAGAGCATTTTATTTAAAATTCGATCGGGTCCAAATAACTCAGCGTGTCAACGTAGGGTTAATCGTTTAATATTCGGGTTCGTGGAAGCAATACCTCAAATACATCTAGACCGATATAAAATAAATAAACAAACAAAAAGCGAAAAATAGGAACTTTTGTGTAAATCAAATAAGTAGTAAAGAGGCAGCATAAAAATTAGGAAGTTTTATGCAAGTCAGCGTAGTAATGGCTAGCAAAATGCAAACAAATAGCATAGCTCGTGGCAAGTAGGCAACAACATGGTCACTTTAGTTAACGAGATTGAAATGGTTGAAACAACCACCACAAAAAAACAGGGTGTCTAAAGTTTTGTCTTTCAGAGACGACCTTACCTTATTGCAAGTGTAAGCTGCGGAAGAAAATACTTTTTTCTGACTTCACGCTCATGGATAAATAAGTTAACACGTTTGAAATATTCAATGAGGGTGATAATATTTAAAAACTGTTAAACGTAGTAAAAAAGCAAGTGTAAGTAACTTAAGGTAGAACGAGTTTCTCGATTTCCATAGATTTTGATCAAATTTTAACCAGACATTGTTCGTATCATTATGCATGTTTGAGTGAAATTTCGCAACAGTCGATTATTTAGATTGGGGGACAATATTTTTTTAAATTGCAACTTTTAACAATGCACTTTTGAAATACTTATGAATTGACCAACACTTTTATTTGGTAATGAAGATAACATAAACAATAAAAAATATTAATATTCATAACGTAAATATTTTTTTTATGATAAATGTTTTTAACTTTTATAATAAAATATTTTTTACCGAGAATTATTCTGTCTTTACCGAACGTTTTTAGCAAAACCGAATAGCAAAGGCAATGGAAACTTTTTTCACTCGTTCCATAACTAGTTTTCTATCTAAACATTTTTTTTTCTTCAAGATGTATAAACACAATAAAACGGTACGACGAATTATGTGCCCTGACTTTCGGTCTATGCAGACCCTGCCGTGTTAAACGTTGCTATTAAAAAACCCATTATCTCCCAATCTAAATATTCGATTGTTCTGAAATTTCGCTCAAACATGCATAATGATACGAACAATGTCTAGTTACAATTTAAACAAAATCTACAGAGATCAAGAGCGCGCGCTCGTTCTACCTCAAATGGAAATAATATCAATTATAATATTTTAATTTTGTCAACTTTAATACCGAAATATCGTATATCGAACTTTCGGTCCGATATTCCGGTTTTTTGATATTATCAGCAAAACCGGTATCCATGATTCATCCACGAGTGACATTTTGAACTCGTGCCTCGCTCTACGTCTCTGCTACCACATGCAAACCGTAAACGCAAAAAATGAGAAAAAACAAACATACTCTAAAATTACTCATTTCACACATCCATATATGATCATCTCCACTCTCAAGGGGGAAAAGCTCCGGAACGAGGCTTCCGTTTTCAATATCATTTTCATGCGGCGAATCTGACGATTTTTTTTCAGGCACGCGGTATACGAAGATCCTGCAGCTTCGTCGTATTCATGAGGGACAAACAGTTTCTCTTGAACATGTGGCCGTTTCTCGTGGACAATTTGCGACAGGTGATACGCGAGCTGCAGGAATACGCCGAGATCAAGTACAGAGCGGACGAGGCGGAAAACCCGCAACGTTCGGCGCGTTTGGCGAGCGCGAACGCTGGTCCTACAGCGAATCGTGACGCCAGCCGCGGAAGTCCCCGCGGTTTGTCCGAAATAACCAACGAAAAGCACGTTTTCGTCAGGTGAATGATCGTTCAGCGTCGCGAGCAAAAACTTCATTGATAATTATTCAGCGTTGCTCGTCTTTCATCTACAGGATTCACATGTGGCTCGTTTGGATCCTGAGTGCCGGAGGTAGACACTTGGTCGAAATATTTCCAAATTGCGATTACTTGACGAGCGACAGTGAGAAAATTAGCGACGACGACGACGACGAGGAAGAGCAGTTGGGAGGTCAAGCTTACACAGGTCGAATATCTTGGCAGAGAGAGAGAGAGAGAGAAAGTTCAATGTTCGATGTTCATATCGTGCGCGTTCCTTCGACTTTTCAGCCACCGGTAGCGCAAACGTAACGAGTCGATCCGGCAATGTGGAAGCCATAAAGCAGATTCGCAGTCGAAAATTTGTCCAAGGCTCGAAAAAATGTTGGAACCTCTTAGTTCTACGTCAGCTCGCTTCGCACCTGAGTAAACACGATTTTCGCCAGTTGTTGTACGCAAGCTTGACCGGTATACAAGTATTGGTACGGGGACGAGAGGCCGAGAGACTCGACGCTTTGTACGCGCTGAGTCGCCTCGTACCGAGAGCCTGCCGAAGGATAAACCCTCGCGCTACCGAATACACGGAAAACGAAAGTTGCAACAACTTTTTGGGTAGGTTGAGGGAGGATCGTAGAGAAGGCTACGCGGTGAGAAAGTCGTGAATATTTCTTTGCGAAATTTAGGAGTGGAGAGTACGGTCGCGGTGCCGTTACCTTGCTCGAGCGTTTGTCGTCTCGAAATAATCAGCCAAGAGCACAGAAGCAGCAGCAGCGAGGCAGAGGCGAGTCCGTCCCACGTCGTCCGATGGGCCGGCGCCTTGCCTCACAGGCTCCCGACACTTTTGGTCAAAATCGAAAAGTCCCTCGACAACGATCGAATGTCCGAGGTCGTGCTCAGGGCGCACTTGGCTGCCTTGCAGCAAGAATGGACTAAGTAACGTATCCCTCGAGCTTAAAGATTTATCGTTGCCTCTCCGCCGCGCTGTTTACACTCGTATTGACTGAACGCGCTTTCTTGTTTTACCAGCATCGCGAAGGTGTTGCACGCGATGCGCGCACGTGGTCACAGGGCCGATTTGTCCCGTCTGATGATGAGCCTGGGCGCCGGACCCCACGATCAAAAATTACTCGACGCTTGGTCCATGGGACTTCCGTCGAATCCCGCCTGACGAAAATACATCGACAGCGCTTCATCTCTCGTGCGACCGAGATCATCTCATCATCTTCATCGTCATCAATTTAATACAACGCCGACGCGACGTGTCGTTCGTTCATTTTCAATCGGCCGCGATCAGACCGACAATAAATTATTATCAAGACTCGAGAAAAGCCGCGCGTCTTGTTTCTCCAATCGGGCTACACGACGTTCCAATCAGTCGAGCCACTCGACTCTTATTCGTTCATAACGGACCATTTATTTGGACAAAGATCGAGAAGCGATCGGTTTATCGAATCGACGCCGCTACCCACCCAGTCGATCGCGACTTCCATTCAGACGGCAGGCACATTCCTCGCGTATGAAAATTTTCGATTCAAAGGGGCAGGGGGGGGGGGGTAATGCGCAACGCATCCGTGTGCTTACTCGCCCCGCTGCGATCGAGCCAGCTGATAAGTTACATACTACGAACGTTAATCCTCTCCCTGCGATATTCGCAACGTTCGGACGCGTCACCCGTAAATTTATGGAATTGGCTCTGAATAATTGTCGTCGCGGTTATTCGCACCTAGATTCACCCTTTGTACAACACCTGGCGCGTAACGTCTCGAATTTTGTCGTTTCTTCCTAAGCGAGCGGCAAAAATCGTTTTTCTTCTCAGATCCGAGCCTCAAACGATGGTAGTAACACTCTCACGGAATTTCGGCTTCTCTGTAATCGCCTCGTCAATCCTTCTTTCGGTTGAGTATCGCGTCCGACGCCGCTCTCACAGCTGTTGGCAATTTTTAGTTAACGCGCTTACTCGACGTTACCTCGGTTTACCAACTGGGTACAAAATGGTGGCTTACCCGCGTCTCGAGCGTCCGACAGCAAGCCGTCGATGTTGGTTTCGTACTTGACGAATTGCGGACGAACGAAGCGGCGATAGAGAATCAGGGAGCCGTTGTATTCCACAGGTGCCATTAGCCACACGTAGAAGAGGCACTGATGTTAAAATATGATTATAGTCGTCGCCATTAGTCGTTGGGGGGGTTTTTTGTTTTGGCGTTCCACGAACCTTGAGAAGCCAGTAAAATGGGAACAAGCATACGATGTATTCGGAGAAAAACTCGATGATCGTAAATACGGCAAAAATGACCCAATAAGTGAGCCACTTGGAATCGTCTTCCTTGCTGCGCGTCTCCAAGGCTTTCATCGAGCAGTAAGCCGGATAAACGAATCCGATGATGTTGCACACCAATTGCTGGCCGACACCGACCAGCAGGTAAAGTCCCAAAAGGCCCATTATTCCTGGAAAGAGACATACATGAGCGTACGCGTATAGACAAATCGTCGATTGCGTAACCGCATGTCACGAACAACAATGACGTATAATATGGGCTTCGAACGAGCTCCTCGTCCGGCAATTGAGGCAAAATGTTATCATCGTGACGTGTAGAAATTATAAGTACCCAGTAAAATGTAGAATCGATCGACACCGGTCTTAGCCTCGGCGGCGGCAAACGATGACGTCCATGGCTTGCTCTCGTCTCGCAAAGCCTTGTCGAGAGTTTCTTTGATTGCTGTTACTTTCGCCATTTTTACGTTTTAACTTTCGCACTCGCGATTCGAGGAGTAAAAAAAACCCAAAGCCCTCGCCGTTTCGTCGCGCTATCACTCTCTATCTCACGATCTACGCTATATATTTATTGATAGCAAAATGCGATGGTTGCCTGCGCATTCGTTTTGTATAGTCACTTTCGCAGTTTCGTCGATGCGGCGCTGCAGCTCGTTTCCACTGCCGCCACGTTTACGACGTGGAAATTTTCCTTTTCGTCGATTGGTGGAGAACGTTAGTATTTCGATTCGCTGAGACACAAAATGTGTGGCGGGAAAAGAATGGTGCGAAGAAGAGGCCGCCTTGTCTCTTTTCTTTTGTAGACGAGTCTTTTGTAGACTCGTCGAGGTTAACGGGCTACATCTACCTAAGTGGGTCGAAAAATTGCATTTTTCAAAGATTTTTATTCGATTGTATCACCATTTAACTATATTCTCTCAGTTTCATTTCAATATTCGTAAAATTGAACGAGCTACGTATTCTATCCGTTGGCCGGCCTAGCAGCACCGTACTTTGCCTCACGAAATGTCCGTAACTCACATTTCGTATGGAAAGCTGTCAATTTACCGAGGTGAAATTGCGCGCGGTTACATTAAGTGTTTTCATTACTTTTTATAATTATTTTCTGTAACTTTTTCTCGCTCAATTAAGGCGAAACGAATTGGCAACGTCGTAAATCGTGGAAGATCATAATGCCGAGGCTGGCAGAAGTGTCGCAAAGTTAGAGACGTATAGGCTCGTTCATAACCTCAATATTGGCCCAAGAAGCCGTCGGAAATTAATATCGGTCGAGTAAAAAAATTCCGCTGGAAAGGAAAAGTTGTACTAGACTATCTCTATATCTATCTATAGTCTCGAAGAAATAAAAAACTTGGAAATTTTCCGATATGCTAAAAGAAATTTATGTGAAACAAAAATCCGCGTTATTTTGTCCTTGCCTATAAAAGTCTAGAAATGTATAATTTCTGAACATAGTTATCAAATTAATATTAATTATTACTAATTAAGAGAAGAAGTACCGATAATATTATCCTGACCGAGAAGTTCGAAGTTTCCGGGCATAATTACCGAATACCGATAAGATAGGTTGTGCCGCTTCCATGACTGCCCAGTCTAATATTTTGTGTGCTTGATTTTCGCACAAATTCGGTATCAAAAACAATAATTTTATCACGATATTGTGAATCCTCATTTCCACGGTACCAAGGGTTAGTTTGGTAATTAGTCGGGCGGTACCTACTTTTTCAGCTCCGTGGTAACATTCACTTGGCAGAAATTAATAATGTACTAAAAAATGATCGGGAGTTTTGCATAAGCGTAATATAATTAAACCACGAAATACGTCGGGTTGCCGATTTTTTTTCTAACAAAGCAGTGCTGTGGATGGTATTCGAACTGCAGAGGATGATCAGCAGAGTTTATAGAGGTCCAGAAAAAAATTCAGTTCGGTAGTAACATGTTGACTTGACCCCATAACAACCTTAAGACGACATATTTCCGCATTTTTCCCGGATAACAAGGGGTAGACCATACTTCCTAAACTTTCGACGATTTTCAATAAAAATTGAATGTATTGGGGAAAATGAATGGTGAATTCGTGTTCAGGTGGTGAAAAAGTTTCGATATAGTCTTGAAAAAAATATGAAATATTTTTAAAAATCGCAATTTGGCCAAAACAAGTTCCCTCAATTGACTCATTAATTTTCTGTTTCGACTTGGACCTCCGCTCTGTGCGCATTCTCTTTGTAGTCGTTGTTTCTTCAAAACGCTATTCGATTCATGGCGCTCCGGTCGTTTCTCGATTTTTGGCCGAATTAAAAAGTCAGACCTTCGATTTTTGTCAATTTTTCCATTTGCCTTTTTTTCGGCTACTTTTCGAGTGCACTTTCCGGAAAACAAACTATTTGAGGTATCGGGATAACTCCAAGGGCATTATCCGAGTCTACCACAATCTTTTTCAAAACCCTTCAACAAATCTCCGTCACTCAAATCGAGCCGAGGCTACGACGGTTTAAAATTTCGCAGTTTTGGCGATTCCGAAAAAGTGACGAAGAGGGTCGAACATTTCCAGGAAACACCGAGGCCTGGAAATCCGAAAAAATCCGGACAATCTAAACAGAGACGGAGGATATCACGTCAATCCTATTCGGCACCCCGTTCTCCCGGTTTTTAAATTGATCAGCTTGTTGTGCCTCAATTTTGGCGCATACTCTAAAGCGCATAGAAACGAGCATATTCCATTTACGAAATCGAGATGCCATAGGCCGCTGTGCAGACGACAGCAGTTTTGGCAGGTGAAGCACCTCTGGAGGTGAATTTAGCGATACGTATCGCTGAATCGTCATCGTACGATTAAAACGTTCGAGAACGTTCGATTGCCAATAACCGAGTTAACAATTAGAGGAACGAAACGTCAGAAATCAGTCTTCGGTTGGAAACCGAGGGGGTCGGTCTCAAGGAAATTGGACATTTTGTAAATCAAACGTTGCCTAGTTATAATAAAGTTAAATAATTGTAAGTTCATAATTCCCGAGTTGGAGATTTACTCGTCATTGGAAAGACCCCAGTTACCCGTCCCCGATACTCCGATTCCAGCCACCAGTCTTTTTCGGGGACGTTAACTTCCAGGGCACATATGTTGGCGCGATTCAGCGGCACAACAAGCTTATGAATTAAAACATCTGATTGGCTAGTGCAGTGATCTGGAAAGATGATTGCAAGTGTATAAGGAATACCTGAGACACGAGAGCTCTCAACTCTGATGATGTAGACTGTAACGTTTGCGAAACGTAGGCACAACGCTGCCTCCATCCGGAAGCCACATGCTTTTCCAATTGCATATAGAGCCGTGAAAGCCTGAAAACTATAAGGGTCGAACGTTTTTTTTTCTTCCGATTTTTGAACCTTTTCTAAAGTCTATACGGTGAGCAATTTTTCACCGATTACCAATATCATAAAGTTTTCGTCAAAAACTCCAAATTATGCCAGCTAAATGCGGAAACGTGCCTGCACCCACTGTTAACGATTTTTAGCGGAAATTGGCGGTTTTGGGGACAATAAATAGTAAATTTGAGTACAGGGGATTAAAATACATCGATATAGACTTGGAAAAATAAATTCGAAATACAAAACCGTTCCGCGCTTTTTCCATAGAAAAGTTTCCGCACTCCGATCGGTGCTAATTCGTCTTCGCTTTGTATTTCGAACTCCGCTTGGTGCGCATTCTCTTCGTCATCGTTTTCTCTTCTAAACGCCGTTCGATTAATGGAGTTTCGACAATTTTTCGATTTTTGGCGGACTTTAAAATTCGGACCATCCCTTTGCGGAAAAACTAAATGTCATTGAGGGATGATAAAAACGGCGTTCTCGAAGCCCCTAATAGATCTCCGTGACTACGGCTTCCTTAAATTTGGCGATTTCGACGATCCGGGAAAAGTGCCCATTTGCCAAGGTTTCAGGGTCTATGCGATGTGAAATGTTTAAATATAAGAATAAATATTATCCTATTCGAGCGCCACATTTCCACCTAATTGTAAAAAGTTGAAAAGACCGTTTTTTTCCCTGGAGCCTCGGAAGAGCGCCATCGAAAAAATAAGAAACATTACTTTTAAAAGTAATTTTTTCGAAGATATGAGGGAACAAGAGTTTCAAGTTTGAGGAGGTGAAGAGTCGTATAGTCGGAAAAAAGCTGTCTAGGCGTATCCCTGTATACTTGAATCTCAGGTTTGTACAAATATTTCGAGAAGCGGAGGCAGGTACGTTTTCCGAAAGTACAGCCTAAATGTTTGCCGGTAGTGTAAAAAGCAAATCGTTTACGAAACGACCGAATGTAGAATGTAGAAGATTCGTCCAGATTCGAACCCGATAACTATATATCTACGGATGTAAGTGGTATCAGCTAGAAGGGCGTACAAGGAGGGGCAGGGCTTATACGTTTAGTGTGTCCGCATCAGTCTTAACGAGTTAATATTGAGCTTGGTAGGTAAGAACGTATGCGAGGTATCTATTGACACGACGAAACAGCCGTAAGGGAGCATTGTGTTGTATTCCGATGATGGTTGGGGAGGTTCGAAAGTAGTCTGCCGAAGCCACGCGTGCCATCCGGACCCGAGGGCATCCTCGTGACGTTCTCAGGTAGATGAGCCATTAAAACAAAACTGCTATTACTGCGAGGTCGAAATTGTCCCGAGCAAGACTCGGAGCTCGAGGAGCATGACGACAATCTCCGATTGGTTTGATCGAAGAAACCCGAATCCCTGCTACAGGAGGAAAGTCTGCGAAGAAAAGGGCCGCAGTCAGCCGCTGAGCCTCGACGTCCGCCGGTTGGACTGGAAAAGCTATTAGCGTTCGTGTACTCGTAATTCCAGCCGTATCCCGAGGTCGGAGAACCAGAAACGGATCCTGATGCCGAGCAACAGGAGAACCTTCGGCCTTGGCCGCAATATCCCATCGGTGGATAGACTTGGGCTGGACTTTGAGATCCGTTGTGCGAAATATGATGATCGTACATGATCCCTGGAGGAACGCCGCTACCGCCGCCAACGCCACAACCAGTCTCTATACCGGAGGAACACGAGAAACGTCTGGCTGGATAAGTGCCGCCAACGCCGCCGGTGTCGGAACTCGAACCAGATCCAGAACACGATGACAACCGCCTCAAAATTAGTCCGTTACCGGTATTGTCGAGACCTGTTACGGAAGAGGACGAGAGTCGGCGCGCCAGCCATGCCTCCGTTGATGCAGGACCTGCAACATTCGTTGTACCCCTCAATTAAACTTGCCAGTCTCTGCGCAAATACTGTAATTGTGTCAGGACGCTGAATAAGTTCTCTCTGGTTTCCAACAGATGGCGTCAACAGAACTCCGGGCGTCCAGTTTAAGATCGTAACTCATCTATAAAGTACTATAAGCAAGCTTCAAATTCAGTGCGTGTCATATCGCCGAAGTGTAAACACCTCTTTTTTCTCATGATGCTAAACCTGCCAAATTTCGTGCCAAGAAAGAGTATTTGCGGATAGTTATTCTGCACTACTTTCTTTTTGAACAATCTGCAGCTGAATCACACAGAATTCTCGTTGAGACTTACGGCGACTATGCTCCGTCGGAAACAACATGCAGAGATTGGTTTAGACCAGCCCCCTGACGCTGGTCCACTATTCCTATACGATAAACGAAAACGCGTTTTGTCTCGGCTTTTTAGTTCTTGAAATCGCCATTACCTAGCGTTGGCTGTTATGAGACAGCTTTTGGCTCTAAATACGCATGCGCAATACAATATTTCGAAAACACCCAAAATGAGGACCACCCTAATATATATACACACACACACGGGGTGGAACGTTTAACGTGACGACCCCAAATATCTCCGTTTTCTTTACAGTGACAAACAAATTTTACAAGGTAATTTGATTGATTTCGAAGGGCTGATACAGCGGTGAAAAATTCATTTTTGTCAAGGTCATGGATTTTGCGTTTCAAGGTCATCAATGGTTTTCCAAATGGGAACATGGTTTGCTTTTATTGAGACGTTGTAGCTGATTTTCGGACGAATCCAACGACCTATGATACGATGACCTGGAAATTATTTTCAACAAAATATTTTGGGTTTGTTCGTGTTTGGTTTCGTCACTCTATAGGCAACGGAGCATTTTGGGCTGGTCACGTTGAATGGTCCACACTATATATATATGGTTTTCATAAAGTGCATTTATCTACCAGTTTCAGCCGCTTAGTTTAGAAGCTTCAAAAAGAATGATTTTTATGCGTTGAATTGGAGGCATTACCCCATGAAGACCCGTGTCAGACGCTAGCTGAACTTGCAGAATCATAAGCAGTTGACAACACAACAGTTTCGAGACGTTTGAAAGCATTAGGATTGGTTTTTAAAAACAAATCATTAATTTTCATGACACAACAGCGAAAACCTATTCAACATGGCTAAACAATATTCAACGTCAGAATTTGAGAATTCTGAGAATTACTCGCGAGTGGTCTCGTAAAAACGTACCTCGGAAGTTGTGAGCAGGGTTAGGGCCAAAAGGCATATGATGGCAAGGGGGATGAGGTCTCGTGTATTTTCCACTTCTCGAAATTCGAGGATCCTCCGCTTCTGAGCCACTCGCACAGCTCGAAGAGTTGTACATATTTTCCCTTGGAACTGCGTGAGCGCTCTTCTTCGTCGTCACGACCGATTGCTGTTGCGTTATCTGCTGCTTTTGATGCACCTGTTTTCTCTTTTTCTCGGTGTTGAGCGAGCTTTGCAATTCGTAGACTCGCCCATCCCCCAGAGGCAACCGCATTGCGCTTCGCGCCGCTGCCGAATCCGTAAATTCTATGAGCGCGCATTCTTCGCTGTTGGCTAATTCTGGACGCTTATCAATCGCGTGACGCACCTGAAATCAAATCATTCACCGTAAGCTATCATACGGTGTAGTTACGTTGGACTTTACGCTGTTGAATTTCGTCGAGTTTTCGGGATCGATCGGGTGTCTTTGGAGGCATTTATTTCGTCACCGTCGAGCCTAAACAAAACGTCGGCGAACACGCATTTAAGGAGTTTCGATAACATTCGTTGGCTGCAAAAATAGGGATGAATATGCAATGAGGTTTCGGCAGGCTGCCAACTTCGGGCGAATAAAATTTCATGTAAAAATAAATGTTTATTGGGCAATTTTTAGATCAGAAAATTGTTGGCAAATATTTCTAAACCGGAAGTGATTTAATAGGTATCATATTTGCCGTTGAGGGAGAGATACCTTTGGGTGAGGAAGGAATTTGCAGATTTTCATGATTTTTTTATTGAAGGAAAGATTTCTTTACCATTTTTGAGAGTCAGGGCATGTTTTATTATTACTTTTGGGTGTTGCATGGTATCTATTGAATTATTGATCTTTAAAAACCGCAACCTCATTAGTAAACGGTGCCATGACTCCCTATTTTCAAAGATTAACCACTTAAAAAATTATGTAACTGCCAAAAGTACTAATAAAACATAGCCTAAGTCTCAAAAATGGGCAAGAAATCTTGCCATGTAAAAAAAATCATGAAAATCAGCAACTTTTTCCCCCGCCTAGAAGCATCTCCCCACTTAAAATCCGAAAACAAACCGTTCGAGCTCAAAATTGAGTCCTTTTTTCGGGTATTATTAATGAACCAAGTACATACACCACGTAATTATTCAATACGAAATTCCTGACATTGCAATCATGGTTTGCTAAGTTTTTCAATCTAAATCTCGGTATTGCTTCAGTCCCTACAGCCCTATAACTAGTGTTTACGAGGTGTCACGTGCATCACCAAATGGATAAAGGTTGGACTTGAATATAAAAAAATCTCCGAACCGATTTTGTGAAAATAATTGATTTTTGGGCAGTTCAGGGATCATCACAGTGTAAACTTAAAAAAACATCCATTTTTTGTATTATCAAATAGTATAGACGGTTACAAACGTGCTGTTCAATTTTTGGGGCGAGATTCGAATTACTGTGGTCGCTATAGCCTTGATCAGAAAAAGGGATTCGACCAGCTGCGTGAGACCTGGCGCGGACGGATGCGTTTTTCTCGAAATGTCGTTTTCCAAACAGTGTACACTCTTAAAGGAAGAGTTCTCAAGCTATCCTTTTTTTGCCACAATGTTCTTCACGCCATTCTTTATCTTGCTATAGAAGCTCTTTATTTTAATCTTCATATTTTAAAAAAATGAAAAACTCAAAAAAATATACTAAATTCTAATATTATAATATACTAAACTATACTATATAAATATACTAAATTGATAAATAAATATACTATATAAACTACTAAATAAATATACTAAATAAATACTAAATAAATATACTAAATAAATATACTAAATTGATTAAAAAAAAATAAACTCCATAGCAAGATAGCAACTTTCATACTGATTAATAATCTTTTTACAAGTTTTGTTTCGGATAATATTTACGACCACAAGCGTGTACACCGTGAGGACTCCTTTTTTTGGAAGA
The DNA here is from genome assembly GCA_951751655.1 of Ophion costatus. Taxonomy (NCBI): domain Eukaryota; kingdom Metazoa; phylum Arthropoda; class Insecta; order Hymenoptera; family Ichneumonidae; genus Ophion; species Ophion costatus. The sequence goes on along the minus strand of OX632359.1, from coordinate 43,407,915 downwards.
AATTTTGAAGCGTTAAAAAAATGTAACAAAGATAAAAATAAACATTTACAAAGTTATTTTCTCTTCTTCATGAGTGCTTTGATTTGACATAAAAAAACAGACTGATTAGCGTATTTCAACAATCGAAAAAAACTTCGCGAAAAGCTTTTTTTCGACCCGTTGCACTGTGATGATTTCTTAAGGCCTTAGGCCACAGTAACGGCTACAAAATCATGTGCGAATTTAACAATTTTTTTTCGTATGAAAAAGTGATTCACTTTTAAAATTAATTACACAATAATTTAGTATGAATATCAAGCTGTTAGAAAATATATATATTTTTTTTCGATGTACAAAATGGCCGACAACTCGAAACTTCTCGAAACAGCTTTTTTTCAATTGGCGAGGTAAGTAGCTTCAACAATTTTCACTCGATTTACTTCAAATTTAAAAGTTATGTTCCTAATTGCATTTCGCAGAGAAGTACGTACATAATTATAACGAAATTTTTCACTGAAAATTCATTTCTTAAGTTCAAATACCTACAACTTTTGAATAAAACAATATTTTTTTAATTTCGTACGTACTTCTCTAGGTATTCTAATGTAGATTGACGAGAATTTTTGTTTTTCGTTCTAGGTAAAAAATTGTGGATGCTAAATGTCACGCCGCGGAGCGCCTAAAAAAAAAAGATAAAAGTAAATATTCGTAGTCGGCCATTTCGTACATCGCAAAAAATATACATATACTTTCTAACAGCTTGATATTCATACTAGATGTGTAATTAATTTTATGAGTGAATCATTTTTTCATACGAAAAAAAATTGTTACATTCGCACGTGATTTTAAACCCGGTACTGTGGCCTGAGAACTTAATGCAGCCTACATTGATTTCTCAGTGACATAAATTTCAATAGTCTACAAGCATTTCTATTCGAGTCTCGAAGCTCCTCGAAAGGAGCTCTCGTTTCGAATTGCATAGCTCGGAAAACTATCCACTACTCTCTGCTGTGGCATATGCGTGGGGAAAAAAAAGACGGTTTACCTCGGTGGGGGTAGGATTTCCCGGTCTGAGAACTCTGATAAGTACAATTTCGCCGCATTGACTGAACAATTCGGCGACTGATTCGACTGAGAGTTTGTCGAGCGGTAGTCTCGTGGCCAGCACGGTCCTAGACGGCATCGTTTGATCGTAGGGTGGCAGCGGATCTTTTCTTCTCAGCTTCGTGCCCTGCTCGTTTACCTCGAGTTTCGTCGATTTACTTCTGAGCGCAGTGCCCACGATCCTCCAGTCTCGACTGAGATGTTTAACCCGTTTGAAGCTTGAAATGAGTTTCAGCGACACCCACCTGGAAACGCGACGAATACATATGTTCTGTACAGCGCACGATCGAAACAAGCATTTGTTACATCAACGGAGAGCACTTCATTATTACATCGAAAGACGAAGCAATGCTTCATTTACAGAAGTAATTTCATACTCTCAAGCAAGATTTCGTAATACATTGAATGGAGTACAGTACCGATCGAAAAATGAATATCGGCTTTAGCATTTCGAAATGTCACACGCCGTTCGAATTTTTTGTTCATCCAATAGTGTAGATATCGTAAAATTGCGCAGATTATGGAAAACATACCCCTCTTTGTTTCTTTTCACATGTTTGAGAAGAAAAGCATCCTTCACGATACTTTCGTCGCTCAAGTAAAATTCTACTTGTGCCGATATTTTCTCCGCTAATTCGTCACTGCATTGCGGCGTCTCATCCTCCTCGTCTTCTTCGTCGGTGGTCTTTCTGTTCGCGGCGTGATCGTGCGTCGTCGTCCTTGCCGAATCTCCGTCGAGCGAGGCCTTTTTATCATCGCGATCGATCGTATCGTGAATTCGTAGCTCGGCAGCGTTGACGCGCGGCGTATCGCCGATCTCGACGCTCGCCGATTCCGCATCTATGCAATTGTTGCTGTTGTTGTTCGTCTTGTGTCGCGGCGATAGCTTCGCCCGTGAAGTTATTCGGTTCAGGGAAGCTGTTCGCTCGGTACTCTCCAAACCGGAACTATCGCTGTCGGAGAAATCGGCATCGGTTTCTTCCCCTTTCGAGCCGCCTCGGTCAAACGAGAGGCTGACATCGCTGTCGACCGACGATATGCTCTCTCTCGTGTCGGACTTCTTCATCGGCGGTGGTAAAAATTTCAAACTTCCGACTTCATCCCTCAGTTCGCCTTCTTGCAACACTTGCTCGTCCATCGCGCTGCTGCTGCTCCTTCTCGATTGCTCTTGACTGACTTTCGTCTCGTTTTATTTTCAATAATCCACTACTACGAATCATTTGAATCGGCCCTCAATTTTTAGTGACCGATTGGACAGTCGCGACGCACCGGTCTCTGAAGATATTTATTTCGTTAAGTCGCTGTCGCGCACTGCTCGTTCCATAGTCGAAAACGTCTAATAATGCGAAGAGGACGACTCTCGGAGATATTTATGCCGCTTTTTTCGACTCTTGCTAATGGCTCGTGTTTATTGCCCGCAAATCGGATCAAACGATTATTGGGCTGAGCGCGCTTCGTATTCTTTTCGATATTGCCAATTGCAAACAGCCCTATCGATGTACGAAGAACAGTCAGCCGGACTGAGGAGATGGAAGAGGGTGGGAATAAGCGTAGCGCGTACGACGAGAGTCTGAGAAACAGTGGCCTTCCCCGAAGACAAGATCCGGACTTGTTTAAGTACTTTCGCCCAGTCAGCTTCGGAGGGAGATCGGCTTGATTCGCGCTTGCGCGATAGGCGGACACCGCGCCGTCTTGTCGTAACGAAGCGTCGACGCATTCGCACAGAGAGATCACACATTCAGAGTGGAGACGAAGCAACGACGCGTACCTCCCTCTCGCCGATATACGAGCAAGGGGGGGGGCGTCATCGTTCGCCGACGGAACCCCGCCACGACGTCTCGTTCGTTTTCCAAAGAACAAGAACAATAAACCGACATCTCGCACACGCCTGTGACCTTCCCGAAGGTTACGACCTTCCAAAACGCCGCTCAAGAATGAAACTCGTCCTCGTGGTGCTCGCTTCCGCGAACCGAGACAGCAACCTCTATCGTTGATCGTTCACTCGAATCATCGCGATGTTATTAGTTGTGGTGAACGAATGATAGCCAAATTTTTCACAAATCCTATTTTAATATCCTTGTCATTCGTCATGTATCTACGATCATTCATATTTGGTCAAAATTTGTCGGGCCGTTCGGCAGTATTACCAGCGCCTCTCGATAACTTCCGAATCCTGTGAAACGTCTCTTACGCGCATGCGCTTCAAGCTATATTCGTCACTTTTGCGACTAACTTCGCGCGTCAAGTATATTTTCGTGCGCCGCGAGCGTTGGACGAACTTTCGACGTGCGTTCTGCATTTAGGCTGGAGTGTTGAATGTAGATTGATCGTTGGTAAGTCGGCTCGGAGTCGCGAGGATCAAAGAACGATCAATGATACAGTAACATTCCTACGAAAAGAGCGAATTGATTTTCATCGGTCCTTGGAGAGAATCCTTCGAGCTGCGTGTGTGTGTGGGTACGACGCCGGCGTGGAAAACTTTGAGGCTTTTGGAACGCGTGAGCCTTGAGCCATTGAGATCACAGGGTCGTTTTGCTTTATTCGCTTGTTATTTGATTGACGGAGATTACCGGCTAGCACTCAATTCAAGCTTTATTACTCTCGGGACTAGCGTAACTCGGTCGTAAACGTCTTCGCGCTAGAACGAACGGGAGTCGAGAGTAATAAAAATAATAAAAAATAAATATCGATGAATCAGCCGTGCCGATAAAATCATACATTCGTCTGTGTTGTTATGGGTAGAGAAAGTTTGTTCTTGTGGACACGATAACGCTATAGAATTAAGGTAGTATGTGCACGAACCTCCTCATTAGAAAGAAAATTGATTCTTTTTTATGCTGTAAAGGGTGTCGGAAAATGGCGTGACATTTTAAATTACGCGCCATGCTTTTGTGGCGAACATAGAGTACTAATCTTTGACAACTGGCGTCAGGAAGTATTGAGGTTAGTCATGGAGAATTAAACGATCGAGCAACGCATGGGAATTGTTATTTGCTGCATTGTTACTGCATATGGCCATTTATCGGATATTGTGCTCGTAACATAACCTCTATGATTGTACCTCATATCAAAAGAAAAGTATTCGTAATTTTCAAATAAATAATACGTTTTATTAATAAATTTAAATGTCAGGGTTGGTCAAACAGGGTGTGAATGTTCAAATAAATTTAAAGTCGCGTCATCACATGCGAAGCTTCGTACAAGATAATTTTAAAAAATTACGAGCTCAATCAAGTATCGGGGGTAAAAATATGAGAATCCTCAATTTTTTCAAACACTTTAAAAGACTTTTGCTACCTATGAAAATATTAGTGGAAAATGTTTCTTATTGAATTATCAATCGCGTTGAATATTTAAATTGTTCAATCTATAATTGAACGTGGTAGAATTTATATTTGCCAAGGCTGTCATTGACGATAAAAATGTAAAATCACGGTCAGAATGTTTTTTCCGAAAATTTGTTCGCGATTAAAATAAGTAGGTATTTTCATTATTACCAAAGTGAATGTTTCTTAATTGCATTACGTTATTGACAATAATTGTTGATTGTTCGAATTGTGTGACGTAGAGGTAAGTGTTGTTAAATTTATATCAAATATTAGATCGATTAGATAGAATGCTTTTTTAGAAAATTCGTTTGTGATTAAAATAAGTCGGATTGGTAAAAACTTATGCAAATCGTTTACCTTTCGATTATTACCAAAGTAAATGTTTCTTAATTTCATTACGTTATTAACAATAATTGTTGATTATTTGAATTGTGTGACGTTGTAGAGGTAAGTGTTGTTAAATTTATATAAAATATTAGATCGATTAGATAGAATGCTTTTTTAGAAAATTCGTTTGTGATTAAAATAAGTCGGATTGGTAAAAACTTATGCGAATCATTTACCTTTCGATCATTACCAAAGTAAATGTTTCTTAATTTCATTAAGTTATTAACAATAATTGTTGATTCTTTGAACTGTGTGAAGTTGTAGAGGCATATATCTTTTGAGAGCAGGTTTTGTGATAAAAATAGACATTGGAGTGAATTCGTGCAATCGTGCAATCTGGTTCGATATATACTTTAATATTTCCTTCATTATAGTCATTTAATTATATTAAGACTTATGTCTTAATATAATTGCATGAATTATTAATATAATTACATAATTATATTACTTTCTTAATATAATTAAATATCTAAATGATGAGAATTCTGTCGGTTATTGTTATTTAAAAATCAAAATACCAACATTTCGAAAGTCGTTCGACCTTTTATTTCCGTGAAAGATCAGACGCACCTCCCTGGTTACTAGAAACTCTGAAAAGTAAAACGTCCGGACAAAGTTCGCCAAATAAAAAGTCGACTGTAGTTCCGTAAAGGACATACTTCCGGTTAAGGGGTTAACCCCACTTGCGATTTTGAAAAAATCGATTTTTTTTATTGCTTTTTTTGAAGTATATGTATCTGAGAATATGTCCTGAAAATTTCAAGTCGATCCGAACAAAATTGACTGAGATATGAGCGTTGAAAGAGAAGAATCCGTGAATTGAAGAACTGAAATTGAAACTTTAAACGCGTTTTTCTCAAAATGGCATTTCTGAACTCGGTGACCAAGATTACTCGAACACTAATGAACCGATCTTCTTGAAATTTTGCAGGCTTATTTAATACATAAAAATGTAGTCTTTAATCGTTCGATTTTTTTTTTCGAAAAAAAAATGGCCGTTTTATAGCCAAAAAACGGCCGTTTTTTTTCGTTAAAATCGAACCATTAACTTTGACTGTCCGCCATTTTGTGAAAAATGAATATTTTTTAAAATCCTTCGATCAAAGACTAGTTTATACTTATATTTGACTAAATCCATCCGCATTTTTTTTTCGGATGATCCACTTGGCCGCAATGTTGGTCACCGCAAACCGTGTATATAAAAACATTATTTCATTGACGACCATTTGCCACTAAACAATGTAATATTTTTCAATAAAAAAATTACTGAAAGTTCTTCAAGATGTGTTCTTTAAGATGGTATATTGATCGATTAAAAAAGTTTTGTAGTTTTCTTTAAAAAAATTCATGAAAAAGGCCTTTTTTTTGCGCTACAAGTGGGGGTAACGCCTTAATTTGGAATTTCGTGCACCCATGTATTTTGACTCGCTGATCACGAATATGATAGTGAAAATACCCGCAAACTTGATTTTCAAGGTCAAACGTCACAAAAAACTGTTTTTTCAAATTTTTTCCATTTTATTTTAATAAATGTTTATCTTGGAGAAAAATCTTTCCTACAAAATGTGTAGCCTATCAAAAGTTTGATGTGTTCCGTACAGTTTTTGTCTAAAACGATTCTGTTTCGAGAAGAATGGGATAATGCTCCAATAAGTACATTTTGCTAAAATGTATTCGTTTCGATATTATCTACTTACGCACTTTACCGCGGGAAGGTTGAAGTTTAGTCTTTAAGAGGTTTTCTCACTTCATACGCTAAAAAAGGCTATTTTCATGAATTTTTTGATAGATTTATCTTATGGATATTGATTTAAAATTTGTTACACTTTCGAAATACATTTAAAAAATGTATTTGTTCAAGTCATTAGTTATAGACGAAAATGGTTAAAAAAATGACCAAAAAAAGTTGTAGGTCTGAAACGTTGATGAAATGTCGGATGGATCATCCGAAACAAAAAAATCAAATGGCTTTAGATTCAGTATGTTAATGGCTTAGCGCATATCATACGATTTTTGATGTATGCAAAAATAACAAAATGACGAGATTTTTCGAAAAAAAAACATCAAAAAAACGTGTTTTCACCATTTTTGGCGAAAAAAAGTAAATATAAAAAATTTAAAAAATCCTTGACATGCGCTATAGCAATAGGTGTAAAGAATATGTGGTTAAAATTTCATAAGGATCGGTTCAGTAGCTTCGAAGATTTGATCAACAAGCCGTCGAGAAACGTTATTTCGAGAAAAACGCGTTTAAAGTTTGTTTGGGTTGCATAGATACATAAATGTTTTTTTTAAATGTATTTCGAAAGTGTATTTATTAAGTGTAACAACTTTTATATCAATATCTATAATATGAACCTACCGAAAAAATTCATGAAAATAGCCTTGTTTTAGCGTCTAAAGTGAGAAGACCCCATAAAGTGCATGTTTATTTTTTGCTTCTTTTGTCACATGGTAACTCTAACTATGATAGACTAAGCAAATCTCGACTTGTGGCTAGGCTTCTCCATCGTTCAGCCCTTTTTTCGGTTACACTTGCATCAATGATCGTGCCAACGACGCCCACGGCCATAAAAAAAGTACATACATGTGGCAGGCCGTTTCGAGTGTTCGCAAGTCTTGATGTCCCGCGGTCGCCACCGCCGCTGCCGCGCATCCGGACGCCGCGAGCATAATAAGATATGGGTCAAGTGCGGCTGGTATCGAGTATAAGGGGCTGCCCCCGCCCCCCGGCCCCTTTTTTCACGTGTGCGTGAGCGACTTGTTTTACCAGAGGGAAAGGAAGGACTTGTTCCTGTATGCCGGGGGACCCTCTCTCCCCCATATACCACACATATTCGGTACAACGTCGCGAACATTTCGCGTGTATGCGCGTCGCCTGTGACTTTGTATATACATACTTTGACTCTGCTGCAGGCCTTTTCGACAATCGCTCGCGTTTTACACAACTGAAAAAAACTTCAATAACGATACGACGTTGCTAGATCATCTTTTTTACGTACGGGTTCTCATTCTTTTTCAACAATTATTCTGTGGACTCTCGTAGGTTCGCGCCCTATACAGTATTGTACAATTTGATAATATTTTTCCACTGTCGTCGAATATCCATAAGTCGAATATCCATAACTCGAATATTCACAAGTCGAATATCCATAAGTCGAATATCCAGAAGTCGAACATCCATAAGTCGAATATCCATAAGTCGTATATCCATAACTCGAATATCCATAAGTCGTATATCCATAACTCGAATATCTTTGAGTCGAATATCCATAAGTCGAATATTCATAAGTCGAATATCCATAAGTCGTACATCCATAAATCGTACATCCATAAATCGAATATCCATAAGTCGAATATTCGTAAGTCGAATATTCTTAAGTCGAATATCCATAAGTCGAATATCCATAAGTCGTATATCCATAACTCGAATATCCTTGAGTCGAATATCCATAAGTCGAATATCCGTAAGTCGTATATCCATAAATCGAATATCCATAAGTCGAATATTCATAAGTCGAATATTCTTAAGTTGAATATCCGTAAGTCATATATCCATAAGTCGAATATCCACAAGTCGAATATCCATAAGTCGAATTTCCATAAGTCGAATATTCTTAAGTCGAATATCCATACGTCGAATATCCATAAGTTGAATATCCACAAGTCGAATATCCATAAGTCGAATATCCGTAGGTCGAATATCCATAAGTCGAATATCCATAAGTCGTATATCCATAAATCGAATATCCATAAGTCGAATATTCATAAGTCCAATATTCTTAAGTCGAATATCCATAAGTCGAATATCGATAAGTCGAATATCCATAAGTCGAATATCCATAAGTCGAATATCCATAAGTCGGAAATCCATAAGTCGAATATTCATAACTCGAATATTCTTAAGTCGAATATCCATAACTCGAATGTCCATAAGTCGAATATCCATAAGTCGAATATTCATAAGTCGAATATCCATAAGTCGAATATCCATAAGTCGAATATCCATAAGTCGAATATTCATAAGTCGAATATCCATAAGTGAGTATAGAGTAGAAATGAGTTTGTTTGTTTATTTGGATTTATTTTTGGCGCTCATTTCTACTCTATACTAACTTTTGCTCTACCTCCCGCCATTGCTGGCACTCATTTCTACCCTATACTCACTTATGGATATTCGTACTTATGGATATTCGACTTATGGATATTGTACCCCACTCGTTTTTTCTTTCAAGTGTACAATAAAATACGAAGAAGCTTGGAACGTTATTGTCGTATAAGCGGGACGGGCCCTTCGATTCGTACGAAGAAAATATTATTTCTCATTAGTTATTTCAAAATTTCGGACAATCTTAATTCAAACACTCGACGTTTGTTTCGAATCTTACTTTCTCTTTCAAATGCACATGGAAAGCATCTCCGAGCCGTGCATGCGGATAGGAACGAGAGGAGAAAAAAAGGGTCAAAGGGCCGAGATAATAGACTTAAATTTTACGTAAACGGAATTCGAGTCACCGGAACAATGTACTAGGCGTGTGGCGCGATTCTCAGCTTTCGTCGAGGTGGTCGTATGGCTTCGCCGATTATACAACCGGGTGTTGACGTTACATCGGCACGAACGAGTTTTCACTTCCAAATTGTGCTGAACACGCGCTAGAGCCTTTCGCGCTACGCCAGCTCGCACTCACACACCTAAATGCAAATGCGCGCGCTTCTGACGGTACAGTAGCATGCCTAGGTGAAACGTTAGAGCACGAGGAAAGCCGGATACCTTCCGGACAGATTCGGTAGATGTGCTATTCAGGAATAACACCTTTAGGGTTTGGAAAAAGTCTTTTTTGGCTTTTAAAATACTTTGGGGTCATAAAACATCAACGTAAATGGACAAATGTATGGTGCAGAAATCGCAGATTGATGGTAAACAAATATTTCAAGGAATTAAGGAAGCTTTCCAGTGTGACAGCCCGAAAAATCGCTGTTTTTCGCGATTTTTTTTTTTAAAGGATAAATAATCTAATCGGTCTGGTTTTTTTTTGTATATTAATTGGGTATTGAAGAATACAAAACAATTTTTTAAAGATCGATTTATTTATTAATTAATATCTATAAAAATGATGAAACAATTGTTGCAGAAAATGCACTTGGATGTGGTGTCCACGTTGGGGGTCACAATTTTGAGCTGAAACAAAAAACACAAAAAGATTATTGATCGGTATATAATTGGCTTTCGTGCTATGGAGGCTTTTTTTTTTTTTTTTTTTTGCAAAAATGGCGCCGGTTTGAACAAAAAGTATCGATTTTAGCATTTTTTTTGGCAGTTTTTTTTACAAAAAAATAGGAAGATGTCAAAAAAAAAAAAAGCTTCCATAGCACGATAAACAATGACGTTAAGAATATTGTGTAAAAAATTCAACTCGATAGCTTTAAAACTCTGCCCTCCAAGTTGGACACCGTTTTGAAAAATGCTGTTTCGAGAAAAACGCGTTCAAAGTTTCGCTGTAGCTGTAGCGCTCCGTTGCCTTCTTCCAAGAAATGCTGTACAGTAACCGAAATAATCTGAATTTCGGCATGAAAATTTCAGGGAATATTCGGAAGAGTGTATACTATTCGATAAAGCAAAAAAAAAAAAATCGATTTTTTGAAAATTTCACACTGGAAAGCTCCCTTAAGTGCTCGTACAACTTCAAACGCGTTTTGCTCGAAACCACTTTTTTCAAACTGGGAGGACGGATTACTCGAACATCTTTGCATGGATCTATTTGAAATTTTGACATTAGCTTCACAAATGCATTCTCTATGGCAGTACGTAACCGTTTTTTGATTGAATGTAAACTTTTTTAAATCTACTGCTTACTGTTTTACCATAAAATCGTTTTATTTCTTTCAATGCGCGATTTTTTCAAAATTTGGTAAAAAAAATCCCTACGTAGTCCCATAGCTAATAATATGTGGATTATAATGTTTTTTGGTTTGTGTTCCAGGTCTTATACGTTACGAGAAAACCGTCCTCTCGTGAAGCTATTTGTAAAAAAACGCGTTTTTCAAGATGGCCTCTGTCGCCGCCATTTTGTATGAAAGTTACAACAATTTTTTTTTTATACTTTAACGTGTGTTAAATAAACCCTTTCAAAAGAAATCCTATTCCCTTTTTCATACTCCCAAAAAAAATTGTCAAAGTTAGGCCTTATTTTCTGCCGATAGAGTGGCCTTATCCCTTAACTAAGGAGGTTGGAGCGTTAGCCACAGTCCAAGATTGATTTTTTTTTAACCTACGTTATTGTCTAGACTATACTGACAAGAAATATCCCTCAGGTGACACCCTTCGATTTTGTTGAAATTTGGATATGTTGTAAAGCACCGAAAAGTAAGCGATACCGAAGCGATAACCGAATATCCATAAGTACGAATATCCATAAGTCGAATATACAAAAGTGCCAATATCCATAGGTAAATATCCATAATTCGAATATCCATAAGTGAATATCCATAAGTCAAATATCCATAGGTGAATATCCATAAGTCGAATATCCACAAGTGAATATCCATAAATCGAATATCCATAAGTGAGTATAGAGTAGAAATGAGTGCCAGAAACGGCAGGAAGTAGATAAATATAGTGGGTATTGAAGGTAAGCATAGACAAGAAATAAGCCAACAACGATAGTCGTACTTATGGATATTCGTACTTATGGACATTCGTATTTATGGATATTCGACTTATGGACATTCGCCTATGAATATGCGATTTATGAATATTCGACTTATGGATATTCGTACTTATGGATATTCGACTTACGGATTTTTGTACTTATGGATATTTGCACTTATGGATGTTCGTACTTATGGATATTCGACTGACGGATATTCGTACTTATGGATATTCGTACTTGGGGATATTCGTACTTATGGATATTCGTATTCATGGATATTCGACTTATGGATATTCGACTTATGGATATTCGACTTATGGATATTCGACTTATGGATATTCGACTTATGGATATTCGTACTTATGGATACTCGACTTATGGATTTTCGTACTTATGGATATTTGCATTTATGGATATTTGTACTTATGGATATTTGTAGTTATGGATATTCGTACTTATGGATATTCGACTTATGGATTTTCGTACTTATGGATATTTGCTTTTATGGATATTTGTACTTATGGATATTTGTACTTATGGATATTCGTACTTATGGATATTCGATTTATGGATATTTTCATTTATGGATATTTGTACTTATGGATATTTGTACTTATGGATATTCGACTTACGGATTTTCGTACTTATGGATATTTGCACTTATGGATGTTCGTACTTATGGATATTCGTACTTATGGATATTCGACTTATGGATATTCGTACTTGGGGATATTCGTACTTATGGATATTCGTATTCATGGATATTCGACTTATGGATATTCGACTTGTGGATATGCGACTTATGAATATTCGTACTTATGGATACTCGACTTATGGATTTTCGTACTTATGGATATTTGCATTTATGGATATTTGTACTTATGGATATTTGTACTTATGGATATTCGTACTTATGGATATTCGACTTATGGATTTTCGTACTTATGGATATTTGTACCCATGGATATTCGTACTCATGGATATTCGACTTATGGATATTCGTACTTGGGGATATTCGTACTTTTGGATATTCGACTTATGGATATTCGACGACAGCGACGCCGACTTGATCCGGTAGAAAGAGAGGCGCCATACTACTGAATTATTGAAAAGTCTTTATTTTTTTACTAAACATTGTTCATCGACAAGAAAAACCGTATCGTTAGACGCAGAATATCCTCAGATGTGTATGGGTCTGAAGATTGCGGACCATTGATCGCATTTTACCGTAAACACGCTCCAGCTGGATCCGTTTACACGCAACGAGAATTATTCATACGAGGCAGCGCGTGTCTCACCGAAGAGCCGCCGTTTCCCATCGTTCTTTTTTTTTCATGAAAATTCATGGACAATCGCCGCGATTTCCAAGATGTAGAAGAAGAGAAGGGTTGAGAGACGCGATGGACGGAGCACGATATAGGAAGAGAACGATTCGAAGGCTATCGGAGCCTGGACGGATCCTGTTCTATCCTATTTCTGTGGGATACTCGTTGCACTTAGAAATGCACTTGTAACTCTAATTGTAACAAACTATGCACTGACACAACAACTCGTCTATCGACACGTCATGTTTTTTTTTGTGCATTATTTAATGACAGCAATTGCCAGTGATGCTTTGCCATTCGACATTTCGAAAAACAAAATTCAATCTTGCGGATTGTCTCCTTGATAACGACTGGCCATAACGTTGGCTCAGGCACCTTTGGACGTCATCCGAAACATTTAAGAAATCATTTGCAAGCTTGGTTATTATTGACGGTATAAAAGTCGACTTTTTTTTTTGCTAAAACCTATCGAAATATCAATATTTTCTACGGATATTAATCGCTCGTACAATTGTGGGAAAAATATCATATTTACATCCGGAAATAATAGTGAAAAATATAGTGTAAATGAGACCTTGTATAACTGAAAAAAAATCGTTTTTTTTCACTGACTTAAAGGGGCATCCCTCTCGGGAAACGTCAATTTTTTTTTTATATAGTGTTAGAGTGTGAACTTTCAAGAATATTTTGGAACCAACCGGACCTTGAAGTTCTAAAAATTGACGAAGTTACACCAATTTTAGTGGAACAGAAACTACATATCTTGACACAACGGGATTGATATCTTGAGTAACATTCACACTATTGACTTGAATTTGCACAGTTAGCGTTCAAACAGTAGTCATTTTCGGCTCTCGATCGCATTTTTTAATTGGATGAACCATTGGTCAATAACAATGGCTTCAGCATGTTGTTTTTCAAGAGAAAAATGAGGTTTTTTTTGAGAAGCTGTCATTTTTCGTATTTTTCGATATTTCGAAAAGTGGACAGTAAACCCGTAGTCAGTTGGATATATTTGAAGTAAAAAAATTTTGTTTTCGTTTCAAATTACATTTGAGCCTGGTAGAGGATCCCGCCGTTTCCGGCCTCGCCGCTGGATTGCAACGCCAACTGCAGCACCACGAAAACTTTGGAAGATTGTCTTCCGAAAAAATGACATTGCAACCACAAACATGTGTACAACATGCTGGGAAAAAATTAATTCATTTCTACCAAAGTGCTACTAGACAAAAATTCATCATTCTGACCCTTCAAATTGGGCTTCCAGAGAGGGATACCCAGTTAAGGGGTTACCCCCACTTGCGATTTTGAAAAAATCGTTCTTTTTATTGCATTTTTTTTAAGTATAAGTATCTGAGAATATGTCCTGAAAATTTCAAGTCGATCCGAACAAAATTGACTGAGATATGAGCGTTGAAAGAGAAGAATCCGTTCTTCGTGTAAACTGAAATTGAAACTTTAAACGCGTTTTTTCTCAAAATGGCTTTTCTGAAGTCGGTGACCAAGATTACTCGAACACTAATGAACCGATCTTCTTGAAATTTTGCAGGCTTATTTAATACATAAAAATGTAGTCTTTAATCGTTCGATTTTTTTTTTTCGAAAAAAAAATGGCCGTTTTATAGCCAAAAAACGGCCGTTTTTTTTCGTTAAAATCGAACCATTAACTTTGACTGTCCGCCATTTTGTGAAAAATGAATATTTTTTAAAATCCTTCGATTAAAGACTAGTTTATACTTATATTTGACTAAATCCATCCGCATTTTTTTTTCAGATGATCCACTTCGCCGCAATGTTGGTCACCGCAAACCGTGTATATAAAAACATTATTTCATTGACGGCCATTTGCCACTAAACAATGTAATATTTTTCAATAAAAAAATTACTGAAAGTTCTTCAAGATGTGTTCTTTAAGATGGTATATTGATCGATTAAAAAGGTTTTGTAGTTTTCTTTAAAAAAATTCATGAAAAAGGCCTTTTTTGTTGCGCTACAAGTGGGGGTAACGCCTTAATCGATAGAACTTGATATGTAGAATATTTTCCCAAAGTCCCAAAGCGAAATTCGCAAAACTTCAAACGTGGCAGCCCGTCAACGCTGCGCCTCACCGCTCGTACTCGGAGCGGACGTAAACTTCAAACGCGTTTTTCTCAAAACTGCATTTTCGAAATTCGCGTGCAGAATTGCTCCAAAACTATTAAGTCGATCGAGTTGAAATTAAGCAATAAAAATTGATAATATTGCTACCTTCGACTTGACGAGAATTGTTTTTGGAAAATTATTTTTAAAACCTACTTTTTTCATCCGAATTTTAGAGAAGTTTCGCTTGAAATGTTGATTTTTTTTTTAAATGCGTGGAGTTTTCTTTAATTTGCATTTTTTAAATTTTGATTACCATCAAACCGAAGCGATATACGTTCAAACTAATTTTTTTTTTTTTTTTTGCAATTCAGTCTACGGGTTAGATTGCACGTCGATTCGCAACGCTCGAGGCAATCTTGCCTTAAGGCCTTACGCCACATTAACGGGTACAAAGTGATGTGCAAATTTAACAATTTTTTTTTCGTATGATCGACTCGTAAAATTAATTACACTTCAATTTAGTATGAATATCGAGCTGTTAGAAAATATATATTTTTTTTCGATGTACAAAATGGCCATATTGTACATCGAAAAAAAAAATTCTAACAGCTTGATATTCATGCTGAATAGATGTGTGATTAATATTATGAGTGAATCACTTTTTCATACGAAAAAAATGGTCAAATTCGCACATGATTTTATACGCGTTAATGTGGCCGAAGGCCTTGACACTTTGCCGCAACTCCGCCATTTTGATAATAGATGAATTAAAAAAAATTGTTTCGTATACTTGAATATACTATTAAAGTATACCTATAGTTTGATAAATGTAGAATAATTATGTCTTTGCTTTAAAAATCCTTCAAAATTGCTTCATTTTTCCCGTCTAAATGCATATTCCGCTTCAAGCAACGAATTCGAGAAAATGCAACGGCGTCTGTTATTCGATAGGTCAAACAAGTTCTTCTTCTTTTTTATTTCGTTTATTCGTACAATGCGCATATCGTAGTAATAATCCAAAGTGTGACGACATACCTCCAAACGAGGAAAACATTTCTTGATTTTCGTGATTATTTCAGTTCAATCTTTTTGTTTCAAGGAATTTCATCGATTTTCAACATTTCTCACATTTTCTTGGTTCATATTCTGCGCATGCGCGTTAACGAAAGAAAAATCTTCGTTGGCTTTTTTCAGGTTGATTCCGCCGACGCTACGCGTCACGCTGTCTGACACACCACCGCAACCCGTTCAGAAGACCGTGCCATACCTCCGCCATTTTTAAAGATAAATAAAAAAGAGTACCGCGTAACAGCCAAAAGTAGTAATAAAACATAGCCTAAGTCTCAGAAATGTTGCCGAGATCTTTCCTTTAAAAAAAATCATGAATATCAGCAATTTTTTCCTCGCCTTAAGGTATCTCCCCCCTTAAGGAGAAAGAACGACTCGTTGCTCGTGCGAAGAAAGGTCGCAGGATCGCGACAGATCGGAGGCCCGAACGAAGTAATGAGAACCACTGGTCGGTGAGTCGGACACGAGCCAAGTTTAACAATAAGGACCGGTGCGAGGCCCCTGAGGTGATTCGCCGCAATGGCCATGACCACATTACAAGACATAGTCTCCCAATAGTCCATACAGCCAGGGACGACGATTAATTACTTCCAACAAGAACTGACAGACGTAACTAAAAGCCTGCTCTCCGAGACGTTCTCACAAGTATAACTTGGTAACTACATTTTTAGAGTGACATTAGCAACGAGTCGCAGGGAGGGCGTCAACTTCGGCCCGCCGATTTCAAAGGCCCTTTACCGCAGTAAAGTACCATTTAATATGCAAATGTACTTACGATATGTAAACCATGTGAAGGAGAGACCGCTACGCCCGAAAAAACAAAATAGCGGATAGGTAATCGTGACACAAATTATACACCAGTAACGTTGCATCGAGTTTCGTTTGAGCTGCGTGGCTCAGCCGTAAGAGGGCCCGGCCCAGGCGCGACCCCACTTTGGAATTTGTTTTTCGTCATTTTCTCTTCTTTCACAAGTAACGTGAAACCTACATGTTTATTTGTTGCAAATACGAAGATACAAAATGAATCTATCGTATCATTTGTTACGGCTGTATGCTTGGTATGCTGCGAAACTAACGAAACTGCGAATCACATTCCAAAATGTAAACGAGGTCTGCCTCCCCATGTCCTTGTCGAAGAAAAATTGCTTCTGCAACGCCGTCGTATTTATACAATGCGCTTGGTGCGAACAGAACCTATGTTTCGCTTGTTTTTTTACGATAATTATCATCCGCCAGTGTGCACCAGCGCTGAGGCAAACGCCAGTGATAGCTATGTGTAATTATTGTCACACTTTGGTTTGTGTTGAATAATAAACTCTCTCGTCCATTAAATAATGGCGCTCCGCTCACTTCATATCACCTGTATCCTAATAATTAAATATCTGCAGCGAAAAAAAGACGAGGAAAAGAATGTTTGGACGTTGAACAAGTTCTCGCTGTTCGCCAACAGATGGCGTTACCGGAACTGCGTGCGTGTAGCTGAAGATAGCAACGCATCTATAAAAAAGTACTTTAAGGTTGTTGCTAGATCATTTTTGAAGGGTGGGGGAGAAACAAAGTTCCTATGCTAATACATTGTGTGACGTCACGAGTGCCAACTTATTGTAGCAAAATATTAATGACGTGTACGACTATTGAAATAGATACGGGCTTCGGCAACGTCGCACGGTTCTGTCGTAATTCGAGGATGTTATGTTGACTGCAGTACTGTCACTGGTCGCAGCTGTGCTACGCGCGTTTCGTGCCGGTCGGCGTTGTCAGAGGTTATGTCAAAGCAAAAGGAGGCAACAAATGATTCAGAAAAAAAGATCAGTGCGTCTCGTGCACAATAGCATCGTACTATGCGCACCGAAGTTAGAAAAGAAAAGAAATACATCATAATAGACGAATGAATAAGTTTCCCTTAATCGCATTTGAAATTGGCGCGCTAAGTTTTCGACTGATTCTGCTATTCCCATAATTCCGACGTTGCCGCATTCCAATACATACGTCTCACAAGCCTCACTTTTCCGTAAACTGGTAACGCATATTTTATCATAGTCGCTTGAGTTTTGCACGTGGTTAATATAGGTTTGGTTATATTTTCAAGCATGTATGTATTGATTAGTTTATTTAAGCATGCAAATATATAGTTTTTCCGTTTACTTTTCGTGTAATGGATACTTCTTACATAAAAGAAACAATAACCCGTATACCGAGACATTACAGTCTAAAGCGCATGCGCTTTATGCAAGACAGAGACAGATCTTGGTGTCTCCTTCGCCCACGACACTCCCTTTCCGATGCGCACCGTGCGGCCAAAAATTGAAGCAAAAACTGAACGCTAAGTGAATCTTTCCCCACGACCATCGTTCACGAGCTGTAAGACCGTGGTTAAGGTAGTCCTATCGCTCGGCTTCAATTCGTAGGATTTTCATAATTTTTTTTTGGAGCTTCACTAAATATATCAATAATCGTCTCTGTAAAATGTCAGGGGCGGTTATCGACCTTATTACAGAGAAAAATAAATAAAAATTGCGCACTTTTGTGAAGGAATCTCAAGACGACATACAAAAACCCAATTTCCGGTCGCTACAAAAGTGTCTACAATAGTGAGAATCCGTCAGATTCTTAAAAGTAATCAGATTTACCTACTTAACGCTTGTAGTAACCCACTGCTCTCAGAAAAAAATACGCTTATTGACCTAATTTTCATGTAATATCAAGTTTAATTTGAACTTCCGGTATTGGATTTATTACCACTTGCTACGATAAAGAGACGTGACAGCAAGGCAACAGCTGACTGTAGTCCTAACCTCATCTCACTCATTCGAATCTTCACACATATTTCATTTTTAACCGACACAAATGTTCCACGCTTTTTTATCAGTCATGGCTCGAATACAATGCTTTACATTTCCCGCACCTGACATTGTTTTGACGGATCGACGTTGAAAAGTATGGAGATTAAACTCGCCTGAATCAGTAAAAAGAGACGGAGATAGAACCATTATTGCCAAATATCAAACCTAGAAATACTACGCGAATCGTTGAAATAGCTGTTTTTTCATTTTTCTAATTAAATGTGAACATTCATTAAACAGTTTACAAATGGAAAATTTCAATAATCACGAATTATTTTTTTTGCATACGTTAAAAATATGAATTGTACAAGTCTCAAGTATGATCAGTGGTATGACTAGTGTGAAGCGATAGGCCTACCTTAGGACGCTTCAAAAATAATTATTTCGTTCATGTGAGACGCTAGGTGAACTTGCAGAATCGTTAGGAGTTGACCACACAACAGTTTCGAAACGTTTGAAAGCATTAGGAATGACTTTTTAAAATAAAGGATTAACATTAACAAAAAATCGATAACTTATTCAACATCTCAATAGAACGCGCAAAATGCCAACCCGACGTAATATATAACAGCAGAGTCATCTTGTATTTCCTGTACTTGTGGCAACAAAACATGTTTTCACGCCGTGTGTGAAAAAAGCTAGGATGAGAGAATAAAAATCCAACTTAGCATCGAATCCAGGTCCCGGCATATAAATTGTGTCACCTATCCGCTTTTTTTCACGACCAATATAGTACACGGTTATTTGGAAATCAACATAGGGCACGATGCGTAGCGCGGATTATGAAAACGTCTAGCCACGTTGTCACTTGGTTTTTTTTTAGTAATTTGTTTATTTCGCTGTCTTTTTTTTATACTTGACAAGTTCGTTTTATACCCTCGTCAGCATTACTAATTGTTCAACTATATAATATGTATCAAGTATATTTGTCTTCGTGTTTATTCTTGTAATTTGATAACATTTAAGGGTTTTTCGTATTATGGTTGTTAACCCACGGGAAACGCAGCTTCGCACATGTCGTTATGACGGCAGACATGCAGCGCAAGTGGATAAAGATGGATCAATGTATTTTACATGGTAGAATGTCGCTCCATTTCCGAGTGTACATTTTTCATTCCGGCTGGCCATCTCGTAGCGCTGCTTTATATTTTTATGCGTTATTATCGATTGTTTATATTAGCGCAATAGACAATTCGTAGTTTGCGTGTATTGACTACCTAAACGAGATGCACCGTGGGAGCCGACAATTATTTCTATTCGTCAACGCCTTGCAACATTTTCAACGCGACACCTTGATACAACGAGTAACCATTTTCATTTTTCCGCAAGAGAAATAAAACAATTGGAATTTGCTGAATGAAGAAATGTGAGGCTTCAAATTTCCACAAGAACACACGCACACGTCCAAATAAATCTCGGCAACAACGTCGAAGTATTATGCATTCTTTACATATACTTTGCATACATCCGAAGCGTCGGAAAAAGTATCAATCATCGCTGCGGCTTCGAGGAAACGATTGATTTTTTTTCCCATTCAAATTAAATTCTTACAAGCTGAGGTAGGTGCATTTTTCTTCGATAATGCCCTATCGACATTACCTCTTGAAAAAAGGCTGCTTTTTGTCCGACCAACGCCGACTTTAACATTCGGTATAATAAATTACTGAAATCCTCTCAAACTACAATATTTTACTTTCAATAATATTATCCGCAACGTTTTTCTCTTCTTTCCTGTATCCACCGAGCAAAATAACATTGGATAAATGTGTCAGGAATCCGTCCCTCAATAATACTACCTCTGGAAAACGGTGCAGATTTTTCGTACGAAGTCACACCGAAACATCGGCGCATATTCCTCACTTTTGGCGTGTGCTGTCGAGTAGTAAAACTAGTCGAAGAAACTTTACGAGCTTTCGATAATACCAACAACAACAAGAACGTTAACACAATACGTAGCGTGAAAACAAATCCTCAGCTTGTGCGAGAATTATTTTTTAGGGAATATTCTATCAATCCACGTTTTTTCTTACACTTATAGAACAGTTGGGGTGTTGATAATCTCGCAATATCCATTACTGATTTCAAAAAAATGAACGCCGCAAACGATACCGAGAGAAAGAAAAATTTTCCCGTATTGACAAGAAAAAAGGGTCGGATCCATTCCAAACTACCGTCGACAATTTTTCTAGAATTATCATATATCCGGGCTATTTCTTCTTCGCATTTCTGTTTTCGCACCATGGAAAATGATCAGTTTCCGGATACTCCGCAGCAGTTATGAAACATGGAAAAACGCGTCGGGGAAATGAGCTTTTCTGAAGGCGTCGGACCGGGGGGCGTGGGGGCACGTCGTCGATATTTACAATAAATACAAACACCGTACTCTTTGGAGAAATTGTCTGCGACGCTCGGCCTTGATTGAGTCTTATATCGAATATATTATAATTGTTGAAATGTAAACAAAGATGGGATGCATCGGTGAATGGCCCCATCTCAAAGGACTGCAATGTTCGATTCGTCCATTTTCAAATAAACGTTAAAAAATAATCATTTATTCCTCCACCTCTGATGTCTTTGACGTACTCGCCACATCATTTAGATTTTTTTTTCTACTTAATACTTGCTCGTGACGAAACTTAAAACTGTAAATAAAATCGCACATTTTATACCGTGATATGGCGTTCACAGTTTTAACTCGCACAGGACACACAGACAACTTAAATTATAATCACTGTCACCTTAATATATATATATATATATATATATATATATATATATATATATATATATATATATATATATATATATATATATATATATATATATATATATATATGGATAGATATTTACTTATCTCTATTTATTCTCATTGTTCTGTTGACTTTTGCATTCTACGTATTATATTTTCGTCGCTCAACGCTCATCAATAATTGTTTCTCCAGCCGAAATGCACGTGCCAATGGGTCTCTTCTAGCTAATCATTCGGAGTACAGTTTGAGTGTCAAATTTAACTTTAGGAAGGCATAACAGGATAATATGTATGATATTATGTTGTATGAGCGATTCTAACGAGTTTATTATTATCATGACTATTATTATTATTGTTGTAGGTATTATTATTATTGTTGTAGGTATTATTATTATTGTTGTAGGTATCTTATGAAATACGTCGTGTCGGTGTTGGCGCATACGCGTGCACGAAGGCGCGAGTAACCCTTTTTCAACCGATCCATTAATCAATGAACAAACGAGCTGATACCGATCGGCCGATGTATCAATGGCAATGCAATCATCTCGAAAAAGACGCAATCAGCTTCATCAGGCAATTGAAGAATCGAAGTACTCGCTTGACTCGCTCTTCTCATCATGTTCTTCACTGGAGTAATCCGTTATTGTACTAGCTGTTGGTTCAATGGTTCAAGACTCGTGTCAATAATAATAACAGCGTTAAAGTAAGTACTACGGTTACTATCGGTACGTTCGTTGAACATACAAGAAGCCAGTTGAGCGACCGCTCTACCGATTATTGTACAATAAATTTCTTCTTCTTGTGGGCTGATCAACTAGTCTAGCGGAAAACGTACTAAAACTTTATTACTTGGTTAGCCGTCAACTAGTAATTACTTACTGACTAGTATCGTAAGTGAAAACATTAACCAGTCAACCGCTCGACTAATCCAACGCATCGTTAAATAATATAGAATAATATAATGATAATGAAGAAACCGCGTCGTTAGTGCATTCAATCAATTTTGCAATCGCCTACTTTGGTAGCTACCAAATGTATCGGGAATACGCACGTTGAATTCAAGATGAATATCAATCCTCGCTTATTCGATCTTATTTGTTCGATTTTTCGTCTCCCCAGCACCTTTTCACCAGGAAACCTTATTGTTTTTGGTTTTGTTGGCTCCGTTTGTACTCGAAATCTGCCATTTTCTCGTGGGTGCTTAGCGCGAGAGCCAGTGCAAGATCGGCTTCTTCCTGTTCTTTTATTCGCCGGCGTTCGTCTTCAGTCTTTAAACTCTGTTTGGAGGCCCAAGCGAGCTGTTGTTCCTCGATTCTCGACAAGTTTATCGCTGCTCCGCCACCACCCCCGCTATTGTTCTTCCAAGCGTTCGTTTTATTCTTCTTCTCGCCGAGGCTCAGTTTCTCCTTGAACGCTTGCGTCGGATCGAAATCGGCTTTTTTCCTCGTCTTGTCGCTTTTCATCAAGAACGCCTCGTCGATACTCGTAGTTTTCCCACTAGTTTTCCCGGCAAAGAAATCCGAAACATCCCGATCGTTTTTGACATTTCTGTTTGTATCGCCGCAAGCGTTCGCCATCTCACTCGCGGGAACGTTCGTGCGCTTTGTAACGGTGACGACGTCAAAGTCGGATTCGAAACCGGGCCGCGTGAACGAGTCGTTGTTGCCCGTGGAAATATTCGTACTTTCCATTCCGAATGGATCGAGATATTTGCCAGTTGTGTTTTTCGCGTTTCCATTGATCGCGTCGTCCGTCGTAAAGCCATCTTCGGCGAACGGATCGGCTATGTTGAACGGGTCCTCGTAGCGGTAATCCCGGAAAGGATCCTCCGTGAAGTCCGGCAGTTTGGATGTCGGCGCAGGCGTCGATGATGTTGCGGCGACTCGAGGCCTGCCGGGATCCGGCTTCAGTGGTACCGAAGACGATCGCATTGGTAACAGATCCGGCTGAAGCATTGGTTTTGTTTGTTTGTTTGTTTGGTTTTTTTGTTCGTTTTTTTGTTTGTTCGTTTTTCACTCGTCATTTTTTTTTTTCGATGCGATTTTTTTTACTGAAAATTCAAGAAAAAAGCGCAGGCGCCGATGGCGCCACGTTATCGTCTGCTGTCCATCGATGAACTCCGATCTGCATACTCTGTTTGTTTTTGGCCTACTACCTCGTGTGAGAAAAAAAATTCGAAGAACAAAGAAAAAACGACAATGAGAAAACGAAAGAAAAAAATACGTACAAAACGTAACGTTCGTTCAACACTGTGAAAAAAAAAAAACGAAAAATTAAGTACACGTTGAGAGACTTCATGCTCCAGGCATTCTCGGGATTCGGTGCATTAACTGAAAAATATTACGACATCTACGTAAATGAGGAAAATTGACGAATTACAGCGGTTGAGAATGTCGCCCAAACCGCGCACAATCTTTTGCACAATGCCATACCGGTCTTTTGAGATTTAAGGTATTCCTTTCGCAAACCCGAATATTTAACGATCAAAGCCTCAGGCCGCAGTAACGGGTATAAAATCATGTGCGACTTTGACAATTTTTTTTGTCGTCTGAAAAAATCATCCACTCGTAAAATTAATTACACATCTGTTTAGTATGAATATCAAGCTGTTAGGAATTTTTTCTTTTTCGGTGCACGAAATGGCCGACTACTCGAAACTTGTCGAAACAGCTTTTTTCCAATTGGCGTGACAAATAACTTCGACAATTATCATTCGATTTACTTCAAATTTAAATGTTATGTTCCTAATTGCACTTCGCAGAGAAGTACGTACGGAATTTCTGACTAATCGAAAACTTCGTTTTATGAGCAGTTTATAAGCAGGTATCACGAAATTTTTCACTGAAAATTCATTTCTTAAGGGGGTAGGGGTTCGCACTTTTGAAAAATCGATTTGTTTTGTCTTTTCTTATGGTTAAACATTTCAAGAATATAATCCCAATATTTCAAGTCAATCAGAGCATAACTCACGAAGTTATTGACTATCTAGTCCCGCTCCTCTAACACTGTGGCTCGCGTTTCAAACTGTAGCTAACACTTCAAACGCGTTTTTCTCGAAACCACTTTGTCAAAGTCCGTGTTCACTGCCATTTGAAAACTACATGACCGATTTATTTCAAACTTGGCACACACTTTCTACATGTAAAATACCTCCCCCTCAACGGTTAGTTTGAGATTTTTTTTGTTACATTGAGGGGGTTTTCCACCCCCGAAATGGCGGAATTTTTCGTGAAAAATGGCACTTTTCACTTCACACGACCACCAAAAATTTAGAAATGAAAAGAAAAATTAGCAAAGACCTTTGGCGAGAGGATTTGATGATACTTTGACTAAATTTTAATGGTGCTTGATTTCAGATAATTTCTAGCTGAGATACAGTGAACACCGCAAATCGTGTTTTTCCAAGGGCGTTCTTGGAAAAGCTTTGTCACCGGCTTGTTTGTGGATATTTTCGCGTACAAATTTCACGAAATGTTCTTGAAATGACACTTAACAATGTACAAAAGGTCTCAATAAATTTACTCTATCCATAAGGATGAAAAAAAATCGCAAAAAAGTGTTTTTTTTTCGCGCTGAAAGCCCTACCCTTCCCTTAAGTCCAAATACCTACAACTCTTGAATAAAACAATATTTTTCAAATTCCGTACGCACTTTTCTGGGTATTCTAATGTAAAGTGCCGAGAATTTTGGTTTTTTGTTCTAGGTAAAAAATTGTGGATGCTAAATGTCACGCCGCGGAGCGCCTAAAAAAAAGATAAAAGAAAATATTAGTAATCGGCCATTTTGTACATCGAAAAAAAATATAAATATATTTTTTCTAACGGCTTGATATCCATACTAAATAGATGTGTAGTTAATTTTACGAGTGAATCACTTTTTCATACGAAAAAAATTGTTAAATTCGCACATGATTTTATACCCGTTACGGTGACCTAAGGCCTTAAGCGACTTTCGGCTATGATGAAGTAAAGGTACGTATCAGTATACCAGTAATTCTAGCCAAGTTGCCGAATTTTTTCGGGATAACACCACTACAGGATTTTGGAAAAATCGTTTTTTTTGGCTTAAGAAATAATTTGGGGCCATAAAAACAATATGCGAGTGGACAAACGTATGGTGCAGGTATCGCAGATCAAAGATAAACAAAAATTTGGCGGATTCAAGTGCTCGTGCAACTTTAAACGCGTTTTTCACGAAACCACTTTTTTCAAACTGCGAGTACGGATTACTCGAACACCTTTACATGGATCGATTTGAAATTTCGATAGTAGCTTCACAATGACATTCTCTATGGGAGTACGTAGCCGTTTTTTGATTGAATGTAAACTTTTTTTTTTATAAACAATTTACTGCTTATTTTTTACAAAATTAGATTCAAAAAATCCCTACGTAGTCCCATAGCTAATAATATAGAGATTATATTTTGTTTCGGTTTTTGTTCCACGTCTTATACTTTACGAGAAAACCGTCCCCCCGTGAAGTTATTTGTATAAAAAACTTTTTCCAAGATGGGCTCTGTCGCCGCCATTTTGCATGAAAATTAAAATAACATTTTTTTGAATGCTTTAATGTGTTGAATAAATCGTCTCAAAAGAAAGCCTATTCCTTTTTTCATACTCCCAAAATAAAATGTCAAAGTTCGGCCTTATTTGCTTCCGCTAGCGTGGTTTTATCCCTTAACGAAAAATTACGCCTACAAAAAGCGTCTCATTTATGCGGCATCTTATGGAAATGACACGCTGGTCACATTGTTATCTAATAATTCATACGCTAACTCCTGACGCCTGATATAAACGGCCGAAGCGTGTGAAAAATTCTAAAGACTTCGTAACGACTATAAAACCCGAGGTTAACCGAATGTTTTAAGAAAATATTACTGATCAAAGTTAGGAAAACGTGACTAGGCGAAGAATTTTCACGTGTGCGACTTTTCGGAGAAAACATAGAAATGTCCAAATCGACTAAATTTGCGAGAATCTTTTTTTTCCAGTTAATTTTATTATTTTAACGAAACGGCACTGTAATTTACGAATGATTTAGAAGGGTCCTCCATGTGTCCCCACAAAATAAGGCTTTTCGCGAAAGGAATACCTTAAGGTTTGCGCAGCATTAATCCAGATCGATTCGGAGCAGTTTTATCAAATGTATCGTACGTAATCGTACGTAAAAATGTATCGTACGTGTCCTGGCTCTGAAAACACAATATCGCCCTCTACGTATCAACTGACACGAAGCGTGTCCTTGTTGCTAATGAAAAATTAAATACGCGACACAAGCGAAGTGTCAGACATACCTATTGGAATTGAATGAAAATTACAACTACACGGCGATGTTCCCCATTTGATCAAAGTATCAGTGCAACTATCCCAAACACACGCGACGTCAACAACAACGAAAAACCAACTCGACGACAGCGTGTTTGACGTAATCTATTGTACGAAATTTTGACCTTTCCTCGCTCGGTCAATTCCAACTCAGCGCTCAAATAGCCCGATATTTATTACTGAAGGAAGTAGGAAATCGATGTACACAGGTGAGCGGGAAAGCTATTAAGGGGTTCGGCCACTGCGAAAATGACGAACGCTCGTTCGCCGCATGAGGCAATTTAAGGGGTTACCCCCACTTGCGATTTTGAAAAAATCGTTTTTTCATTGCATTTTTTTGAAGTATAAGTATCTGAGAATATGTCCTGAAAATTTCAAGTCGATCCGAACAAAATTGACTGAGATATGAGCGTTAAAAGAGAAGAATCCGTGAATTGAAGAACTGAAATTGAAACTTTAAACGCGTTTTTCTCAAAATGGCATTTCTGAAGTCGGTGACCAAGATTACTCGAACACTAATGAACCGATCTTCTTGAAATTTTGCAGGCTTATTTAATACATAAAAATGTAGTCTTTAATCGTTCGATTTTTTTTTTCGAAAAAAAATGGCCGTTTTATAGCCAAAAAACGGCCGTTTTTTTCGTTAAAATCGAACCATTAACTTTGGCTGTTCGCCATTTTGTGAAAAATGAATATTTTTTAAAATCCTTCGATTAAAGACTAGTTTATACTTATATTTGACTAAATCCATCCGCATTTTTTTTTCAGATGATCCACTTCGCCGCAATGTTGGTCACCGCAAACCGTGTATATAAAAACATTATTTCATTGACGGCCATTTGCCACTAAACAATGTAATATTTTTCAATAAAAAAATTACTGAAAGTTCTTCAAGATGTGTTCTTTAAGATGGTATATTGATCGATTAAAAAAGTTTTGTAGTTTTCTTTCAAAAAATTCATGAAAAAAACCTTCTTTTTGCGCTACAAGTGGGGGTAACGCCTTAAATCGAAGAGGAAGATCCAACATATGGTGCAGGAATCGCAAATTGAAGCTAAACTTATCGTTACAACGATTGAACTACCACTACAACTTTAAGACCTTAGGCCATAGTAACGGGTACAAAATCATGTGCGAATTTAACAATCTTTCTTCGCATGAAAAAGTCATTCACTCATCAAAATAATGACACATCTATCTAGTATGAATATCAAGCTTTTAGAAATTATTTTTTTTTTTCGATGTACAAAATGGCCGACTACTCGTAACTTCTCGAAACAGCTTTTTTCCAATTGGCGTGACAAATAACTTCAACATTTTTCACTCGATTTACTTCAAATTTAAAAGTTACGTTCCTCATTGCATTACGCAGGGAAGTACGTACGGAATTTCTGATTAATCGAAAACTATTCATTTTATGAGCAGTTTATGAGCAGTTACAACGAAATTTTTCACTGAAAATTCATTTCTTTGGTTCACATACCTACAACTTTTGAACAAACCAATATTTTTTAAATTCCGTACGTACTTCTCTAGGTATTCCAATGTAGATTGACGAGAATTTTTGTTTTTTGTTCTAGGGAAAAAAATTGTGGATTTTTTGAAAAAAAAAATAAAAGAAAATATTAGTAGTCGGCCATTTTGTACATCGAAAAAAACAATATATATATTTTCTAACAGCTTGATATTCATACCAAATAGACGTATAATTAATTTTATGATTGAATCCCTTTTTCATACGAAATAAAAATTGTTAAATTCGCACACGAATTCAACGAATTTTTCTCGAAACTATGTTTTTCAAAAAGGTGTACACGATTTCTCGCGATCTAATGAACGAATTGAGTTGAAATTTGGTACGCTTTTTCAGCGCAATCGAAGTTCAGTCTTGACCGACGGTTCTCTTGACTTTTCTTTTCATTACTTATTAACAATGTAATTTTTCCTCGAAAAATCGGAAAACAATTCTAACTTCATAATAATCGAAACACCGTGATAAAAGCTTGGTCATGTCTTAGACGAGATTATCCATTTTCAAGAAAAAAACTTTATTTTTGTTTCAGTTCCACCGGGTGGCGAAAATAAAGTATTCCGTTAAGCCTCTCGCGTTAAAGAGTCCGTCACAAGATTGTTCGTAACTTCTCTAATTGTTCACATTTTTTTAATGAAGTTTGGTACACAACTTTGTTAATGTACAAACAAATAAACGTCGAAACGATTTTTCGATCTGATTATTTCGGCATTCATTTTTTTTAACCCCGACTCTCGTATCGTCACAGTAGCCTAACCCCTTAAGGGAGAGATACCTTTAGGCGAGGACGAAATTTGCCGATTCTCATGATTTCGTTTTCAAATGACAAGATTTTTTCACCATTTTTGAGACGTAGGGCATTACTACTTTTGGCTGTTACATGGCATTTTTAAAAATTAATCTCAAAAAGTGGCGGACTTATGGCATTCTGAAAACTGGCGTGACGTATAGTCAAAAAAACTAATCGGCAGACTCTGCTGAAATTTGGTATAAATCTTTCCAACCTCATTGTCCAAAACATGACGCCAAATCTTATCGACAATTACAAATAAAAGTATTCTTTACTTGTAGAATCTCGCCATATTTTTCGGAAAGTCTCTTTCTTTCAAACCGTACCATTTAATCGATTTTCAATATTCCTCACTTTCGCTTCCTTCGTATTCTGCGTATGAGTGTTAACGAAAGAAAAATCTTCGTTGATTGTTCTTCAAAGATAGGCCATTTTTAAATATTAATATTTAGTATATAAAATATTTAGATAAAAATTAAAAAGTACCATGTAACAGTCAAAAGTAGTAACAAAACACACCATAAATAAAAAAAATGCTGAAGAAATCTTACCTCGGAATGAAAAATCACGCAAATCGGCATTTATTTTCAATAAAAAACAAAACTAGAGAAGAGGAAAGCGTGACAATGGTCCAGGTGCAAACGTACGGGAACAACAAATAATTGATGAACGTAATAAAATATGGTAGACGCGAAGAAAAGAAAAGGGGGAAAAAACCACTGGCAATAAACAACGTATCAAATAAAAGCAGTAGAAATATAAATCAATCGATAATTACGTGTGCATGTTCGTGTATGTAGGAATGCAGAAGGTTTCTTTTTCAATTGTCATACCTTCGAGTCAAAGTTTGCAAAATCTGCGAAACTCGTTGTGCTATTGTTCGTAAACGTATTTCCATTAGCGTTGTCGATTGATGGTATCTGAGCGGCAAACGGATCCGAGTTTGCATTTCCGAACGGATCCGGGGTAGGTGAGGGCGTTGGTGGGGCTGGTGCGGCTCGTAGCGGGCCGCCGGGGCCTCCGGGGGCGCTCGCTGGCCTCGGTGGTGCAGGTCGCGGTGGCGGTTGTTTCGCTTTCTTCGGTGGCAGCGCCGGACTCGGACTCTCGGCCCGTGTCGGTGCGTGAAGATTTGCAAATGGATCCTCGCCAAACGGATCTTTTACCGCCTGATTAGAACAAACCCGACACAATTAACAAACCCGAGTATTTACATTCTAATTGACAACATTGAATTGGTCAGCCGTAACAATCATTTATACTTTTATACGATTGAATCAGCTTGAAACGTTGAGTTCCAAGTTCATATGTCGTTGAGTCGTATTTCCAGCCATTGGCTACACTTTGAGCGCAAAAATTCTTGAGATTTTCATGAATAATTTCAACGAAGAGTACAGCGTTTTGTGTCTGTCTCGTTATCGAGATATTCGTGAAATAAAACAGGAAATTTCAGCCGATTTCAAATCCGAAAGTTGCATTCGTAGTAATGATCGTACCTCCTTAAGTTGCGTACAAACGATCACTTTTTTCATACATTTTCCATGCTCGAGTTTCAATACGTCGCCAAGTTGTTAAAAAAACGATTAAAAAAATCGACGATCGTCAACGACTTGTATTTATCGCTAACGCGAATAACCCGTTTGGTTTTCAAATTTCGGACAACCGTTTGAGCCGGAGAGTGTCCACCGTCATTTTTTTTCTTCTAAAAACCCGTACTGTGGATCGTATTAGACCGCACAGGATGATCAGCAACGAGGTTATGAAGTACAGAAAAAATTTTACCTCACTGGTAACATGCTGACTTAACCCCAAAACAACGTTTAAAAAATGCGTTTATCTACGCAAACAGTTTCCCAAAAAAAAAGTGGAATTTGGCTATTTTTTCACGCCTCTAGATGCAGCCTCTTGAAAAATAAACGATCGTTACCCTAGCTACTTTTACTTACTAATGAAAAATATTCACATCAATTATTTGCAATGAGCGATGCAACGTCTGAGGCAAAAATAAAATGGATCGAGTAATAAAGCCAGCAGGAGAGAAATAAAGATGCTCTCGGACCTTTTCATTTCTGCGAATGGAATTACGTACCGCCGGTCCTGCTAGCGATGACTCTTTTCTCTTTCCATCGCCAAACGGATCGAATGCATCTTGTTTAGTCGATGCAAAAGGATCGCTCGCGAAACCGCCCGGACTCATCGCGGTATTCTGTGCACCGATGGATCGTCGTCGTCGTCGTCGTTCACGAATGAAATGATTCAATGGAACGTGACTTGCTAAGCGCTACTACGTACGATACACATTCTACATTGACTTTCTGTTAACTTACGACAGTCTGCTGCGAATCGAATGCGCGAGCGAACGGATCACCATCGTTCGTTGTACCGAAAGTTTCCTTTTCTTTGTTCGACGAAAAAGGATCGTCCTGAGCACCGAAAAACTTATTTGCCAGCTTGCCGCTGGAAAGTCCGTTATCGCCGTCCGCAACGCCATTTTCCCGCGTTCCACTTTGCCGCTGCTGCTCCTCCTGGCTGTTGAAAGTCGATAAACCATTTTCAATTAATCTATGATCGGACAAATAATTCGATGTTTTTTGTCGTTCTCCCCTGGCGATCTCAATATATAATTCATGAAATGGTTTGGTGAACGTTGTGAAAGGGATGAATTTTTGGACAGTTAAGGGGTCTTCTCACTTTAGACGCTGAGAAGGTTATTTTCATGAATTTTTTTTTCGTTGCCGAACACAATGACGGTAAAATATATTTGCATGACGGTTCGTCATTCTCACAATTCCTTAAATCCGTGGCCAGACGCACGTTCGGACCCTTGTTGAAATTTTTATTTCATAACCTGTCAATGATATTCTCGCGAAAAAGCCTGACGAGGCCATTTTCAATGGAGACTATGAGCACCCCAGCTTTACAGAGGGGAAGCGAAGGTTCGAAGAAAAAAAAGAACTCACTCAACGTGTTCTATTTCCGGATTGAATTGCAGACTCGTGTCCGAGACAAGGCTGGGATCACCAGCGGCCAGTGCCGAATCGTAAATGGCGATCGCGTCGCTCATTTGCCTTTGCTGTTCTTCAAGATGCGTTATCTTAACTTTCGCCTGGCTTATCTGTAGCTGAGTATTCTGCAAATTTTTCGTCAACTCGTTTAACTGCTCTCTGCTTTTGTTTTGCTGCTGCTCGAGCAGTTGTTCCTCCTGACGGAGCCCCTCCAGCTCCTGTCTCTTTGTATTCAATTCTTCCTCTTGGGAGCGGAGTACCGATTCCTGCTCCTCGGCTTGCTGACGTAGCTTGTCCACCTATTGTTCAATATTTAACATTCGTTATTCATCAACTCAATTTGCCGTTCATCCACATATTTTCTAGCTGTTATCACAGAAAAAGCAAGCAGCAGCGATACAATGCATTTTCGCGCATAAAGATGTGCAAAGGTTTTTTTTTAAGATTCGAAGCAACGGACCGTCGAAGTGACCATCTTGCTCGATGAGGAGAACAACGTGAAGGCGAATAGCCTGCTATTTTCACATGAGAATAAAAAATGAAACTATTTAGGAAGAAAGACGTTTCAACGAAACGTTTGCCGGCCAATATCGAGAGAAAACATTATTTTCATATGTCCAAAACACCCGAACGAGAGAAGAAATAAAGGAAAGACAAAATATATTCATAATGGAAATAATATTCTTCAATGCATGTACCTTGTCCTCTTCCTCGCTCGTTTCCCTCCTGATATCAGTCAATTCTCTATCTACATCAGCTCGCTAGCAGCCAAAATAAAAAAAAAATAAACACAAAAAAAAAGAAAGAGACAAACATACAAAGAGAAACGAAAGGCATGGCATGAAAAAAAAGTTAAAAAAGTATCGAATCAGGTGCCGCGTTCGCACAAGGATCTACAGTTTTAAAAAACCACAATAAATGTTTAGGCAGTTTGAACAAGTGTAACGCGCAATTTCTCTGCATTATGTTGTGATTCTTAAAGAACAATTTTGATTTTTTCAACGCAGCTTTTCGAACAGCAAAAGAAAAGTAAACATTTTTTTGGCTCGTTCCTAGAGTTTTTTGAATGCCGATACATGGAGAGTGCGTGAAAAATGATGCAAAATGTGGGCGTGACCGTGCACATATTGTCTAGCAACGAAAATCAGATTAGATAGAAATTTGACAAGCGCGTCGTCGTTTACCTGAGCCTTGAGGTCGTTGAGTCTTTTCTGTGCTTCGCCACGTTGAGTCTCTAGCTGTTTGAGGGTCGCTGCGAGCGTGTCGAGCTCACTCTGGAGACTTTTTATCTCGCCGTTCTTGATTTTTATGTCGGCTTCCTTTTGAGCAATGTCTTGTTCCATCGCTCGTCGCTCGCGCGACAAATCCGCTATGTCCTTGCTTATCATGTCGAGCTCAGGATTTGAGTAGCCAGTTATGTTATTGTTTTCCTGAAAACGAATTTCGAAAAATTGTTCGCGGTGAAAAAAAAGGGTTATATCGTACAAGTGCGGAATAGGGAATCTTTCGCAAAGCTCAGCGCAAATGGCGCTACGTAAACATAACGTAAACAAAAGAGGCTGTCAACGCGCGCGGTACGTTTTCGCGGTGTCGGTCTTGTACTAGAATTATACGAATGGACATAATGAACAATAATTACGGACATTTGACTAGACCGTAATTGAAAAATCGGCTTCTACTCTT
Source organism: Ophion costatus (assembly GCA_951751655.1). Taxonomy (NCBI): domain Eukaryota; kingdom Metazoa; phylum Arthropoda; class Insecta; order Hymenoptera; family Ichneumonidae; genus Ophion; species Ophion costatus. Next base: position 43,374,069 of record OX632359.1, on the reverse strand, counting down.
TTCCTTCTCCGTTCATCCTTTACAGTTTCTTTTTTGCTCCAATCGAACAGGGAAGATATAACCCGTTTTCAATATTTTCCGACTCAGTTTCAACCCCGTAAAGAACGATAATGAACTAGGTAAGTATTATGCGATAAAACAATACCAGAAGGTTAAAAAATGCAAGTATTTCAAATAGAAATTTTTAGGTTTTGATGATTACTTTACAGTATACTTTTAGAAGTAAATAGCGTAAAAAATATTATGTTTATACACTGAGCTGTAACGAATCCGTCGTTTCGATAGTCTGCAGATCTAAAATGATCAGAATATAGCCTTGTATGTTTTGTGGCTGTTAAGTGCTTTCGACGTATGGCAATTTCCCATTGCTTGAGACGTTTTTCGTTTTTAGGAAATAAATGAACGCCTTCGTTTCTACATCCAATTGCACAAGACTGAGGCATTCTTCACAATTTAGTGACGACAAACGGATGGTTTGAAGGAGATTCAACAGTAGTCGTAGAAACACGACCATAACCGAACCAAATATCACTAAACGTCATGTTCTGTTTACGTCTTAATACAATATACCCTCTAGCGGGAGAAAGTGGCAGTTGGGTTTCCTATTGCGGGAGTAAGAATTCACACACGTTCTGAACTCGTCAGAATTTCAGCTTTCGTTTGTCCTGCTAAGAGACTGTTTTTCGTGCACCATAAACGTAATCCGCGCGAGTTAAAGGTTAACCATGAGAAAATGAATCGCTGGGAGAAAAGTGTCGAAGCGCCAAAGAGACAAAATCTAGGGCCGGAAACGGAATTGACGAATTTATCGATCTGTTTGACCGTGACGAAGCCAGTCTTACTTCGTTGTACGGAACGGGCCGCTCTCCTTGATATTCAAAAAACCAAAAATTATCGAATCGTCAAAAAGCTTCAGGAAAAATCCAGAAACCTCAGATTCGTCGACCTTTACGGACCCGATTGGAACTGCCCTTCGAATATTCAAAAATCGCGCCATTTTTACAAGGAAAAATTCATCCAGTCGAAAATTACCGACGACAATTTTCTACAATTCACGAGCGATCGGTAACGGATCTCTGCTGCCAAAAAAACACGATAAAAGTAAATATGTGTACGTTCATATATACGGAGTATCCTGTTATGAACGGATAATCGTGCAACTGTCGATAGGTCAGATCATGTCCTACTATCCGATGGAATTTCCGTTTACTAAAAGCCCCACGGTTTTCGAGATTTTTGGCTTCGTGTTATTTTTGGAATAAAATCATCTGCTTTTGGTTTCTCGCGTGCCATTTCTACAAATGATACGAATCGACAGTAACTAAGCAACTTATTCAAGTAACTGGCACGATTTGCCAATTTTTTTTACACTGCAGGCTATCGAAGTCAGAAGTTCCAATTGGTTTGTATGAAAATTCTGCATAAGATCTTTTTTCATAGTTTCCTTAACATTTAAGGTTAAAAAGAAGACTTTTCTAGATAAAACAAATAACGAAGAGTATTTTTTTTAAAACCGGGTAAAAAAATTATCATTCGTAGAAATGACATGCGAAAAACAAAAAGCAGATGATTTTTATCTTGAAAACCATGGAACTTGGACTAAACTGAAATTCCAGCGTATAGTAGGACATGGTCAGACCTATCGACAGTTGCAAGATTATCGCTTCATATCAGGACCCTGTACATGTGTGTATATATTAGGGATGCACAAATTTGAGCTTTACTTTTTTTTTTCGTTTTTCTCACCACTCAATTATCTTGAAAGAAAAAAATGTCGCGAAAGCTGCGAGCGGTCGTAAAATATTTAACGGTCGCTCGAGCCTCAAAAATTCAGCTTTTCATTAAAAAGATTATTTTTTTTCGTCCACTTCTCACCCATGAATTTTACGCTTTACAATTTTTAAATTAACCTCGCGAAAATCGGTCAGTGAATAAATATTATATATAGCCCGGCCAATGAATATTTAGTAGTCGCTCAAGAGCTTCGAAATTTCCAATTTTCGCATACAATTGTACAATAAAAAGAACCGGCTTCGACAGATGTATTTTTTGCATTTTTTTCTTTCCTCCCGTTAGGATTTCTGCAATGTTACTGAACAGCATCCTTTGCATACTGCTGACGCTCGAATCAATCAGGGGCATGGGATTACCGAAAAGATTCCACAATAGATTCGACCGTTTGAAAAAGAAAATCAACAAGTTGATGAATGGAAAAGAGGGTTCGTAAATGAAAATATATTCGTACATTTGTCGCAATTAGTGTGTCAAAACAATTTGACAGGAATGAAAGTGAACGTTCATGTTCGTTTTCTTTACAAGGAAACGAATTATTTCTCGATATTGTTGAGCTCGAATATCCAAAGGTTAACGAAACTTTACGACGAATGTACCGGCAGCAGTGGGACGAGTATTACGATTGTTTGAAAAACCAAATACGAGACGCGGGCGCGGAGAAAACGACTTATCCGACAGTTCTTTCAGTCCTCGTGGGAACCTCCGTCGTGTGAGACTCGAAACTACGTTGCAAAAATACAAATACGTATTATTTAGAAGACATGTACTGGGAATAAATGTAAAGATGTAGGAAAACAAGGTATAGGATTGAATTGAAGAGGAGATGGCCTGCGTAAAGTTCTGACTGAAAAAGAAACGGGAGTATTATCAATATTTTTGTCCGATGAGATATCTATTTTCGACTCGACGATATGTACTTGTTTCTTGTTATGGCGAACACGCCACTGATAATTCTTCAAGCTTCACCGCCCACTTGAATGAAAACGGCGCACGCTACGGATGAAAGAAAATTAGGTTTCGAGTTCGATCAAAGATTTTTACGTTACTGTGTAAATGCTCTTACGTTATATATGTATGTGAATAGATTGAAATGCAAACTATGCGTGTCACCTGGCGAGTTGCACATGAGCGATTCAATCGAGTGGCGATACAACAGCAGCGCCGACCCTAATATCACTAATGTACCGATGGAGCCTTCGGAACATGTGCTCATTACGCCGGACGAAGGAGATCTGCATTTTTACAGCGTCCAGGTTAGTTCGAGCTAATATAAGCTTTCGTCCATGTTGATACACCCAAGGAAGACAATTTTTCGTACAAACTTCTACACCCCATTTCACCCTCTCAGGAGTTGGTTTTTAGAAAATCATTTCTGCACGTCTATATCTTCCAAGGAACATCTCTTCCGAATTTCATGTTTCTATCTTCAGCTGATCAGACTGTGCGTTGTCTATATGTCAGCATCGATGGGCATAACTAAATTACACTGTAATTCGATTATTAATCTCGTTACAAAGTAATTCAATTACGGAGTAACCTCAATGAATTGCATTTCATTACACTGTAATTAAATTACTCAGTACATCTTGGGTGATCCGTTTTAGCGTATTTAATTACAAAGTAATCCGGTTAGAATGTATTCGAATACTTTATATATTTTATAGTATTAGTATTTATTAAGTGTAACAACTTTTATATCAATATCTATAATATAAACCTATAAAGAAATTCATGAAAATAGGCTTTTTTTGAGCGCCTAAAGTGAGAACACCCCTTAAGGAGCTCTACCTATAGGCTAAAAAAATGGCCACACTACGATTTTTTTTTCGAGAACAATTGAAACAGAAACGCATTTTTTTCAACACAAAGGCACAGACATTCAGAGTCTTTAACAAAAGAATCCCCAAAAAATACAGAAAAACAACAAAAACGTAGCCGTCAGTTTCAAACACTGTTTTCAAAGTGGGTGGACATAATATCTCGAGAACGACTTGGATTGTTTCCAAATTTACAGGAGATACGACGAGAAACGTTTGAAGGTCGTTGATGGTCTCACTTTTTTTAAATCGATGTTCATTTTTTAAGTCACATAAAAATGGCGACTTTTTTCATAGTTTTGTATGTTCGAGCCACTTTATTTAAAAAACTGATTAAAAAAATCGACAATCGCCATCGACTCGTATTTATCGTTAACTCGAGTAACCCGTGTGGCTTTTAGATTCCTAATGGACCGTTTAAGCCGAAGTGTCGATCGCCAAAGGTCGCGAAAAAAATTTCATCTGCCTGCGGCCATGTTTTTGATGTTTTCCTGGCTTTTTGCTATTTTTTTTTCAAAATTTCTCAATATATGTACCTTTGTGTTAAAAAAAAAGCGCTTCGCTTTCAACCGTTTTCCACGGGGAAAAAAATCGGTATTTGGCATTTTTTTCGGGCCTATAGGTAGATGTAGCCCTTTAATATTGGAATGGAATTCAAATGGTGGCTTTCAGAGCACAGATCATTTGCCAAAGACCAAAGACAATACGATTGCTCGTGAAGGAAGCGAAGTTTGACAATCTTTTAGCAGAGCGAAGGAGGAATTTATTGGTGCCAGATAGGAGACACAGTCTCAGCGCCATACTATCTGCACGCTGACGAGGCAACTGAATCAACGCGCTCGGTACAACCGGAAAGCTCCACCGGGACGAGAAATCATCCGGCACCCCCCGAAAATCTCGATGAATATGGCTTGCGCGTTTATACATCCTGGACCCCTTGGTCTTTGTGCTCAACATGTGGTAAAGTTGGCCAGAGGAGCAGATATGGATATTGTACCATTTCGATCAGCGAAAACGACCTGCGCCCCTACAATGCTATCGACGTTGCATCTTCGGGCGCCAACGGACAAACTAACGCGGAAACAAAAATAGAGGAGAGCACGACGGAAAACGAAAATGGCAACCGTTCGATACGCCTGGATCGAAGACAAGGTGAGAAACTTTCGTGTTACTACAATCGATAGTGTTGATTGCAAATACGTTAAAAACATATAGCCCTAAGAACAAGTACTGAGCATTTACGTGGAGCGAATGGAGCATTTAGCTCGAGATTTTTCTCTGAAAATATCAATTGTCTGTTCCAATAATATCCGACGTTTAAAAAAATCTGGATAAGCTGACGATGCATATTAATTATACCAAGGCGATTAATGTTTCGCAATAGCAACGGAAATGTCATCGGAAACGATAACGAACGCGTTTGAAGAAAGCACAATCGGAGACATCGAAGACGAGAGGAACGAAAAAAAGGACAAAAAATCACCGAGAGAGTTGAAAAATCTGGCTCGTCGTATATTGCCTATATTTCGCAATAGACTTCCGTGCAGATCGATGCAAACACCCAAGGAATTTATGAAAATTGAGCAAATCGGCGAAAGGAAAACCGAAATTATGACTGGACTTTGCAAGGTTTTTTAAGCGGTCTTCTTACTTTAGACGCTGAAAAAAGGCTTTTCTATGCATTTTTTTGATAGCTCTATATAGCCGTAGCGCACATCAAGGATTCTTTTATAATTTTAATATTTCCGTCTTTTATTGCCAAAAAACGGTGAAAAAAATGATTTTTTTGTTTTTTTTTTCGAAAAATGTCCCCCATTTCGTTATTTTCGCATATATAAAAAATCGTATGATATGCGCTCCAACCATTAACATACTGAATCTGAAACCGTTTGATTCTTTTGTTTCGGATCATCCATCTCCGAGATTTCATCAACGGCGCAAACCTACAATTTTTTTAGGACATTTTTTGAACTACCATTTTCGTCTATAGTGACTTATAAAATTTTATTTCATTCTTTGCAAATATTTATCAAAGAAATAATACGTTTCAAATGTATTTCAAAAGTGTATTGATTAAGTGTAACAACTTTCATACCAATATCTATAATACAAACCTATCAAGAAAGTTCATGAAATTATACTTTTTTTTAGTGTCTAAAGAAGACCCCTTAAACCGCGATTCTCACCTGATATCCTGACACTTTTCCAGTATTCTTATATTTCGGAGATTCGACCTTTTTTTACGTTGCTCGCAAATTATCCATTGGTTGTTTAATGTCAATATAGAAGATAAGGTTGGATGAAAAATGTGCTCGTTGAAAAGCAACGCAACGTCGTAAAGTCAAACGATCGAGCTCAATGTAATATAAAAGGATATATTTATCGATGTGCAGATGAAATGCGAAAAAGACGTGATTTTCGAGATCCGTGACAAATCGGGCAACGTATTGGAAAGTGCGAACAATAGCGCTGGAATTTTCTCAATGGTCCAGGGTCTGCCCGAACCACGTCCTTCGGTCGAGCGTATTACGATTTATCGTAAACACGGGAAAAGCGTGACGCTCGTATGTCCAGGGTAATCCTCAAAAACGACTTTTTTCTAGCAGACTCGCAAGACAATCGAACGAAGAGGATCGTTTTTTTTTAGGAATTTAAATGCCGATGTTCCGATAGTTTGGCAAATCGGGACGAGAGTTCTCGTTCCCTCGGCTATAAAAAAAGAAACGAACGAGCGCATCTCCATCGACTCCCGTCGACGTATATTCGTGAAAAAAGTACGTTTCGCGGATTCGAAAATGTACAGTTGTTGGCAGCGTGGTGAACTCGCGGGAACTATACGATTGGAAGTTACAGACGAAGCCGAATTGAAAGTTGATCATCGGGTATTTATGATTGGCGCTATCGTGATTGTATGCGTCATGCTAAATGTTTTCTGGCGGGCTTTCAAGGGACGAAAGAGATTGTACGTTTACCGAGCCTGAAATCCTTCGAGTCCGTTCTACCAAATACATTCGCGAATCTGTCATCAATTATACATCAATTATAAATCAATTATTGTATCGATTATCAATTATCAATTTACTTGTATCAATTAACAATTTTCAATCATAAATCAATTATTGTACATCAATTATAAATCAATAGATGTATAATTATATGTCAATTGTACATCAATTATTTAAAAAAGAGGCTTTTTCGCGAATGGAGCGAAAAATGGCCGATCTACACAACCGCTCAAAACTTTGGGGTCTTTTATGATTTTTTTTCGACCCGGTACGCACGTACCCATTACGCGACTGTTTTTCGGCTGTGTTTCGACCATCGAGAATTGGACGCATAACTTATGGAACTTTTTTTGTCACTTGTATCCATGATAAACTTGAAGGGGGTAGCAAAAGCTCCGTTTTCGTTTTTTTTTTAAATTTCATACTGTTTCAACTATGCTGAAAAAAATCCAGCAAATTAAAAATCGACGATGAAAAGAGTTTCTCCTCCTGATATCTTGTCCTAAACGCCATACGTTTCGAGTTGAGCCTTCCTACTCATCAGAGTTTCGAGGGAAAACAGTCAAAAAGCAAATCGGAAAGGAAAATTCTCAAAAAATTCCAGGCGATCCAGCATAAACTGACGAAACTTTTTACATCTTTGACATTTCCTCTTAAACCTTATCGTTCTTGAGCTCCATTGCATTATCCAAAATTGGTCTTTTTCTAGTCAAAAATGAAATAACTTTGCGAAAAAAAATCGTACGAAACTTAAAAACTAAACGAAAATGGGGCTTCCGCTACCCCTTTCGGATTCATCATGGATAAAAGTGCTAAAATAATGTCCATAAGGTACGCGTCCGACTCTCGATGGCAAAAAAAAATAGCCGAATAACCGTCACGTACAAAGGTGCGTACCAGGTCGAGAAAGAATCATAAAATATATTTCAAAAAAGAAGAATTTGTTTCCTTCGAAACGCCGTTCGTTAAACTTGAATATCTTTTGTTTTCGCCGGAGCTATCTAACTTTTGGCGCGGCAAGAAATGTCAACTGGTGTATCGAAACTTTTGAGCGGTAGTGTACGCGTGTCGGTTGAATAAACGAGCCGGCAATCGATGCAGAGTGTTTTAGTTGAGGGATAAATGTCCTCACCGCAACAGCATCCGGGACTTTCCGCAGCGAGGGTGGAATCATTTCTGGCGTGAGGCTGGTCGGTGGATCGATGCCTTTCATCGTTTGCTTTATCAGCCACATTGAAAGTGCAAACTGTTGTTTGTTCAGCTTTCCGCTTTGGCATATATCGCACAGACTCCTGGAATTCAACACGAAAGACGTTCCATCCGATAGCTCGTGAATTCAGGAAAACCTCGTGAAACTATTATTACCAAATATTAGCGAGAACACTTTGTGGAAGTCGACTTTGTAAGAATACGTCTTTAATCTCCGAACCGGAAACAAAGCCGTCCATATCCATGTCAGCTTGAAGGAAGAGTTTGTCAGCCGCCGCCTGATCTTCCGCGGTAACGACCCATTTAGCAACCGCCGGGATAGTCTGCAATTTCATTATTCGTAACTTGCTGCCGCATTTAATTACCACGCTGCTCCAGGTAGTCAAGTGATTTCTAATAGCTACGGTAGAATGCGCAGCTGTTCTCTCGATCGGTGTACTACCTTTGCGGGCGGCTCGAGGTTTACGAGGTTGGCCGCCGACGTCGTTGTGTCGGTCAATGGTAGAATCGGCGAGGCGCTCGGCATCGGAGGAGCCTGACCACTCAGCGCTGCTCCAACGACTCCTTGCACTGCGCTTTTTTTGTTCGGAGACATCAATTCTGGCGGCAGAATACTCGGTATTGCGTACTTTTCCAACGCTTTGTACACCAAATGCATTGCCTGTTGAACGCGACACAAAGCATACATTTTTTCAATCCAAAGCAATAACATCGACGATTCTTCTTTCGAATGGTTGAAACTTTAAGGAGTTTCGAAACTAAAATTGACATGCTTGTGGACGACTGAAATTTATATCAGCGAGAAGATTAATTTAGGATGCATTGAAGGATCACGGTGTAAAGTTAAAAAAAAATCGACTGTTTTTTTTCGCGTTATCCGACAGTATAGACGGTTATAGTATGCCGTTCGTGTACTTACGTAACGTAAGTAGACAATTTATATGGAAACTCCGCACTCGAAACTTTAAACGCGTTTTTCTCGAAATGCCGTCTTTCAAAACGGTGTATACTCTCGAAGGAAGAGTTTTTAAGCTATCCGTCTCAAATTTTGACACAACATTCTTCACGCCATTCTTTATCTTGCTGTGGAAGCTTTTTTAAAGCTTCGTATCTTTTTTAACGAAAAACTAGCGAAAAAATAAGCTAAATTCGATACTTTCGTTGAAACCGTCGCCATTTTGTCAATTTTGATTTTGAAAAAACCTCCGTAGCAAGATAGTGGCTTTCATACTGATTAATAATCTTTTAACGAATTTTGTTCCAGATAACATTTACGGCCACAGCCGTGTACATCGTGAGGATTCCTTTTTGTTCGAAGACACTTTCAAACGTTAAAAAAATGTAAAAAAGTTGAAATAAACGTTTAAAAAATCAATTTCTGTTCTTCGTGAGTGCTTTGAATTGAAACGAAAAAATCCGACTGATCGGCGTATTTTAACCATCGAGAAAAAAAATCACGATAATCAGCTATTTTTCGACCCGTTACACTGTGATGATGTATAATTTAGGATGCACTATCAAAAAATTAATCGGTTTCACAACATACTTCCGGACATTTTTCGTGATGGAGTGGAACTCGATTTAAAAAGAAAAACTGAGCAGACCGTGATTATCCCGTTGAGCATCTCGTGTCAGAAAATCAAGCGGTTTCTCTCCTTCGTTCATTACCTCTAGAACTGCAAACCGGAGCAGATATTTACCCCAGGCTTTTGTTTGGAAAACTACGTTTTGGCTGTTTTTTTTTGTTGCATTTTTAGGTATTTAAATCGATTTTTCACCAACTAAACTTTAATGAAATGAAATTTGCTTTTTATCATTCTCTTCTGCATGAAAAACGAAGAGATTCATTTACTCACAGGTCTCGTTACTGCTTTCAGAACAACTTTACGAACAAGAAACGCGTGGGGTAAAAATATTCACCCCAGCTTGTAGTTTAAAGGTAGAAAAAATGGCTTTGTAGATCAAAGGTTAATAATACTTGATAAAAGATGTGAATTTTAATCCCGAACATCCCGGACATTAACGAACCGTGTATGTTAAGGGGCTATGCTGGTGTGAGACTTAAAAAAAATCGATTTTTTTGCCTTTCTCGGCAGTTATACTTTCACGAGGGTCCTGTAAAAATGTCAAGGCCGCATCTCTAATACTCCCCGAGTAATTGCAAAAAGGATAACTATCAATATGATTTCCCAGCTGCGACATATTTATCAAGATTATGGCTTGTATATTGCCCAATAATAATAAATTATTCACGTCAAATGTTATTCGTTGTTTGGCAGCTTGAAAAAACTCATTCTACATTCATCGCAAACCGCGGAGCCGAGGAACGGCATCGAAACCCCTTGGTAGCAGTATTATTCGATTCTCGCCATGGATAAATAACAACAGCCGTAGCGAGACTCACAACGACGAATTCGTGTCTGTCGAGCATCCCGTCTTTATCCATGTCGGCGAGGTCCCAAATTTTGCCAAGTGTGTCAACGGGTAATTTGCTGTCCATCAGTACGCCCTTGACTTTATTTCCGGGAATGTAGCCGTTGACGGGTCGGAGACTGTCGAACAACTCGTCGTACTTTGCTCTCTCGTTTGGTTTTATCGACCAATCGCCGCTGTTGACGCAAGATATGACGGGCGGGCACGCTGGTGGTAGAGGACGCGTTATCTTTGGCATTTCACCCTACGAAACGCACGAAGCGTCGTTAGTCTACAAGGCGGAGGAAACGTCGCATCCTTCGTCTTCGGCGGAGAGGGAAAGCCCGAAGGATAGGAAGCTATTCGTCGGCAATTATTACCATTTTGGGCGGTGGTACGTCCCGCGTGAGATTAGCCACGTCGAGTTGGCGCCCCGACTGCGCAAGAGCGCACAGTTTCAGGGCTACGAACATGCCGGCTTTGTCGAGAGAGCCGCGCGAGCGCGGATCCGCCATGTCCCATATTTTGCTGAGAACAACGTCGCTCAGCTGGGACTGTTTGAGAAAACGCGCCGCTTCTAAAGCGCCTATACACCCGTAGCCGTGAGGATCGACCTATAGATCGAACGAACGTAAAATATCGAGTCCGCTATTCTTTTCTACACCTTCGAACGACGTCGTTGAAGTCTGCATCGTTCGAACGCAACAAAAACGATTTACTTTGAATTGTCCGAATTTCCTTGGGCAGAATTAAGCTACGACGATCAGACAAACATTTTTTAGGATTCTTATTTAGCAATTTACAACAACATTGTAATATGATTTTGCTGATGATGGAAAGGAATTTACGTTGCAACTATGCAAATTTCAAAAGCGTTTCAAACGGATGCCTTTAGCCGAGCGGGGCGGTGCGACATACCCGATTATAGTAAGCTTCGTAAATGGCGACGTGGCTTCCAGCCACCTGCAAACAGAATTCATGCATCGGTCACTTTGAATGCTCCCCGTTCGAGGGAATATTTAACACACGGCTTGCATCGATAATAGCATTGGATTGGCAAATTTACATACAAGTACGTAAATTACATTATTTTACAGGCCTCTTTCATCAATAAGCGCACAATGACTGTGCGATTATCGGTGTGGAAAAAAGCTTCCCTCATGCAGGAAATGAGATAAGAGATTTGTGTCTGTGTGACGTTTCCCATTTCCACACCCGATCGAATTTTTGAGGCTAAGTCACAAGATGTATTTTTGGCAGAATGGTCTCGATTCCGTGAAGCGAACGAACGAAACAAAGAGACGCTTTCGCGAGAATAATTTGTGTAGATTTAACGAAAGACGAGAGTGCAGCACGGGCCGTCAGATCTGTGTGCAAACAAGCTTTCGAAAAGCCTTCGGCCCGCGAGTTTTATCAATAAATAAGTAATCTCAACGAAAATACGCGGAAACGAACAATTTTCAATAATGCACATAGGGCAATGTCTGAGAATAGAAAAAAGACGATCAACTCGTGGTAAATTCGAGCGATTGTGTAATTTAACGGATAATAATTGAAAAAGTTTTTATGTACCTGCGTCGGTGACGGCAGGGCCGCCATACTTGCATGGAATACTGGCTGAACCAATCGGGCGGTAAATCGATAGCGCTAGTTGTTTGTAACGATTTCGTGCCGCATTTCTCTTCCGCCAGAGTCGGGGAGCAGTAGGCGGTGTAATGCTCGATGGTAACCTTATCGCAGCCAGAAGAGTACGAATGTACGAAGGAGAGGGGGAGGGACGTGCGAGTGCCTCGCGCAAAGATTCGACTTGCTTATTTTCTGCTACACGAGAAAGTTTACTCGAAGCTGAACCAAGGGGGCGGCTTGTACCGACACTATCGCCGAGTAGATTTTTATTTTTACACCAATGCATTGGTTGGCACGGGTAAAAAAAATCTACCTACAGGTTGGAACAAGCCGCCCTAATGTTTACCGTCGATATCACTCGCGACGCTCGCAGTTTCTCCAGGCCACGAAGGGCGAATTTCAGTGGTGGGGAAAGATATCCTTGATCCTCGCGTTTTAGGGCCTAATGCAGCCACTACGCGGCGCTTGCGGTAAGGGGATAGAACGAGACAGATTGTATTCCCGTATTCAACTGTAAACAACTGTATTCAAATTATATTTACCGAATTAATCCAGATATACCAAAATACTTCACAATATAATACCTGCACAATGCAAAAATACCTGCACAAATACTTGTTAAAAGTATTTGTGCAGGCAAGTGTTAAGAATGTACGACTCGTGCACTGTTTGCCGAGAAGCTGACATCAGACTCCGCTGCTACGTCTTCAGTGCCGCAATTGGTCGACATGAAATCAAGAGGTGGACTGATTCACGCTAATTTGAGATTTTCGATCTCAGTCGCCATATAGAAGAGTTTTTCGCCAAATTTTGTACGGTGCCAGATGTTTTCGATCGCACGCTTGATGCAGTTTTTTCTGGTTATGAGTTTTCTTTTCCTTGTGACACGCATGGCTCTGAGATTCTTTCGTATGTCATTGTATATTATGTACGTTTACGGATGAGACTAAATACCCACTAAGAAAACATCAAATTAAACAAACAATTTGTTGTGAAGAAAAAATTAGCCAAACTCACAAATCAAAATGACAATTTATTTTCGAGCTTCGTGTAATTTCTTGGCCTTTCCTTATATTCCTGAACAGCTATAAAATTAAAAAATATATAATTTTCAGGAAAAATTCCACGTTGAAACTATATACAAATAATCTGATTCTCCCATCGACGGTAGCTATCCCTCAAAAACCAGAAACATAAGATGCGAATGAACATACAAATATAGGTCATCTCCTTATAAATATCTCCCTCTACGAATCCTTAAATAATTGGAAAACACCTACCTCCATCAGGCAATTTTAAAAAACCGTTCTGAAAAAAATTGAAGCAAATAGCGTAAAAAACGACATAAAAATCCAACGAAAAACCGCGCGGTCAGTATTTGAGCGTAGACCCACTACGTTAAAGTTCTGCATTGAAGGAATTGAATGGATATCACTTAAGGCTATCAGGTTCGCTTAAGATCAAACAGCTTCCCGGTTTGTTTGTATACATGGGGCTCATTATAATAAATTCGTCGGTAGAGTTAACACATGGATAGCCTTATTATTTTCTGATTTTTTTAGCTTGAGTTTTGTTTATCGTGTCTCATACCAATGCACATAAGTACATGCGATTATGACTTATTAATGCGCACGCGCGGTGCGCGGTTTCCGGCAAGTTCCCCTGCCAGTAGCGTCGCCCTGGTGGCCACAAATCAAGATAATTTTCGGTGCGCTAAGCGAGCATCCCCCACCACCTTCGTATCAAGGCCTGTATGTAAGACCGTGTTACAAGCACGCGAGTTGAGCTCTTTTGTTCTACTCTATGGACAAGGTCCGAGCGCGGTGAAGTTAGCGCCACGACTTACGAATCGCAATTTCTTTTCGTTCTAATCATTTGTAAGTGATTGTTAGAATAATTCGAACGTTTGTTAGATCACCGTTTCGTTCAAAAATACAAATAAAAAATTACCGAGAAGTTATCGCAACCATCTTTATTTATTTCGCCATTGACATTCTTCGGGGAGGGTAATTAAATCCGGAATCGTTTGTAGGTGACGAATATTCAAATTAAAACGTTTGTTAGATCATCGTTTCTGAAAATGAAGGTAAAACCCATTTCCGGTAAGTTCTCCTTGCATGGTCTTATTACCGAATGAAGTTGGCGCCGAAAAATGCATTATTATGGTAATTCTATACAATATATGGTTTAATTGTCACAAAATCGTTTGAAGGCGAAGAATATTCATATTACAACGTTTGTTAGATCATCGTTTCTGAAAAATAAAGGCAAATACCATATGTGGTAACTTCTCCACACATCGTCATATTGTCCGATAAAATGGGCGCGGAAAAATTCATTACTAGGTATTTCTACGTACTAACCGGCTTAATCCGTGTGAAATCTTTTGCCGGTTATGAATATTCAAGTTAAAACATTTGTTAGATCATTATTTCTGAAAAATTAATGTAAATACCGTATGCGACAACTTCTGCACGCATCGTCATATATAAACTTAAGAAAAGTCCAGACTCTGTCTGTAACACGGTCTTACGTACAGGCCTTGAAACGACATTGGTAAGGTAGGCCCACTTACAAGGGGACCTTACAGGCTGTCACTCATGGATTTTGATAAGTCTCAGATAAGTTGTAGAGGGACGTACCCTGAGTACCTGAGTAAAGGGATTTTATACAACGCTCTTTAGTTTTCGAGAAAAAACGTGCGAAAGTGCTTTACTCAGGTACTCAGGGTAGGTCCCTCTACAACATATCTGACTTATCAAAATCCGTGAGTGACAGCCTGTAAGGTCCCCTTGTTAGTGTCCAAGGCACTGCTGTCGCGACAGCACTGAGCGTGCTTACCGCTACTACGAAAATTCGCCTTCGTTTCAAGATCTGTAGAGCAATTCTGTAACTCGTTATAACTCGGTAGCGACAGTTTTCGTTATCGATAAATAGTAACAGCCAATCGCATGTGCGATCACAGAAGAAAGAGAGCCTCTTATTGGCTGTCGCTAGCTACGATATCAAAAAATGTCGCTATCGAGTTATAAGAAGTTACAGAATAGGCCTACTGTAGGCCTATTCTGTAACTCGGTAGCAACAGTTTTCGCTATCGTTAGCTAGCGACAGCCAATCGCATGTACGATTACAGAAGAACGGGAGCCTGTTATTGGCCATTGCTACCTAACGATAACGAAAGATGTCGTTACGAGTTACAGAATAGGCCTACTGGGGGTCGATTCTGTAACGAAAGAATGGCGAATGAACTACATTTGAGCAGCTTTTCTCCCCTCCGTAACTTTCATCATAGTGAAAATGTGAGTCATCTCACGGGAGTTCGTTTTACAAGAAATTTCTTGACGGATGGGTGAGATTCGCGCGAGAAGGGCCGAAAATAGAGCCAAAGAGAAATAATAGACTGCGTCGTGGCGCGTGTTGACTGTCTCCATGGGTGTTGGAGACAGTTTGTAAGTTTTGAAGGTTAAGTAAACCGCCGTTTCAGAGTGTTGAGTGTATCGCACGAATATCTGAAGACTCTACAGTGTGTTAAAAGCTTCGTTAAAATGGCATTATACATGGTTGGTAGTCTACTACACGACGATGAAGAGGATGATCTTGAATTACACAATCAAATAATTATAGTTTCCCGAAATGAACTCAGTGACATGTCAGATCCTATAGTATTAATAGTATCAATATAGTATTAAATAGTATTAAATACAATATAGTATTAATAGTCTCAATATAGGATTAAAACATATAATTTAACATCCTACACGATACTATATACTTACTTTGGCCCATTCTTTCGGCAACTTTTCAGAGCTCTTACCTGCAGGGTAAGTTCTTCCCATAATTCGTCCTGTAATAAAAGATCGAATCACTGATTATTGAACATTTGATATAAATAAATTATAGATGTATTTAGAAAACAAACATAATCCATAAAAACACTTACATTTTTTTACTTCCTCGACTATCTCCCGCAATTCTCACAATCTCCCTCGACCAAAGTCGGGACGCGTGCACATCAAATGTATAATTACTTATTTTTGTTTCTCCGTCACACTCAAATTCACCACAAAAAACTGAAAAGATAAAAACGAAAGTCGCCGTCTTTGTAACCTCGTTGACGTTTATATTTGATTTCGGCTGAGGAGTCGTTTTTTCAGCACGTACCGTCCGAGAAAGCAAATTCCCCTATCACTTCATGTCTAGTGATTTCGTATTTTCACTGCGACCCTATAGAATCGCATGAGCATATTCACAAGAAATGAAAATGTGAAAAGTAAGTGGTTCCACTTCAGGCATAGAATCGACCCCTGTATATAAGAGCGTGGTCTCATGTCAGATCACGGTCTTAAGACCCGCTTACACGGGCAACTAAAGTTGCTCAATTCTGGGCAACATTGGCCAAGTGTCACGTCACGACTATGTCCAGCAATTTACTGCGATTCCTATATGAAGCAATTGTGGCTGGATATATCCCCACACCATATTGAGCTAAGTTCACGGAGCACCCAGATTCATACACTAGCAATTCAGTTGAGCAACTGGCGTCAGAGCATACGTACAAACGAGATAGAAACCAAATTATCTTGAATTTTCGATACCCACTGGATATTCGGCAATCCATAGTGGCAGCATTTAACAATGGAGAGTATACGGAGCCATTAGAAGCAATATCGTCGAGAAAATTGCAGAAATTTTTAGGAATTGGTCCAGATTGCTCCAATAATTTCTCCGTTCCTCCGGCAACAGTTTCCGGGCAATTATTTCTCAAAAAATCGCCCGTGCAAGTGCACCGTTACATACAGGTCTGGAAAAATTCCGGTTTCGTACTTCTACACCTGGTATATATATATATATATATATATATATATATATATAATTCCTCTCTCTCCTCCCTGTCTACCCCCCGCACGTTGTTGCGTGTGTTGCAATAAAGACAGACCATTAGTCCAATGAAATAGAAAAAAGGTTGACTCTACAAAAAATTCCATTTTATTTAAATTAAAAAAATTAAACAGATACATTTAGTGGATTCAACTAATTTGTTTTTTGAACAGATTAAACCGACTCACAGATCGATTAGGATTAAACAAAATATTTAGTTATTAGATGATATTAAATAGATTTTGATTTGAATAAATAAATACATTTAAAATGAATAATTCCAATAATGGAATGTAATAGGAGAAATTTGATTTCACGAAAAATCTAGTTAATTCAAATTTAAAAAAATCAAATACACGCGTTAGATGATATCAATAGGATTGTTCTGTCAGTGCAGCGATGAGGCGCTTTTTTAACTTAGTGCCTACGTAAATAAGCAAAACCATTTATCGGATTTTGTGTTTTACACATAACCTCCACGTTTGTACCTTATGTTTAAATAACAATATCGGTACTTGTCGAATAAATAATACGTTTTATTAATAAATAAAAATGTCAGATCATTTTGAGACACTCTTCATACGAATACTGGTATAGTATATAACAATGTAATCTCTATACCTGTAATTGGGCGATGGGGAGGGGCGGAAGGCATATTGAAAACTTGTGTGGACAACGTGAGAGGCACTCGTCGACTCGTTTCTTCGCCGATGCGGTTATCGCAGAAGCGCCGCGAATGCATAGCGGTCGGTCGATACCGATCTCGCCACGTTAACGAAATAATTTATCAACCACCAAAGAACGATTTAATTTTCGGATGAAAAAAAAAGTAAAAAAAGACTCGTCAAAGGTGAAAAAAAATTTCGAGCACGCTTTGCCATAATAGGAAAAAAAAGGAGGGAAAATAGGCGTTGGAAATGGTGCGGCGAGGAAATAATTTCAACGATTCCCTCATCCCCTTAAATACGCTACAGGCGATTTTTGGATACGCTGTTTTTCAGTATCCAAGTGGTCAACCACGATTATTGTTTAGTGCTGCGTATGCGATACTCGTTACGCTCGTTTCGTGGTGCATATTCGCCTTGGTAATCGACCATTCGTTCAAAAGTGCGTGGTTCGAAACGGAGGATAAAATGATATACTGCATAGTTTATGTTAATTTTGTCATAGCTGTGTTGATACAAATTTTCCACTGGTGTTATTACAAAGTAAGTGCCTACGTTGTACGTTTATGAATGATTGTTTCATCGTAAATTTGTCGTCATTGGATAATTGAATATTTCGTCAAAAGTGAAACTGACTGATGCATTAAATTTTTTTTTTTTTTTATGCGCAGAGATGGCAACGATTTTTATATAAATAATTGTAAAAAGTAAAAATTGAGTCAGCGATTGAAATCGATACGAGTAGCAAAGTTTCATGTACACTGTTTTATGTGTGCCCGCGTAAGAAATTTCAAGATATCCTAAGAAGAATGACGAAGGTGGACGAAACACTTTCCACGCTCGGAGCAATATTCGACTATGCACAGAATAAAAAACATGGAATGATATTTATCGTTTTCTGGACAACGATGGTCGTCTTTGAAAATTGTGTCGACTCGTTGTGGTTTTGGGAGAAAGTACCAATCGGCGAGATAATCATCATTGTATGTACCGTTCATCATCCGATACACATCAACACCATGGTAACTTTGTATTATTCTCTAATGATCGGGTAAGTCGGTAACTAATTGACAACAATCGTTATTACCCGATTACCCCTTCCCATTGGCGTAGCCAGGTGGGGGAAAGGGTAGCCACGCCCCTCTCGTACTAAGATATCTAGAGTACGATATCAGTGTTATGGAAGCTTTCCAGTGTAACAGCCCGAAAAATCGCTGTTTTTCGCGATTTTTTTTTTTAAAGAAAAAATAATCTAATCGGTCTGGTTTTTTTTTGTATATTAATTGGGTATTGAAGAATACAAAACAATTTTTTAAAGATCGATTTATTTATTAATTAATATCTATAAAAATGATGAAACAATTGTTGCAGAAAATGCACTTGGATGTGGTGTCCACGTTGGGGGTCACAATTTTGATCTGAAACAAAAAACACAAAAAGATTATTGATCGGTATATAATTGGCTTTCGTGCTATGGAGGCTTTTTTTTTTTTTTTTGCAAAAATGGCGCCGGTTTGAACAAAAAGTATCGATTTTAGCATTTTTTTTGGCAGTTTTTTTTACAAAAAAATAGGAAGATGTCAAAAAAAAAAAAAGCTTCCATAGCACGATAAACAATGACGTTAAGAATATTGTGTAAAAAATTCAACTCGATAGCTTTAAAACTCTGCCCTCCAAGTTGGACACCGTTTTGAAAAATGCTGTTTCGAGAAAAACGCGTTCAAAGTTTCGCTGTAGCTGTAGCGCTCCGTTGCCTTCTTCCAAGAAATGCTGTACAGTAACCGAAATAATCTGAATTTCGGCATGAAAATTTCAGGGAATATTCGGAAGAGTGTATACTATTCGATAAAGCAAAAAAAAAAAAATCGATTTTTTGAAAATTTCACACTGGAAAGCTCCCTTAACACGAACGTGTGATTAAATCGAATTTTATATTTCGTGTCTGTCTCGTGCTTAACGACTATTAAGGGGGTCATCCCATGTTACAGTTATTTTCGCATTTTTGGGGGTTTTTTCAAATCGACCATTAAAACATACTATCTTCAAGATTTTTTCATACTTATCAACATTTTTGCAGTCCCTCAGAATTTTACCAAACAAAAATAACTAATTGAATCGACTTTACACCGCTCATGTGTATAAATAGTTGGTCGACGGCTGCCGTGATTCCGGAGGTTTTGCTCATCTGAGATAACGAAAATCAAACGGTATTTTAATTAAAAAATTTAATTTAATTTGAAATTAAAATTAAAATTTTTTTCAAATATCGAAAATTGAATTTTTGACACGGTTCAAAAAGTTAAGTTCCACGTTTTGTAATTTTTTTACAATGTTTTTGGCTCGAAAAAAAACTGTGGCACATATCAGAAATATTGTAGTTCGGGTGACAGTTATAGATGTGCTGACTATAGCATCAAAATTTGAGTGAAATTCGGTCAAGAGTTTTTGAGGAATCATGGAATCCAATTTTTTTTCGATTTTTTGGACCTAGCGTGGGATGGACGCCTTAAGTGAAATAACGCTTAAAAAAAATGCTTGTTAACATGAAAAGTTTTTTTTCAGGCCGACCTCTCATAGCCCCGCAACCCCTCGAATCAAATTCTGGCTACGCCAATCGCCTCCCCCGCTTTATCAGCTATATCGATTAGATCCCTCGAAGAATTCAATTGGACGCGATAAATAATGCTCGAAAAACATGGTTATCGATTGCCTCAATCGTATTTATTTTATTTTCCCTTCAGTCAGATTGGAAACAGATTTTTCATGGCGAACAAATTAATTGAGGGTCTACCAAAAGTAGACAAAGGACTATTGATGAACGACAAACGCCGGAGTTTGGTTGAACATAAAGTTTCCGGCGTTTTGTCCGAAGCGTTTAATATTCGAGCTTGGAAGATTGACGACGACCCAACACGGTTACTGGAGATTATTAGGTGACCGAGGCGCTGACATTTTAAGGCGTTAGGCCACAGTAACGGGTATAAAATCATGTGCGAACTTAACCATTTTTTTTTCGTATGAAAAAGTGATTCACTCGTAAAATTAATTACACATCTATTAAGGAAGCTTTCCAGTGTGACAGCCCGAAAAATCGCTGTTTTTCGCGATTTTTTTTTTTAAAGAAAAAATAATCTAACCGGTCGGGTTTTTTTTTGTATATTAATTGGGTATTGAAGAATACAAAACAATTTTTTAAAGATCGATTTATTTATTAATTAATATCTATAAAAATGATGAAACAATTGTTGCAGAAAATGCACTTGGATGTGGTGTCCACGTTGGGGGTCACAATTTTGATCTGAAACAAAAAACACAAAAAGATTATTGATCGGTATATAATTGGCTTTCGTGCTATGGAGGCTTTTTTTTTTTTTTTGCAAAAATGGCGCCAGTTTGAACAAAAAGTATCGATTTTAGCATTTTTTTTGGCAGTTTTTTTTACAAAAAAATAGGAAGATGTCAAAAAAAAAAAGCTTCCATAGCACGATAAACAATGACGTTAAGAATATTGTGTAAAAAATTCAACTCGATAGCTTTAAAACTCTGCCCTCCAAGTTGGACACCGTTTTGAAAAATGCTGTTTCGAGAAAAACGCGTTCAAAGTTTCGCTGTAGCTGTAGCGCTCCGTTGCCTTCTTCCAAGAAATGCTGTACAGTAACCGAAATAATCTGAATTTCGGCATGAAAATTTCAGGGAATATTCGGAAGAGTGTATACTATTCGATAAAGCAAAAAAAAAAAATCGATTTTTTGAAAATTTCACACTGGAAAGCTCCCTTAAGTGTGAATATCAACCTGTTGGAAAATATATATTTTTTTTTTCGATGTACACAATGGCCAACGACTAATATTTTCTATATCTTTTTTCCAATTGGCGTGACAAATAACTTCAACAATTTTCTACTCGATATACTTCAAATTTTAAAGTTATGTTCCTAATTGCATTTCGCAGAGAAGTACGTACGGAATTCTTGATTAAGGCGTTACCCCCACTTGTAGCGCAAAAAAGGCCTTTTTCATGCATTTTTTTAAAGAAAACTACAAAACTTTTTTAATCGATCAATATACCATCTTAAAGAACACATCTTGAAGAACTTTCAGTAATTTTTTTATTGAAAAATATTACATTGTTTAGTGGCAAATGGCTTTCAATGAAATAATGTTTTTATATACACGGTTTGCGGTGACCAACATTGCGGCGAAGTGGATCATCTGAAAAAAAAATGCGGATGGATTTAGTCAAATATAAGTATAAACTAGTCTTTAATCGAAGGATTTTAAAAAATATTCATTTTTCACAAAATGGCGGACAGTCAAAGTTAATGGTTCGATTTTAACGAAAAAAAACGGCCGTTTTTTGGCGATGAAACGGCCATTTTTTTCGAGAAAAAAAATCGAACGATTAAAGACTACATTTTTATGTATTAAATAAGCCTGCAAAATTTCAAGAAGATCGGTTCATTAGTGTTCGAGTAATCTTGGTCACCGACTTCAGAAATGCCATTTTGAGAAAAACGCGTTTAAAGTTTCAATTTCAGTTCTTCAATTCACGGATTCTTCTCTTTCAACGCTCATATCTCAGTCAATTTTGTTCGGATCGACTTGAAATTTTCAGGACATATTCTCAGATACTTATACTTCAAAAAAATGCAATAAAAAAAATCGATTTTTTCAAAATCGCAAGTAGGGGTAACCCCTTAATGGAAAACTTTTCATTTTATGAGCAGTTTACGAGCAGTTATAACGAATTTTTTCACTGAAAATTTATTTCTTAAGTTCAAATACCTACAGCTTTCAAATAGAACAATATGAACAAACCATATTGTGCATCGAAAAAACCAATATATATATTTTTTCCAACAGCTTGATATTCATACCAAATAGATGTGTAATTCATTTTACGAGTGAATCACTTTTTCATACGAAAACAAAATTGTTAAATTCGCACATGATTTTATACCCGTTACTGTGGCCTAACGCCTCAATCGATAATAATTCTCATTAGTGAGCGTGTGATATTAGCATTGCAATGAATTTTCCAAACGTATATAAATCACCAATGTGATTGTAACAATTTTCATTATTTCAAGGCACATACATCTCGAATTGACGTTAACGGCTAGGGATTTGGAAGCCGTTTACAGTGTTATAATATTGCTAGAGACAGCCGCGTACTTCGTTATGTTTACGGCGTTGCTTTACGTGCTTTATTTTATGATCGTCGTCGTAACGCCGGAGAAACGATTATTGCGAATAATCGTTGTCGTCGCGGTCGCTGCTACGTACATTCCAGTATTTATCTTCATCAATCATATGTGCGAGAAAACAACAGCCGAAGTAATTGTCACTTCTGTTTGGGTTTGTTTGGGTTTGTTTGGGTTTGTTTTGGGTTCGATATTCGAAATGCTTGCTTGTTGCCATTCAATTGCATTATTTATCGGCGAACTTTCGTTTCATTGCATTTTGCGCCGAAAGGCTGAACGGACGGGGATTCTCATTAGTCGCATCGAAAAGGAGAAACCAGCTGCCGAGTTGAACGACGAAATCAAACAATTTACTCTGCAAATGATGACCAATCGTTTGTCGTTTTCTCCCGCTGGCTTCTTTACTCTTGGCTATGGTTTTCTTCGAGGGGTAAGCTTCAGTTTTTCTTTTCACCGCGTACCAAGCCATTCAAACGTATTGAGAAACTCGCACTATTTACTTTCTTTCGCGTGATTTCGTAGTCATAGCTCGTCAAAGTTCAAAGCAGTATCGGCCTAACCAAACGCTGCCGCCTTTTTTCCCCCGATAAATTGTCAAAGCCGTACAGCGAGCACGTGTTCGCTCTTGCTGATTATACATTTTTATTTCATCGTATATACACATATACGGGGTGGATCAATAACTATTAGCACCTTGGATATCTTCGAAACTATAAGGTTCGCAGAAATATTTGCTGAAGTGGAATTGGATAGTACGGAAGGGGCCATCCGATAGCCAAAAAAGTTTTCTTGCAGGTTTTTTTTGCACAAATAATTATCACAGCCTGTGCATCAATATGTTCTGACACTGTAAAACTTGCAAGTCAATCGATCGAAAATAGAATCCAATGTTGCATTGATACTGATGGTCGCAATTTCGAACACTTACTATAAGCGTAGTAATTTTGTGAGTTATAATTTTAGTTTTAGTAGTCACTTTTAGTTTTTAGTTTAGTAGTTTAGTTTAGTTTAATAGTTTTTAGTTTAGTTTAGTTTAGTAGTTTAGTTTAGTTTAGTAGTTTAGTTTAGTTTAGTAGTTTAGTTTAGTTTAGTAGTTTAGTTTAGTTAAGTATTTTTAGTTTAGTTTAGTTTAGTTTAGTAGTTTAGTTTAGTTTAGTAGTTTAGTTTGGTTTAGTAGTTTTGTTTAGTTTAGTAGTTTAGTTTAGTTTAGTAGTTTAGTTTGGTTTAGTAGTTTAGTTTAGTTTAGTAGTTTAGTTTAGTTTAGTAGTTTAGTTTAGTTTAGTTTAGTTTAGTAGTTTAGTTTAGTTTAGTAGTTTAGTTTAGTTTAGTAGTTTAGTTTAGTTTAGTAGTTTAGTTTAGTTTAGTAGTTTAGTTTAGTTTAGTAGATTATTTTAGTTTAGTTTAGTTTAGTAGTTTAGTTTAGTTTAGTAGTTTTTAGTTTAGTAGTTAGTAATTTTAGTAGTAATTTTATTTACTACCGAAATTGTAAGTATTATCGCCTTTCTGTGCTTTCTGTGACCTTCAATGACCTTATGTTAAAGGGCGGTGAACTCGTTTTAAGCTCCTCTTTCATGATACAGAAAAAAAACATACCGATTTATTTAAAAAAATGGAGTTGACCTTCGAATGTCCGAAGTACCTCGACCCGCAAAAAAATTATTATCGCTATCGGATGGCCCCTTTCGTATTGTGCAATTTCATGTCGGCAAATATTTCTGCGAACCTTATAGTTTCGAAGATATCCAAGGTGCTAATAGTCATTGGTTCACCCTGTATACACCGGGTGTCCCATTTCAGTCCTACATCTGATTTATCTCGAAACATTTTGCTCCCATCAAGTATTGAGTATAATGAAACTTTCAAGGTTCAAAGGGAGACGTTGAAAAAATCCTTTTTTTGTCCAAATTGGAAATGGCGACGTTAAGATGGACGGTATGTTTTTTTAAAGGGATAATGCATTTTTTCACCAAAACATTTGTCGGGTCAAAATTTAGATTAGAATGCGGTTTTTTACTATTTCAGCGCTATCTACAATGTAAATGAAGCCTCTTACATCCCTAGTGTAAATGTGCGTGTGGGTGTGTTTTTTTTGCGTTTGTTTGGGTTTGTTTGATTGCGGAAGTGACGAACCAGAGACCTTAGCCAGCCTTGTTTGGGCTGCCGAACAAACCCAAACAAGGTCACACCCACACATACGCGCGCATTTACACTAGGGAACTTGAAGACTTTACCTCTTCGTGGTACATTCTGGATAGCGCTTATAGTTAGTAAAAAATGGCATTTCAACTTGAAATTTATGAACGTTATAAGAAAAAAAAATTCTACAAAAGTTGCTAGTTTTCGCCTCATCAAGATGTTTTGGTGAGAAAAAGTTCATGGTCCCATTAAAAAAAAAACACATATCGGCCATCTTTACGTCGCCATTTAGAATTTTCGAACAAAAAGGATTTTTTAACGCCCCCCTTGAACCCTAAAACTTTTATCATACTCAACACTTGATAGGAGCAGTATTTTTCGAGATTAATCGAGGAATTATATAGAATGCCATTAGGAGATCAGGTAAAATATAAAAAGATGGACAAATAAACCATCTTTCGTTTGCTCAAAATCGTCAATTCAATAAATCGTTTCAGCAGAATGGTACTTATTTGTTCTTACATGTTGAACTATTGTGACATTTTGTTTGGTTTATATCTGCGCGCTCACTCGCCAACCGCATTAATTAAGGGGTTACCCCCACTTGCGATTTTGAAAAAATCGATTTTTTTTTATTGCATTTTTTTGAAGTATAAGTATCTGAGAATATGTCCTGAAAATTTCAAGTGGATCCGAACAAAATTGACTGAGATATGAGCGTTGAAAGAGAAGAATCCGTGAATTGAAGAGCTGAAATTGAAACTTTAAACGCGTTTTTCTCAAAATGGCATTCCTGAAGTCGGTGACCAAGATTACTCGAACACTAATGAACCGATCTTCTTGAAATTTTGCAGGCTTATTTAATACATAAAAATGTAGTCTTTAATCGTTCGATTTTTTTTTTCGAAAAAAATGGCCGATTTATAGCCAAAAAACGGCCGTTTTTTTTCGTTAAAATCGAACCATTAACTTTGACTGTCCGCCATTTTGTGAAAAATGAATATTTTTTAAAATCCTGCGATCAAAGACTAGTTTATACTTATATTTGACTAAATCCATCCGCATTTTTTTTTCGGATGATCCACTTGGCCGCAATGTTGGTCACCGCAAACCGTGTATATAAAAACATTATTTCATTGACGGCCATTTGCCACTAAACAATGTAATATTTTTCAATAAAAAAATTACTGAAAGTTCTTCAAGATGTGTTCTATAAGATGGTATATTGATCGATTAAAAAAGTTTTGTAGTTTTCTTTAAAAAAATTCATGAAAAAGGCCTTTTTTTTGCGCTACAAGTGGGGGTAACGCGTTAAACCGACGGTCTTAAACTTTTTTATTATAATGCCCCTTTTCTGCGAAATAGATGGGCCCGCCCCCCTCTCACATCTTTATCGATATCAGGGTAACCGCCCCCCCCCCCTCCTGTACATCATGACGCTCCCCATTCTGAAAATCAATGTATTAAGGGGTAAGGCCACAGTAGAATTTTCAAAAAATCGATTTTTTTTCTCGCTAAAACGGTGCTTTATTATCATAACAATAAGTTACTATTCGATTTGTAGCAAGAACATTTTTTCACCCACTTTGAGCGTATAACGTAAGCCCACCTCTGGCACGGCCATAGAGTATCCGAAACTTTAAACGCGTTTTTCTCGAAACAGCTTTTTTCCAATTGGCGTGACGAATAACTTCAACAATTTTCACTCGATTTACTTCAAATTTAAAAGTTATGTTCCTAATTGCATTTCGCATAGAAGTACACACGGAATTTCTGATTATTCGAAAACTTCGCATTTTAGGAGCAGTTTTATACGAAATTTTTCACTGAAAATTAATTTCTTAAGTTCAAATACCTACAACTTTTGAATAAAACAATATTTTTTTGATTCCGTACGTACTTCTCTAGGTAGTCTAATGCAGATCGACGAGAATTTGAGTTTTCTGTTGGAGGTAAAAAATTGTGGATGCTAAATGTCACGCCGCGAAGCGCCTAAAAAAAGATAACAAAAGAAAATATCAGTAGTCGGCCATTTCGTACATCGAAAAAAAGAAATATATATTTTCCAACAGCTTGATATTCACGCTAAATAGATGTGTAATTAATTGTATGAGTGAATCATTTTTTCATACGAAAACAAAATTGTTAAATTCGCAAATGATTTCGTACCCGTTACTGTGGCCTAACCCCTTAAACACTTTGCCGGCGGTACGTTTGGTAGTGCATAGAATGCCTGGGTAAAGTATGGAATGAATGATAATTTATACATTGCCTGAACGTTTTAGGTACTCTATAGAACGCGGATTATAGAAGATCGCCGGTAACGCCCACAAATGTAACTTTTCTGTTGCAGTTTTTCGGATCTGTTGTGACGTATTTGGTGATTCTCGTACAAATGGGCTCTGATCCGGAATTTAATCCACAATGAAAATAATATTTTCATGGTTGAATTTCTTCGATAAATAATTCACAACCGTAGAAATACACTTAAATTTTTCGGTACTTACAAGGAACATCCCTCGAGTGACACCCTTCGATTTTGTTGAAATTTGGATATGTTATAAAGCACCGAAAAGTAAGCGATACGTATTTTTTTTTATCGGCGGAAAACCAGTTTTAACGGGTGAAACCACCCCTCGAAAAAAGGCATCTCTAGGGTGGTTCACCCCTTAATTTCTTTTTGTTGCAATGTCACTATAGTGGATTTTCCATTGCTTCGGATTAGAATAATTTTCGTTTTTGTTTCATTGAAATCGGTGGACTCGTTGTGTGTGGAACTGCTATATTACCCCTAGAGGTGCCTTTTTTCGAGGGGTGGTTTCACCCCGTAAAACCGTTTTTCCGCCGTTAAAAAAAAATACGTATCGCTTACTTTTCGGTGCTTTATAACATATCGAAATTTCAATAAAATCGAAGGATGTCACCTGAGGGATGTTCCTCGTTAGTTATACATACCGAGTCTGTGAGACCCGGCAAACTTACGAATCAAGTAGTTTCCTGGACATTTAGTCCATTCGGACGTTTTTTTTTTTACGAAAGAGCAGACTGTTAGCAAGCTGTGGGCTGTTTGAGCAGATAAAAATGATTGGCGAAAGAGGAAATCCGCGATTTTTGCACTTTTTGGTCGGGTCTGTGAGACCCAAGAGTGTGTTCCTAGGGATAATATTGTATCCAATTGTCTGATATAGGCCTCCGAAGTAACTTTCGTGGTGGCGCCCCGTAACGGCAGCCGGTGGCAAAACTTGGATTGGCGCATGGCGGTTAAGAGGGAATGATACCTTATCGCGGTCGGTATGGTAGAACGATTATAGATTCCCACGAATCTCTGAAACGACTCTTCAGATCCCGTCGAAACTTTGCCAAACGACGTCAAATAGATAGACGAATGGCTCTCTTCTTCTCAAATTTTCTGATTTTGAGAAAAAGAATGTAGATTGGCTTATGATAACCCAATCTACATTTTTTTCTCAAATTCGGAAAATTTGAGGAGAAGACAGCCCTTCGTCTATCTATTTGACGTCGTTTGGCAAAGTTTCGACGGGATCTGAAGAGCCGTTTCAGAGATATGTGGGAATCTATAATCGTTCTACCATACCGACCGCGATAAGGTATGACGCCCTCTTAAGTCAA
Source organism: Ophion costatus (assembly GCA_951751655.1). Lineage (NCBI taxonomy): Eukaryota > Metazoa > Arthropoda > Insecta > Hymenoptera > Ichneumonidae > Ophion > Ophion costatus. The sequence goes on along the minus strand of OX632359.1, from coordinate 43,345,694 downwards.
CGCCATGAAGACTAGAGTAAAGGAGCCCAAACGCAATGCTGGCAAAATGGTTGTGAAAGCGATGAACGATCCGCGGATTGTACCCGCCTGGCGGCGCTACCACTGCGGGCTCCGTCTGCGCGGTGATTTTGAATCGTCGATCCGCAATTTGTCGTATATTTCTTTCTTATTAGCGCAGCGTGCAATACTGAAGAGTAATATTGATCTGCTTTTGTTTAAATTATGAAATGATAATATTTCAGTAATTTTTTGACATGGAGGTGATCTATACTGTGAATGTTTTATTTTTATACGGTGACATGTACGATTACACAGCCATAATGTGAATATTGCATACTGGATTTCCAAGAAAAATATTTTTTTCAAATCGTACATTATAACGAAATGGGAGCGAGGGGTATTTATATTAAAGGATTCGCATATTTAACCTAAAAAACGTTTTTTTTGTCCAAGCATCATGTATTACATTTTTGCTGTATATCAAAGAAATCTCTAACAGCATTAAAATTAATGGTAATTATAATTAAATTCGGCGACGATAGCATGCAATTAAAAAAATACAAACGATTTGACAAAATGAATCAAGATGTGGTTGCACATGCCGATCCTAATACTTGTCAATATTTTGGCTAATTCGCGAATTAATTGCATAAACATAATATTAAGGTTCAGTTCTTACCTTTATTGGATGGTCTTTTTCTGTTTTGATTGTAAAAATACGTTTAATACCGAAATATCAGTCAACGACGCGTAACACCGTAAACTGCGTAAACTGTATATAACTGACATATATGTACTGCTCACATACATAGTAACTGACAGTAAAACGTCATTGTATGTATGTCACAAACACTGCTAAGCCGGTCCTCACGGACCTATCCTATTTGGTCCCTGGAGCTAGTATCGCTTGCGGATATTTTTCGAACTACAAGATCTTTCATCACTTTCGCGATCCACTTTTCGACGATTCCGCCATACGCGTTCGGGCTCCTTTACTCTAGTCTCCATGGTCAACGCGGTACTGTCTCACGCAAACACCTGTTTTAAATGGCGACCGGCATACTGCACTAGCAGACGAAAACCGATCCAAGTTTTGCCAAAACTCGCCGCAAGGGTGCGCCACAAGAGTTACTTCGGAGGCCTATAGGACGACGTGGAAGCATCGATTTTAAGGCCCTCATAGCGTGTCTGGAACATTGGTTTGTAATTGACGTGGAAAAGAAGGCCGCGTTGAATTTCGTTAATTGACATTAATACGTATTTGGTAACCATACAGAATGTAGGCCTCACCTTGGATGACCTTGACCTTGCAGTATGTTGTTCTTTAGATGATTCCGATCAACGTTGCGCCTATATAACAAAGAGCGGAAACAACGGCTTCGTTACTTTTTTGGTGATCGAAGTATTATACGCAATTTGTAATACTTTCAACACTTTGCCTCTAACTTTGTTTCTTTGCTTCCCTTTTTACGGTGAAAATTACCGCAAGGGTTTGTATAGCTTCATGTCGTCACGAATGATTATATCTAACGGAAAATTTTGTAAGAAATGATGGGTCCCGAAATAAACAGAGGAAGAAAGTACCGTCCATCATCGATTCAATTATGTGCATCCTATCAGACGTTCTCACACGCGAAACATCGGGCGATGGTGGCGTGACTCTTGATTTCTATGGATTTTGTTCAAATTTTACTCAGGCATTGTTCATATCATTATGCATGTTTGAATGAAATTTCAGAACCGTCGACTGTTTAGATTGGGAGATAATAGATTTTCAAATTGCAACTTTTATCACTGCAGGGTCTGCAATGACCGGAAGCCAGGTCACATAATTCGTCGTACCATTCTATTGTGGTTATAAATTTTGAAGAAAAATTATTTTTACATAGCAGACTGGTTAATGAAGGAGTGAAAAAAGTTTGGACTCCCTTTATTATTCGGTTTTGCCAAAAACGTTCAGTCGGGACAGAATAATTTCCCGTAAAAAATATTTGTCCTCTATAATAAGAAGAGACATGGCAACACCGCATCGCTCCACGTATCCAAGGACGTAAGTTTGCGCGGCATATTTAAAATAATACTACAACACGAAGGTTTATTTGGAAGTAAAATTTAATCGAACAAAGTTTTTAATTAGTCTTCAGTTGACCAACACTTTTATTTGTTAATGAAAATAACATAACGAATATAAAATATAAATATTTATAACGCAAATAGTTCTTTTTTTAACGATATTTCTCTCCTCGCATAGCGTGGTTGTCGAGTGTTCTTTTTCAACTCCTCCAACGCCTTCAACACATTTTTTTCTTTTTGGCTTCAGCCATTGATGTCAGAGCTTTTATTTCACTGTCGACTTTTTTCTTCCGGCACTTTCCTTTGAAACGAATTCTGTTTGACATTTTTATTTTTTTCCGACAATATAACCAACTAGCTTGGCCCACATTGAGCTGACGGAAAAGTGTGAGCATCGCGGAAATTTTCCGTGAGGCAGTCCGTCAGTAGTGTATATTCTACTAACCACACACTATGAAGTTTATTCACTCGTTCGACCTTGTGAAGGTCTGAAACATCGCGAAGAACTCGTTTCCGTGCCTTATGCTATATACAGGGTGGACCATTTAACGTGACCACCCCAAATATCTCCGTTGCCTTTAGAGTGACGAAAAAAATGTCGAAAAGTAGTTTGATTGATTTCAAAGGGCTGATACAGGGGTGAAAACTTCATTTTTTTCAAGGCCATCGTTTTTGCGTTCTCAAGGTCATCAATGGTTATTCAAATGGGAACATGTTTGTTTATTAAGACTTTGTAGCCCAATTTCAGACGAATCCAACGACCTATGAAATCATGACCTTGAAGTGATTTTTCGCAAAATAAAATTGGTTTTGTATATGTATATACAACGTATATACATGTATATATGTATATACAATTTTGTATATGTATATATGTATATACAAAACCATACATAATATGTATGTATGTATGTATGTATTATGTGTGTATGTATGCATGTATTTATGTAAGTATGTATGTATGTAGGCATGTATGTATATATGTATGTAAGTACGTATGTATGCATAATTTTTTTAACGTGGTAATTATACAAAAAGTAGGCCTCACCTCGGATGATCTTCACCTTGCAATGTATGTAGAGGAGGTCATCTCGAACAACAAACACGCACACCCACACACACCCAAACAAACACACTTGTTCGGGATAACCTGCTCTACAACATATTTCAAGTTCAAGGTCATCCGAGGTGAGGGCTACTTTTTGTACAATTGCCGCATTTTTCAAAATCCCATGTCAATCACCTCACAATGTAAATTCAACTGCAATGATTCCGTAAAAGTGTTTGTCGAGATTAAAAAAACGCACACGTTTAGCGTTTTACGATCCAGATGTTTTGCAATCCATCAAAAGAGGTTTTCTATTGTTTTATTTTATAGTTGATGATGCCGTCTTTTAGCTTTAGTTCAAAGCAATTATAATAGTTTTATATACTTTTCAAAAGATCAATATTTTATAGGGGTGCCTGATGCTTTTGGCCAAGGCTGCATGTACCTTTCCTCCTTTTGATATTTTCATTAAAACATCTTTGTTTCAAAGCAACGGCAATAAATTAATACGGCAATTCGTTGACTATCGACCAAAAATAGTGATACAAAGCAATTTTGGACAATATCCAAAAAAAATTTGGTGACCAAAGTAACAAAATACAACTTTTTACTCCTTAGCCGTTTTTTTTTCAAGAAAAAATCAAATGATTCCGCGAAAAAAATCGCAAATTAAAAAACGAACCTAAAGCTAATCGTGTCCTTTTCAAATATCTTATCACTGAATGATGAAAATACTATTTTTCAAAGTCCAGCATGCGATTTTGCAAAGTGCGAAAATTGTGAAAAACCGGCATTTTTTAAGGATGTTGAGTCCCAAATCGCAAATGATGATAAAATTCTGAAAATTTGGTATGTTTTTGTACGAAGTATTTCAGAGGTCGTGTAAAAATTTCACGACAATTCGGAAGCTCGTTATTGAACAATTAACATTCACAAATTAAATGCTGTCTTATGGAAACTGATGTAACTTTGCAATAAGTTTTTTTTTGACCTCTCAATTTTGTAATATCTACAATATACTGAAAGCAACGGAAACAAAACGACGTTTATTGATAAATTTTGTTTTATTTCTTTTAAAAATTATTCTTAACAAAATGTTAATTTTTTAATAACGAGCTTCCTAATCGTCGTGAAATTTTAACACGACCTCTTAAATACATCATACAAAAAAATACCAAATTTTCTGAATTTTCTCATCACATTTTATTTCAACCCTTAAGGAGGTTGAAGTAATGATGATAGAATTCTGAAAATTTTGTATGTTTTTACATGAAGTATTCAGGAGGTCGTGTAAAAATTTCATGACGATTAAGAAGCTATTTATTGAACAATTAACATTAACATGTTTCATAGGGACACAACATCCTTAAGGGAGCTTTCCAGTGTGAAATTTTCAAAAAATCGATTTTTTTTTTTTGCTTTATCGAATAGTATACACTCTTCCGAATATTCCCTGAAATTTTCATGCCGAAATTCAGATTATTTCGGTTACTGTACAGCATTTCTTGGAAGAAGGCAACGGAGTGCTACAGCTACAGCGAAACTTCGAACGCGTTTTTCTCGAAACAGCATTTTTCAAAACGGTGTCCAACTTGGAGGGCAGAGTTTTAAAGCTATCGAGTTGAATTTTTTACACAATATTCTTAACGTCATTGTTTATCGTGCTATGGAAGCTTTTTTTTTCTGACATCTTCCTATTTTTTTGTAAAAAAAACTGCCAAAAAAAATGCTAAAATCGATACTTTTTGTTCAAACCGGCGCCATTTTTGCAAAAAAAAAAAAAAGCCTCCATAGCACGAAAGCCAATTATATACCGATCAATGATCTTTTTGTGTTTTTTGTTTCAGATCAAAATTGTGACCCCCAACGTGGACACCACATCCAAGTGCATTTTCTGCAACAATTGTTTCATCATTTTTATAGATATTAATTAATAAATAAATCGATCTTTAAAAAATTGTTTTGTATTCTTCAATACCCAATTAATATACAAAAAAAACCAGACCGATTAGATTATTTTTTCTTTAAAAAAAAAATCGCGAAAAACAGCGATTTTTCGGGCTGTCACACTGGAAAGCTTCCTTAAATGACAGTCGGGGTAAAAAAAACGCAAAAGTAAAAATAAAAAGCAAAATGAAGCTGGCTTTGTTCGCTTCACAACCTCGTTTGGTAAATTGGTCAACGATTTTTTTCGTCATGATATTCGATTTTTTGTCCGGATAGAAAATTTACAGGGTGCCTAATACTTTTGGTCAAGGCTGTATGCACGTACACACACACACCCACGCGCGCGTGTGTGAGTGTGGATGGGGGCTGGCGACATATAGGTTACAATTACGTGTTCCGTATTCCCTTGGTACGAAAACGACATTTCCAGCCGATGTCACGTTGGTGCAATCGCACGGGACATCGAGCTACCGAAAGACGTAAAATTTATTCTCTAAAGCCCTATATCTCGAGTCTTGAGTGATTATTAGTTGTTTTTTTTTCTTATGCAAGTAACGCAGTAAAACGAGAAAATGTCAACTTTTAATGCGCGTCGAACACTTTTTCCAAGTCACGCGATCTGTACGATACGAAAGAGACAACCCACCGGATAACCGACTGATATATCCTTCTGGGTATTAAAGTATTAAAAGGCGTGCGAACAAGCCGGACGTGTTTGCGTATCAATATTTAATAACAAGAAAAAAAGGCCGCGCAGTGAGACATTAATGAAAGCCACGATAAAAGAATTGCCAATATGAGATTGAACGGGGTACGAACATGATATAATGATGATACATGGAACATTTTGGAAAAAAAACTAACTTTTTTATAGGATTCAATTTATTTTCATTTATATCTTCCGTGGAACTCTGACTGTTTACCGTCTGTACAATACGATAGTTTCCATGTAGACAACATTCTAATAGTAAGCGGCTGAACGTCCCCGAGTAAAAATGATTGTATATACTTAGATACAGTTATATAAAAATGATATACAATCATATATATTTATATATAGGTTTATATATAATTGTATATAACTATACATTCGTATATATAATCCGATATAAATGTACTTCCATCAAATTTGATTTGATAAAATTGTACATAGTTCTGTATATAATGATATATGGAGATACTATTTTTATAGGGAGTTTATATATTTAGATATAATATCATATACAGTCATACATAATTTAATATAGTGTTGTATATAATTATATATAGACGTGAACATTTTATTTACGGTACATAAAATTGTATATGACTGTATATGAGTACTTTTATTTTCTTTTGAAATACATATAATTGTATATATCATTATATGGCTTCATATATGATTATATATAGAAACAGTTTTCTTTGGTTTTATTCGCGTGTGAAAGCAGGTAAATCGAAAGATTGTTTATTAAAAGTTACCAAATTATATGTTGATGCAATATATTTACCAAATTTGATTACAATTATTGGGTTTCTTACAATTATTGGGTTTCAGTTGATTAATATTAGTTTTTTCTTGAGATTTCACGAACAAAATGTCATCGCTTTCTTCGACTGGTATATTATGTGTCACAATAGCTTTTTTTCTACATGACAAAACATGTCAACGTATTTTACATTGAAACGTTGAATTATAAAATATAAAGTATTTTCAAATGAAAAGAAAAGACGGTTTGATCCATATATGGAAACACTTTCGTTGTTATTCGTCATTTCTATGACCGAACTATCGGTCTTAGTTATTTTGCACCTAACCGATGTAAAAACTTCGTTATTGATTTTTGCTCGTACGTGCATATCCAAATTGTTTGTAGTTCAAACCATTAGATTCAAGTAATTGACGTTCATCATCTCGAATCCCGAGTAAAAATGAATATATATAAACATATATAATTGTATATTAATTGATCATATACAATTGCATACAAAAATTGGCCCGATAGAATTTTATATATTTGTATATAAACGTATACAATTGTATATACTGATATACGGTTATGTACGATAGTATATGAATATACGATAGTATATGAATAGTATATGAATATATATTTATATATATTCATATACTATCGTACATAACTGTATATTAGTATATACAATTGTATACGTTTTTATACAAATACATAAAATTCTATCAGGCCAATTTTTGCATACAATTGTATATGATCAATTAATATACAATTATATATGTGTATATATATATATATATATATTCATTTTTACTCGGGTCATAATAAAATGGATCGTGCCTTTGCATATCACTCGATCTTGAGCCCCTTTATATTCACGATAAAACTGCAAACACTCAGTCCCCCGAGAGATGGACGCCATTGGAAAAATTTTACGTAGTGGCTTTTTTTTCATGGAAAAAAATGCACGAGCAAGCATTATGGACTATTAGGATACTATCTTCCTTGAAACATCAATATGTGCGATAGACAGACAGGTATTTCTCGCTCGAGCTTCTCACTCGCTTCAAATGTTTCGACCGTTCAATTCATAAAGTGTGCTGGATGGTCGGGTGCTGCACTTTGTCTCTCGCGACAGTGTAAAATACGGTTTTTTTTTTCGTGAAGAAAATAGCGTCGCACAGTAGGAGCTTTAATTGCTGTACTCGAGAGGAAGAATATCAAATTGTAATTCTATATTGAAAAAGTTAGGTTTCAAAACTTATTTATAAAAAAAATAGCCGGTCTTGATGTCGCAAATAATCAAAGGGGTACACAGAATTAACTACCGTCCTCCATTAACGGCTTGACTCTAGTTGTAACAGTCGAAAACAGCTCATTTTTTGTTTGTTTGTTTTGTATAGCAAATCGTGATGGTAAGTTCCTACAAAAATTAGGTATTCGAAAAAGAATCATCTGAATAACACTCTGTAATTATTTATTAACTGTTTATTTTATTTTTATTATATTTATTTATTTATTTTTTATTTTATTTATTTATTAACTGTTATCAATTACAGAGATTAACACTCTGAATAACACTCTGTAATTTTTTGGGCAAAAATATTGAATTATAATTTATTTCAGGCAGGATTCTACTTTGGGGCTCGAAAAAAAGTTATTATTGTGATTTTTTAATGAGATTATTGATGAAGATATTGATGCAAGGTTTGTTAGGCTTAATAAATGCACTCTTGAAACACATTTTTTTTCATTTTCATGTATTATAGGCACTTTTTATATACACAAATCTGAAAATGGATTTTTTTTACAATTTTAGGTTCAATATAACACTAGCAACCGACCGAACTAAAATTGTTAATGCACATGCAAAAATAATAACATGGCGGCGAAAAAAAATTATATTTTTTCGACTGTTTTTTGGAAAATAAATATAGTAAAAATCAAAATTTTACGATAATTTTACTTCAGTCGGTTGATATAGTGCAGAATATGTGGTTGAAATTTCATAACAATCGGTTCAGTAGTTTTGGAAATTTTAGCACCAAGCAGTGTAAAAAGGTGGTTTTGCCAAAAATGCATTTAAAGTTTTTTTAAATGAAAAATAAAAAAAAAGAATCTACGCTTAATCAGCGATTAAGCGTAATTCTAAGCGTTGCGCGTAATTCTATTTATAAATACGAATACGAATTTATTCACATCGTGATTTTCATGTGAATATAAATACAAATTTATTCATACTTCACTTATTCGTATTCACATGCATGAATACAAATACAATCGTATTCACAAATATTCTGAACATACAAATAAATTCACAGAAAAAATTGTGAATATTCACCAAAAATGTGAATATTTACAAGAAATGCTGCGAATGAAAAAAAATTCACATCAAAATCTGTGAATGCAAATGTATTCACGAAAAATTGTACATACAAAAAAATTCACAAAATAAGTTGTGAATTTTTTCGTATAAGACAAATTAAAATCAAATTCACAATGATTACATTAAAATTTACATAAAAAATGAGTTCTTACATATTTTGAGAGAAAACATTGTGTTGCGGCAAAGAAATTTTGGCACAAAAAATAGTGAGTCGTACTTCCTATTTACATAGTAATATTTGAAACTCACAAATTTTTTTGCAAAAATATCTTTGCCTCGACGCAATGTTTTCTCTCAAAATACGTAAGAACTAACTTTTGGTGTAAATTTCAATCTGATCATTGTGAATTTGATTTTAAATTGTCTTAAATACGAAAAAAATCACAAGTTATTCTGTGAATTTTTTTGTATTTAGAATTTTTTGTGAATACATTTGCATTCGCCGATGTTTATGTGAATTTTTTTAATTCACAGCATTTTCTGTAAATATTCACATTTTTTGTGAATAATCACAATTTTTTATGTAAATTTATTTTTATGTTTAGAATATTTGTGAATACAATTGTATTTGTATTCATGCATGTGAATACAGATAAGTGAAGTATGAATAAATTTGTATTTATATTCACATGAAAATCACGATGTGAATAAATTCGCATTCGTATTTATAAATAGAATTACGCCCAACTCTGTTCCCAATCCACAGCTATTTTTTTCCACACTATTTTTCAATGTTTATCACACATTTATTAACATTTTTGCAGTTCCACAGAATTTCAACAAACAAAAATAACGCGACGAATCGATTTTACACCGTTTGGAAGAAACACGTGCGTTGAAAAAAGTTCGTTGACGGCTGTCATGATTCAGGAGGTTTTGCTCATTTGAAATTTAAAAAATTAAACGGCATTTTAATTTGTAGACCTGAGGCTATCGCCGGAACTAGACTAACGTAAAAATATAGAAAATTGAACTTTTTTGCACGGTTTGAAAAAGTAAGTTCCAAATTTCGTCATTTTTTGGATTTTTTCAGCTCAAAAAAATTATGGCAGATATCGGAAATATTCGAGTTCGGGTGAGAACTATAGATGTGTTGACTACACCGTAAAAAATTGAGGGAAATCCGTTCAATGGTTTTCGAGATATGGAAGCCAATTTGATAAATACAGTTTTGAGAAAAACGCATTTAAAATTTCAAGTACCATTTACACAAAGAAAATGTTGACTCGCCACTAATCTGCTATGCCGGAACTGAATAACGGGCACATGTTTTCAATTTGTGCAAGACATTTTATTCGATTTTTTGGACCTGTCGCATTAAAGTTTCGAACGACGCTCTGAGCGTAAAGTCTGTCAATTTTTATCCGCTCTCCTTGAATTTTTCAGGGAACATTTATACCATGATCTACTGCCAAAATATATTGGTTTTGGAAAAAGTGATTTTTCGACTATTACAACTTGGTATAACCCCTTAAGGGACTATACCAGTGTAAACGCTGAAAATTTGGGTGATTTTCGGGAATTTTTTTAAAGAAAAGTACTCAATTAAATCTTTCGGAAAATTAAGAATATATTTGGCTATATTTGACCTATATCACATAAATTTTTCATAGAAAAGTATTGAGGTCCAAGCGACTTATGTGCTGCCTTCGGAGGCGCAAAAAAAAGTCCCTCCACTGTTGACATGATTCCGGCCGATTGAGTAGCTAAAACCGAAAAGGCAAAAAAATCTCGTTAAACTGGAAGGTCCTGTACAATGACGTAGGATTTTCGAAAAATGTCAAAATCTAACAAAATGGCGTAGATATGAAAAAAGGTCTGTTTTCTTGCCTATAAAATGATCGTTTTTTTCAATGCCAAATCGTCAATTTTCATCCAATCAAAAATACCCTACGTCATTGCAGAGTAAATATATTCAAGAGTACTCAGGTCAAATTTCAAGTCAATCGGATAATTACTCTTTGAGTTACAATGTCAGCAAATTTGAAAAATCTCATTTCGAGAAAAACGCGTCTAGAGATTTAACTGGGGCATTTTATACCTACGAGTAGTTGATCTTTAGAAGGCTGGCATTCGGGAAGTATGAGAGATACGGCCTTGACATTGTTACAGGATATTGTTGCAAGTATAAACTGTCGAAAAAGGCAAAAAAAATCGATTTTTTTAAAGCGTCCCACTTGCATAGCCCCTTAAATATCTCACATATTTGATATTTCTTAAGTTTCGTACAACGATTGAAATTTGATTTTCAAGGTATCCAAGTGGTATTCGAATTGTGTCGAGGGACTTTCCAGATCGGGCATGAAAGCCAACGGAATTAGCCAATTACTCTTACCTACGACCATTTGTGGCTGGATCGTTGGAATCGGTATTATAGAGTTTCCACTTGGGACTCGTTGGCCTGTCGCGAGTTTCATTTACGCGTTAATTTTAATCGTCGGCTATGGTCTGTCGGTGAAACAAACGATTGGCAGCGGTAAATCCCTGGTATTACAGCTAAGCCCAACCGCCAAACTTATCAATCGGGTCTTTGCTCTGGGCAATGTTGTGCTTTATATTTGTGAGACCACTATTAGTTGGAAGCGCATACGACCCGTGAAGAACATCCTCGGTCGTCTCGAACGAGCCGATAGAAAAGTCGAAGGAATGGGAATTTTACGAGACTACAGGAGAATTTTTTTTCAACAATTGATGACGATGGGGGCACATTCTTTTTTTATTTCTTCCGTTATTGTCGTGTGGCATAAGAAGTTGAGGGACGATTCGACGACGTGGGAAAAAATAGGCGGTGCTATGACTATCTTTAATCCAATTATAATCACTTGCATCGGGGATATATTGTACGCCACTCTGCTTCGGTATGTCGTCGATAATTGACCACTTACTATCGCTTTTTTTGCAAATGAAGCTTTCTTCATTGTGAAAAAGCCGAGATTCGATTGAAAGTTTGAAAAGTCTACACCTGGTTAACGAATTAAGTTTCATTGCGTCACGGTTCGAGCGATTGAACGAGTTTCTCAATAAAATGTCGACAACCACGGATGATTCGCCCCAGCACAAAAGAGTACTCAAGTATACGCTCCGCTCGGAGACTCGGGACGGCGAGCATCCCTTTCGAACACTTGGCACCAACGATGATTCTTGCGCAATGAGAATGGCGCGAAAGTATCACCATGAGCTTACAAACATAGGACTTCTTATGAACGACACCTTCGGTATACAAGTACTCGCATCGATGTCCGTTTCGTTTATATTTATCACCGGATTGCTCTATCGTACTTCAGTCGTATTATTATGGAAGACCTTGAGCCAGAAAAGCATTGACGAGGAACTGGTCCTTACCGTATGCTGGATTGCTTTTACGGCGTACAGAATGGTTGTTGTTATTTCGGCAGCAGCTAAAGCAAGCGATACGGTGCGTCTATTTTGCATTCTCTTCCTAAGTAACTATATTTGTATAAGTAACGTTTCATTGAAGTTCGCTGATTCGTTCAAAGCAATATTCAATACCACTTGTCTGAGATTCGAGCGTGAAACAAACAGTTGATCATCGTTGAGGATTCGAATAACCTAATTCATATTTTGTACAACAGTCGAAGGCAACTGCGAGGATTATTTGTCATCTCCATGAATCAGGAACGAATAAAGCGTATAGGGACGAGGTAACTTGTAAAGGGTGCCTCAAAATGACGTGACATTTTCATTTATTAATCAAATGTATTGTTCGTTTGAAAAGTACGAATATTTCAATTTCAATTCAAGGCACAAACATGGAAGTCATGTGTAGACGAAATTTCCGATAAATGGTTTTGTTCGTTTACGTAGGCCGTAAGTTGAAAATGCGCCTCATTGCTGACAATGATTCTCTACGAAAAATCACCATCGATTTGCTGATGCTCCAATATCCAATTGGCGAATATACGGGGGGCTGCGCATGGTCTGCTGGCTGCAGTTATTCCGTCAATTGGATATCGTAAGCATGCAAACGCAGATTAATGGAGACTAGATACCAGGTGACCAAACTCCCGTGCAAAGCCACCGAAAAAAGCGTCCCCGTAAATGGTTCCAACATAGATGCCGCTGGTGTGCCGCGGGTCCTATGTATAGTAATAACATGGAGGCTAGCCTCCCTGATCGAACCCATGTTTTCCGTATATCTACTAGGTGCGCAACTAAGTGTCCGGGTTTTTTTGACCAATGAAAAATCGAAAATTTCAAGACAAATACAAAAAATGGTTCATTCGAAGTATTGTCCCTCGCTATTTACACATTTTTGCCATCTCTCTGGCAATACATAAATACCGCGACGATAAAAAGACACGTCTTTGGACTCAAACCATTCATCCAACCAATTTTGTACTGCATCGTAATTGGCCGAGTGTAGCCCACCCAAGCCATGCGCCATCGACCGGAACAAGTGATAGTCTGAAGGGGCCAGGTCTGGCGAATACGGCGGGTGGGGTAGCAGATCCCATTTCAGTGTTTTTATGGTGTCCTGGACGATGGAACTGCGATGGTACGAAGCGTTGTCGTGCTGCAATATCACACGTTCGTGTCTCGTGCCCCATTCTGGCCGTTTTTCGAGCATGCGTGGTTCAAATTGATTAGTTGTTGTCGGTAGCGATGCCCATTGATGGTTTCGCCCGGTTTCAGCAGCTCATAGTACACGATTCCTTTCTGGTCCCACCAAACGCAGAGCAGTCTTTTTTCCGAAGCGATTTGGCCGTGCCGTCGATGTTGACGCTTCGTCAAGTGAAAGACACGATTTTCTGCGTTTGGGATTCTCGAAATATATCCATTTTTCATCGCCAGTAACAATTCGATGCAGGAAACTCTTTCTGTTCTGCCGTAAAAGCAAAATTTCGGAAGTAGCTTCCCGCTTCCCGCAAATGCTGTTTATTTGGCACAAACTTTGACATTTTCGAGGTTAGAAAAAAGGTCGTTGTGTTGCGATATTTGTTTATATTACGAATGGGTATTTTTAACAGATGTCCAAGCTATAAAGACACCCAATTTCAGACCTGTATGCCGACTACATGTGTCGCTAGCGCCGTCCATGTGTGAAACCCGGAAACTTAGTTGTGCACCTAGTATACATGTGGTCCGGAGCACCCCAGCGCCATCAATCTTGATACCGTTTTGGGGAAGAGTTGAAAGGTCGAGTGTGGCCTCCTGTATCTAGTCTGCATGTGCAAATCTTTCGTCAAAACTCGCTGCAGAGAGCATTTTGTAATGTTCAATTGCTGAGCACGATGGCGAATCGAGGTGGAAGGATTTTCGTCAACACTTGCACTCACTGCGGCTCACCATTTTTGCAGCGACTTTTCACAATTTCTATGCGTTGCTCGATCGTGTAATTCTCCGTGACTAAAACCGCAATACTTCCTAATACCAGTTATCAAAGATTAGTAGTCTATGTTCGCCACAAAAGGTGCCCAATTAAAAATGTCAGGCCATTTTGAGATACCCATCATATTCCGTTTGATAAAAATAAAGTTTCCTTCTTTTAACAGCAATTTATAGAGTTTTTGCATCGTTTTTTCACCAGATAAGCAATTTTACACTACAATTATCGCAGTACTCGCTGACGTTTACCGCCTGTGGCTGCTTCACTCTGAATTATAGACTTGTACACAGGGTGCGTAATTATCATTGGAAAATACAATTCTTATATCCGGTGTATCTTGTATTTTTCAGTGCTTCAGCTCAATAATTTAACGTTACAGATAATCAGCTCGATATCGACCTATCTTGTTATTTTGGTACAGATCGGCGAAATGCCGGCCTCCAACGTTTTCAACAATGCGACATCGAACAACATCGATGCCATTGAAGAAAAATCCTAGCAAAACGGAATTCCGTGCAGAGCTCTTGAAATATTTCTTTGAAAAGGGAAAAAAATAAAATGCTTTACAGTAATTTGATTACGGTCCTACAAAATTTCATTATTTTCGTGTTTACTAAGTTCAACAGTGTTTCGATAACGATATTTCATAAGAACTTGACACGTCAATGTAATATGACGTTCGAACAGAGAGACCAAAAACTCGTAGTGCAGCTGTTATTTTTTGTTGTTAAATCCTAAACTGGTGTTGCAACGATACGAGTCGTGACATAAGGAACATAACGATCGATGTATTATCAAATGGACCGAGATACAAGGAGCAAAGGTTTCGTTTTATCTGCATTCGATTGGAAAGCAGTGATGTTGTTACAAAAACTACGTATAATTTCTCAGTACGATTCGACGAAGATCATTGAAAGATCAGTGAAAGAGCACCGCGTTACTTGAACATTGAAATGCCAATCGCCGCAATCGTACTACGTAAATTTACGTCAAACACATCCCAACTGTCATAAAAATATTATCGCTTTTTCCGATTACCTTGGACGACCCTAATTTTCCGCAAGTCATTGTAAATATAATATGTATCATACAACTGTACTTAAATCCAACTATCTATACGAATCCCAAATACCTCGACTTACGTAAATTAGAAGTTTACATTATTTTCCGCTCGCTCCTTCTTCCACTTGGCAACCGGGCGGCGCGCGACACATCATTGCTTCGAGCCAGCTTGTACGGACGTGTCTTGCGTGCGCCGCACTCGGGTAAGTTCGACTTAAGTTTTGCATCCCGGTCCCACCTATTACGTAAGTCCGGGGCATTATTGCAACTTTTACCCCAAACTCAATACTACACACATAGTTTTTTCAAGCTGCGAGGCAGCTCAAGTTTTTCTAAAACTATAGAATCACGGCTCCAGACCAGTTTCAATGCCAACATGTTTTTTGCCGTGAACGTCTTTACCAGGTGTAGAAGTATGAAACCGGAATTTCCCTATAGATGGTGCAAGCCATCAGTTTAGGCACCTTAAGACCGCTTCTCCAGCGCTATCACCTCCCTCTAACAGCTGACGAAGATTTTCAACACACAACAACCCAAGTTCCCTACACCGGTATATTTTTCTATAACCCTAAACGTCTCGAGTTTTGTGCCTATGAACTACGATTTGCCGACGGCATTGGTTTTCTGTTATCATTTGAAGAAAACTGCTGCAGAATTGCATCGAATGCTTGTCCAAGCTTACGGTGAACATGCTCTTGGTAAAACACAATGTTTCGAGTGGTTAAAAAAAACTCACAAGTGGTGATTTTGACGTGAGAAAGGAAGAGCGTGGGAAACCATAAGAAAAAGTTCGCAGACAACGAATTGCAAGACTTATTGGATGAAGATGATACTCAAAGTCAACAAGAACTCGCGAATCAATTGAATGGGCGCAAAAAGCCGTCTTCATTCGTTTTTATCATTTACAAACAACAGACGTGTAATTTTTACAAAAAAATCTGGTTTCGTACTTCTACAGCTGCTATAATGCCATCACTATTGATACTCAGTTGGGGGAGGCCGAAATTTTTTATTAATTCCATAAATTGTGGGATTTTGAAGTTTGCGGAAACGAGGGACAAAATAGCGCGCATACACAAACACACGCACGCACACACACGCGAGTGTACATATATGTATACTCGCACGAAGTAAATTGAATTGATGAAACATAAACAAGGTAAGGTAAACAGAATAAAAAGGTAAGTATATTTTGAACGAACTTCAAAATATTAGTATATCAATGGAAATCATGTACGACGGGTGTACGATATTTCTCATCGAAGCAATCGTAACATTTCAATCCCGAAAAGAAAGCATCGAGTTTTTTTCATATTAGGGCTTCCCCCACCGTAATTCAACATGTAGCATCGTTTTTTATCCATAACAATACCCCAAAAAAAATGTTGGACCGATTTTTGACTGGAGCCGTGATTCTATAGTTTGACCCAAGTTTTTTGACAATATTAGAAAAGAACTATGAATTTTTAGCGTAGCGTATACGTGAAAATTCAATTGAATTATTGACATTTTTCGACCACCGATGCAGCTACCGATTTCAAGCGATATTTCGCTGTACCGTCGTGTGGCTTCTCGTCGTTACTCGCTGCGCTTAATCTGAAGCCTGAATCGAAAATGGAAAACTTAAAGAAGAGTTCGGTACCGGGATTGTCTTATTTTCCGCCTCGAGACGAACCGATATCCACTGGTCGTCGATTTGTAGAGGGTAGGAGACGTATGGACGGGGCTGAAAATCTTTGGCGTATCGGAAACCGCCTGTACGATTTGGAACAATGGGCCAAGTCACATCCGGGTGGCAGTGAATGGATTACTATCACGAAGGGAACTGATATTACGGAGCTTTTTGAGGTAAGCTCTTGTTTGTATAACAGAGACGTCCCTGTGATGTTCGGAGCATGCACGGTCTTACATGTAGATGTGGAAACTTGTAAGGTGGGGTTGACTCACAAGGAACCACCTAAGTGTCTGCCTTCGATTTTGTTGAAACTCATACACGTGATAAAGTACTGAAAACTATTGCACATGCTTTTTTTTCATCGGCGTAATAACGGCTTTAAGGGGGGAAACCACCCCTCAACGAAAGGCGTGTTGAAGGGTGATTTTGTTGTTCGACCCACAAGCAGTTCACCGATCCGAATGAAGAGAAAACCAATATTAATTAAGGGGTGGCACGCGGTTCTTCAAATGTCGTTGCCCCTAAAACACCCCGAAGAAAAAAAATACGTGTCTTAGAGTTTCAATGGTTTGCCACATATATAAGTTTCAATAAAATCGAAGGCGGACACTGAAGTATCGTTCCTCGTCAGATGGTAAGGCGAAGTAGTAGTTATCGCCTCTGCCGCTAGAAGTGCTGCTACCTTGGGGTAAGCCAATCGAAAGCAGTTTCGAACAACTGTGCAATGGTGCAGATTCTGCGGGACGAACAATAATTTTACGACCAATTGAATGGATAATGATGAATGACAATTATGTTCGTTTAAAATAACCCAAAGCTCGATGCAAACATCGAGCGAGAGCACACGACTTTTGAGACTGTAAAATATAATATATTCTAGTGCAAATATGTTGCGACGTCTTTAGCACTTGAACGCCCGAAATTGCGACCTTCCGTTTTGTATGCAATTCTTCGTCCTGCGAAACTTTAAACACTAAACACTCTCCACTATCGTTTTTAAAACTTTTCTGACATTTCGGTACGATGCGCGCTCTCGGCTTTTTCTAAGTAGGCCATTCATTTTCTTTCGTCACTGCAACGGTATACGGTTCAGAGACTCCGAGAAGGTTATCCATTGCTGTATATCTGTGTACAGACATACTATATGCATACGTGACGGCGCATCTAGCGGATAAATGAGGAACTAAGTTTGTGCCTCATTAACGGTGACACGCGCTACCACTCAAGAACCACTCAAAAACCACGCGCCACCACTCAAACGGTATTCAACGATGCCGCACTGAAAAAAAAAATTCGTTCATCCATCCAAACTTCAGTTGGTTCAACAAAATGTGTCTTTGAATACGTTCAACTTGATTTTTGATTGACATAACAAAACAGTATGGTTGGTGGTAAAACAGTATAGTGGTGTGAACTGTAGCTTATTTAGCATGTCTGAGCAACTGTTAAAACAACAATATTTCGACACAACAAAATGCACTTTGCACATTCAACGATTTCTTTTTCTCAGTGCAACATGTTGCCAATTCTTTTTGTAGGTTCTTTGGACCACCACGAATGTACCGGGAACAAGTGCGACTATCCTACGACGTTCTGCAGCCCCCAAAAATTGTTTTCAGGAAACCAATATTTTCATGTTATCTTTTTGCAGTAGGTTTCATAAAAAAAAAATGCTTCGTATAAAAGATGTGTGGCATAACGTCATCTACAAAATAAGTCCTCTACAAAAATCACGTAGGATTGTTAGTTCAACGGTAAATTAGTAATGAACGTTCATGAACTACACATGTTAGAGCTATGCGTGTTCGAGGTTACTATCAAGTAAATCATCATAATGAATTTGGAAAAGCGCAGGTAGTACTTTCGAAAAACGATCCTGCGTATGGGTCTCGGTCAGTCCACAAGCGGTATCTTCCTCCCAGATAGACTGCAATACGTTTATTTTCCTTTTACAGATAGTATGCAATAATATTAAACCGGATACGGGTGGAACTACGAGACCTCATACCTTTTGAAATTCTATTCGTTATGTATCTCGTTAATTGGTCATTAAGGAAAGCAATAGAGACGTGGTTGCTCATCATAGCTACGAGTAGCTTACTGTTTGGCTTTATGGGCTTTAACGCAGGGCATCACCATCCAAATATTTTCCACCACGGTGATGTCTTTCGGTAATACGTTTGTGCAAACTGAAAACAAAACAAAAACGATTCCGTCCATTACGAACAATTTGCAACTTAGACTTTCATTAGTTAAATATATTGGTAAGTTGGGGGTAGGAAAAACTTGGACTGGGGCCTTATCGAATTGGACACAGTACGAGGCCGAAGAGTTATCGATGACATTCCTTTTCTTGTGCTAACGAATTTTGGATCGCAGTGTCTTCATCATTTGTTGCCGTCTGTAAACCACGGATATTTGCCACTTTGCCACGGGCATTTGAGGAAACATGCAAGGAATTTCGTATTAATCTCGACCAACTCACTTAGTGGGAATTCATTAAGGGCCAGTTCAAACAGCTTTACCGTGTCCAGCCAAAGAATTTTCGATGAAGCGCGCGCTTATCAAGAACCATCTAGACTTGGTCCCATAATTAAGGAAAATTTCATCGTCAATATTACATACTTTATTTTCTTCATTGAAAAAGAAGTTTTTTCCCCTTATCGCAACTTTACACGTGTACACTCTCCACTCGACTTATTTTTTCTATTATCGTCCGCTACGGTGTCTCAATGGACTTCCATAATAGCCGCATTAAGGACCAACTGAGCAATAATCTGACGAATAAAATGTTTTCTCAATCCATAAAAAAGAAGCATCGTGCGCCGATGGCACTTACCTAACCGTTTCACTTTGTCATTTTCCTCGAGCCAATGAGCCATGCTCTCACAGCATATCGAAATCGTCTCTCTAGAAAAAAAAACTCTCGTATTTATCAACGACTCTAAAAGAAAACGCGGAGTACTTTGTCGAGCTTACCGTATCGTTGTACTCCGAAATGTGTTTCTTGATTGCCGATGTTTCCGTCCAAGTGATGAAATCTTCCAAATTTCTTTAACAACATTAATGCCAAGAAGAATTGTTTAGCAATTCGACAATTCGTCAAAGAATTATTCGTACGTTTAAGGCGGGAAATCAGTTAAGAAGTACTTTTTTAAAGTGATTTTCATGATTTTTTCGCCAGGAACGAATTAATAAAATTGATGGAAACTTTAGGAATATTTTATACATATTTTCAAACCAATGGTTTAATTTTTCGAAGCATTTCCTCTGAAAATATGGAACATATAACCTGCCGCCCATCGAAGGGCACCATCTGACTTTGCTGTTTGTGTACTGTTCGGAGGCCACAGTTTTCATCGGAAATCAATACGATTTGAAGGTTACTCGAAGAACACATTTTCCTTCTCTGTAAACCTAACTATGAGCAAAGAAAATTGAAAATTGGATTTTTTGGAGGTGCTTAAACAAGAGGGTATGATTTTTGCTATTATTTTACAACCATTTTTGCTATGAAAAATATACTTTAAGGATGTTGAGTCCCAAATCGCAAATGATAATAAAATTCGGAAAATTTGGTACGTTTTTGTATGAAGTATTTCAGAGGTCGTGTAAAAATTTCACGACAATTAGGAAGCTCGTTATTGAACAATTAACATTCACAAATTAAATGTTGTCTTATGGAAACTGATGTAACTTTGCAATAATTTTTTTTTGACCTCTTAATTTTATAATATCTACAATATACTGAAAGCAACGGAAACAAAACGAAGTTTATTGATACATTTTTTTTAATTTCTTTTAAAAATTGTTCTTAACAAAATGCTAATTTTTTAATAACGAGCTTCCTAATCGTCGTGAAATTTTAACGCGACCTCTTAAATACTTCATACAAAAACATACCAAATTTTCAGAATTTTCTTATCATTTTTTATTTCAACCCTTAAGGAGGTTGAAGTAATGATGATAGAATTCGGAAAATTTGGTATGTTTTTACATGAAGTATTCAGGAGGTCGTGTTAAAATTTCATGACGATTGAGAAGCTATTTATTGAACAATTAACATTAACATGTTTCATAGGGATTCAACATCCTTGAATAATATTACGCCAAATTTAGGTTCACATAGAGTGTAAATGTATAAAGGAACTATCACTTTATAAAATGATGAGTTAGGAACTTTTTGAGCTAGTGTACACAAATTGAAAAAGGCGTTTGAAAAAAAAGTTGTCGAAAACAAAAAATTCAAGGCAATAATTAATTATTTATACTAGCTGGGAAACACATTCCTGAATAGTTTTAGTAACAATTTATAGTTACTGTTATAACTATATAGTTAGTTATACTTACTAAGACAGTAGTTTTAGTAACAATGTAATAACTGTTTATGGAATTTAAAAAAAAATCGATTATTTAAATTATCTAAACTGGTTTCCCACCTTGAAGCATTCGTCATTATTTACCACTTGACGATTGGGATAGAACCAATAGGCAATGATGAGTAATTGAGCCTTGCGGTCGCAGGAAAAAATAAATACGGCTGTGACGTAGTCCCGGTTGTTCATAGATCGATAAACACGTACCAAACTGTGAAAAGTTGTTTACCTCGTGACGAGAAAGGCCGGGTCTTTGATAACGTCCGGGCCTACGCGAACGTGTCCTTGCTCTATGAGTTGCGTTGCCATTTTTATACCCTGACTCATTTTGTTTCGCACCATGACTACCGGTAACCTTCTTCTGCAAAATGAACTGGCTGTGACCTTCTGGCACAACGACAAATCCTGCTTCGTCGGTATTAGCCCCATAGTGTATAATTTCTCCAGCATCATAGCGCTTCGCTCTACTCTGAACGGATGCTCCGGGTCGATTTGTTTGATTTTTAGTCCGACTTCGCGAATTTCGCTAGCCAATATATTATATCTGTGGACAGGAAAAGAAAAACGGTAGCGTTGAAATGGCTGAAATGATCGACGGTAGATTTCTCAGAGATGAATAATATTTAGGGCAAACGAAAATCGTCAAGCTCTGCGTCAGCAAATTCTACAGAGCCTGATGCTTCGAGTTTCCTGAGAAAACTCGACTATCTGGATGATAACTGTGTTCGAAAATTTGTGAGGTTATGTTGACTCGTGAAACTTGGACGAGAGCGTTCAACCGGAAAGTTAATGCTTAGTTTTCATTTGCCCTGTTGGCCGATAAAAAAACACTGCTCATGCTCGATAAATGTCGCAATGAAAATATGATTGTCCAACGAATCTTGGAGCATCAATCGTCGCGGTTATTTTTTAATTAAAAAACTTGCCGTGTGTAATCATCCCGTCTGCGTATGCGGTAGCGTTTGAGGATCTTTACTTCGTGTAAATTGTTGTCAGCCTCCCAAGATATAAAGTCAACTTTTTTCAGCAATTTTTTCTCGTGATGCCTCAATTTTCGAACCATCGTAGGGCTTTTGTTTTGTTCTCTATTTACAGGATAAAAAATTCACGATGTTTCATATGCTTCTGCGTGCAATCAAACCGAAATGTACACCATTAGCCAAGACGGCACGAGGCCTCCAAGACCCAAAAGTGGGGTTACGAGGACAAACTTTCGCTCCAATGGTACATGTCAGTAGCGTTTGTGTGGCAAGTTTGGACATGAAAAATGCAGCCAAGGTATGGAGAGAGCAGCGACAACGCCGATGAGGGATCTTCATTACCGACGGAGAACACGATAATCGCGTCTCTGAACTAGCTGTTATTGTCCATGTTCCTGCCACCCTTCCTCGTAATATAGATATGGGGCGTAACCAGACGCGCGAAGAGCTGTGACAAAAGAAAGACTTCTCACTGAGCCTTCGCTGAGCCCTTTGTTTTCTTTCTTCTTCAAATAGCACTGGAACGCTGCAAAACTTTGAAGACGTTACGCTTTTTCTTCCTATATTCGATAAACCCGGAACCCCTATGATCCATTTTTTCATTCGGATGCAGGGTAAACAATATCGCAACGCACCACCGCAGTTGAACTTCCCTTCGTGAGGAATAGAATAAAACTAAGCCCCTGATTTGGACGGAAAAAAAAATTGCAACGCACTAAATCGTTGCCGTATTTCGTGAATTTATTGACTTCAAAACAAATGTTGTATCTACAGTTGTTGCGTCGGTCGCCTAAACAGGCCGCCAAATTCATTAATCGCCAGTTTGCGGTCAATTTTTTGCCCCATCCTGTTTGGTTTATTTTTACGGAGTGTCTTCCGGTTATCGGACGAATAAGCGTACGTTATTCGTCCGGATAGCGGCTCAGTTCACGCCGTGTTTCCAGTAAGCGTACATATTATTGTGATTCGTATAAGCTAGTATCCGGACGAATAACATATACATAATTGTCCGGATAAAATGTGTTAAATTGTTAAACAAACTATCCGGAAGAATAATTTCCGCGTAGTCATCCGAAGAAAATCTTTATAATTTTATTTGGGTTGGTTGGCTTTGTTTGGGTTTTGGTTGGTTTGGGTTGGTCAGGTGCTGGGAGATTTCTCGTCTCTTTCCTTTTAACTGTTTTTTTGTTTATTAGTTTAATCATTTTGTTGTTTTCAACGTCGATTCACACCATCGTTCTATTATTATTATTATTATTATGTATTCCTCAGAGGTACGGGGGCCCTTCCCCTTTTTACCGTCCCCTCCTTTTATTCCTTCCATTCCTTCCGACACTCACAATCCTTCCAGAAGAGGTCCCGACATTCCTTCCAAAGTTCCCCCGCAGAGTGTTGACCGCAGCCACTCTTTCCTAATGCACTACTGTATCGCATTTGCACGAGGGCCCAGGGAAACTGCGGAAAACCTGGGCCGATACAGGCGGCTATATTTGGCTGAGTTTCAGTTGTATTAAACATCAGAAACTCAGACAAACTGCCTCCCGCTCAAAGGTTGACGCGCAAACCAGTGCACGGGCAAGCGGTCACCGCTCCAAGTATTGGCAGCCTCCAATGCTGCTTAACTTCAGTGACCGCCGAGCCCGCACACCGACCGCGCGCCTACCTCTGTCGGTTCACACCATCGTTCTAATTATTCTTATTACTTTACTTCGGTTATTAATGAACGCATTGATCTGAAATCCATATATCACCGAGAAGAATCTATCCCCAAGAGATATCTTTCAATTTTATCCAGCCTTGTCATATAGTTTAGCAACAATAACCAATTTTTATAAAACCGTCGTTTGCGTATAGCAACTCATCCGCAAGGCTCACAGAGAGCAAAAGAACCGTGGTGGTATTTTTCCGCGCGTACATGCGCGATTTACCTCAAGTGATATAAAAACACTCGTATTTCGAAAAATCGAAAAATCATCTGAGCTCGATCAACGAGTCGGCGGTTCTTTCGGTAAAATGTAAAATTTAATGAAATTTAACCGTTCACAGATGACACACGAGTTCTTTCAAATTGCGTGTGTGTCTTTTGAAACACGTTACAGACTCACCATTTATCGGACAAAGCGGAACGGTTACTGCCCAAGTTCTTTGCAAGGGAAGCTAAAACGAAGAGGAACATACCGTGGACTTTCGAGAACGACAGCTTTTACAAGAAGTTCAAACAACGAGCGATAATGGCTTTGAAAGATGTGAATTATCACGGGCCCTCGATAAAGACGAATATCATTGCTGATTTCTTAGCATCGATGGCTCTCGTCACGGCTCTCTTGGCCGCCAAGACACAAACGTGGATCTCTATTTTGATCGCAGGTGCGGCATTTGTTGTTTTTCGTTCTTTCAATAACCCACGATATTCGCAAAGTAGCTTCGAGAGATTGGAATCGAGGTTTCGGAAAAACCCGCACCTAGTCTTCGCTATTTCGTATGTATATTGGTAAACATTTTGTCAACACGATGAAAATGTCTTTTGTTAGCGGTTCTCATGACCTGGACGTCCGTATCCGGTCACAATTACTTACACATGCGGGATAATTTTCGGATGTACTACTTCGAAATCAGTCTCATGTCTACGAAGGAATGGCGGATCACTCATGTGCTCAGTCATCACATGTACCCTAATACTCTTTGGGATTTCGAACTCTATGCGTTTGAGCCGTTACTACAATGGCTTCCCGGGTCTGCAAAACCAATCGTGCCAAATTTCTTTGCTGCTCTTTACAGCCCCTTGATTTGGACGTCAGTACTCTTCACGCAGGGATTCAAAAGGTAAATTCGTCAAATTTCTTGTCTTGCGTGCTTCTGACGAAATCCGCCAAGATAAATTATTGGTTCGTCCATTGACGACAGCTCTAGCTACGCTTGTTCGGAGTTACTTGTGGTATCCTGTTCCTAGATACATTGCAGTACGTTTATTTTCCTTTTACAGATACTATTCCGTAATAGTAAACCGGGTGCAGGGGGATTATCGAGACTTCATACCTTTTATCATTCCATCTGCTATGTATCTCGTTAATTGGTCATTGATGGAAACAATAGTGACGTGGGTGCTCATCTTGGCTGCGAGTAGCACAATGTTTTACTTCATCGGCTTGAACGCGGCGCATCACCATCCAGATATTTTCCACGACGGCGATATCCATCGGTAATACGTTTGTGTCAACTGAAAACAAAACAAAAAACGATTCCGTCCATTACGAAAAACTTGTAACTCAGATTTTCATTGGTTAAATATGTCGCTGAGGCTAGCCGTCCGGTTATCGGACGCGTAAGCGTATGTTATCCGTCCGGATAGCGGCTAATTTCACACGGTTCACGCTGTACAACGCCCCAAATGAACAATCCCAAACCCACAAACCAACACAAACTCTAACAAATCGACCTTAACCCAAACATACAAACCCAAACGCAAACTAACCACCCCAAAAAACAAAACCCAAAAAACCCAAACCCAAACAAAACCAACCAACCCAAACCGAACAAACGCAAACAAACATATCCAAACAACACAAACCCAAATAAACAAACAAAAAAATTTTAAATTCATATAAAACCAACCCAAACACAACTAACCAACCCAAACCAAACAAACCCAAATACAACTAACCAAACCAAACAAACCCAAACACAACTAACCAACCCAAACCAAACAAACCCAAAACAACCAACCAACCAACCCAAACACAAACAAAATTACGATCCCGACATTTATGTACATGCTAGTCGCCCGGATACTAGCTTACACGAATCACAATAATATGTACGCGTACTGGAAATACGGCGTGAACTGAGCCGCTATCCGGCCGAATAACATACGCTTATTCGTCCGGCAACCGGTCGGGGAGACATTCCGTAAATACATTGGTAATCTGTCGGTAGGGAAAACTTGGACTGGGGCCTTTTCGAAATGGACGCGGTACGAGGCCGAAGAGTTATCGATGATAGTCTTTTTCTGGTAATGACGAATTTTGGATCGCACACTCTTCATCATTTGTTGCCGACTGTAGACCACGCATATCTGCCACTTTGCCAAGGAGCATTTGAGGAAACGTGCAAAGAATTTGGCATCAATCTCGACCGACTCACGCAGTGGGAATTAGTTAAGGGCCAGTTCAAGCAGCTTTACCGTACCCAGCCGAAGGATTTTCGATGAAGCGTGCGATTATCGAGAACCATTTAGACTCGGTCCCATAATTAATGCGCATTTTATCGGTAATATTACGTACTTTATTTTCTTGATCGAAAAATAAATTTTTTCCCCTTATCGCAGCTTTATACGTGTACACTCTCCACTCGACTTATTATTTTTATTATCAATCAATCAATCAATCAAACTTATTTAGCATCAATGAGTAACTGAGCAATAATCTGACGAATAAAATGTTTTCTCAATCCATAAAATAGAAGCGTCGTGCACCGATGGCACTTACCTAACCGTTTCACTTTGTCGTTTTCCTCGAGCCAATGAGGCATGATCTTACAGCGTATCGAAATCGTCTCCCTAAAACAAAATTCTCGTATTTATCATCGACTCTAAAAGAAAACGCGGAGTACTTTGTCGAGCTTACCGTTTCGTTATACTTGGGAACGACTTTCTTGATTGCCGATGTTTCCGTCCAAGTGATGAAATCGTTCAAATTAATATCGGAAAGAATTGCTTAGCGATTCGACGATTCGGCAAAGAATTATTCGTAGGTTTGAGGCGGGAAACCAATTTAGAAGTACTTTTTTGTAGTGATTTTCGTGATTTTTTGCAAGGAACGAATGAAAAGAATTTATTGAAATGTAATATTTTATACATATTGTCAAACAAATATTTCAATTTTTTCGAATTTCCTGTGAAAATATGGAACACGACCTGCCGCCCATCGAAGGTCGCCATCAGACCTTGCTGTTTGTGTACACTCTGAAAGCCACAGTTTTCATCCGAAATCAATACGGTTTGAAGATTACTTTAAGAACATATTTTCCCTCTCCATAAACCTAACTCTGACCAAAAATTGAAAAGTGCATTTTTTTAGCGGCGTTTAAACAAAAGGGTATAACTTTAGCTGTTGTTTTATTTTGTTACAAAAAGTATATTTTGAACTACCCCAAATTTAGGTTAGCATAGAGCATAATTACATAAAGAAACTTGATACAACCCCAAAGAAAGAAATTTGATACTACCCCAAATTCGGGTTAACATTAAATGTAGGTTAACGCGGGTTCGAATCGCAGTCCCGTATTCTCGGAGAAAAATAAATACGTGCGTGACGTAGCTCCAGTTCCAGTGTATGACTCTAGCCTGTGATTTATTTCTTGGCGAAAGGCGACTAGCTCCGAAACTGAAAAGCAAACCTGCGACCGTCTGTATTGGCATAGGTTTGGCGCAGTTTCCGTATACCCATAGCAGATATGTCATGGCGAATGCGATACAGAGGGGCATGTTGTGTATGGCCACAAGGTGGGGATGTGACGTGAAATATGGTGAGGAATGTAATAAGGCGAAGTGCCCTGTACAGATTGAAGCTGCAATAAAAATACATATGAAGATACTAACTATTGCTTTATAAAATTATACGTTAGAATCTTTTCGAGCTAGAATATACGCATGAAAAAAAGGAGTTTCGATAAAAACGCATTTAAAAAAAACTTACCGAAATCAAAAAACCTCAAGGCAATAATAAATTATTTACACTAGTTTGGAAACATATTCTTGAATAGTTTTACCAACAATTTATGGAATGTGAAAAAATATCGTTTTTTGCACGATCTAAAATAGTTTCTCGCCTGAAAGCATTAATTATTTACTACTCGGTGAATTAAATAAACCCAACAGCCAGTAATAAATAATTGAGCCTTGTAGTCCCAGAAAAAAATTAAAACGGGTGTGACGTAGTCCCAGTTGTACACGAACGTCATGCGCACAGTCGTTCTGAAACCTGTGTGTTGAAACAGGCAACCTGTGAGTTACGTCTTAACGGAACGCGACTAGTTCAGAAATTGGAAAGCAGACCTGGGTCTGGCTACATTGGCATAAACTCTCCGCAGTTTCCCTACGCCCATGGCAGAGGGGAAGGACCGTGCACCACGGAACTATAAAAGGCAGTTTGCCTCGATAACGTCCGGGCTTACGAGAACCTGTTCTTGCTCGATAAGTTGCGTTGCCATTTTTATACCCTGACTAATTTTGTTTCGCACCACGACTATCGGTAGCCTTCTTCTTCATCGCTCTTTGTTCTGCTTTGAACGGATGCTCCAGGCCGACTCAATTTTTAGTCCGCCATCGCGGATTTCGGGAGCCAATACATTGTATCTGTGGACAGGAGAAGAAAAAAAGTAGCATTGAAGCAAAGTAGATGTACTGCGTGACATGCGAGTGCGAGAGAAATGGGTGAAATTTTCGACGGGAGATTTCTCATAAATTTATAATATTTAGGGCAAAGGAAAATCGTCAAGCTCTGCGTCAGTGAATTCTACAGAGCCTGATGCTTCGCGTTTCCTCAGAAAACTCAATTATCTTGGACAAAACTGTGTTCGAAAATTTGTGAGGTTATGTTGACTCGTGAAACTTGGACTAGAGCGTTCAGCTGGCAAGTTAATGCTCCGTTTTCATTTGCAATGTTGGCCGAGAAAAAAACAGCTCATGCACGACGTTATAATGAAAATATGATTGTCCAACGAAACTTGGAGCATCAATCGTCCGGATTCTTTCTGAATTTCAAGACTCGCCGAGTGCAAATCTCCCGTCTGCATATGCGACAACGTATGAGGATCTTTACTTCATGTAAATTGTTGTCAGCCTCCAAAGATGTAGCGTCAACTTTTTTCAGCAATGTTTTCTCATGATGCCTCAGTTTTCGAACCATCGTAGGACTTGCGTTTTGTTCTCTGTATATTTACAGGATAAACAATTCACGTTGTGTTATTTGCTTCTGCGTGCGATCAAACCGAAGTGTACACCCATGGAGACTAGAGTAAAGGAGCCCGAACGCATATGGCGGAATCGTCGAAAAGTGGATCGCGAAAGTGATGAAAGATCTTGTAGTTCGAAAAATATCCGCAAGCGACACTAGCTCCAGGGACCAAATAGGATAGGTCCGTGAGGACCGGCTTAGCAGTTTTGTGACATACATACAATGACGTTTTACTGTCAGTTACTATGTATGTGAGCAGTACATATATGTCAGTTACATACAGTTTACGCAGTTTACGGTGTTACGCGTCGTTGACTGATATTTCGGTATTAAACGTATTTTTACAATCAAAACAGGAAAAGACCATCCAATAAAGGTAAGAACTGAACCTTAATATTATGTTTATGCAATTAATTCGCGAATTAGCCAAAATATTGACAAGTATTAGGATCGGCATGTGCAACCACATCTTGATTCATTTTGTCAAATCGTTTGTATTTTTTTAATTGCATGCTATCGTCGCCGAATTTAATTATAATTGCCATTAATTTTAATGCTGTTAGAGATTTCTTTGATATACAGCAAAAATGTAATACATGATGCTTGGACAAAAAAAACGTTTTTTAGGTTAAATATGCGAACCCTTTAATATAAATACCCCTCGCTCCCATTTCATTATAATGTGCGATTTGAAAAAAATATTTTTCTTGGAAATCCAGTATGCAATATTCACATCATGGTTGCTTAATCGCTGCGCTAATAAGGAAGAAATATACGACAAATTGCGGATCGACTATTCAAAATCACCGCGCAGACGGAGCCCGCAGTGGTAGCGCCGCCAGGCGGGTACAATGCGCGGATCGTTCGTCGCTTTCACACCATTTTGCCAGCATTGCGTTTGGGCTCCTTTACTCTAGTCTCCATGTGTACACCATTAGCCAAGAGGGCACGAGGCCTCGAAGACCCAAAAGTGCGACTATGAGGACAAGCCTTCGTTCCAATGGTACATGTAACCAGCGACGCGACATTGGACATGAAAAGTTCAGCCAATGGAAATACAGCAGTGACAACGCGGACGAGGGATCTTCTTTACCGTCGCAGAGCACAATAATCGCATCGTTGAACTGGCGCTTATTGCTTTGTTCCTCGCTAGGCCCTCTCCTTCGTAACATGGATATGGCGCGTAACCAGACGCGCGAAAAGCTGTGACAAAAGAAAAGCTTCGCACTGAACCTTCGCTGGGCGCTGTTTTCTTTTTTCTTCACATAGCACTGGAACGCTCTAACGAGGGGACAGTACGGCAGTCGGATTTTTGTAATTTTTCGTACTCGTGGTACGCGAAGTTCAGAGCTCGAATATTAATATCCCAAAGCAGTTCGACGCCATATTCAGAAATTTTCGAGAAAATTGACTTTGAAGTTTTCGAGCGCACTCTTATCCCACAAAGATGCAACGATATTCGAACCGGGCTCGTGGCGTACCCGGTAGCGCTCGAGTCTAGTAATCGCGGGGTCGCTGGTTCGAGTCTCACTTCGATTTTTTTTTTTTTTTTTTTTTTCATTTTTTTAAATGAAAAAACGCAAGTCATATTTTTAGTTATCTCTTGATTATAAACATACATTTTCAAGTATCAATATTTATAACCAACAACATGCTACTTCAAAAAGGCATTCCTTGCGGAAGACGCCGTATCCCTTCCACCCGTTCTGGAATTCCCAGAAATCTTTTGTGCACAAGCGGCTGTGCCCGCTTCGCAGGTAGTTGATCAGGACAAAGGCAAACGATGTACGCAGAACTGTTATTCACAATATCGACGGTTGCCAAAGCAAGCGTTATATTCACATATTTCAACATTTATTCTTCTATTTATATTCCTATTAATCTACAAGGGAGTTTATGTAAATATTATTACTCGATATTTTTACGTCGCCTATTCGCAATTTCAAGCAAGAGATAATCAAAAATAAGACTTGCATTTATCATTGACAATTATAATTACATATGTGTGAATTAGCATAGATTTTATGATTTTTATCCCGGGATTATTTATTTTTTTATAAATAATCACCTATTGTTATATATAAATAATATATGATCATATATGAGAAAATATATAATTATGTATAACTATAATGAATTTTGTACATAAATAACTATATACGGATACTCTCCATATATAAACATATATAGATATATTATATTAATTATATATAATAATATGTGATTATATACAACAAAAATTTATCGGGATATTTAAATGACGGAGGTATGCGAATAAAAAAAAAAAATTTCGAAGTGAGACTCGAACCAGCGACTCCGCGATTACTAGACTCGAGCGCTACCGGGTACGCCACGAGCCCGGTTCGAATATCGTTGCCTCTTTGTGGGATAAGAGTGCGCTCGAAAACTTCAAAGTCAATTTTCTCGAAAATTTCTGAATATGGCGTCGAACTGCTTTGGGATATTAATATTCGAGCTCTGAACTTCACGTACCATGAGTACGAAAAATTACAAAAATTCGACTGCCGTACTGTCCCCTTGTAAATCTTTTAAGACGTTACGCTTTTTCTTCCTACATTCGATAATCACAGAATCGCCATGATCGATTTCTTAAAATTCAGATGCAAGGTAAAACTATCGCAACATACCGCCGCAATTGAATTTCCCTCGGTGACGAAAGGAAAAAAAAAATAATTGCAACGAACTGAATCGTACAAGAGATAAGAGTATTTCGTGAATTTATTTACTTTAATACAAATTTTGCATTCACACAGTTGTTTTGCCGGTCGCGTAAACGGGCCGCCAAATTCATTAATCGCCAGTTGGCGGTCAATTTTTTGCCCCATCCTGTTTGGTTTATTTTTATTTCCTCAATTATGATTATAATCGCATTTATTCCATTTCCATTGTTTTGTTTGCAATGCATATCAGTTTGTTGTCATTTTCTTTCGAAAATGTTGACAGTACGAAGTAGTTTGTGTTCCACACACTCGTAACGCACCAGACAAGTATCCTACTTATTCATTACTTTTAATATTTTTCTTCTTTTCCTCCTTAAATGATTTTTCTTTTTCCCACCCTTTCGTTATTTGCTTTGAATCCGTGTATCTTTCATGTCAAATTCGTTGTCGAACGAATGTGCGATTTGTTTTTTCTCCCATGCCTTCGGATGTTAGTTTCTTGTCGGTCGTTCGATTGTCGAAATGCTTCGCTCTCGATCTATTTTCCTCCCATTTCCTTCAATTTGTCACGGTGATTGAATAAAAAAAAATAATAAAACAAACCGTGCGTGAGATTAAACTTCATTTCTATGAATAAAAATGTAAGCGATTTGAACATATCTCGATGATATTTGCACAAATGTTTCATCCCGCCGTGAAATAGAGACGAAAAAATGTATTGGAAAAATTAGACATACTGTAGGAATATTCATGCGAGGAAAGATTCGATGGATTTTTTTAAAAAAACAAACAAAAAAAAGAAGACGAAACGCAGTACTTTGTCGCGCGCTCCAATTATTTTTTCTCGCGAAAATTCACTCGGAAGGACAATTTTTTTTTGTTTCTGCAAATAATCAAATATCCAGTTATAAATAATAATAAAAATTCGAGTTGCGCGAGATACGTCGTGTTTTGTATCATTCAACGTGTGTTACGGGATCTAAGGGCCCGGTTAAATTCTACGCAAAATCATGTGTCCCAACGAGGAATAAAGTCTTCAAAGGTTTTCTCGACCTCGCCGGTATTCTCGATGCCGAGATATGATTATAAGATTGGCGACGAGCAGTTTAACGCAATGACACGATGAGAGTGAAACGACTAATGCGACTTAGTTATTATATTATTATAATATAAAAATTAACCGTAACGTTATGATATACGAAGTTGGAGTGAGGGGGGAGGGCGCAGTTGGCTGCAGCAGCAAATCCTGGGAGGTTTCTTGTCTTTTTCCTTTTAACTGTTTTTTGTTTACTCGTATAATCATTTTGTTGTTTTCAACGTCGATGCGCACCTTCGTTCTAATTATTGTTATTACTTTTCTTCAAATTTTGTTGCTTTCGGCTCAATTCTCGTCCTCTTCCTCGTCCTCCTCTTGTTCGTCCTCATCCTCGCCGGCGCTCTCCGGCTTCTCCTCGACCTTCTTTGGCCGGCCGCGTCCACGACTGGGAACGGCTTTTTGTGCAGCCTGGCAATCAACCGAATGATCAATTCGTGCAAATAGTTCCTCTTACGCGTCTATTAGCTAACGTTGCGAAATACGCCGACGGCGATACGAAAATTCCATCCGGAGAAAGATACATTTTTTTAGTCGTCGACAAACGCGCGTTTCTCGTCGCATTACGGAGCGTCAAACAAATGTATACCTTCTTTTTGTAAGAACCTTTGGGCCTTCCTCGCCCTCGTTTGACGGGTGCTGATGCTTCGTCGTCGGACTTGGGCGGACGCGACATGCTGTTGTTCTTTTCTGTCGATTGTCTCCCTCGTTTCTTGGGTTCCTTGACGACCGACGACTCCTTGTCCTTGGTTAGCTTATCGGGGCTTTTGTCCGCGTTCTTCGCCGGACGTCCGCGCTTCTTCTTCTGTTCCTCAACCACGGGTGAACCGTCGTCCGACATAATGGCTCGCTGCCTTTCTTCTCAATTAATCTGTACACAACGAAATATTTGCATAACCGTGATAACATAATTGAAGGTAGCGACAAACGATATTTTCGTCAGCTCGAACGACGGACACGTGTATATTTATCTCGTACCGGAAAAATAAAGACTCGAACGAGAGGGAATAAAGATCGCGTACTATTTGAAGAAAGCCGGAACAACGATTATTTCCGTCGTGCGCCCGTCCGGCGACATTTCTACCGATAAAATTCGTTTCTGCTCATTCAAAATTCCCGATGCGGACGTTACACTCGTTGGCGGGAGTTTCCTCGCCGTTATCCCGAATTGACAAATCGCTGTCGAGATTAATATACGCGGGACTTCGCGACAACTCGAACCGCCGTTATTTACTCTTTTTTTTCACTGGGCGCGTTATAGATAGGCTGGCCAACGAATTGCCGAAGATGAGCGCGCATTCCTAAAATTGAGGCTCTCGAGGCTTTTGCAACAGTCGCGGCGATTCACAAGTCGACGATTAAAATCCCTCTCCCCTGACTCGACGCCCGAGGCCGGCCAATCAATTTATTCCGTTAGGTCGATCCCGACGAAGCGCGCACGGTGAAAGAGGGCCGAGAGTCGCGAAGGGGTACGGTTGGACGCTGTATCTCCCCCCTCCCCTGCCCCCATCCGCTCGCCGCGCTCTTTCGTGCGAGTTGATAGCGACTGTCGGGTAGCTTCCCGCCATTGTCGCCCAAACAAACGTATCCTATGGAATCGGCAAAAAAAATAAACTACGGAATCGTCCAACTGTTGCTTCTTTATTATACGTTTGCAGGGAAAAAAGAATATCTCGAAGGAAAATTCTGATGTAAAAATAAATAAATAAGGATACAAAGTGGGTAAAGAAATGATTGGCGGATGCCGCGTGGCTCAAAATTACACTCCGTATCGTTTCCGCTTCCCCCTCCCTCCTATCAAATCGTAGTTATTTTTCAACTTTATGTGACGAACATCTGTTCCTCGATGAATCAAACGCTCTCGCTGTCGTGCAACGACGAAAAAAGCTACCATTTTCTGTGCAATGTGTTTGCGTATTGGCGGCAAACATTGTGGGAAGTGTAGTACTTGGCGTACAGCGTGGCGCGTGTATCGTTTGAATCGCGACATTGTGCAATGGCCGAGGGGCGACCGGCGAACGGTTGCTATTATTCATTCGATCGCCGTCTCAAAATAAAACCCAACATAAATACCAACAGCTTTTTATCGTGGAATTTTTACGAAAAGGCATTTAAAAAAACGATAATATCATCGAAGCCGAGTATTTGATAGGGCAGTGTCGAAAAATGTGCAAGAATGCGAAAAAAATCGGACGATTATATTATCGTGATGGTACGTAAGCGCGGTTACATTGTTGCGAGAAAGCGTGGCGATGAATACTTCATTCCGCGTCACTTTCTCGTACGACTTGTAGGGAAAAACGTTTAAACAAAAGCTCTTGGACGGGCGAATCGATTTTCAGTGATAACTAATTACGATAACAGTAAGGAGGAAAAAAGCCCCGCCATTTTCAAAGTCAACTGACGTGCTCGGCCGATGCGAGATGCCGCCGCGACAGTGGCGTCGCCGCTCAAACGTTGTAACTTGCTTTTGCGAATAGCGTAATATTGAATCTGGAGGTGCGCGAACGAAAAGCCTTCGAGGCATGAAAGGACTCAACTTTTCGTAAGAATTGAGTAGCAGCCGGAAGATATCCCCGTATAGCCACTGAAATATCCGTCACCCGAATCGTCTCCCTCAATGATGCCGTTGATAAAAAGCAGCAGCGCCGGAATCAACAGCGCAAAATACACTACACACCGTATCGATATATATATATATTTATATATGAATACATATAACCCGAAAAATCTTGGAAAAAATAGCGCAGTTAAGAAATAACGATAAAAGCGTAAAATTTGCCGAATTCAAACCAGAGTTGAAAGAAAAAAGGGTACGAATTTCAGCAGACTAAGATTCGCGGGAGTCGCGGGAGGGGGTAACTGAGCGTCACGACGCCATGATCTCACAATAAAATTAACGTCGCCCCGATATTCATTCCAACGCGTCCACCTTTCCAATTTATCGAAAATAATATTGGAGGAAAAAAACGTCGGAAAGCAACGATATTTGTAGAGCGCTCGACGAGTCACTACAAAAATTAGTGGATGAAAAAATAACGGGAATTAGCGTCGATCTGACTCTCGGAGTAAGTATGGTTGGCTTGCCCGCGCGATCTTGTACATCGGCGTCGAAATGACGAAAAACCGTCGGGAAAGACGCGGGCGCGCATACTACATTCCACGATACACCGAAGCAAACGAAATATATAGATATATGTGTGTGTGTTATAGATATACCGCGAGATCAAGTAGCAAGAATAATTCCCGATAAAAGCCGCCGGAAACGCGCTCGGTTTTTGTAGATAATAAATAGCTTCGATTCCACCAGTAAGAAAATCTTTTTCGTCAAAAACAAAATTATCATTGAAATTTGATTTCGTCGTCGGACAAGCACCGCGTGTGTGTCGTACACGCACACACGGGCACGCGCAACACACGCATATACGAGTATATGGCGTGGCGTGTGTGCACAAGCCGTAAAACACTAGTCGCGTGTTACTTGGTCGAAAAACACTCGCGCACTCGCAGCACCTCCGTACCAGTACGAATGAATTTCCTCGCGTGGAGATTAATAAAAAAAAAATGAGGGGAAAAAAAGAACCGAAAAAAAAGGACGCGATAAGAGTATGGAGGGAAGAAAAAAAACGTGATGAGCGGGAAAAGTGTGTCCGGAATATCGCGCAACGGTCCACGTAAAAAAATGGTCGCTCTCGTTACGTTGAAAGTACTCACCTATTCGGGTTTTTGTGAACGCCAAACGTTCTTCCTACGTACGATCCTCACTCCGAGGGTTCCTTCTGTCTGGCTGTCCTGCGCTGGCCGAAAAGAGCCGGTGCGTGGTGCGGTGTGTGCGACGTGCGCGCGCGTTATCCGGACAAAGCGGCGGCTGCTCGCGTAGTAGTAGAGTCTCCTTCAACCGCTGCTGGTAAAGCGCCCCAGCGTATTGAAGCGTCTCCGCCGCGTTGTCCGCCAGCGCCATCGTCGGAGCCATCTCGAACGTTTATCGAAACCGCCCCCACCCCGCCAAATACTCCGTCGGTAGGCTCACAGCCCGCGGTTATACGCCCGGTCGAATTACGTAGCGATTCGTCCAACCAAATTTCGATAGGACAATGATTTTCGGCATGGTGATTGGTCGTATCCGTTAAGGAGTCTTTTCACTTTACACGCTAAAATAAAGACTGTTCTCATGAATTTTATTGATAGGTTTATATGATAGATATTGATATAAAAGTTGTTACCCTTAATAATTACACTTTCGAAATACATTTAAAAAAAATTTTCAATGCATTTCCGTAACCTAAACAAACTTAAAACGCGTTTTTCTCGAAACAACGTTTTTCGACGGCTCGTTGATCATATCTTTGAAACTACTGAACCGATTTTTATGAAATTTTAACCACACATTCTTTACAACTATAGCGCATGTCAAGGATTTTATTAAATTTTGATATTTACTATCTTTTTTGCCGAAAACGGCGAAAAAAAACGTTTTTTGGTTTTTTATTCGAAAAATGTCCGCCATTCTGTTATTTTTGCATATATCGAAAATCGTATGATATGGGCTATAGCCATTAACATACTGAATCTAAAACCGTTTGACTTTTTGTTTCGGACGTTCAATCTCCGAGATTTCATCAACATTCATTTTTTAACTACCATTTTCGTCTATAAATAGTGACATAAGGCCATATCGACGGCAGTATGGAAAAACGCGCTATCGCAAATTGTGATAGAAGTACGTGCTATCTCGAATTGTGATAGCACGTACTTTGACATAGCATGTTTTTCCATACTGCCGTCGATATGTCAAACCGAGCGAGCGGCCATGAGTACAAGAAAGATAGCTGATTGGCAGATTCCGAGTGTTCTCTAAAACGGTTGATTTTGTGGAAAATAAATCTGGTCACGTGACCCTATTTTGAATTTCTCGCGACTCAAATAAGTAGCTCATTTGTCGCTACATATCACGTGACCGGATTTGTCGCTGCAAACGAGCTACGAGCGACTGCACGAGGCCGCACCTTTAGAGTTTCCAGCCCTGCATGTAAGACTGTGGTACCGACCGAGTTGAGTTACACAACTCGATATTTCGTAAAAGCGCCACGGGAACTGTGCGGCAGGGTTCCAACGGAAAATACATCGCCATCACGAATCTTCCTTCGTTCGTATCTGCGACGCAACGCTGCGCGCTCTTCTTTTTTCATAACCTACGTAACCTCAAAACGTAGTTTGTTAACATAGCGTTTGTCAACAGTGCAAGGCCAATTATTTCGCTTGCAAACGGAATTGAATTTCTTGCTAAGCGAGCCTAACTCCGATCGAAGCTCGTTCATTTTTACAAGGTAATTAATACTTATCAATTAATCGAACGATTTCACCTTTGCTTTGATCCGGGAACTGCCGGTCGACCTCCGTACTCTGTTGATATCTGTATTTCTTTTTTCATCCTCTTTCTACCTCTTCTTCGTCGCACTCCGAGTTTTGGGCCTTTCGGCCAAAGATACTTTTTCTCCGAAATACGTTCGGCAAACATTCAGCCTCTATAATGCTCGTTTGTATACTCTAACCTCTAATGAAAAAGAAATATTCCTTGTTCGCAGATACAATGGATATTCGGCCGAACAATACCATATACATAAACAATCTCAATGAGAAGATTAAAAAGGAAGAACTGAAGAAGTCGCTCTATGCAATATTTTCACAGTTTGGCCAGATAATCGACATTGTAGCGCTCAAAACGCTCAAAATGCGAGGTCAAGCGTTTGTAATATTCAAAGAAATAGCCAGTGCCACCAACGCGCTGAGATCCATGCAGGGCTTTCCGTTCTACGACAAACCCATGGCAAGTATTATCGCGCGCTCGAACTCCTGCGTTACAATTAGATCACGAGTTTGCCGATCAAGCACGCCGCGTCGCAGAATTAATTGTGAAAATATGGACCTTTCGCAGAGGATACAGTATTCAAAATCGGACAGCGACGTCATAGCAAAAATGAAGGGTACGTTCGCGGAGAGGCCTAAGAAGCCAAAGCGCGTGCCCGCCCTCCAGGAGGAAGAGCCCAAACGAGCGAAAAAGCGCGCCAAGGATCAATCGAAGAATTCGCAAACGATCGGTTACCATCCGAGCAACGTTGCGCCGCACGCCGCTATAATAAGCACAGCCGTTCCCGAACAGCCGCCCAATCAAATTCTTTTCCTCACAAATTTGCCGGACGAAACGAGCGAAATGATGCTCTCGATGTTGTTCAATCAATTTCCCGGCTTCAAGGAAGTTCGGCTTGTGCCTAACCGTCACGATATCGCTTTCGTCGAGTTTGAAAACGAAGTACAATCCGGCGCGGCGAAGGATGCCCTTCAGGGATTCAAAATAACGCCGTCGCACGCGATGAAAATATCATTCGCCAAAAAGTAATGCGCGTCTATTCGGTTACCTTGGACATCGATAAACAGGATCGACCTGCACGACTGTTTCGAGTCGGCTAGATCCTCAATTCCAAAGATCCAATTATTTTTTTCAAATCGGATCTTCGGTGAAGGATGTTTGAAAGACATCTTGCCGCAATGTTTATTTCGAAATTCTTCGCAAATAAGGATTCATCTTCGTAAATAATAAAGACCCCATTGTAACGGACTCACCGTAAATATAAAAAAGACCACAAGTTTAAATAATATTTATTCATCGTCTGTCCTATTTCAACAGCCTCTACCGAGTGCGACATCAGCTGCCGTTTAATTCGTGTCAACATTTTTTACCGACTTCTACAAAAATATCGCGTCGACGAACTGTTTGTATCGTCAACGGCGCTCCGCGTGTTTCCGAAGCAACGTTGGAGTAGCTAATGCCTCAATGCTCAAACATTTCAAAGATGTCGAAGATGAAGCACCGTAAAAAATGCGAAGTCCCACGACACGGTCGAATGATATGAGAAATGATACCATAGAATTATTTGAAAACAAGTACGGTACGAGAAATGGTTTGTCACATTTCGTTTTCTCGTTCCATGGAGTTTTAGTCATTATTTTCGATGTGGAGTTTCGAGAAAATATTTAGGATGGCGCAGCATTGCCGGACACAGTGGGTAAAGTTTAACTCTCACGAGTTATACACCAGAGACAATATTCAAGTCCGATATGAACTTGACTCTTCAAGAAAAAACAACTTCACTGACACTGATTTTCTTCTTTCTTTCGCCTTGATAAATAATTCCATCAATTATTATATACAAATCCACGAGTGACTTTAAATTAATGTCAAGCTGCTTATTATCAGCGTTCCCAAGGAACATCACAAAAGCGTCGCCTTCGATTTTGTTCACACTCACATATGTGATTGAGCATGGAAAACTATTAGGAACGTATTTTTTTTTATCGGCGGAAAAACGGTTTTGAGGGAGGAAACCACCCCTCAAATACTCGGGTTACTTCTTAATAAATCTTTTTTTTCTTCATTATTTCCATAGTGGATTTTTCATCGCTTGTTGTTTCATTCAGATCGGTGATACTGCAAAATCACCCCTCGGCCTTTGAGGGATGGTTTCCCCCCCTTAAAACCGTTATTTCGCTGATAGATACGCGTCCAACAGTTTTCGTTACTTTATCACGTACATGAGTTTCAACAAAATCGAAGGCGGTCACTTAAGTGCCGTTCCACGTCAGTTAACCGTCAAGTTTTCGAACATTGCCAGTGGTCCTTTGTAACTTATTTTCGATACGAGTGAGAATATACCGTCACGCCATACTCGAGTATTCGATGAGAAAATTCAATGTTAGTAAATTGACAAAGCACGAAGGGAATCGACCTTACGCGCCTCTTTAGTCAATAGATAAAACAATTTATCGAGATTCAGAGGGTGATCGAATTTTAACACCTGTACATCCATGGAGTTATGCACCAGGGCTAAAAAATCAGCGCGTGGGTCGTACGTCGGTTGCTGCTTTTTTTCTTCACTTAGAATGGAAGGAAGAAGAAATTAAGACAAGGTAAAAAGAACAGAACGAAAAAGAGCTGCAACGTTACAGCAAACGAAAGTAAAGTACGACAACGTATTCATATTTGTTTAATTTTTTCTTTCAACATTTGTCAACACCTTCCTCAATGCGTTAACTCTCTTCTCTCACATTGCCATTTTTTTTCTTCGTTTATCTATTAACACATTATTTTATTTTAATTAAAATAGTTAAGATGGCTAGGAAATACATTAAAGCATAACAGTGACTATTATATTAATCGCTTTTCTCGGCTTATTCTCAGTTTAATATTTATTCAAGTCATTCCTGTAATTCTTTTTTTTCTCATCTCGCACTCATCTATCATTCTTATCACTTTCATTCTTCGAATGACTCGTATAGCTCGATTAAAACTATCTTACGACCACAAGCATACGAGGGGCCAAAGGAGGAGGGTATTCTTTAACAGTTATACATAACATAATCTCGAGCAGAATGGACGTAACGCCATACCGATCGTAAAGACTAGCTGAGGCCTGCACGAAAATCTGGATCGTGCTCTTGGAACTTTTATTCCTTTATTTTCGTATTTGTTATTACAATATAACTATATTATACAATGGAGTACCAAACGCACACGTACGGGCGCGCACGCACGCACGTACATGTGCGAATGTCTGTGTGTGTGTGTGTATGTGTATGCATGGGTCAGCATTTACCGTAGAATCCACAAAGCGTTTTGTTTTCGTGTAGGATGGAAAGCCTTTCTCCTTTAATGTTTCATAATTTTATGCATTCTACGTTTATTTTTCTTTTTTCTTCTTTTCAATCGTATCGAATCTTGTCTATTCACTTGTTCGTGAGAGTCGTCGAGTTTTATTTTTCCTTCCTTCCGTCTTGCTTTGTCATAAACGATACGTTTTTCATGTCACCCAATATTCCATATGAAATTTTCAACGCGTTTCACCGAATTGACCGTGCGTCCCTTTTCGTTCTGTGCTTGTGTGTTTCTTCGATTCCTTTCCCGATTTCATCCTCCATAAAATCAAAACCGAAGCATCGTTCGGTCGATGGAACTTCGTTCAGTATTATCTTCATCGACACCGAATTGTTTATCCAAAATTTCCAGTAATTTCCAATTGAAAATCAAGCTTCGACGAGTTTAAGCAGATCAATTGGAGTGGTAAACGGCAATTTTTCCAAGAAAACTTTGGCGCTTCGTTTTTTCTCGTTCCTGTCTGTTTTTCTGGGACGCACAGTGTACACAGCCTTTTTTGGAGCGACATCCTATCGCTCCGTAAACCGGGAGAAAACTTTTTGTCACATTGTGCTTTATACGATTTCTATGCAGTGATTAGAATAAAATTTGTTCCGTTACTCCTGATTCTCGCAGGTCTCGAAATTTCGGCGGACGACCGTCTCGGCCGATCAGAAGATCCTGCCGGCTACATTTTAAAGCCTGTGGGTTACGACGAGGAATACCTGCTTCGCTCCTTTATAGTTCAAGACGATAGATAAACTAACCCCCCCCCTCTCTCTCTTCTTTATCGTGCGTGTACCCTCTAGCGAGAAATATAATTATTTCGAAATCTGCGGTTTCAAATAGATCGTGGCACCTGTTTCGTTGGTACTCTACGAACCGTAGGTATCCGAGAACGCATCAGGTATTCCTATCCAACAACGGATGTCAACCGGAGGCTTGCCAGGCCGTGTATCGTCACCCTGTGACTTTCGTACATTTGATTCAACGATAAATCTCATAGTCAACTAAACGAATCAGCAATTTCTTTTTCCCCCGTTGCTGTTAAAAAAAACGTATTTACTTTTCAAGAGTATTACGAGCAAGGAGCACTCGAATTAAAAAATCGCGTCAAAACGTTCAAACTAATAAAAATGTTGTGCTCCTTATTTTTTATTCGTTTCACCGCTCAACGACTCACGAAAGCACAGTCTGAACAAAGATTTCTCGTGGCTCGATGAAAAATGCGCGTCAGCACCGAACACTCAAGCGTGCCAATGTTTTCCGTTGCGAAAGCTCCGACGGGATGCATTACCGCGACAGCTCGAGAGCGTAGCGTCACTATCAGCCAAACGAAAATAAACGAACACTGTAGACTAACGACAACGTAGGATTTCATTATTCAGTTTGTGACGAAGCAACAGGCGTGCCCTCGGATTCGTTGCATTCCAGCTCATCGGGCGGCGTCGCGTCGTGCGAATGGCCGTGCTGTGGAGTCGCTGGTGTCGCAGGTTGCGATTGGGACGTACCAGTCGGCGCGTAAACGAGTCGATAGCCGGACGGAAGGAAGAAACGCGGTTGAGCTGCGTAACCGAATGATTGAAAATTTCCCATTCCCGGTGTTGTCTCGTGATAATGAAGATGAGCACTCGAGTGACCGCCGCTCGACGATGATATTGCCGTTGGTGTGACGATGGCGCCATTTTGGAATCCGGTATTTCCAATAGCCATTGGAGATTCTATTTTGGTCGGTGTTGAGATTGAATCGTGCCAATTTGACGGGTTTTTGTTGTTGAAAGCTTGTATTCCGGCACTCGTTGGCTCTGGGATGGTGGGCGTTGCTTGATTGAGTATCTGAGACGAATACGTGCCATCCGGTAAAGTCGAAGCGTACTGATAATGCGCTTGCGATTGAGCTATCGCCGGGTCCGGAATAATCGGCGAAAATTGACAGTTCGACGGTACTTGATTGTTCCAACTTTCGGGAATAATTGTCGACGACGAGGACGACGAGGTTGTCGCCATCGTTGTCGGGCCATTGCTCGAACCAACAACTTCGGCAAGTTCCGTTGCGCCACTCGAGTTTGCGGAAAATTGTTCAACGCTTGGCGGAAATGCTTGTGATTGCTGCTGTTGAAAGTTTTCCAAAGACGTTATCGGAATTGGAATAACGTAGGCGTGAGGAATTCCAGATGATTCTTGTTGGTCGTGATGCTGCTCGTGGGGCTGGCGACGCGTTTGGTTCAACTTTTGCGTCGCTAGGCGGAGAGTTTCATCTGTATCCGGCGAATACGAAGGCATACGATGGAATGACGTGGTCTGCGACGCTGTGCTGAACATGAGGTAATCCTCAACGGCTATGGGACGAGTATGACCTGATTTGTGAACCATAGTTTCAAGTTAAATACTTCATTCTTTTATCATCAAAGGATCATCGTTTTGCAAAGTACGATTCTAATGGTACATCGATCGGTTTAAGGGGCTACGCTGCTGTGATAATGACGAACGATCGTTCGTCTCTTCAGGCGAGTCAAATTGAACAAGGTACAAATTGATTCTAGGTAAACTTGCGACAACGATAGAACTGCTGGTAAACTTTTTAAGTATTCCTTTCACGAACTCGAATATTTAACAATTTACGGATTTTCGTCTATAATCACGTAAAACTACCTGCCAGCGTACTGGTAACGTGTTAAGCAAAATTACCGAACTTTTGACAACAAATTTCGACTCCAAAAATCGTCTCATTTATACGGCGCATTATGGGGACGAAACGCTGGCGACGTTTCTATATAATAATTTGTACAGTAGCTCTGGACGCCTGATAAAAATTGCTCAACGCGCGTGGAAAATTCTAAATACTCCGTAACGACAATACAAACAGAGGCTCACCGAATGTTTAAATAAAATATTAATGATAAAACAGGAAAATGTGACTAGCAGAAGAATCTTCGTAGCTGCGACTTTTCAGAAA
Organism: Ophion costatus; assembly: GCA_951751655.1. Taxonomy (NCBI): domain Eukaryota; kingdom Metazoa; phylum Arthropoda; class Insecta; order Hymenoptera; family Ichneumonidae; genus Ophion; species Ophion costatus. The sequence goes on along the minus strand of OX632359.1, from coordinate 43,300,974 downwards.
AAATGTAAAAATGTCGAAATCAACTGAATCTGCGCGAAATTTTTTATTTCAGTTCGTCGTTGGGCAAAATAATTGAGAAGCTGGCGAACAAAACTCGACTTGTCAACACTACGTCAAATTGAATTTTGATTTAAATTTTACTTATTTTGTATTTGTATTTGTATTTGTATTTTGTTTTTGAGTAATCTTGAGGTGCTTAGAGCCGAATTTAATTCATATTTCGGGACCTAATTGAGGTGTGCTTGAATTTTTTTTTACAAAGCGCTTATAAAGGCTTTTTTTTTTTTTAATAAAGCGCCACTGCAATGTACCAATAATCCAGAAGGGCTCTGCTTATGCCCCCCACAAAATACGGCCCTTCGCGTAAGGAGTACCTCAAACGCGTTTTTTCTCGAAAATATGCTTTTCAAAACGGTGTACACGATTTTTCTACATCTAATGAACGGATTGGCTTGAGATTTGGTACACTTATTCAGTGTATTTTACTTTAGTATTGTAGTAGTGTAGTATTGAACGATGTTTTTCTTAAATCTTTTTTTTTTTCGTTCACATTAATGATCTCATTTTTCCTCGAAAAAAAAAAAAGATTCAACATTTTTTTCGACGATTCGAACACTATAACAAAAAAGTTCGGTTAAGTCTGAGCCAATATTATCCATTTTAAGAAAAAAAAAACTAATTTTTCGTTTGTTTCAGATGAACCGGGCGGCAAAAATCGAGTACACCGTTGAACCCCTCACATTCGAAGGCCCCTCACGAGTTTGTTTATAACTTCTATAAATATGCATAGTTTTTCAATGAATTTTGGTAAACAACTTTGTTAAGTGGGAGGAACGATAAATTTTCATTTCTTTTTCCAACGCAACTACTGGACCAATCGTTTTGAAATTTGTAGGGTATTTTATCATACACTAGAAGATATGAAAAACATTTTTTCAATTCAACAATAAGTGTTCGTCAGCAGCTTGCAGCAAATTATTGCTGAACGAATTTGCGAAATTTTCGGCAGCGATACGAAAAAACTATCCGATTCATTTCAACCAAAAGGTTTTTAACACGTCATTGCAAACCCTCGTCGATAAACCTCCATATTCAATAAAAAAATTTAATTAAACAATAATTTTTTGCATAACACACGAAAATTTTCGGTGAAAATTCGATCTTGTTTTTCTGAGTGCCGCTATTGTTACAATATTCAACTTTTTCAACTTTTTCCTGGTTTATCGACAACGTACTTTCATATAGAATATAATGGTTTTTGAATTTTTTGTTTAAAAAAAAACTACAGCTGCCGCAGTTCGACATCGCGGGGAAAATTCGTTCAGCAACAATTGGCTGCAGGCTCCTGATGAACACTTATTGTCGATTAACAAAAATGTTTTTCGTGTCTTCCAATGTACAATAAAATGCCCTACAAATTCCAAAACGATTGCTCCAGTAGTTGCGTTGAAAAAAAATCCCCGAAATTTTTCGTCATTTTCGACCGTTTATATGGATTTCCCCCCTCAATGTGCATACAAACAAATGTGCAAACATTTTTTCAATCATCCTGCTTAATCCTTCAAAACTACTTTTTTTTAATAAACCTGTTTTTCGTGTCGGCACAGTAGCCTAACCCCTTGGTATAAAAATTTTCATGGACTTTCAATATTTGCTTCATTCACATTACACACGAGTGTTTCACTGAGATTTCCAATGCCGTTACCAACCCGATATAGTAGATGCCACGGTGTGATATAGCAACGGATGGTGTTGGTGTTGATGCAACGCGCTGGCCTGTTGCTGCTGTTGTATCAATAATTGCAACTGATGTTGTTGAAACTTCTCAAGTTCATCTCTGTGCCTGCGTTGCAAGCATTCCAGCTCCATTGTTTGTCTGTTGAATTAATCCACAAATTATGGATTGTGCCAGTAAACCATTTTTATTCACCTCTTTTGTAGCAAAAAAATAATAATTCGTAGCCAGTGACGACGGATCGTTTTTGACCCAATTTTTTTACTCGCATAAATGCATCGCCCTCCTTAAAATTGCATCATCTTGTATCCGAGAGTCCGTTTGAAATTGCAAACCGACGCATCGCACCAAAGCATTAAAAGAATCATACTTGAATCGAAAATATTGCAGTGAATTACCTCTTTATGAGCAATTGATATTCTTCACTGGGTGTTAATGCTGCTGGTTGCTTCGTCTCTTTTTCCAACTGTAGAGAAAAAATATACATCGTATTATGCGTTACTCGAAACTTTGCAAATCTGTGCAAATTTGGTACCGAGAATATTATTTTAATGCCCGCATACACAGCTTGGACAAAATAAACCTAATAAAAACGTACGATACAACAAAAATACGAATATGCGTTTGTGGAATTCTTGCTTTCTCAATAGTATAGGATCATTGTGACGAAACTCACCTCACTTGGTACGGCACTGACTGAGGATTGAACCGGTGGTAATGAACGCTCCCGATTTTGTACAGCTTGCAACGGTCCACCTATGATCAAGACGTATTCGTGTACACATTATGTATATCTCACATATATATATATATATATATATATATATTTGCGTCTGTTATGATCAAAATATTTCTACTATGTGAAATGTTAAGTATATGACACCTGGGGACGGGAGCCCCTTCTGATTGATTGGTCGTTCTCAATACGAGCTTTTGTATATCTTTTTATTCGAATGGAAGTACTCTAAATCAAGGTCCTAGCGTATCAAGAAACGCGGAAGCGGCTTGGCTCTAAACATCTCCTGCTTAAAAAATGACCTGCTTTTGGTTTTTCACATGCCACTTTTACAAATGACAAATTTCGTCGCCGGATGCGCAGATTGTCTTCGCCTCTTTTATGTACATCGGTCTCGTGTCTCCGTCTCTTTGAGAAAGCTATCCCTTCCAAGCAATTTCACGGTCGAATTCGTGGGATCAGGAGCGAGATCGACTCCTTCATTGTTCACATGCCTCAAACCATAAAACACCTCGTACCACTCACTGGTAACGTTATATTTGAGAATATTCATTTCAATTGACAATGTCCAACAAGACGACTTAGTTCATTTGTAATTCGATTAAAAAAATAGTTGAAAGAGAAATTTTGAAGAATACTACCATTTTAAAATCGACAATAACCAAGCAACTTTTATAATTGGCGTAGTACTTTTTTTTACACCATAGCCAATCAAAGTCAGATGTTCGAATTGGTTTGTATGAAAATGCTGCACAAGATCTTTTTTCACAAAGGTTCCATAACAGTTGAGGTTGACTTTTGTAGATCAAACAAATAAGGAAGAGTAGTTTTTTTTTTAAACCGAATCAACAAAAGTTATCATTTGTAGAAATGTCACGCGAAGAACACAAAGCAGATGATTTTTTTTTTTAAATAACATAAAGCCCAAAATCTCGAAAACCGTGGGACTTTTATTAAACTGAAAGTCGAGCATATGGACGTGATCTGACCCATCGGCAGTTGCAGGATTATCCATTTATTGCAGGATTCCCTGTGTATGTATATAGTAATTGGCGTAGCCAGCGGTTTGTTCCTGGGGGGGAGGGGGCTAGGAGGGGCCGGCCTGAAAAAAATCTGGTTTTCTTCACAATCGATTTGAAAAAAATAAAATTCACATCATAATCGATAATCATGTAACACACATAAAATATCAAAACTTGCTGTAACCACACGTTCATGTTAACATTACTCTAAAACTCTTGGAATGCCTTTAAAAATAATCAATTTTTCATAATTCTTTGATTCAGTTACCAGGCTCTAAACTTTAATTTCAGTAGGTTCTCAATTGAATAAATCTCGGTTATCAATTTTTTCTGCTAAATGGCTTAGGACTTTTCAGTTGGATTTTTTTTAACTGTGTCATTCTCTATGTTCACCAGTGGCATATGCGACAATCGTGCCTGAAGTATTTTGCTTCTAAGCCACGTTTTCATCGGCTCCATGGCAGAAAAACTTCACTTACAGCCGTCGGAGCTCACTGGGAGTGCCAATGCTGCTTGGAAAAGTGTATATATTGGGAGTACAAATAGGTATCCACCGTTTGACAAAAGATGGCCCCACCACGGAAATTGTCCGATGTAAAACGTCTTATCGTAAGCTTGGACATCTGGCGAGACCATAATCTTCAAATATTATCGATTTTCCATCGGCATCGCATAATTTTTCTCGCGAAATAGCTACTTTTTATACAAACTAGCGATGAAGCTACTTTTACGAAGCTACGAACGAAATAGCTACTTTTCATACAAACATCAGCGTTGCGAGAAAGCAAGAGCAGTTCAAGTTTTATTGAATTATTTCCTTAAGCGTGCTCTGCGCGAAAATGAAATATACCTTGTCCCTCGTCGCCATGTTGGATCGCGGTAACGCTTGATTTGTTATCGTCGTGCAAATGTTGGGTCTCTCGTTGATTTAGGGAGCAAGATTCGTCGATCGGTGGTCCAGCTACCGTTGACACCATAAATCTGGATATCTTGCGAACAGGCTGACTGGTTTGTTGAGTCCGCTGGATCGTATTTGAAGAAAGATACATTATTGGAGTGAGCACGGCAACGTGCGAGGACGAATCGAATGAAACAATGAAAAATGCGTTACCTCATCGGTGCCGCTGTCTTGGAGTTCGAGATGAACGGGCGTGTTGGTGCCCGAGCTCGAGGCACAAGCGTTCGGCTTTACCGTGGCAACGGGAACGACCGAGATCGGCGCGGCAAGCGGACCGAGCAGACTACCGTGTTGAAGATGATGAAGCACTTGTACCGGAGTCTGCAGCGGATGAGTGGTCGGGGGTGTCAATGGTTGTGGCGATGGCGTCGGATATACTGGACTGCGATGATGAATCTTCGCGAGCTCTTGCTCAAGCTCCTGTAGCCGGGAGCTTGGCCGTTGCATTCTCTGCGACTTGACGCTTTCCTTGCTCGGGCTCATGCCGTCCGGCCCGACGCTAGGCGTCGGACTATCCACGGGATAATCGGCCGGCTACGGGACAAAAATTGTCGTTCCGAAAAATTTTCGTCACGCGCATATTCCAAGCACAATCCTATCGAGCGAACGAAAAGAAGACGCGGAACGAACGACGTTGGAAGCGTGAAAATTAATCGATCGTCGAACACGTCAAGGCCGCGCAATCAAAATATGTATGTAAGAAATTCCTCACGGTCTGCGAGAGTAACAACTGCGATGACGTTTGATCGACAAACGCGCTGTCGAAGGCATTCGCTACATCGGAGTCCACCATGTAAGTAGAATACGATCCGCTCGGTTGAGGTGACAGTGGTCCCTGTAACGGAACAAATCATTTATTGTCGTTTTTTCGAAACGTCGTATTTTCTTGAGCGTGTTGCTAAATCGTTTGTTGGGTTCGTTGAAGGGTCGGGGGCAACGAATTTTCTATGCTGATACATTGTGTAACTTCACCAGTGCCAACGTACTGTAGCAAAATATTAATTACGTGCACGACTAATTATTGCGAAAATGGTCAAATGTAGGAAAATAGAATGTAGTCGAATAGAAAAGGAGTTAAGATTATCAGAAAATTGAATGTTGATGTTTAAAAAATCTATTAAGGTAATCCTATCGTCTTGGGATTGTTTCACAAAAGTACGCAATTTTTATATTTTCTTTCTCCGTAATAAGGTCGATAACCGACCCTGATTTGTCGAGTACCTAAGGTCGATAACCGACGATGTGTCAGTGTTCGTGCCCACAAGTTTCGTACCGTGCTCACCGAAGCTAGAAAAAAAGTGAATACATCGTACTAAATAAATGAATAAGTTCCCCTTAGTCACACTTGACTTTAACGTATTTGAAATTGGCGCGCTAGGTTTTCGTTTGGTTCTGCTATTCCCATAGTTCCGACGTTGCCACATTTCAATGCTCCTCCTCAACGAGCCTCACTTTTTCCTAAACTGGTCGCATATTTTTCATACGTTTTCCTTAATTAGATCGGTAACCCGTCGATTTTTTTCGGTAATATTGTTCTGCACACTATCCTGCACACGGTATTCATATTTTGGGGTCACTTTCTTCATAAATGCGGAAGATTTTTGCGGAACATAGCCTTTTGTTACCGTCTTAAATGAGAAGACCCCTTAAGCAATTACAGAAACAAACAAAGAATTACTTTCTAACGATGACGATATTCTCTTCTTCAATTATTCAAATGTTCAATCAAGCAAAATGTCCCTTTTGCGAAGAAACTATACAAAATCGCATTGTATTAAAAATAATTTTTTAAGTGTCTCTTCTGGCTAATGTCGAATTCGGTGCGAAAATGTGACGGATGGACTTTGGGAAATGAACATTCCATCAGCGGTAATTTTTTTACGAAAATACAACCAAGAGAACAATATGTATAATTGTTCGAATCGGAATCACCGAAATTTTACGGATTGAGTGCAAAACACGAAGGATTAATTTTGTGTTAAAAACTAAACGCTTACCAATGATTGTGCGGATGAGACTGGCATGCCGTTGTTGAAAAGCTTCTGTTGTAGCGAATGCATGTATGTTTCAGGCCCGGTAAATCCGCACGAATAACCATGTGGCGTGGCCGGATGACTGATCGGTGGTGTGTTAACGTTCAAGGATTCCGAGGGTTGGCTAGTCAGTTGAAGAAGTTTTTTTTCCAGATCCGCAATCGTTTGGGGGCCTCCGGTAGTCGCAGCGTTCGATGAACCTTCCGTCGTTTTCTCAACCGAGTTTTGTTGGCTGAGCTTATGATGCTGCGACTTTTGTTGTTGTTGTTGCTGAAGATTTTGCTGTTGAGTCGATTGATGCTGAGCGTGGAGACTGGGATAAGTGGAATCGACAACGGTATGCTCAGGTGTCGCGTCGTGACTCGAGCTTTCGTTCTCCGAAAGAATCAACTGGCAATCGGAGCTGGTACGCCTGCGGTCATTCAATTGTATCGAGTGATTAATGAAAAGAGACGAAGAATCGGTGTAAGAAAAACAAGGGGTGGTATCGAACGAACGGTACCTGCTTGCATCGCGTCCGTCCACGTTACACTCCGCGTACTCCTGTGACGAAGTTGTCGGATGATGTTCGGGCAGTCTCAATTGCAGATTTTGCTGCATCGGTTGATGCTGCTGCTCGTTGGACGGAAGTCTCTCGCTCTGTTCGACGATTGTGTGTTGAAGCTGCTGGGTCTGTTGCTGCGTTTGCTGTTGCACCTGGCCTACATTTTGCACGAGCTGTGCCGCTTGAACCGTCTGATACGGCGATTGCACGGGTTGCGACTGTTGAACCGTGGGATTTTTTCCTACAGGGCTCGCATTGTTGGTCGCGGGAACACTCGGTGGAATTGCAGTGACCGGCAACGTTGCCGGTTGATATTGCGACGTTATCAGCTGGCTTTGACTAGTTAAAACACCGTGGCCGTAATTATTCGTTACGTTCTGAGCGAACAGTTGTTGCTGCTGATTCAGCTGTTGTTGCTGCTGATTGAGCTGTTGCTGAGCAATCTCGCTCGGTTGGCTTCCGCTAGATCCATGAATTGCCTGCTGCACTAGTAAGGACTGTTGTATCGCGTGTACATTCAATAACGGTTGCTGCGGTTGTCGATTCATAAAATTCGCTTGTAGGTGAACGCTCGCGTGTTCCGCTTGTGCTGGTTGCATGTGGATGAGACTGCTGGATTGCTGAAACTGTTGCAATTGTTGTTGGGTATAAAGATTCGGTGGTTGCTGCTGAATATGCGTTTGATTCGACGGAACGGACATTTCCGGCGCTATCGGTTGGAAATATTGATCGGAATGCAACGCCGTTTGCTGATAAATTTGTTGCGGATGTACGACAGTTTGTTCGTGTTGCTGCTGTTGCTGCTGCTGCGGCTGCTGCTGGCTCGGCACTGCGTGCGGCGTCGAAGACTTTGCTTTCGGATTCGAGAGTATGTTGGCGAGATTTTGGGCAAGATCGGGAAGCGTCGACGACATCTCTTTCGTCTTCGTTTTCGGTGCTGTTTCTTGCAACTGTTGCGTTGTACTCTGTACCAACAGCGCTGCCGTTTGAACCGGTTGCATTTGTTGCACAGAATTCGATAGTCCACCGGTGTGAACCAACGGCGTTAATGCCGCGACATTTTGGTATTGATACTGATCAACAGCGTTAACCGTCAATATCTGAGGATCGTTGTGACCGCCGGAATCCTGAATAACAGAGTGTTGAATGCTCGCCGACGGGGGACCCGTCGCACTCTCCGACAACTGGGAATCCGTAGATATAGAGGAAACTGCTGAATTGTTCGACACACGACGATTTCGGTCCTCGTGAATTTGTTGCATATGGCCGAAAGGGACCGCGTGTAGGGGAGGGTGCTGCTGTTGATGCGGCTGCGACATGTAGTGAGCCTGTTGTTGCATCGGTAAGTGGATTTGTTGTTGGCTGTCTTGCGGCTGTTGCTGTATGCTGTTTTGCTGTACGTTAGACTGCTGTTGATGGTGCTGCTGTACGGTGACCTGTTGAAGTCCAATTTGCGTCTGATATTGAACCTGGGGGATAAACGTATCTTGCGATCCGTGAGACAGTTGGATATCTTGCTGTTGCGACTGCTGCTGCTGAACGACGACGGCGTTCATCTGCGCGTCGACTACTTGACCGACGAGCGTTTGCTGTTGTTGGCTCGTCTGGGCCACGTTTTCGTGCATCGCCTGTACGGCACTGCTCATCGGCTGAATCTGTCCCGAGACTAAATTATGCAACTGTACCCCATTGTGCAAGAGTTGCGATACTTCCGACGATTGGTGAACCATTTGCGATGGAATCGACGTTGAGTTGGAAGTTGCGAGGTTCGCGTCACTCTCGACAAGATTGTCCGCAGTATCGGCGACATTCGCGACACCGTGGCATTGGGCGTCACCGGATAACGACTGCCTTTCAACGACAGGACTGACGAGAAAACGTGAGATTTTTCTCACCGGCGGAGCCGCGCTCGGTTTTATCGTCTCGATGTCCGTCGTCGATGCAGCACATTCGTTGGTATTTTCACGACTCACGTCTTGCAAATCGAACTGTTCTTGAAAGCCCATTGTCGAAGGCTCGCTTCCCATGGTATTTTCAGTAGTTTGCGACGGCGATCCATCCGCGTCAACTTTATTCAGCACTTCGTATTGAGAGTTGACAATATTTTCCGGATTTTCAGGCGCTGCTTCATCACCGGGACTCGGCATGGAACTGCCATTGTCCAACACCGCCGTGAAGTCACTGTTCGATAAAAACTCAGGCACGATTTCGTGACTTTCCAAAAAATCGTTCGTCAAATTGACAGGCGTCAATGTATCCGTGTTCTGTGTTGACGTCGAAGATCGACGTGAAACTTCGGTCGATACGCTGCTATCCCCGGTGTTAACGGTTTGTGGGGTGGTTTGATTATCCGATGTTTGAGAATGTTGTTCGCGCGAGTCCAATGACACCGAAGCGATGTTCGATATTATCTGCTCGATCGGTAAAAGCTTCGTCGGCGTTGACGTGTTCGACGTTTCATCGCGCTAAAAAATTATAAACACGTTGACTCTTAATATCGACAGCAGCAAGCTCTGCTAAGGTAATACATTTTTTACGCACATTACGCACAAGGAACGAAATATTGGGAAATTTTCGACTAAGCCACTACGATAAATGGTGGAAAACAAGCAACAATAAAGATTTTTTAACCTTCAATGTGATAATGTTGATTTTTAATGCAAAACATCTACGTTATTGATCATCAGACCGTTCTCTGGATAGCAAGAAATCCATTTTCGAAGATAAATATTTTAACGAAGTATTGAATTTGGTAAACGTTGGCCTGCATGTTTATTTCGAAGACACAGGGTGGAAGGTTAACACAACCGTGGCTGTTGCTGACAGACGTGAATACAAGCATGTGCTTTACACGTCAAAAACGATTTACATGCTCGTGGGTGTATTTTATCTATTGTAAGACGTTTGCTTGGACAACAAACGAGTCGATTGATTTATACTTCACTATGGCTGCATATTTAAAATTTGCTCCATCACCGACGAGCTTATTCAACACCGGAACAAGTATTCCCGACTTAAGAGTCCTCCATTCGGCGACACTTCCAAAAACGTCCAAATCCCAAAACTACAAACAGCCCTAGCGTCCTTTTTTTCCAAGTCCATAATTACCCCGAAATCCGTCAATTTTTATTTACAAAACCGGATAAAGTGTCAAAAAGAAGTTTTCATATGAAAATGTCAAATCCGAAAGTTGAATTCGTAGTAATGATCGTACCACCTTAAGAGACGAAAAAAGTTTTTTCGGCCATTCCGGCGACATTTCCGCATTCGCAAAATTTCGAACAGCCGTAGCGTCGGTCCTACTGGAGTGGAGAAGCTTCATAGGGGGGCGATTACAAAAAAAAAAGGATTTTGACAGAGAATGGAAAATTCATCCCGATATCTCGAATACTTTTTCCCGAAAGTGCACTTGAAAAATGACCGAAAAAGAGGAAAAAATCGATGGTTAGTCTTTGAAATTCTGCCAAAAATGTAAAAATGATCCGAACTCGACTGATCAAACGACATTTCAAAGAGGAGCGATAACGGAGAGAATAAACAGAGAATGGAGTTTTAAATCGAAGCGGCAAAAGAATTTATCGACGACTCGTGAAGTCACTTATTTTAGGCAGTGGTGGAAAAAATTTGCAACGAATTCTTCGACCCAGTTCATATCAATGTATTGTTGCCTCCTTGAATACGAAGAACCCGCCATTTGTTTCACACCTGAATTCCTTGATTTTCGTTGAAAATCCTTAAGATGCTTCACTCTCATGGATAATTTCACCCGCTAAAACCGTTTTTCCGACGATTTATTTTAATGCTCCGCCATATGCATGAGTTTCAGGAAAATCGAAGGTGGACACCAGTGATGACATTCGTTAGCGATTAATTACTTTTCAACGAGATCCTGGCGACGATCGAATAACGACACCCGAGGTAGAGCTTATCTCTCGAACGATAGTCATTTCGATGTTCTTAAGTAACGAATAAAGTCGTCCCATACGTTCGGATTCTGCATGGGCACACCGTAACTATTTATGAGCATTCATCCAATTGTTATTTATTCTTACGAATGATGGAGATAACTAATACATTATTTATCAATAAAATACGAAAAAAAACTTATTTTCATTTTCCATGTTCCTTAGTACAGCGAGCTTAGTATTGCGAGCTTCGTGATGGCATCTCTTTCGCACTGACTCCCGCACTCATCACTTCAATATTCCGTCCTCGAGAGAGCCTCCGAAGGTCACAGCGAAAGTGTGAAAAATCTCGGCTCATACTGGCTTGGCAATAAGGCGAAATATTAATTCTGTTGGCAATACCCAGTAGTCGTTTAGGCTGTACGAACGACAAGCCAAAGCACGTCGAATGCCCGGTGGGTGCAGATAGCTGTTGCACGTGGCGCCCCGCTGAGGTCTCGAGTAAAGCGAAAGATTTCGATAATTCCGCTTCACCCTGATGTTCCAAAACGACCAATCCTCATTTATCATCGCAGCATCCACCTTCCATTCCCAAAACTTTTATCCACAGCAATCCGTCCTCTGCAAACAAAAGTCAAAACATCTTCGTCAACTGTATTATTCCTATGAAATTTCTCGAAAAGTTTTCGTAACGATATTGCGTAGTAGCGTCTCTCATTTTATTTTCGTATCTATATCGTGCCTATATGTATAATTTTTTTTTTAGTAAAAAGCCTCTCTTACCGTTGGTAAAGCCGAAGCAATTTATGATGCATCACTTACCAAATTTCGTCCCCTCTATCCGCTGCCCCTTCGATGCACTGGGTTTGCACGTCGAGGATTAACCAGTCGTACGCATCACAATCCAATCTCTACTTCGCGCACGTCAAACTCTTATGCATCGTTATAGAAAGAGCTTTCCCTCAGGGAGAGATAGGCAGCGGAAAATAATGCTTCAGAATCTTCAAGTATCCGCCTGCAGGGACTCATTACTTTTGTACAAGAATGCTAATACGTTAACCCCTTTAAGAGCCGAGTTTTTTTTTTTCGAGCGTTTGGCAAAGTTGGCACACGGTGAATCCGCTCGGTGAAACTACCCGATATGAGAAAAACAAATTATTCGAGAATTTTTCTACCCACGGACACTATCCCCAAATGAAAAAAAAAAAACCACCCCGATCGCTTGAAAACATCTTAATTTCATTTCCCATCGTTCATTTCCGTCAGAAATTGAGGAAAAGTCATTCAAGAACACGTAGCGGGATTCTGAAGAACTTGGGGATCATTCCAACCCTTATGAACTGCGCCTCAATTGAGAAAATATTGGCCTCGATGCAAAAACCTGCTCCTGAAATAATTGAAGAGTCGATTGGTGATACACACCCCGACCTCACCAATGACCGTTAATTTTTAGGTGCATCACAACTTCTAGGGGTGGTTCTCGATGTTTTGTTACTGTCGGGAGTAGTTTTCGAGTGAGATTTTCTGGATACAAATTGTTCGTGTGTAATTAAATGTTGATATGAACTCAACATCAAGGAACGTGCATTTTCAGACGCATCACCACCGCTAGGGGCGGTTTTTGATGTTTTGTTACTGTTAGGGGTAGTTTTTTAATCGAATATTCTTGACACACTTTTTCCATGCGTTTTCGAAAATATATATTAACTGAACATCAATGGAAGTGCATTTTTGGGCATATCGCAATTGCTAGGGGTGGTTGTCGATATCTTATTGGGTGGGGGGGTAAAATGTCGCGAACGATCGATATGCAGATGGGCCAAAACGTGGAACTCGAAAATGACGAAAGTTCGAATATAGATAGATCAATGTTACTAGATTCTGTGAAGTCGAAAATAACAATTACGAATATGAACATCTCGGAAGTTGATATATAGCGAAAAACAAAAATCAGATTTAATAAAATATCGAAAAACGAAATATCGATGGGCCTGTATGCATAACACCAAATAATTCGGGACGACAATTCGGGGAATAAAAAAAATGGCGATGGTTCACAATGCAGAAAATCATTAAAGCGAACGGCCAAAATGTCGAGTGGTTGAAATAGCGAAGGGTCAAAATGTCGAACGGCCCGGATGGCGAATCGAGCAATACGTTACTTGCGCCTCAGAGTGAAGCTGCGAGATGGCGCTGTCGGTCAGTCGGCTAAAATATCGTAAGGCAGTCATCCCACGTGACGGGCCCCACCACTTTCGCCATTTTGGCCGTTCGACATTTCGGGACATCGACATTTTGCGTTTCGATATATTGCTTTTCGCCATATACGGTATTACGTATATTAGGCACTCGCTATTTTCTGTTTCGGAGATGTGGGTGTTCTACATTTTTCGAATCTGTATTTTTGTGTTCCGAATTGCAGACAATTTGAATATTCGTTTTCGAATAAATTAACTCTCCAATAAATAATGGTTCGATTTGCAGTAATTCGATTTTTTTTTCAGTCGAAAGATAAAATTTCGAATAACCCTTCGTTATTTTGAGAGTTCATAATTCTGCCGTTTCGAAATCTTTGTCGTTCTATATTTGGTCATTCGACATTTTTACCCCCGCCCATCTTATTACTGTTATGAGTTGTTTTAGATTTGGTGCTTTTTGCTACAAATTTACGATGTTATTTCAAAGCACACACTTGATATCGCGACACTAAAAAAAATGTTGCCTGAAAGTTATACCCATTTCTCATTTTTTTCGCAATTTTCGTACTTTTTGACAGGGTGTGAAACTGAAGGGGTGCAACCCTTGCGTTTGCCAAATTTTCCATGATTAGATGCATCCTTCGTCTCCAAAATGCGGCCTTAACGATGTCGATACGTTCGTTTTTCCGGAAGCTACGATTTTTCAAAGTAGGCGGGACGTACGTGTTCCACCGGCCGTTAAAGGATTAATCAAAATATTGTCAGATGATTTTTAAAACGCGTTAAATCTGAATAGCCAGCAAACATGTGAAGAAAAATAGGTCAGGTGTGCGGCGATCTACCTGATTTCACTAGTAATCAATTAGCGTGCATCCAAACAGTCCGCTCGTGACTACGGGCACTGCGTCGTTATGCTAGAACACGTTATTTCATTCGTACGAATACCGACTACAACCTCGGTTGCGAACAATTGTTTGCGGTTTGCAATGACTTTCCGATTGTTTGTGGGACGTCTTTGAACGATTGATAATTTGCCGAGGATGCAATTGACGTTTCATCGGCGCAATATGAATAAAGTATGCACAGTTATGACAATGGGAACGGCAGCAACAATGAACAGCTACACCCTCAACAACAGCCAGTCGGCATACGACAAGAGTAACCGGAACAATATCGAACATTCGATCATGTGCACACTGTTTTGTCAAATCGAAGCCTTTTCAACACCACTGGATGATTACTGGTTACGTAGAAGAAAAAACATTAGTGTAATTGAACAATGAACGTGCTGACGGATAGTGTTGTCATTCATATTTTCATTTTGATGTAACAAATTTCGCATTTGTGAGATTCGACTTACGGTATACTTGTTTTTTTTTTTAATGATTCGTTATGAATGTTTCTTCGAACGATTGTTCGGTAGGTTGAATGTTGCAAGTACGAAATTTGTAGGACGAAGAAAAAATTTCGACCGTCGCATGAATACGTAAACAAAATATTGATAAAAAAAAACACGCGACAGGAGGTGTAGGGTGATGACGGTGAGACCAAGGAAGGTGAACTCACCGAGCGGTGCCTACGATGCACTTTGTACGAAGATCGGTGGCTGCTCTGACGAGTCAGCGAGCCGTGTCTCACCTGCTGCGTCCAAAATCACAGATGCACACTCAGACAGAATATTTTTTAACTCAGACATCATTGATCCGTTATTCAACCACGTACCAGGAACCAAAAAAAATTAGCCCGTGCCTTTTGTCCGATTTCACTGATTGATCGCTGCAGTTTTTTTTTCGCTCAAGTACACACGTTTGAAAGTATCTGTGCGCTTTCCAGTGGGATGATTATAACGGCGCGTTCAACCGGATCGAAGAATTTCTACTCGATCGAAGAAAATTTGCACGGTCACCGTGCGAAAGAGGCTCTCGGTTTGTTTTTTTTTTTCGTCACCGATATTGTCGTGCACAATTTTCGAGAAAATAACATCGCGTTGTTACGCTGGAAAATGAGCATTGAACTTTAGCTCCTCAGCCTGTAGAAATTCTTCAATCCTGTCCTAAATCAACATCAGTTTCGATTCGAAAAAGTACGAAAATTCATTTTTTACGTTTTATCGTGTTTCGGTAGCGCGTTAAGGTATTGTTCGTTTCGAGAGCATTGAAGAAAGATCATAACTAACGTATCCCAATGCCAGCCTGGAAAGCAACGTGTGGGAACACTCGTTTTACAAAGTATCTTTTGAGAAGCTCAGCAAATTTCAACACTACTCCAAAGAATTTGGACGAGATCGTTGATAAACCAAGGCAAACGTAGAAACGATCAATGACAACGCCATCGCAAGCAAGGATAATGTAGATTGCGAAGCGAAAGAAGTACGGCGAGCTTATAGTTTGACCGTGAAACAAAAGAACGGTCCATCGGTAAAACGTACCTTGGATGCGTCGAGACTGTGATCGCGGTCTCTGGGCCTGCGGCTATTGACCGGACTGCCGCCAACCGATTGATCCAGGGGTCCGTGAGCGACCAGTGGAAGACTACGAGTTGGGTCCAACCGTAGTTGTTTGACTATGTCTTCGATCAGCTCGACGAATGTTTCGCATTGCGATTGGGGCAGTAGATTTTCGGCCACCTAGCAATACCATTGAGATATCGGGAGGAAAAAGAAAATTATGTCATATTCATTCGAAGATGTCGAAAATTAGATCGTCAACGACTCGGTAGTAATCTTCGTAAACCATGAAAATATAACAAATTTTGGCAATAGGCGCAAAAAGTATTCGTCAAAATGATATAAAAATTTCAAACCCGAAGGTTCGATTCGTAGAAATGATCGTACCTCCTTAACGGGCTACACCTACCCAGGTGGGTGAAAAAATTACATTTTTCAAACATTTTCATTCCATAGTATCATATTTTAGCGATATTCCCCGAAAATTTCATTGAAATATTCCCAAAAGTGAATGAGCTACGTCGTTGAAAGGTCGTTGACGATCTCACTCTTTAAAAGTCGATGTTTGTTTTCCAATAGTTACGTAAAAATGACGACTTTTTTCATAGATTTTGTGTGCTCGAGTTTCAATTTACCGCCGTTGTGTTAATAAAGATGATTTAAAAAATCAACGATCATCAACGACTCGTATTTATCGGTAACCAAAATAACCCGTTTGGTTTTTAGATTTCACATGGACTGTTTAAGCTGGAGTTTCCACCGCCAAACGTCGCAAAAAAAATATCATCATATGTCGACGGCCATGTGTTTGTCGTTTTACCGAATTTTTTTGGTGATTTTTCAAAAAAGTCCCAACCGTTTCCCAGAACAAAATTTGCGCGTTCAGTATTTTTTTTTTCGGGCCTCTGGGTAGATGTAGCTGCTTGAAAATTGAAAAATTTGTACCAGATTGTTCGCGATGTCTGTGGGTACCATGTCGTCACGATCGAATTTGAAGGTAACGGTTTTCTGTTTGCTCGTGTCGAGCTGACACTCGACAGTCATCGATTGGCCTTCGTTGTTGCTAACCGAGAGTACGGTCAGTTTGATTCCCGGCTTTCGGCGTTTAGTGCCAGATCGCTTGACACGGCTCCTCTCTGGAACCGCGAAGTTTTCCGACGTCTCTGGCGTTACCCTTGTCAGATACGATCAACGGTAATTATCAACGATGGCGCGTAGAAGCAAGAAATGAACAAATGATGCTTCGCAGTCGATGAAAAGTTGAGAAAGATTGTAAAGTTTACCTGTCGTTCGAGCTGACAGCCTGTGCATTCGAGGTAACACCCGGGATCGTTCGACCGTTCAAGACCGAAACATCCTGCGGATTCGTCGAGTCGTTGACGCTAGATGCAATTAAATCCATGGATTCCTGTTTGACAAGACCGCTTTGGTCGAGCATGGTCGGGGCTCCGTTGTTGTCGCCCGAAAACGATTGCTGTTGGCTATGTTGCGGCACGTTTACCGGATGCGATTGTTGTTGAATATTTACGGGTTGTTGCTGAAGGACTGTGGTTGGCTGAGCGAGTGCAACGTTTGCCGCGAGTACATTGGCACTGTATTGCATTTGGACGAGCAAATTCTGCTGTTGTTGCGACGATTGCTGTTGCTGAGGCGCGTTCCCGCTGATCGACGTTGCATTCGGAATACTCGAAATAATACTCGTCTGAATATTCTGTGCCGATTGAACGCTCGCCGAGTTTTGGAGCCCTTGAACGTTAACGCCAGTCCCTGTTTGGATTGGCTGATGATGCTCTTGAATTAACGTTTGACAAGTAGTCGCGGAGTAAAAAGTCTGCTGTTGATTGCTCGTTTGTTGTCCACCTGGTGCAACGTCTATCGGACCAGTCATTGTCACGCTTCCCGTGTTTGACGCGGCAGTAACGTACTGATGATACATTTGATGCTGAATGTTGGTCTGTTGCGTACTGGATTGTTGATAGACATGTCCCGTTTGCTGATAATACTGTTGCTGGCCGGTTATAGGAGGGGAACAACTTATGGGCGACTGATGCAATTGCTGCATGTGTTGCAGCTGTTGACCTGGCGAGTATTGCAAATGCCCTTGCCCCTGAAGGCCAAGATGGCTCTGCTGTTGCTGCTGCTGTTGTTGTTGTTGTTGTTGTTGATGCTGCTGTTGCTGCTGATGTTGTTGCTGTTGGTGCTGTTGCTGAGATGCTTGGGAAATTTGCAACTGCGCCTGCAGCGCGGATTGCTGCCCGGTTATCTGGGTAGCCATCGGAATCTGTTGCGATATTCCCATTTGTTGCATATGGAAGTATTGCTGTGTCGCCTGTGATTGCTGAGGTTGCTGCATTTGCGATAAGTGCTGTTGAGCCTGAGGTTGTTGCTGTTGTATTGGCATTGGTTGCTGTTGTAGGTGGCTTTGTTGTTGGGGTTGTTGAATCTGTGGTTGTAGTTGCTGCTGCTGTACTTGCGACGTCAGTTGCTGCATTTGGGGTTGTTGCTGCTGTACTTGCGCCGTCAGTTGCTGCATTTGAGGTTGCTGCTGTTGTACTTGCGACGTCAGTTGCTGCATTTGAGGTTGTTGCTGCTGCACTTGCGCCGTCATTTGCTGCATTTGAGGTTGCTGCTGTACTTGCGACGTCATTTGCTGCATTTGGGGCTGCTGCTGCTGTACTTGCGGCGTCATTTGCTGCATTTGGGGTTGCTGCTGCTGCACTTGCGGCGTCATTTGCTGCATTTGAGGTTGCTGCTGCTGTACTTGCGGCGTCAGTTGTTGCATTTGAGGTTGCTGATGCTGCTGAGCCTGGGTTTGCAGTTGATGCTGTAGGTGTGGAAATTGCGGAGGTCCTTGAATCGTCTGCGGTGTCGAGCAATCCGACGAATTCTGCTGCTGCACATACTGTTGTTGTTGTTGTTGCTGCTGCTGCTGCTGTTGATACTGTTGCTGCTGATATTGGATCTGCTGTTGCGAAGCACTAGTCTCGATTTGTTGCTGCGCTTGTTGGGGCTGGATGACACCCGTTGGAGTCTGCAGTAACGGCTGTTGATGCTGAACCAATTGAATTCGTCGAGCCTGCAATTGTTGTTCCTGTTCTTGCTGCTGTTCCTCTTTTTGTTCCTGTTGCTCTTGCTGCTGTTCTTTGTCAAGCGACGCGTGTTGATGCTGCTGCTGCTGCGTTTGTTGTTCTTGTTGCTGTTGATGGTGTTGCGACGGCTGTTCTTGCGTGTCTTGTTGCTGATATTGTAGTTGCTGCTGCTGTTCCAGATGCTCTTGCTCCTGTTGTCGTTCCTGATCCTGTTCTTCTTGTTCTTGTTGCTGATGTTGCTGATAGCTGTGGGGCTGTTGCTGTATTTGGTGAGCGTGCTGGAGAGTCTGCGGTTGTTGAAACTGCATAGATTGTTGCATTGGTTGCGGGTGCTGGGGCAGTTGTATTTGTTGGATCGGTTGCGGCATCTGCATGTGAATCGTTGTGCTTGCGCCGAGTTGGGGCTGCTGCAATTGCTGCGGTTGTATCATAATGTGTATTTGATGTTCCTCTTGTTGTGACTGCTGTTCGTGTTGTTGTTCCGGTTGCTGTTCTTGCTGCTGCTGTTGTTGTTGTTGTTGTTGTTGTTGTTGCTGTTGAAGATTATCCGCCAGTGTGGTCTGCTGATTTTCTACCATTTCTCTATCCAGTCGCTCCTTCTCATCGCGCGTCTTTCGATCCTCGCGATCACGCAGCAAACCAGCAATCTGCATCTTCAACATTTTCGCAACGGCCTTAGCGTCCTCCTCGAGGATAAGGCTCGATTTAGCCATTTCCGAAGCGACTTCTTCAGCATTGTCACCCTGTATGTCAAAGTCGAATTGTATCGCCTCGTTTTCCTTGTGTTTGTTGGTACGTTTCTTCGGATCGAGTACACGTAAACGGAATTCTACGCGTGCCAAGTCCGGATCCGCAACCGCTGGATCGCGCGATACCATTTCGAGCTTGAGGCCAATGTCGTCGGCGAAAAACTCATGGTTCAATAGATCCTTGACGAGCGGACGTTCGTCTTTGCGCAGCCGTATGCACATTTCGATGATGTCGCGAACTTCGGGATTGTCCACTTTTTCGTAACTTTGCGGTTTGACGCCCTAAGGATTTTCATATTGATGCAATATTCGATACGGTGATACGACGAGTAGGGAGAGTAGCAGAGTTTGCAAGATAAAGGAGGAAGAAAGACCAAAAAATTCTCACCGATACGACTCGTTTGTAGATCTGAGCGGGTCCGGTACATTCCGAGTACGGATATTCGCTAGTCGCCATTTCGAGCATGCACATACCGAATGCGTATACATCAACGGACTCATCGTAATGTTCCTCATACATTTCCGGCGCCATGAATTCCGGTGTGCCAATAACGCTCTTTGCAAAGCTACGATTCTTTAAGGTCGCTAGACCGAGATCGCCGATCTTGACACTACCTGTTGTACCGGTTATAAAGATGTTGTCGCACTTAAGGTCACGATGAATTATCGGTGGGGAACGTGAATGGAGAAACGATAATCCCTTAAGGATTTGCCGACACCATGACTTGACGACTTTTGGATTTATTTTCTTGAATCGTCGCAGATACCTGAACATCAAACGGTTCAAATACTGGTTTTCGTGCTATAGTCATATTAATACAATTTCAATATTCACCAAATTATGAATAATCGATTATGGCTATTTCGAAAAACTCCATTGCGTAGCAACTTTTCGATGAAAGTTGCCACCTCTGGCATTTTTGCGATCGTTCAAATGCCAGATTGGAGCAGCATACTTCAAGGAACGAAATGAGATAGAACGAAAGGTGCGCGCGATACACATATCCACGTTTCGTCTGCATTTGATATTTCGACGTTTGAAAAGACATAAATCGCCGAAACAAAGCTTTTTCTGTGAGGAGAAGCATGGAAAAATTGAAAAAATCAATTTTGGAACGAAAAACTTGCATTTTACAGTTTATACTTTCATGCTTCAAAATGAGTATGATCCTGTTTGGAGCGAATCCCACAATTTTTATTATTCCATAATCATGTAGCAGAAAAATATTAATATCAAATAATTCTGAAATATTTGGTTTCGGCATTTCAAGAAAATAAAAATTTCCCATTTTACACCCGCAGCCTTGATTTCAAATGTTACGGAAAGTATATACTTCTTTTGGAGGAAGGAAAAACGCTTTTACTTTCACTGCAGCATCCGGTGCGTAAAAATTATACCTAGCTACGTCCATACGTGTTCTCCCGATGTTTTATTGATCATATGGATGACTTTAAGCCCGTTATGCAAACGAAACCTTTCGTAGGGAAACGGAGAATTATAAAAATTAAAAAGAGGAAGAGAGTGAATCGATTCAACGTAAGCAAGCTTTGTCCTTACGTTTTGAGGGTTCCCGAGGTCATGAGTTCCGTCACGAGTACGATATACTTTCTTCGAGTAA
The DNA here is from genome assembly GCA_951751655.1 of Ophion costatus. Classification (NCBI taxonomy): domain Eukaryota; kingdom Metazoa; phylum Arthropoda; class Insecta; order Hymenoptera; family Ichneumonidae; genus Ophion; species Ophion costatus. Next base: position 43,279,940 of record OX632359.1, on the reverse strand, counting down.
GCGTAACTTCCCAATAGTCGTAAAATCTCACAATATTCGGATGCTGGAGACCTTTAAGCATCTCGGCTTCTTCGCGAAATCTCAGCCTCTCCGTCTTATTTAACTTCTTTTCCTGCAAAGCGAGAAGATAAATCGGCCTGAATTAATAAATGCTGTGAGCTGATTTTTCATGCGGCTACGAAAATCAGCGAGAGGAACACGTTTACCACCGTAGACGTGTTCCTTTTCATACTTTATGATCGTTTGAGGCGGGATATACATGTAGACGGGAAAGAATCAAACAATTTTACGGGATTTTTTAAACGAAGAAATAACATTTCTACATTTATCAAACTGTAGCTATACTTTAGTAGTATATTTAAGGGGTTACGTGCGTTAGAACATCATTAATAACCCTCTTTTTTTGTTTTATTATGTAATAGTACAATATGTCTAAAATATTCTCCCAAAGTTTTAAGTCAATTTCGATTTGAAACTTTGGGAAAATATTCTACATATGGTCGTTAATATTGCAGAACGTTTAATGTCTCTTGTGACCATGATGTTTAAAACTTTTCATCTGAACGCATCCGTAAAACTTTCTATGTCAATAACCAATCAGAACGCTTCATTCGGATGATGCGGGTCACGTGACCCCAAACCGGAACTTTTTGATATTGCAATAAGTTTTTTGGGTTATCTTGTAAAGTCGTCCGAAAATCACATAAAACGAAATGCAATATGAACGTCGATATATACTTGTGTCGTTTGAAGAAAAGAAATCGATCTTTTGATGGTCGTAACTGTGTATTCCGCTTGAATGGGCTACATCTACCTAGGTGGGGAAAAAATGGCATTTTCCAATAATAATTGCATTCGATAGTATCGCCTTTTAGCTATATTCTTCGAAGAAGCACCATACTTCAAACTTCGAACGCGTTTTTCTCGAAACACTGTTTTCAAAGTCGGTGGACATGATATCTCGAGAACTACTTGATGGATTGTTTCCAAATTTGCAGAAGATACGATGAGAAACATTTCAAGGTCGTTGACAATCTCACTTTTTTTATCAATCTTAATTTTTTATCTAATTTTTTTAATGGTTACGTAAAAATGACGTTTTTTTTTCGATTTTATTCGCTCGTGTTTCAACGCATCGCCGTTATGTTAATAAAAAGATTTAAAAAATCGACGATCGTCAACGACTCGTATTTATTGTTGAATCGAATACCCCGTTCGGTGTTTAGATTTCGGATGGACGGTTTAAGCTGGAGAGTGTCCAGCGCCAAACGTGGCGAAAAAATTTCCATCATCTGCCGGCGATCATGTTTTTTTCTGTACTTTTTTTATTTTTTTTTAACAGGCTATCAAAATGTGCACCTTTGTGTTAATAAAATAACGTTTTTTTAACGAATCGTTATTGAGAAAAAAGATCGGAGTTTGGTCATTTTTTTCGGGCCTCTAGGTAGATGTGGCTTAAAATAGGAGTCAAAGTGAATAAGTTCGGGGCATCTCACCTGGAGTTCGCACCAGGCAACGGCCACCCCAGTTTGCGTATCAAGACCTCGATAGACGGTCTTAAAACTGCCTCGTCCAATTTCTTCCTCGAACTTGAGGAACCTTCCGTCAGGCGATATACCGATTGCCTTTTCTTCGTCGTCGTCATCCTCGACCGTTTGGACTTTAACCTGCATAAGCAAAGTCCTCACATCCTCCATAGCCATTGTTTTCTGTGCGAGTTTCTCGTCGGCTTTGAAATTTTCATCGAGCAAAGGTCCAATGAAGCCCTCGACACTTTCTTCCTGCACCGGAACATCACCAATTGCGATGCTCGTTTCGTCTTTGGAGGTCTCCGCGAATCTTTCGTGATCGTTGACGATTACTTTGAGCCGACTGGCCTCCATCGGCGGTTTGCTCTCGCCTCCGCTACCGTCAACTTTACCTAACTTACTCAAAGATTCTTGAAGCGCCTGAGCGGCGACAATATCACTTATGCTTGTTCCGTTATCATCCTCGTCATAAATCGTCACCCTATCGTTCTCGACGATTACTTTATTACATTCACCGCTCTCCTGCATTCCGTCTTGCCTACTTTTCTCAAAATTGTCCTCGACTACCTTGGACGTAACGAATCGCGTATTCTTCAGAGTATTGTCGGGCGCAATTAGTTTGCTTTCGTCATCCGCCTGTTCACCCACGATATTCTTCGAAGTTTTCACCTCAGCGTCCATTTCGATCCTCGTTTCACTGCAACGTTCCTCCTTTCGTTTCTGCAATATCAACGTTCGGTCGTTAGTTTCGTCGGGTGTTTCCGCCGCGTCGCGGGTTCCCAACGACTCGTTGGGCGGTTTGCGGCAATGATCGTCAGAGGCGGGGCATGTCAGATGCGGGGGTGAATCCGGACGTCCGGCTTGTACATCGTCCGTCGAACGTGACCAGCTCGACGTTTCTAAATCTCCGCGTAACGATGTATCCATATTGAGGTTCCTCAACATTTTTCGGACCGGCGTTAGGTGTGCCATTGTCGATTTAGGCAACTCGGTCGAATCACTTGTCACGGATGCTTTGGAATTATTTTCGTTGCCAACGGATAACGAAAGCGATATTGTTCCTGCGTTCGAACCGTCCTCTCTCGCTTCCGTGTATTCCGCCGAAATCACAGATGATATCGTTCTAGATGGATTTTGGCGATAGTCGCACTGCCCGATGGACGAATCGTCGTCTCTATCGGACGCGCCACAATCTACAGTCTTTTTCTCACTGCTTACTTTCCTACGCTCCGCTGTGCCCACGATTGCCGTGGAAGGTTCCGACGAACTCGTTTCTGAAAATAATGAGCCACGGCTGTGAGAACATTGCCAATCGCTGTGACGCCATTGAACATTCATGGCTGTTGCGCATTATTGACTCGGAAATTTCCGGACTCTTCCAGATTTTTCCGACAAGCTTGGCAAATGTCCCAGGGACATTGGGGTGAAATAAAGAACAATTTTTTCAACCTCAAACACATAAACTTGTTGAATATTCAAATAATTTTTTTTTAAAGAAAGAAAACAAATAATATATAAGTATTAACATTTGTCGACAATATTTGGTTGTTTGTATATCGAAAAATCGAATGGAAATATGTAGAGCTTTCGAGTAAACCAATTTTTGAAATTTTCAATGTTTCCACTGACATCATTTTTTTCTCTATAATAAAGAATAATATAAATATCAAAAATATACAATTATATTTATTTTTATACTTTTCAGTTTGTTTTTTCAAGTCGGTTACATTTTTGCGTAATTCTTGCAAAAAGTCAATTGTCGAAGAATTCCAGAGAACTTTAAAAAATTTGCCGACTTTTCCCCGATTATTCCAGGAGGAAAGAAATTCCGACTTTTCCCGGTTTTGAATACGCGTAACGGCCATGAACGTGTACATTTGTCTTTGGTGTGCTCAATGTACCGTAAGGCGATTAGAACAATGGAATACCTGGTAGCCTGGACATAGTGCCGACAGCAGCGATTGTTTCCTCAGCATCGCTGGAGGTCGGCTCACCGCTCTTAGCACCGTAATCCAAGCAGACTGTTATCAGCTGAAGATTCGAGCTGGCTGAGGAGGGGCTATCGGCGGGGCCGGACGAGTGTTTCTTTTTCGGGGACGATGATCCTGCCGCCATTCCATTGCTGGTTATAGATGAAGAATCGGCTACGCTGGTATTGGAAGCGGCGCACGACGAGCGCGAATGTTGCTGCTTCTTTTTGCTTGGACCAACGGAAGTTCGATTCCCGCCGCAATGTATCTTTTTTTCACGAAAAATGCAATGATATTGATGAACATTACGCCTGACGCATGGGGACGAGGGGGACTGTGAGAAATTCGTAGCACCTTTCGATCGGCAGGTACAGCAGCAGCACCTGTGGACGTCTGCGAAACGACAGAGATTTTTCGCTGGCGTCTATGACTGTGGATGTGTTGCTGTGTCCTTTGTACAATATTGGAAGTAGCGTCGGTCGTGACGGTGGAGGTGGTTGTAGTGACAAGGCTGACTCCTCCCGTTTCCTGAGAGGCTAAGTGGCCCACTCCCAGACCAATATCACTGCTTTGACTACCGCTGCCACCTCCACCAACCACCAGCTTCGGACAAAGGCCGGCCAATCCAACACCGCCGCCGGTGCCGCCCGACCCACGTTGCCTGCTTGTTTCATACCTGCAATCAAAAACCAATTTCAACCAACGATTCACCAAATATCCAGCTTTTAAAATACCAATTTCAGCTTTTTCTGACATCAAAATACATATGAATGTTCTCGGTAGTTTCCGAATCCGCTTTTCTGTAAATAGTCATGAAGAATGTTGCATTATGGGTGCCGAGTGGCACCTAAATGCAATTCTGCGACAAAGGGGGTCCAGCACCATTGCCGATGGAAGCATGTATCGGTATGTAACCGTAGGTGAAAGCGGGGCATAAAGTGACGAAAAATGCCGATGGAACAATAAATAAGGATGGCTATCAAGTTCTATTTGAGAAGAGGAAGCTAGCGTTGATTTACAAACGAGCAAAAATTCTACCGTTGTATATTGAATATTCGCCAAGTAACGTTGGTACGACTGCTGAATAAAATGCGCATGAGAATGAATAGCCGAAAGCAGAGATTTGCCAAGAGTAGAATGAAACGAATGAGAAATGTAAGAAGCATAATTTTTCTGATACAGACATCATTATACCTGTCCTGTCTACTGTGGCCAAAGGGAAAGAGTCCGCGCACCGCGTTGCCTATAGCTGCCCTCTTTTTCGCTTCCTTTTCTCGTCCGCTGTGCCCGCCGCTTGTGCTCACCTGATGCTCCTGTCGTATACTTTTGTGCCCCTGTAAACACTTTTATTCGTCATTAATCATAGTCTACGGCCTGAATCGGAGATTACACGAAACGATTTATACGACGGAGCATTGCAGGGGCTTCTTTTCCGTTAGGATTGCCAATGCGTCTAATTACGTTTGGTATTATCAATCATGCTCGGAACAGTGATTGTGTTAAATTTTGCACTTTCGTCGAGTACTGAAACTGACGTAACAAGGGGGCAAGGATTACCTTCAAGTTGAGTAACTTGAAACTCAAGCTACTATTCTGGCTCGTCGGTACCGGACTGAGATCGCAGCGTAATCTTCTATGAGATTTTTCGATAAAAGATCTCCGACTTTGCAGCTCATCGAGCTCCCGCTCCTGTTGATAATGTTGATTACGAATTTGATTATGATGATTGTTGTCCTCGAAGTCGTTTCGACTATCCCCGATCGTCGAGTCACGATCGATCGATCCCAGCGCGATAATCTCCTCGTGTTCTCTATTGTGCTCGTTCGTCTCGACACTTGCCGGATTCACTGCTTTCTTATTATCATTGCAGCATCTCGGCATTTCACACGCAACCACAAATTCATACGACGGCGGTCAAGCTCTTCTTTCTATCCGCCCTTTTGTTTCTTTCCGACGTTCACTTTGGCACTCGTATCGATTCTCGGCGCTCGAATCGACTTAGATCGCCGATCGGTAGAGCGATACTTTTGAATCTTTCACTCTACGATCGTTAAAACTTTTGACAATTTTGATCGACAAAACTGCAAAAAGCACGATTGCAAATTATCGTTAATATATTATTGTATTTGCGACAGAACTGGCAACCGTCCAAAGTATATGTACTTTTTCGAGCGATCGCGCGACACCGAACAAAGAATTGTAGTAGCCAAAGCGTCCGGAAGCACTGTAAAAGCCAACATATGCGAACAAACAATTGTTTTTTTTTTTGTTCACGATAGAAAGGTGTCGATCGTTCGCGTTTCTGTTTCTTGGATTCAAGAGGAGACTGCGACCTTCGATTATTCAAACGTCATCGATATATGTTTTCTTTCCGTATCTCCTTTGTAATATCAGCTATAACCGGGCGTACGAAAGTACATCGTACGATTTGTCGTCTCTTTTCTAATCTTGGTTTCGTTATCGACAATTGCTTTTTACTCCTTTTGTCCCTTTGTTTGCGGCGCTTGTTGGGCTCGAATTAATTTCTCGCCGTTGTTCCGAGTTCACTTCCACGGGCATTCTGCAATTAGATGAAACGTTTGTCGTTAATATCGCCGAGCGCAAGTTGTGCGAAACGAACGTTAAACATTGTACGGAGAAAAAAAATTGACGCCGCTGGCGCTTATGCTACTGCGCCGTGTAACGTTTGGAGACACGCCGGTATTGGCTGAAAGTCGGGAGAAACAATTTCAGTACGATTCGTTCGATTTCCAACATCTCGGGCGCTCGAGACTGACGCACGATTATTATTTGTCCATGGTAAGACGATATACTACAGCAGGAAAGAATAAGCGCAACTGGCGTTCCGATATGAAGAGTACGGATACCGCGGCTGATCGACACGAATCCGACGGAAGGAAAACTTCGGGAGAGTTTTACCGAGCCCCGATCTATCGCTCTATCGGAAGTTTCATGATTTTGTGCAGCCGGGTGGCATTTTCCTGAAAACGACGTTACTCCATTGGCTTGATTTTGCTAGGTGGTAGCCCCTATGGAATTTCAATGGAAAACAATCACAGCGAGCGCGCAGCTGATAGCCGAACAGCTGTTTCCACGCCTCCAAGTGTTTCTCAGGATCGGCAAAGATTCAGCAGTCCTGCGGTGCGTAGAGGAACGACCGGAGAACGTCTCGTAGCGTGTACGAGTAACGGAAACCCAACGCCGGATGCTTTTACTCAACCAAACGTGTGACGCGTCGCCTTCGCCATGTGTCACACGTCCGCTCGGTAAAAAATCCCGAGGCCAATCTTTCTTTCGGACTAGGAGATCGTTCGTTTTTCCAACGGGACGGACGGTGTTTCTTTCGTTTTATCCGAAATACGAGGCCGGATGATATCGGAAATCCGCAAATGCGGGATCTCTCACGAACCGATGGCCGCGCGCGCTCGCTCTGACACTTGGCCTCGCGAACGTCATACAATAACGATTCGGTTGGTCGATGGTTTTTACACAGCTATCGCGGAAGCACCGTGACAATTATCTACGTACTTTCGAGCAAAATGGAGACCGATTAACCGTGCGACACAATTATCGACCGACCACCAAAAGGGTATACGAAAGAAAAAACATAAGAGAAAACAAGACAACCGAGTAGGCCTAGCTCTTTATCAATCAATTTCTATGTATCGTTCGTCTCATCTTGTAAACCCGCCTCTATTCAACTTGCGAGCGTGCGAGCGAGCGAGAGACCGAGATACCGAAAGGATGTATGCTGTGGAACTTAACAATTGATGGGTCCAATTGTAAGCTGAATAGCCTCAACATTACTTTATTCACATACACGTATGAGAATATGCTCAACGTTACTTTGTTCACATGCCGCACTTTTGGCTGGCAATACATGCATTCTCGTATGTATACAGCCACGCGTGCGCGCGCCACACACGCACACGCGCGCGACCACATGTATGCGTTATATAAACATACCCGCTCGTATATAATCGGTGACAAGCGTAGAAACGAGATTATGTGTACCTTGTCGTCGACTACGACGAACTTGGTCACTGCTGGCGCACGTTATTGTGAATGCAGAGACAAAAACGAACAAAAATACTTTTCAAAAAACCAAAACGTACGGATGAATAAAATAACGAAGAGTTCAATGATATTGGACGATGAATGGTATGCATTGAGTGTGCACATAACACGCGTACGCACACGAGAAGTACGATATTATTCGTCGATATCCATGAATTGGCACACGCGATTGCAAAAATGTGAGGCATAAAACGATCGACACGATCATACACACGAACATCATAACCGCAGTAATGGAGGTGTATATTTGCATCGTGTAGTTATTGCGTGCACAATGTTGAATTACTCACATATTAGATCGTAAAATGTTTTATTACCGATCGCGACAATACCCAAATAACCACCATTTTTTGCTGGCCTTTGCTACTAAAAACTGACTGTCGGGCTCTCCGCCGTCGTTCCGTAGCCTCATGCACACTGAGCCGAGCGCGCTACCTCGCGGCTGCTATGCGCAACGCGCTCCGCGGCTCGTGTCCCTCCTGCGCTCCGACCTTCCCCCCTTCGAGGATTCACACTAATCGGGATTTGTCGCTCATCACGTGCGTGTACGTGCGGAAGCGCACGCACACGCAGATGTAAAGCGAGGTGACCACCTGCCTTGCTCGAGCCTCTGCTTCAGATGGTTCCATTCGTACACGCTACCGCATACTTTTCCTGATTTACGGAACTCGTCGTTTTTCCCATGTGCGCAACCCATCGGATAGCCGCGTCGCAGTATATCGCTCGGGAGAAAAGGCCAACGTTGGAGTCGATTCGCAGCGCTTGTGGATCGCGAACGATCTTTGCGATAACACGGGGTAGTAACATAATGCGTTTGTGTCAACGGGTGATCAATTTTCTTGCATAAATATTTAAGAAAACTTTAACATCGTGGTAAAAAATGTATCTTTTGATAAAAAAAAAATGAGTGTGCGTCGAAGCATCTTGTTTCGTACTTATTGACGCAATAATTAGCGAGCATCGAAACTCGTTAGAGCTTTGCCTTCAAACTTCCCATTAGCTTCTCCAACTTCATAGCCTTCTGCAGGCTCCCGTCGATTTTCAATTTGCCCGTCATGAATGCCGCGGCTGGTTTCACGTTACCTGGAAAATCCGAATTACAATGAATTTGTACGATTGAGAGTTCACAGGGGCGTTCGTAATTACCGGAAAACATTTCGAAGAAATGATTCGAATCCATTGTAAGCGTTGCATCGGGAATGTGCACGGGTTGCCCTTTTCCCGTTGTTCCGCTTCCATTTTTCAGATCCAAAAACCACGTACTCTCCTCCGCACCTGTGAATTTGAAAAAAAATTAATAGTAAGCATGGTAATCGATACGATGATTTTCGTGTTACTCAATATTGAGTATACATATATCTTGTAGAACAAGACTTTAATCGTAGAACTTTTGTTCTTATGGAACGCCGGGTAATTTCGTAATTTGAATCGCGGAACCGATTAATCCGACACTCTCGTTTAATGATTTTTCCCGACACGATATTTTTATGTCATTGTTTCCGTCAAACTTTGCCAATTTTGCAACTTTTCATAGGCTAGAGACAAAATGCAATAGTATCACGAAATACTGACCGATTTTGTACGGATTAGCGCCGTGACTTGCCCGCTTGAAAGCAAATGACGAGGTAGGAGATTAACTTTAGGTAATAGGTCTATTTTACCCACTGAGTTGTCGCATTTTGTTAAACGCTTCCGGGACTGGGCGTGAGAATATACATTGAATTCCAATGTTCTCGACAAAAACGTATTTGGAAAGATATTCATTTATCGTGAGTGTAATAGATGGTAATTATGCAGTATGAGGACTTTTCCGAAAAATGACGGGAATTTTTTTTCCGCCATGATATTTATACCATTACAGTAATATTTCGCCGGGGGAGGCTGACATTTCCCATTAATTCCATACGTTACGGGGTATTGAAGCGTTCAGAATCAATATTTCGACGCCGCGCTGAACAGCTACGTGTATCCTTATACATAGTACAATTCAAAGGTAACGATGTACATATTTTGGAACGATGAGATATGTTTTGACTTCGTGATCGTGAAATATGTTTTGAGTTCGTGAATTTTCCTTCAAGCGTCAATATCCAGACCATCGTGATTGATTTCGCATGATTTTCAAAGTCATCGGAGCCACGAAGGAAGAATAAAAATTTCGACATTTTTCGACATTAATCTTTTTCAAGATTTTCATCGGCCCTTATTAGGGCCACAAGACTTACCAACGTAGTGCAAATGTAAAATACTTCATACTACCGAATATAGGCTTCGAAATATTTGAAAATTCCCTACTTTATCACGTGTTTCCGCGACCTTCAAAACCCCATAACTTATGGAATTAATGGAAAATGTCAGCCTCCCCCGACGGAATATCACTCATTGTAATGGAACAACCGAGTTCACGGTGAAAAAAAAAACAAATTCCGTTCGTTTTTCGGAAAAGTCCTCGTACTGCATAATTACCCAACAGATGAATTTCTAGCGAAGATTTTGATGTTATAGATGAGATTTTTCACAATTTATCGGTAGCGTTCAGGGAATAAGGGTTACCGTTCATCACAAACGTAAACGAACGCAACCAGTTTACCTTTAACATTGAATTGATAAATCGCTCCAGTTTTTTTCACTAGTTCCGGTGTCAGTTTCTTGTTTATCGCCGAAAATATTTGGGCCACTTTTCCATCGCCAAATTCGCCGGACGTTGCATTTTTAGCGTCCGAATGATTCGGTCCAGCGGACGAAAATTTTACCGTTTTCACTCCACTTCCTTCGGTATTTGTATCCAAAAAAAAGTCGGGCATGAGGTTTTTTTCATTCTCTAAACAGACGAAAATCTTTTGTTTTCTAATCCACTTTCCAGAAAAGAATTTTCATAATACTTCACTTGACTGTGAAGATGGAGAATAAGGCTGTGTGAAAAATGTTTAAAAGCTAAACAAAACAAAACATATGTAGGTAAAAAGTAATGATTTCTTATTGAAAATGGTATTTACCAGGATTACACGCGTATTGAGTTAGGTCCATTATGCCCTCCATTCGAAGGAGCTCTTCGTCTATGAAAAACTGCCCCGTAAAAGATTTACTGTCTTTGCAAAGCAAAGCGTATACAGCATCGGCCATTATTTCTGGCTTTCGGCTGACGTTCGAACTACCAGCACCGGCCAACATCTCGATTGCGGCGGTGTGGATAGCTGCGACAATAACGAAATCATGTATCTTCGATGAGCAAAAATTCCGAAATATATGCAAAAGAACCCTAAGCGCAAATTTGCTTAAGCGATCATCACAGTGTGAAATGTTAAAAAACTCGGCTTTCCCATAGTATAGTCGATTATAAACACGCTGTTCAATTTTTGGTCCGAAATTCGAATTATTCCGGTTGCTACAGCCTTGATCAGAAAAAACAGTGTACACTCTCGAGAAAGAGTTTTCAAGCTATCCGTCTCAAATTTCGACACAACATTCTTCACGCCATTCTTTATCTTGCTATGGAAACTTTTTTTTAATCTTCATATTTCTTGTTCTTCTTTTTGTCAATTTTGATTCAAACAAAACTTCCATACCAAGATGGCGGCTTTGCTTTCTCTTCTTCATTAGTGCTTTTATTTGACATAAAATAATCAGACTGATCAGCGTATTTTAAATATTGAAAAAGCAATCGCGAAAATCAACTATTTTTTCGACCCGATACACTGCGATGATCCCTTGATCGTTCTTTGTCAAGGAACACATACAACTTTGAACGGTTAATGAAATAAGAGGTTACCTGTTTTCGGCCACACTGCATTAACAGCGATATTATCCGATTTGAATTCTTCCGCCATTCCAAGGACGCACATGGACATCCCGTATTTGGCCATGGTATACGCTACATGATCTTTGAACCAGAAGGGATTCATATTCAGGGGCGGGCTGATATTGACGATATGAGGATTTGGACTTTTCTTCAGGTACGGTACGCATAGCTTCGATCTACAACAAATATAAGAAATTCCACAACCAACCTTGATTAAACCATTTTGCTGAAGGATTTTGCCGTGGAAAAAACTTGAAAACTCAACGTTTATCATTTTTTAAGTCGATCTGCTCTGCGTTACGTTAGACGTACGAGAACTTTTGATTTTGGAAGCGCCGGTTCTTCACGATTTTCGCACTTCGAAAAATCCCGTGATGGACTTTGAAAAATACTAATCTCAGCATCTACTGATAAGATTTTTCAAAATGACATCACCAGCTTTAGGTTAATTTTTTTAATTTGCGATTTTTTTCGCAAGGTTATTTAGTTTTTGCGTGAAAAAGACGGGTTTTCGAAAAGCCGTGATCGTGCGGCGTAACTTGAATGGTTTGGAATGATTAGTGCCAGGAGTTAAAAAAAAACACATTTCGTCATTTTTGAGTCAAGAAATTTTGTTTTTGACTTTTTCCCCGAAATTTCTTTGTATCGCTATTTTCAGTTGATGGTCGCCGATTTGCCGAATTAATTTTTCGCCGTTACTTTGAAACAAAGATGTTTTAATGAAAATATCAAGAGGCGAAGAGGTACATAGTTGAATTTGTACGTCGTACGAATAAGATGCACATCGCGAACACTTCACCAACGTCGATATTTCGACTTGGGAATTCCTCTGTTTGTGCAAAAGGTAAATTATCGCCTGTTTTCCGTATGAAAGGTACTTACTTTTCGGCATTTTCGAAAACAAGGAATCGCGCCGACGTAATTAAATCGCAGACAATGCCTTCGTCGCTCTAAGAATAGCAAATGAAGACTGGTGAATCTTTTGTCGAAGGTTAAAAAGCGCACACGTTTAGTGTTTTACGATCCAGACGTTTCGCAATCCACCAAAAGAGGTTTTCTATTGTTTAATTTTATTTTAGTCTTAGCTTTAGTTCAAAGGATTTGTTATAATTTCGTGTACTTTTTAAAATGCCAATATTTTATGGGGGTGTCCGATACCAAGGCTCTATGTACCTTTTCTCCTCTTGATATTTTCGCTAAAACATCTTTGTTTTAAACTAACGGCAATAAATTCATGAGACGAATCGTCGACTATCAACCAAAAAAGCGATACAACGAAGTTGAGGGAAAAAAATGTGAAAAAAATTTAACGACTCCAAAATAACAAAATACAACTTTTTTCTCCTTAGGCTAAATATTCCAAACCTCATAGCTTTCAAGTTACGCCGCACGATGCCGGCTTTTCGGAACCCTGCCGTTTTTTCAAGAAAAAACTCTGCGAAAAAAAAACTCGCAACATTTTCTTTAAGGGAACTAAAGCTAACGGTGTCCTTTTCAATTATCTTATTACTAAATGGTGAGATTACTATTTTTCAAAGGCCAGCACGCGATTTTGCATAGTGAAAATCGTGAAAAACCGGCATTTTCAAAATGACGTACCGAATATTTTAAAAATGGCAAAAATAAAAAATAAAAATGAATCTGGCTTTGACCACTTCAAAAACCCCTTTGGTCAAATTGTCTATCGACTTTTTTTCGCCGAGATATTCGATTTTTTGTCCGGATAGAAAATTTACAGGGTGCCTAATACTTTTGGCGAAGGCTGTATATACAGAGTGTGTCTTAACTACTAGTTTTCCGTTCGTGAGCATACAGGGTGTCTCTTTCCAAGCAAAACACTTTTTTTCAAATGTCGTGCGACAAAAATTGGCCGAGATATTCACGAGTAAAGTTCAACGATATTTAAACAATGGCACAATAATTTCGGCGTCCAAGCGAGCGCGGGTTCGAATCCACATTCGCGCAAGTGAATTCAAATCCATTGATTTTTGTTAAATTGAAATTGGAATTGATAGTTAAACCTTTCAATTTCGAATGTTGAAATTTGAATTTCGAACCTTATCCAGTTACCCAAATAAAGTATTGAACAATAAATAAAAAGTGTTAGACAATATTGTCCATTGTTTACTCGAAAGATCTAAAGATCTTTTGAGTCAACAATGGATAAGTGTTTAAAAATGTTTATTTACTATTGAATACCTTATTTGGACGAACGGATAACGTTCAAAACTCAAATTTCAAAATTCAAAATTGACAGTTCAATTCCCCTCGCCCGAAAGAGGATTCGAATTCACGCCCGCGCTCGCTTGGACGCCAAAACTACTGTGCCACTGTTCACTCACCGTTGGACTTTACTCGTGAACATCTCGGCCAATTTTTGTCGCACATTTAAAAAAAAGCTTCTTGCTTGGAAAGAGACACCCTATATGCTCACGGACGAAAAACTGGTAGTTAAGATACACCCTGTATATTATGAGTACAAATAAGTGTACGCCTACTTTATGTTTTATCCTAATTGAAATTGCTTGTTGAGTCACTCCTAATGTAAGTGAAAGTTCTTCTTGCGTTTGACCCGAATCTCCCTCCAATAATGCTTCGAATTCCGCGTCTTCGTAAACTTTCGGCGTTCCGCTACGTTCTTTGTCTTCAACATCAAGCTCACCGTTCTTAAACTTTTGAAACCACTCACGTCAACTTCTCTCGCTTGAAGCAGCCTCATCATATGCTTCTCCAAGCAATCGACGCGCCTCAGCTGCAGATTTCTTCAAATCAAAGAAGTAAATCAAAAGTTCCCGCAAGTGACGCTTATTCGGCTCAAACTCGACATTTTTGCACGAAATAAATTATGCGACGCTGATACAAAATCGCTAATATTTCGAGTTTATGGTCTTGCCGGATGTCCAACCTTACGATACGACGTTTTACATCTGACAATTTCGACCATAACCTTCCGGTGGGGCCATCTTTTGTCGAACGGTGGAGACTTATTTGTACTCCCAATATTTATATGCATATACACACAAATGGGAATAAATCGTCTTACACAAGAAATGTCCCTCTGGCGTTGACGTCATGCATAAGATCATATTTCTTCATATCAGTCATCAGCGTGTCCGTCAACGATATGACGCTAGCATTGTTGATCACTACATCAATCCCCCCGAACTTTTGGACAGCACTGTCCACGGCGGCTCGAATATCGTTTTCGTTCCGTACGTCGACTACACAAGGAAGAGCTTTACCTCCGGCCGCTTCGACTACAAAGGAAAATAGAAGGCTGGGAAAAAGCCAGTAGTGCGGCTAAAGAAAAAATTCATGAAAACTGGTCACGAATTGTCTTAGGACGGATGTTACCAAGGTAATCTGAAATTTGAGTCGCACGAAAGGCCTTAGCTTCGCCTCGTCGAATCAGAGACATACGTACTCTCCTGTGCCGCGGAATAGATGGTTCCTGGAAGCTTCGGATGGACTTGCGCGGTTTTAGCAGCGATAACTACATTCGCCCCATCTTTGGCAGCTTTTAAAGCGATACTTTTGCCGATGCCCCTCGAACCTCCGCTGATGAACAAAGTGCGGCCGGCTAGTTTCCTGTAGCGAACGTTTTCATGAAAAAAAATTAAAATGATAAATAAATGCGTAGCTTTCAGTCAGAAAGAGCAAGTTTTGGGAACACCAAAAATTCCGGCCTCCTTCATACGGTTAAAAATGCGATCGCGAAACAATTGTGGCTCTTGGTACGTAAAAAGTCCGTACACAGCCCGGAATTTGACAATGAATTTTTTTAATTATTTCGGGGGACGTTCAGACCGACAATCTGACGGGTCAGCTAGCGTCAACGTTTGATGAGTGAGGAAAGTTCGTACATAGCCTCTAAGTTGTAAATTTCTACAATGAGCTAAAAACATCTGTACGGGGCAATTATAGCTTTCATTATTGGCAAATAGCACACATTGACTAAGAAGTGTAAAAATATCGACGGAGCAAATCTATTTACCCCGTGTTGATCATGCTGGAAGGTATTTGTCAAAAAAAAATGGTTAGGGTGATTATTATCCTATCGGCGAAAATAAGCGGAGATCCAATGACTGGCTTGGTCGTTACAAGTGGTCGATAAGCGTCTCATAGAAAATTAGAAGGTGAACCATAAAAATGTCAAAGATGAACTTTGAACCATGAATGCGACAGTGCAAAGTCTAGCTTTCACTCGAGGCTTCGAGGATGCGAAATCAACCAAATCGGTCCACTGTTAGGGGACCGCACCCGCCCAAAGTTAGCGCCCCGATTTTTGCGGAACGAATTTTTTTTCACCCTTCGTTTGGTGATCGTATGGTAGCCTATGGTAGTCCATTCGAATCGTTTGGTAGCTTTCCGTTTTTCGAAAAGTGAATCATCAAAAGTCGAGCAGTAAGTTGGCCGAGCCACTAATCGAACGTTTTTTTTTTACGAATCGTTCAGTCGTCATTTGGTGGCGTATCGTAGTGCATTTGAATCGTTTGGTGATTTTTCGTTTTTCCGGAAAATCAAAAACTAAATTCCGATTCATAAAATGGGATTACAGGCAGCGGGAAATCATGCGGTAATCAACGCCAACTAGCGCAAAAACGAATACCGTTGTATACTAGCGCGACCAATCGGAGCCTTCCATTTCGGGTACGCGTACTTTCTATCTGTTCTAATAGGTTGATCAACTACCAAACGTCCCGAATAGAATACCAAATGCAACTGAATGTTTTTCTTTCGATCAAGGCACATTGAAACGAAATCGGACAAAAAAATAACAGTGAATTTGCGTTAAAAATCGTTTAACCGTTGCGGCTTCTGGTGACTAATGACAGCTCTTCGTGCCTGATAGGCTCGTATTTTGTATTAGCGTATTTGATTGATCTACTTCCAAACGTTCTGAATAGAAATCCAAACGCTACGAGATGTTTCTCTATCGATTGACACAGTAGAACGAAAACGGACAAAAAAAAATGGCTCAATTTTCGTTAATAAATCGTCCTGCCCCTGTCGCTTCTGCCGACCAATCACAGCTCTCCATTCCAGATGTCTAATTCCTAACAATGTATTGTTAATGGTGAGGTGATACGGAGCGGGATAGCGCGGCGAGAGAAAACAAAAAGGGGTTTCAAAACAATAGAATGGAAAGGTTTATTATGGTAATAATACTTTTACACCCAGAAATCGGTCGCGTACGGGAGCGTGAGTTTCTCTCGGAGCGTAAAGCTTCTCGAGTCGGAACGTTGATTGTCGCACGGTTTGTTATTCGTTCGGACAGACTAAGCGCGGGCGAGGATTCGTAACGACTGCCTCTCGTTATCGCACGATGATTATCCTTGCTCGTACAAGTCGATCGTGGGGGGGGGGACAAACGTACAGGCTCATCGTAGGTCGGCCTCTAACAGTATATAAGCATAAATATAATTCCAACCGCCCCCCTATATGAAGTATATTCTGAAAAATAGAATCACTCCTCGAAGCCTGCAAGTGACTGCCATAACTTTAAAAAATGTAAATTTAAAGCTGACAGAGCTAAAAAAAGAACGGAAAATAGATTATTCACTTTAGTAGCATCTTTACAATCTACCATGGAGGTAAATTCAATAGACAAATCGCAAGGCATAAAAAACAGGTTTACGATGGGCAAGATGGGTTTTTTTTCTAAACGTTTACGAAGCTCTGGTTTGTAATCAATCCATTGTTAGAAATGGTTTATCTTGGCGTTAAATAGTCAAAAAAAATTAAATCACCCTTAGCATGGACGTCTTGTCAATCTTACCGCACGTAAAATTACATATATTAACCTATTTTTTATCCCTAGTGTTTCATGGTGAATTTCTTTTTCGATGCGTAAAGACGGTGTACTAGTCTGGGCAATAGCATTTACATGTATTTTTTTAAATCTTGGATTATGGCAATTGTGGCTAACACTCCACCCTTTTTAAGGTTGTTGCTAAATCATTTTTCAAGGTTAGGGGGAGAAACGAAGCTCCTAAGCTAATACATTGTGTGACGTCGCCAGTGCCTAATTATTGTAGCAAAATATTAATTACATGTACGACTGAATATCGCGAAAATGTTCAAATGTACGGTAGATCAGCGTAATTATTATTTACATATATGGTTATGTAAAGGAGTTAGGATTATCAGAACATCATATGTTAATGTTTGAAAATCCTATTAAAATAGGCACGAGCATTGGCAACGTCGCACGGTTCTGTCGTATTTCGAGGTTGTTAGGTTGAGTGCAGTGACTGTCACAGGTCAAAGCTGTGTTACGTGCGTTCCGTGCCGGTCGGCGTTTTCAGAGGTTATGATGTCAGAACAAAAGGAGGCAACAAATGATTGGGGAAACAAGATTAGTGCGCCGCAAAGTTTCCGATGGAAAAAACGCTTTGCCAGTGCTCATGCCCTGGCATGAGCACTGGCTCATCGTACTATGCTTGAAAGCTAGAAAAAAGGAAATACATTATAATGAATAAATTAATAAGTTCCCTTCAGTCACATTTGACTTTAACGTATTTGAAATTGGCGCGCTAAGTTTTCGATTGCTTCTGCTATTCCCATAGGTTCGAAGTTTCCGCATTTTTTTTCATACATTTTCGTTAATTAGATCGGTAACGTGTCATATTATTTCGGTAATATTGTTCTGTACACTATCCTGCAGGCGATATTCGTTTTTTGGGTCACTTTCTTCATAAATGCGGAAGGCACACGCGAGAAACTGAAATATTTTGCAATGAAATTAAAATGGTTTAATTGATTTAAAATGTAATAATTAATTGAATGAACTGAATTAAAATGTAATCATTAATAAACGAGTGCGGAAACCTCCATTTACTTTTTGCCGTATATTCAGAAAATATAGCATAATAATTAGTCAAATGTTCATTAATATCAGTTTGCCCTAATATTTTTAAGCAACAACCCTAAGAGTCTCAAAGGGTTGCCTAAAGCGCAGTGGTTACGCTCACCGCGCGCCCGGAAGAGCGAGATAGATAGCTGATTTTTAGATTCCCAGTGTTCTTCGAGCCGACTGATATTTCCGAAAAAAGAAAAGAAACACTTTCCGCTCCGTTGAACGACGAGCAAAGTCTTTCTCTTCGTTTGCCCGAAATGTGATTCGTCTAACAAGGAACATCCCTCAGGTGACACCCGTCGATTTTGTTGGAATTTGGATATGTTATAAAGCACCAAAAAGTAAGAGATACGTATTTTTTTTTATCGGCGGAAAAACGGTTTCAAAGGGTGAAACGCACCCTCAAAAATGGGGATGTTTTTCGTTTTTCCTCGAAAACGTTTTAACCGTGCGAGATGTAAAAAAAATTCAAATTGCAACAATGTTTATTTTTTCGTGTACTATACATTGGATATGAGAACGATAACGTTATCGAGGAAAAACGAAAAACACCCCTATTTTCGAGGGGTGGTTTCACCCCTTAAAACCGTTTTTCCGCCGATAAAAAAAATACGTATCGCTCACTTTTCGGTTGCTTTATAGCATATCAAAATTTCAACAAAATCGGAGGGTGTCACTTGAGGGATGTTCCTTGTAAGAGAAAAGTTGTCCGTAGGATTTTTACCGACCGGACGTGTGACCCATGCCCTTAAGAGGGAATGGTACCCCATCGCGGTCGGTATGGTAGAACAATTATAGATACCCAACAATCTCTGAAACGGCTCTTCAGATCCCGTCAAAACTTTGCCAAACGACGTCAAATAGATAGACGAACAGCTGTCTTCCCCTCAAATTTTCTGAATTTGAGAAAATTTGCGGGCATGACAGCTGTTCGTCTATCTATTTGACGTCGTTTGGCAAAGTTTTGACGGGATCTGAAGAGCCGTTTCAGAGATTGTTGGGTATCTATAATTGTTCTACCATACCGACCGCGATGGGGTACCATTCCCTCTTAAGATGTGTGTTGCGAAGAGGATATACCGATATGAGAAAGATTGTAACAGCCGCTTGGGCAGCTGAGTGAAGCAGACAGTTTCACATGATTTCGTTCCACGCTGGATCACGCCAGACTACGTATTGCGAGTCTTTCTCGTATCCTTTGCGTCGTGGGTCCATCGCAGTTCACTAAGAAGTGAGGAACCCAACGGAGCCCTGAGAGCGATCATCACAGTGCCGACTCATCGTCCCAAAATTTTACATTGAAACATTTCTTTATTTAGCATTATATGCACAATTTTCATAGTCTTATCAGTCCTAAACGTTTGATTTTCTAAGCTATCAACAAGATGATTATTACCTTAAAGAACTTACAGCAACAAACATTTACCGTTGAAATCGATGCGTCCAAAACGGTATTTACAATGTCTCGCTAATTATCACACTTACGTTTTTTTTTCTTCGCTCGTGCCTGTATCAATCCCTGAATTTTCGCGGTTTTATAATTCCAAGGTAAAAGATCTCAAGGACAAAATAGAAGCGCAGAAGGGATTTTCTGCACCTCATCAAAAGTTAATTTACGCTGGTAAGCAATGATTCTCGCTAACATATTCGCCTTTCGTTTACACATTGATATTTCCATTTTTTTTCTATGCAAAGCCACTCTTCCGTAGGCCCCATTCGATAACGAATTAATAAGTTTTCCACAAAAAGCCGTACTTTTTAAATCCATAAGTCACTTCAGGCTCCGGTGCTTTCCAACAATTTTCGGCGAAGACGTCGCGCGGATGTTTAACCTCAAATCGAACTTTCAAGTTTTATTTCTACCGACATCTTGGCATTTCCAAATCGTATTTTCAACGGATACGAAAAGTTATCGTTTTTATCACCTTTCGTACTTGTGCTTGTTACAAAGTTTTGGTTCTTTTTGTTTACACTTCGCTCCCCTTTGGTTGTGCAAATTGTTCCGCCTCGCTACCGAATTGTTCGCCAATGTTGATATCGACTGTTTCGTAGGCAAGATTTTAAACGACGATCAGCCTTTAACCGAGTACAACATCGATGAGAAGAAGTTCATCGTTGTTATGGTTACGAAGCCAAAAACCGATGCGGGCACCGCCACGAGCGGAGACCAGGTCGGCCATAGCGATAGCGACAAAGAGAAATCTAATACAAGGTAACAGACGGCTAAAACGATCCTTGGTACGGAAGTTGGAAAAATGGTTATTTGCTCATACGTGTATGCGCGTAGAGCGACGACGGCGCCGAGTCCACCGGCGGTGGCGCCCAATCCGGCCAGTCAAGTCGCAATTGCCGCGGACGAGCTAACGGTACCGGCTGCGGGTGCTGGAATTCAGGCCGAGAGTGCTTTACTTATGGGCGAAGAGTACAATTCTATGGTGAACAACATAATGGACATGGGGTGAGTAAAAGTCTCTCGATCGTAATATCCCGTCGCCGTACGCCGACTATATTATCGACGATATTCGGCGGGCAGGTACGACCGCGAACAGGTAGAACAAGCGTTACGCGCGAGCTTCAACAATCCGGACAGAGCCGTCGAATACTTGCTAACCGGCATACCAGCTCAACTGCTCGGAGAGCCTCTGGAGGATCCACCGGAGGCTCAGGAATCGGGCCTCGAGCAAGGCCTCAATCCTTTAGCATTTTTGCGAACTCAGCCACAATTTCAGCTAATGAGACAAGTTATACAGCAAAATCCACAACTTTTGAATGCGGTACTGCAACAAATCGGCCAGTCGAATCCCGCCTTGTTGCAGCTCATCTCGCAGAATCAAGACGCCTTTGTACGCATGCTCAACGAACCTGGTTAGTGTCGTTCAATACGATTTTCGTCCCGTGTTAAGGGGCTACTTCTACTTAGCAGCCCGAAGCCGATAACCAAATTGCAAATTATTCTTCTGATGAACTGTTGGTCGAAAAGAAACGCATTTCCCTTACACAAAGGTACATATATTGAGAACCTTAAAAAAAATACAGAAAAACGAGAAAAAGATGGTCGCCGGTAGATGATGAATTTTTTCCGTGACGTATGGCGGTGGATATTCTCGAACTTAAACGGTCCATCCGAAGTGTAGAAACCAAGCGGTTTATTCAAGTTAACAATAGATACGAGTCGTTGACGATCGTCGATATTTCAAATCGTTTTTTTTAACAACGTGGCGGAGAGTTGAAACTCGATCGTACGAAACCTATAAAAAAAGTTCCCAATCTTTACGTAAGTGTTTGAAAAAAGTGAGTTCGTCAAAGACCTTTAAATGTCTCATCGCATATTCTGTAAATTTGGAAACAATCCGAGTGGTTCTCGGGATATCATACAATTTTAGGAATATTTTCATGAAATCTTCAGGGAATATGGCTAAAAGGTGATAGTATCGAATAAAAATATTGGAAAGTGCAATTTTTTCACCCATTGAGGTAAATGTAGCCTGTTAATCGCTGCTGATGTGTTATTCGATATACGTATGAAAGTCTATAGAGATCGGAAGCCTGAAACCATTAAATAATATTTCTTTTTGGAAGCTTTGATCACCCGAACGGTAGCACTCTTCGATACTAAAGTAAACATTCAAAGTTCACAATTAAGTTAACCATGGACGAAGGAAATACATTAGATGCAGCAGCCGATACGAAAACAGAAGAAAACTGGAAGATCGACATGTACTGCCAAGTCGTAGATAATCTTATTGTAAATCTAAAATGCCGATTTGAGAATCTAACGTTAGCTCGTGCAGTTGCCGCATTTGTGATATTGAATATGAAGAACGCAAAGGATTTAATCGATAATTGTTATAAAATTTCAATAATTGATACGTCAGCCTTAATAGCTGAAGCAATGATCATGAAAGACATACTTATATTTAAAAATGATAAAATAGATACTGGCAATTTAAGTAAGCATATTCAAAAGGAGTACTACCCTAACTTGTATCAACTTTTCCAATCAGCTATAGGATAAAAACGTGGCTTATAAGCACAATGCTTCAGGAACCATTCTCTCATACGTCACTGGTGAACACAGATAATGACGATGTTAAAAAAAATCCTACTTGCCAAGAGTTGGGACAATGTTCAGAGAAAATAGCAGGCTAAAACTTATTTAACGGAGTACCTACTGAAAGTGGAGTTTGAAGACCGGTAACTGGATTAAAGAATGTTTTTTTAAGGTATTCCAAGAGTTTGATATTAATGGTCACGTGGACGTGTGGTTAAAGCTTTACGTTTTATGTCTAATTATCGATTGTTATGTGAATTTTATTTAAAAAAAAGATGATTGTGAACAAAACCACTTTTTGTCAGGGCGGCCCTCCTAGCCCGCAGGAAAAAATGTTGGCTACGCCAATGGGCATCAAGGGCATACATCACTGTAAACGTCTAAAATTAAGTTATTTATCGCGATTTTCTTTTGGGTGTAACCACAAGCATGAGTACAATAATATTCAAGGACGTTATTAGTCATATCTTCAAGGGAATAAAAACAAATTTATATTATAAAATTATACAATATGGTGACGCAGGAGACATTCTCGCGAGGCATGTTGAATTTGAGACGCTCTGCGGCACGCAGTGTAACGGACGCAAATTTGAATTTGGAAAAAAAATGTAATTCTATCAGTTCACATGAGTATAGCTAGTGAAATACGTAGGGAATTTTGAAAATATGAATTATTGTGTAATTGCCAAGCATTTAAAGTAAAAAAGTCAATTTTCGACAGAAAAAAGGACAATCATTTGTTAATAACAAATGCTATAATTAATTCATGGAAAATTCCGTTCGTATTTCACTTGGCAATGTTATTTTGAAGATGTGCTCAAAATTTGGAGTGGAAAGAACGAAAATTGTTGGAGTTTTGTTGCGTGGCGTTTTGAAAAATTGTGTTCCGAGAAAAACGGTCGGCGTCTCGCACACGGGTGACCAACGGCCACCGCAGACCCACACGGGCCTGCGGTTCTTTATTTTACAGGTACCAAACTTTTTTTCCCCTTGATCTAGATACTTCAACGTATCTCTAGGGCCAGTTTAGCGAAAATCAATATTTTGGAAATTCTACAGTGATGTTAGCCCTCAAGTTGATTGTGAAAAGTATTAATCGAGCGTTTACGCGTATTCGTCGTGAAATATTTCGTAAACTCGTATCAAGATAAAATGGTAAAAAAAATAATGTTGTTTCGGTTGACGCAGCTGGAGCGACAGGTGGGAGCGGCGGTGGTAACATTCCACTGCCACCGGTAACGTCGGCGGCTGCCGTGCAAAGTGGACTAATAGGACAGACAAATGCGGGTGGCGGTGCAGGTGGCATTCACGTTTCGCCTCAAGATCGCGATGCCATTGAAAGGTTGAAGGCCCTTGGATTTCCCGAACACCTAGTTCTCCAGGCATATTTTGCGTGCGAAAAAAATGAAAACCTTGCAGCAAATTTCCTGTTATCGCAAAATCTTGACGACTGAGCTTCCATAAATGTTGTGCTTAAAACTTAGAGCTTACCGGACGCGAGCAGAGAGTGGAATAACTACACGAATTAAGACGCGCACCGTTCGGCGTCTTGAAAATATGAAGGCCAGTGGCAGGAAGCCTCGCTCTCGATTCCATCTCACAGTTGATACAATGTCACACGGATGAAAAAAAAAAACAAAAAAAAAAACTTTCGCCAACTAATATTAGATATGCAACTTGTACAAAAATTAAACTTTTCTCTTTGCATTGTATAATTATTGAGCATTTGCTTATTTTTAAGCGCTACTTAATGAGCAATCTTGAAACAATCGAATTTTCACCCCGAGAGTTGTGACTGGCAAAAAAGCAAAGTCTTATTGCGACTTCGCTTTCACGGTGATAACGTCAAATAAGTCAGCCCCACGAATCAGACATATGTGACTACATTTTTTCATCGGGCCATCGCACCCTTATTGCTGATTCTCAATACAAATGTTATATAATGTGACTTCGGACATTGCCGAAAATGCGTTTCGTCCTGCATAAACACGCTACGTCTCCTTTATGCGCGCCACTTTATCCGCAACATATTACGTTATAAATCCACCTGTCGAATAAAATTCTATTATTTTGATTGATGATTTTATGTAAATGTATTGGTGAAGATACATCAAGGGATTTGCCTGAGCGCATTGAAACGCCAACAGTTAGGGAGCTGGCAAGCATTCTCGTATATGGTTTGCTCATGTTTCGTAACGACAGGCATTGCGGCTAACCCTAGACGAGACATCCCATTTCTGGTGCCTTGTACGGAGCATGCCGGGTCCGTGTGGCCCCCATGCGTTTTGGTTTAGATCGCTTCCTATAAACAGAAATTGGATTTGTATAGGATAAATATCTCCGTTTTTCAATAAGAAAGAATGGCGTGTATTGAAATCAATTTTCAAACACTGAAAGTCGTGAAAAAATTCTTCAAACGAAAAGAAATGTAAAAAATACGCATTAATTTGTTTTAAACGGAAAATCTCATTTTTTTCTAATCGATTGGAAAACCTCAAACGGGGTTTTGAAATAGACACCATAAGCTATCAGAATTTTTTTACCCATTTCTAGAGATTTGGAAATGGGTAAAGTTAAGGATAATTCAGGAAGAGAATTTTATTGCAAGTAATATCGATAAAGATTTATTCGTATTCGTTCGAACGCGAAAAAGCCGTTTGCTATTTCAGGAGTGTGCTTTGAAATGGGCGTGGGGTCCATATGGCCCCCGCATGGTCCTTCTAGGGTTAATATTAGGTCGTGTGAAAAGTTCTGAGCGTTTTCCGCTAGATGTCTTTACCTCATACCACACGGCGACTGAAAGGTGACATGGCGCTTAAATAAAAGTTCTTCGGCAGTTTTGTGTTTGGTGAAGCCAGTTGTGTGTTACAGCGTTCCAAAATGGAAGTAAAAGAAGAGAGAATTCGATACATCCTTCAGTGCCACTGCGACCAAGGTGGAAAGGCGGAGCAGGCGACCGAATGAAATTTGTGCTGTTTATGGACCCAATACAGTATCGAATGGAACAGCAAAGCGGTGGTTCCAACGATTCCATTCTGGTAATATGGACGTCGAAGATGTCGACAAAACCATGGAAATCATCAAGTCGGACCGGCATGTAAGCACTTATTTCATTGCCCACGAACTGAAGATTAGCCAGAAAACCGTTTGGAACCATTTGCATAAGGCAGGTCTCGAGAAGAATCTCGATGTATGGGTGCCACACGAATTGACGCAAAGGAACGTTTTGGACCGAATTGATGCCTGCGATTCTTTGCTGAAACGTAACGAAATCGGCCCATTTTTTAAGCGGCTGGTGACTGGCGATGAAAAATGGGTCACATACGAGAACAACAGGAGAAAAAGATCGTGGTCCAAACGCGGCGAGCCGGTCCAAACGATCGCCGAGGCCGGATTAACGGCCGAGAAGGTTTGCTGTGTGTTTGGTGGGATTGGAAGAGAATCATTCACTATGAGCTGCTCCCATCGGGCCAAACGCTCAATTCGGACCTCTACTGCCAACAACTGACCAGATTGAAGCAGGCGAGCGGACAATAGCGGCCAGAATTGGCCAACAGGAAGGGTGTTGTGTTCCATCAAGACAATGCCAAGCCGCACACGTCTTCAACGATGCGCCAGAAGGTCCGAGTGCTTGGATGGGAGGTTCTATCGCACCCACCGCATAGTCCAGACCTGGCACCAAGCGATTATCATCTTTTCAAGCATTTCCAAATTTTCTTGACGGTACAAAACTGGCCTCACAAGAGGCTTGTGAAAATGAGCTGGTCAAGTTTTTTACCAATAGGGACGAGGACTTCTTCAATCGCGGAATTATGAAATTGCCTTCAACATGGACAAAAGTTATCGAACAAAACGGCGCATACATTTGATCCAAATCGGATAATTCTAACTATGTTAATTTCATCGTCGAAATAAAGCGAAAAAACGCTCAGAACTTTTTTACTTCGCCCAATATTAATATGAATGAATTAGGCCCAAAATTAAGGTGAGGCGCCGCTGCGTTTTCGAATTACAGTGCTCAAAATTTGTATGTAAAAAGGGGGGAGTACCATATTACATGGTCGCGACTGCCTTTCAATCTGTCGCATTAATAACATTGCTTGTATACTGAAAAAACCTAAGGCAGTCGTCCAGTACTCTGTGTTATCACGGAGTGTAGTTGTAAACATGTCGGAGAAAAGAAGTCTAGTAAACGTCTTGCTCGTGTTTCCGGCTTCGGCCGTCTGGACAATTATGGCCCCTGAATTCGAAAAAAAAATATTGCCGGATGGTAGTATCTCATCGTATCAATCGTGCAGCTCACTGATATTGAGCTGCACGATTTTTTTCAATTCGTGGAGTTGGCGAAAAATGAATGTACATAGTACAATTATACGGCAGATTATTATTGATGGTATTATCATTATCTTGGATATTCTAATTTTCATTAATGCGAGACGGACATCGTAAGGCAGTCGTCTGCTGTAGAGGTCTAAAAACGGTGATTTTTGGTGACTTTTTTTATGGGGAAAGAAACAGCGGACCTTTTGAAAATTTTATTGTACTTTAACACACAATTTCGAGGAGTGTACATTTGCGGAGTATACATTTTTTTAAATAACTAATTGCCGCAAAATGGCGGTGTATTAAATTGACCATAGAAGCGCCTCGCCGCTGGAGTCTCGAACTGGCAGGAAAAATGGTGTGCTTAATTCTTGTCTGGAACGCAAAAACCACAATTATTTTTAATTGACATATGTCTATATTGTCGATGAACTTTAAAAAAAAACAGAAAAAAACGTGCAACCATGTTAATTTTCGAGCTTGCACAAAAATGACGATTTTTACATTTTTCTTTCTTCGTGCAATAAAAATAATATCAAATGGCTTCTTTAATGAATGTTTTAAGTTCATTTAGGGTGGTTTTTAATGGTCTAGAGAATGAACTTTGGTTTGGGTCGATAGGTCAAATAGTTTTTTTTTGCTATCATGCCCGCCGATTTGTCAAGAATCACGAAAACGCGCTTTAAGGGGTAAGGCCACAGTAGAATTTTCAAAAAATCGATTTTTTTTCTTGCTAAAACGGTGCTTTATCATCATAAGAATAAGTTAATATTCGATTTATAACAAGAAATCCCGTGGCAAATAACTTAAACAATTTTCGATCGATTTACTTCAGATTTAAAAGTTACGTTCCTAATTGCATTTCGCAGAGAAGTACGTACGGAATTTCTGATTAATCGAAAACTTTTCATTTTATGAGCGGTTCTAACGAAATTTTTTACTGAAAATTCACTTCCTAAGTTCAAATACCGACAACTTTTGAATAAAACAATATTTTTTAAATTCCGTGCGTACTTCTCTAGGTATTCTAACGTAGATTGACGAGCATTTTTGTCTTTTGTTCTAGGTAAAAAATTGTGGATGCTAAATGTCACGCCGCGGAGCGCCTAAAAAAAAGATAAAAGAAAATATTGATATTCGGCCGTTTTGTGCATCGAATTTTTTTCTTTCTAACAGCTTGATATTCATACTAAATAGATGGATAATTAATTTTATGAGTGAATCGTTTTTTCATACGAAAAAAGGAAATACGGAAAAGTTTTGACCTACGAAAAGGTAGACCGTTCGCACTTTTCTCTAATAAAAGAGACAGACTCGGCAGCTGTTTTTTACCTGCGTGACAACGGCCAGCAAACCTAGAACCCGAATACTTGGAATAAATTACGAAAGTCACTTCTACCGATCGGTTACGTTTAACATTCTTCATTTCCATTGACAACTGAACAATAGATATTTCATAGACGTCATTTTTCAACGTTTATTTTTTTAACGTTTACCTTTATCTGGTCAACGTTTTTGTTTTATTTTTTTACATTTTTTTGACGGCTAAAAATGTCTTCAAAAAAAGGAGCCCTGACGGTTGTGGTCGTAAATATTATGTGAAACAAATTTTGCACTACTGATATAAGCACATGATATAGTTTGTTTTTTTTACAAATTCGAGGAGCTGCCAATTGACAGCGCTAGTAGAAGTGGTCGTTAATGTTGGCTATGATACGATTATCGTTATTAAGCCTCCGGGGTCAAAACGACGCCAAGCGCAACTTTAAGCCAAAATGACTATTATAAGTGTTGATAATGGGAGCCAAGGCGACTGCCCTGCCCTCTAACGGTCCTTTGGTGTAGCCCTTGTAGGTACAGACTAGGGTCGGACGTCGAGTTATTTTTTCCTTAAACTATCCTATCTCAAGAGTATCACGTTAATATTTTATGGAACACAATTGAAAATTGCAATAGTTATGATTTTCTTTTAGTAAAAAATGTTTTTATTCACGCATTGGCCCCTTGCTGATTATTTTCCGTCATTTTAAAATTCGATTACAACACCGAGAATGCCACATTCGAGAATGCTCAAAGTACCATCTCGAATGTTTACGAGTCACTCGGAAAACGATACGGTTAATGCGGAGATCGTTTGAAACATAGTTGGGGTCATTGCGACCCCCTGTGACCGGCGTGTCATAGCCAGAACGTGGGACCGCGAAGTAGTCTAGTCGAGATAGGGTTTCACCTGGAAATAATTCGGGGGTACGATTTTCTATTTTTATACTTAGCGGGGGGGGGGGTGGTAGTGTAAATCTCGATTTTCGGGAAAATCCTCCGTGCGTTTGCCGCCATCTTGATTTAAAGAGGTATTTTTTGTTTTTCGAACAACTCGCTTATCTTCAACCTTACAGTGAAAATGATAATATCCAAAGTTGTGGGAAATGTAATTCCCCACAAGTTTGGTAATTATAGTTTTTACCCTAGGATCGATATTTATAGAGTTAGACTGCTAATAGGGGTAAAAAATGTTTTTTTGTTGTTGTAATTATCTCGTTTAGTATCAAGTTTATCGCAAAAATAGTGAGAAATAATTACGTAGGAAATTTTATCTCCTTCAACTTTGGTTATTACCATTTTTACCCTAGGATCAATAATTTCGGACTTATGCTTAATTTAGGGGTGAACTTTTTTTTATATTCAGTTATTTCGTTTATTATCAAGTTTATCGTGAAAATGGTAATAAATAATCAGGTCGGGAATTTTATTTGCTTCAACTTTGGTTATTACAATTTTTACCCTAGGATCAATATTTTGAGAGCTATAACGAAGGTGCGGGAAAAAAATATAGATATTTTGGACACCCTCATGGATACCGGTTATTTAGCAGCTATTCGAAGAAATTTGGATTACGTACCTGGTTGTCCATCACTACTTTTATAACAAATTGAATAATAAACGAAAGTAAAAAAAAGAAAAAAATTACACCGCTATTTTAATTACAACTCCCAAAATATTGATCCTAGGGTAAAAATAGTACTAACCAAAGTTGAAGGAAATAAAATTTCCTACGTGATTATTTATTACCATTTTTCCGATAAACTTGATAATAAACGAAATAACTGAACATAAAAAAAAATGTCACCCCTAAATTAAGTATAAGTCTGAAAATATTGATCCGAGGGTAAAAATGCTAATAACCAAAGTTGAAGGAAATAAAATTTCCTACCTGATTATTTATTACCATTTTTACAATAAACTTGATAATTTTTAAAAAACGTTTTTTACCGCTATTACCAGTCTAAATCTATAAATATTGATCCTAGTGAAAAAATTATAACCACCAAGTTGTGGGGAATTACATTTCCCACAACTGTGAATATCATCATTTTTACTCTAAGGTTGAAAATAAGCGAGTTATGCGAAAAACAAAAAAAATCCCTCTTTAAATCAAGATGGCGGCAAACGCACGGTGGCGCTTACACTACCACCCCCCCGCCACAAGTATAAAAAAAATCGCTCCGCCGAATTAATTCAAGGTGATCCGAATTTTAGATCTACCTCAACTGGACTAAAAGGTTAATAACATCTGCCACATGAGCAGATCGTATCGAAAATTCGCACGCCGGCTCCCTACCTCAAACGAATGTTTACCACCGTAGAATGCGTAGTTTATTATTATTCCAACAAGACATTTGATTTTATTCGGTCTCGTTTATTTTGTATCGATAGCGAGCGTCATCCAATGGATGGTGAGAGTGAAAAGGGCGCCGCCCATTGGCTGTTGCTTGTCAACAATAGAAAGGATGTCACCGGCGAGCAGCGAGTTGGTGGAGCAGCGCGGGAGTAGCGTTAGCAAAATATTGAGTACCGCTTTGCGTTTACGACGTTTAAACTTAATGCGAAAAAGGCACATTCCTTTTAAATGATCATTCAAAAAATTATGCCTACAAAATTCATGACAATAGCGTGTTAAATATTGCCTCCAGTGGAAAAACAATTATTACTTGCCGTGAAATAGTCTCGCCGACCTAACCTCAAAATCTCGTATTCGCGATTTCACGATGATCTCGCAATTGGAACGAAAAAAGAAACGATCTCCGATAGCTTAGTAGACGAGAGGCTGGAGTAAATTGGCATCCAGACTGAAAATCGTTCCGAGAGTGACAATTCGATACCAATACGATGACGCTGGACTCGGCGTCTGCGATAAAGCTGACGATGGGCAGTCAGATGTTCAAGGAGAGAGCGCTGATGGTGAGAAACGACGTCTGGCACAAAGTGAAGATGATCAGGGCCGCCAGATTCGACAAGGAGGTCGTACTGAGGGCAATATTGTCAGCGGTAGAACCGGCCGACTTGATTCCGGTGAGATACGAAGTGAGCAACGAGGATGCTTACTTCATGGCTAGAAATTGCGGACAGGCTTTGGAAAAGCTCTGCCGATCGAATCTGATAATAAATATACCCAACGGCAATCCCATCGTACTAGTCGTAACGCTAGCCGTCGCCTCTATCCACAATCTGAAAATCAACATACAGCCTATACTGCTGTCCGCGTTGACCAGACGCTACGACAAAGATCTGAAGTATCTCGAGTTGGAGAACTTCCACAGGGACGAGGACGTAGCCAAGACCGTCTTTTGCCCGTTGTCCCAAACTAAAACTCTCAGTCATACTCTGAAGCTTGCAAAAACGGCGCTCGGCCCTTACCGACATCTCAGTCTTCGCGACAACGATTTGGTCGGTCTGGCCGCCTTGGAAAACTCGAATCTCACGTCTCTCGTAACGTTGGACCTAAGGCGAAACAACATCAGAGCGATGAACGCTCTCGCAGCTCTGAAAAATGTAGCCGTCGAAGAGCTATGGCTGGACGGTAATCCGCTGTGCGAAAATTATCAAAATCCCCAAAGATATATAACGTCCGCCAAGCTTTATTGTCCGAATCTGAAAAAATTGGACGGCGTCGAACTTGACGTGAGCGATCTGCCGAAATCGCGCGACGATTATTGCACGAAAAACAGCAACGCTCCGAAGATCGTTCAACAATTTTTGCGGCATTTTTTCAAGATTTACGACAGCAAGGATCGTCCGTCGTTGAGGGGACTCTATCGTAAAAATTCTTTCTACTCTATGACACTGGGGATTCTCCCGAACGGCCAGTCGCGACAAACTTACGGCGCTTTCTCCTCGGAAAATCGTAATCTTCTGGGATCGTCCGATTTGAAAAAGTTCCGAAAACTACTTTATCGCGGCTCGGAGGAAATAATCGCTGTTTTCAAGAGCCTCCCCGAAACTGTACACGACAGGCGAGACTTCCGTTACGACCTGATGTGGGAGGATCACCCCTGCATTGTCGTCAATGTCGAAGGCTTCTTCGAAACAAGCTGCAACGGCTTGCCGCCGAAGCTCTACGCCTTTTCGCGGACGTTCGTGTTGGCCGGTTGCGCCGACAACGAGTACTATGTGCTCAACGATCAGTATCACGTGATCGTACCACATCCGCTCACCGCGTTACTGTACAAAATCGATCGTACAACGCCCAACGATAACAACGAATCCAACGATACTCGAGACACGGAATTGGCCCCCGACATACCGGAACGCATGATTTCCGCTCTTATGAACGTAACCACTATGAACGCCGCGTGGTGCCACAGATTTCTCCACGATGCCGATTGGGACGGTAAAAAAGCTGTTAAAAAATTCATCGAAGGTTACAAGTCGTCGAGCATACCCGCCGAAGCCTTCAACAAATGAACGAAACGTTTCCCACATTTTTCGATTATCCGATTTTAAGCGAAAAACGTAAAGTTTTTTCGTCAAAAAAATTCCTCCCGATCGTCCAAAAAACCGCAATTTTCGGGAATCAAGAACGCTCGATGTTTTTTTACCCAGAAGTAACAATGCTGCTGCCTTTCGTGAAATCCGAAAAACAGCCTGCAAATCTCCAAAATCCCTATTTGACATATTTTTCATTTTTTTTTTATTACTTTATCTCTGTATAACTGAAATGTAAAATTAAGACAGTAAGTATAAACGGAAAGAAAATGTTACGAGTACATTTGCCATGAGTACTAATAAAAAGAAAAATGGATTCCGCACGGTAAATTGGATAAAA
Source organism: Ophion costatus (assembly GCA_951751655.1). Lineage (NCBI taxonomy): Eukaryota > Metazoa > Arthropoda > Insecta > Hymenoptera > Ichneumonidae > Ophion > Ophion costatus. Next base: position 43,247,229 of record OX632359.1, on the reverse strand, counting down.
GCAGTATCAATAAGACGGATGCATAAGTAATGAATGATTTGCGAACATTCACGAACGCCGATAAACGTGTATGTACATGTATAGAATAAATAAGAATTTCTAAAGCATGGCCGTTGAATCAGACTTTTCGGCTATTCTATCAGAGTCTATAATATGAGAAACGACACGTCCGATCGATGAAGAGATTATCATTACCACGGTGATACTTTTTTTGCTCTTTTTTTTTCGTTCTTTCTTAATAAGCGATAGAAAAACCTTATTACTCATTTTCTTTACAAACTAGTCTATAGTTTAAAAAAAAAAGCAAAAAGTACATATTTTTACAAAGGCGCGCTTCGACCGTTTCGACTCTCGCTCTTCTTCGTTTCACGCAGCAGTAGCCGTTTGAAGAAGAGAAAGAAAAACCAACGCAAAGAGCCGTTCGTAAGTACGTATGTCCGCGCGGTCTTGACTCTTAAGAGCGCCATCTTTTTTTACAAGTTGCCGACGTCTACCCGTCGGCTCCTTATTCTTTCTTAATCCACTTTCATCGTAAGGCAAGTGAGAATTAATCATTCTCCGCGGAGCTCCCAGCCCTGCACATTACACATATCACATTCTCGAGGTACGAATTTCGCCATTCGATACAATAATTCACCTCGCGATTCCTTTTTTTTTCTTCCTTCATCGTCCTTTCGTCAAATGACTTTTATAACACGTTCCGCGTTTCGATGTCATCCTTTGATTTTTCTTGTTTTCTTCTGCTCGACTAAATCGGGATGTTCGGAGTGACGGTTTAATCCAGGCAGCCCCGGGTGGGACCCGCGCGCGCGCTTTCTCAAGGGAAAGCAGTGAATTCATTTCTAGCCAAATTACCCCCTGCCTCCCTTCAATCTGTGGCGGAATCCTTCCTCTTGATTCCACTGCGCGGTGACTCGCATATCAGTATCTTTTCTTTCAGGTACTGATAGTTCCTCAGCCTCGCAACTGCGTAATCCTGCAACGAGAAACGAATTTACGTGCTTCTTCTCGACGGGACATTTGGGAACGAGCTCTTTAAGGCATAACACCACTCCAGGGTTTTGGATAAATCGTTTTTTTAGCTTAAAAAATACTTTGGGGTCAGAAAAACCATACGCAATTGGTCCTGTAGCGAATTTTTTTGTGCAAAAAATCGATTTACTCTTTCCGAAGTGCGCCATTTTTTCCAAATTTGATAAAAAGACTCCCTACGCAGTCCCATAGCTAATGATTATCATTTTGTTTTGGTTTTGGTGCCAGGTCTTATACTTTACGAAAAAACCGTCGTCCCGTGAAGCTATTTGTACAAAAAAAAAACACGTTTTTCAAGATGGCCTCTGTCGCCGCCATTTTGTATGAACATTATAATAACATTTTTGTTTATAATTATAAAAAAGAAAAATAATTATAGAAAAAATTACAATAAAAAATTTTCCCTGCAGATATGTGTTAAATAAACCTTCTCAAAAGAAATCCTATTGCTTTTTTCAAACTCCCAAAATAAATTGTAAACTCTAGGCTTTATTGTCTGCCGCTAGAGTTGCGTCTATCCCTTAAGGAAGTTCATCTGATGATCGAATTAACAAACAGATATTGATTTTAAAAAATGGAGTTCACTTATGAGTATCTAAAAAGTCACCTGTTCAAATTTTAAACTCTCCGGATAACTTGTTTGTGAGCAATTAATAAATGAAAATTTTCTAAATTAACATGGTCTCTTATGGAATGTCGTGTTTTTCCCGTCTATAAACGTGAAATTTGCAAGCATTCACAAACAGTTTCGAAAGAAACTTTTATAATGGATAAAAAAATATCTAAAGAACGTTTGGACAGCTTTCTAAAATCCATTAGATACTTGTGAACTTCAGAATAAATTAATTTGTCTCGCAAAAATGCTGATTTTTTGGAGGTTAACCTCCATATTACTCCAGTCGCATATTATGATGGCAACGTCGCAAACGCGCGCTTTTTGAAATCGACACCAATGCTTTCCGAACGACGCAATGTGCACTACACTTCTACAGCAAATTATACAGAAGTGACTGGAAATGTAATGACTAAATCGGCTTAAAGAATAAAATCAAATAAATTAATCGCAAATAAAATCATTGTAGTTATAAAAAAAAGGATACGAAATAATAACACAAAAAAAATTGATTTCGAGGTTGATTGAGAAAAAATTTGATTGAGAAAATTTATTTTGTTTGGCTTTCCAGAAAACCGTTCTTTTTTTTTTTTAATTTTCTTCCATGGTCGAAAAAGAGATCGACGATGGACCATGGACTCGAGTGAAAAATTTCTAGCACTTGGCAACTGTACAGGCTACGCCGTCGCGCTTGGTTGCAGCGTTGCCAAACTTATCGAACGGACTACGCTGGTCGTAATAATATTTCTTTTGACCAACTCGGTACCAGATGAACTTCCTTAAAGTAGAATATCCACCTGCAGAAGATGTCTTTATATGAGTTAGTTTTGGTTAGATAATTGTAGGAAATTTACCCAGTATCCGAAAGGAATTTGGGAGAGTGTGGCGTTGGCGATACTCCACAGACCCCAGAAGAGATGACTAGCTAGCGAAAATACTTTGACCTCCTCCAGCAAACGTTCTTCCTCTGCGGTGCTCTCTTTGCCAAGCGTCCTTAGATAATTCCTCACGAAGTGGAGCTACAGAATAAGAAGAAAATTCGTTGGAATCTCGTTCGCTCGGAGAGTTTAAGAAAACAAAAGTTTGCTATCACGTTTAATCTCTTTCATTGTACATTCTCCGTGATCGTAACGAATTGGACGTGTTATTGAGTGAATCGACAGTGTCGGTGTCATTTCGCGATATCGTTGAAATAGCATTATTTCGTATTTCGACGTGGGATTGTCCGTAATTAATCTCGTAGGTACTGTTCATTCCAACTGAACAGCACAGTACATATACACCGTTACGAAACATTCGGTGTTTTTGTTTGGAGCATGAAAGCGTTTTTTTTTACAATTATTAAATAACTAAGAATTGCCGACCATAGTAATCCCCCATTGGCGCGGACTAGCTAAAAGTATCGAACGATTGCGAAAATAAACAAAATAATGATATGGCTGATTAAAATAACAAATGAAAAGTGACAATTGTGCGTTACTAGACCGGTAGGGACATAAACATTTTCTTTACTCCTCAATGAAGATCGTTAAGGAAAAACCTCGTATTCGGGGCTCGTCGAGAGCGAGTAACCTCTGTCGTCACGCACTTATTCGATTCCAGCCAACATACGGCTAATATTTGTCTCGTGAGTCTCTCAAACGGGATAACTGAATAAATTCATAGAAATTCGTTTGACGTTGGTCGTCTGGGGGAATTCGGTTTCAGGGCCGTACGACTTTTTTCGTTGGTGTAACGTGGCAACTTTATAATCCACTTAAGAGAGCTTTAATAAGTTATGACGACATATTTCTTTCGTTTCATCACCGATACATTATCAATAGAGTTTCCACTAATATATTCATTATACTTATTACAATTTTATTTCGTGCTGCAATATCTCAACGATCTTGAATACCACCATCGTTACAAAACGTTATTTCGTAGCTATATTTACGATTGTATAATAAATAGCCTGTACTAACAACGTAAACTGAGAGAGACAGAGAGAGAGAGAGAGAGAAAGAGAGAGAGATAGAGAGAGAGAGAGAGAGAGAGAAAGAGAGAGAGAAGAGATTGCGTGTTGAGGTACTCTAGTGTTGTAGAGGCGTAGATCGCCGAGGAGGACTCTCTGGTCACGCCCCCATCACACGTTGATTCCCCCGAGTCTCGGGAGAAGTTATCCAAATGTCTGAGAGCATCTGACGGCAACTGTCAGCCGCAGGATATCCGTTTTCGCTGATTCGGGCACAGACGGGGCAGAGTTTTCAACACATTGCCCTTGCCTTCTCTCGTTAGGGAGGCGCATCGTCTCTCAGTATTTTCCGGTCCTGTGAAACTAACACATACACACGCAAGCCAACGTGGCCTCGCCCCCCGACCCCCTCAACGACTCTTTTCGTTTACCTACACACACCCCGCCCGTTTTTCCTCTTTCCCTCGGTAACACAAAATCGACTGGGCTTTGAGATAAATGACGAACAAAAATGAGACAAAATTGTACAAACAAAAGTCCAAACGTGAAACGAATGCGCAATAATAATAATAATAATAATAATGAAACAACGGTAATGATCATATGACGGCCGTTTTTATAAAGAACGATTCAAGGGTCGCTGATTCTTCATCGAGTTATTTGACACGTGTTCAGGGACAAATGATCAAAGCTGAGCTGTACACGAATGATCAAAGCCGAGCTGTGATCTTCGAGGTTAGCGATGGGGGAACACGAGAAAGAGATAACGAAGTGATTGATAACTTAGGTGAAACTTCTTACCCTCTGATGGCGAACTGTTATAGTTCTATTGTCCCTACATCAGACCTCCCCCCCCCCCCCCCCCCCAAGCGTGACTTACCTTTTGTTCTTCGGTTGGTCCGGAACCCGCACGCTCGTGGAAGAAGGGATAGTCAGGTGCCGTATAATCGTACTGCCACTCGATGAAGTGATTCGCTATGTCGAAGCCACGATAGTTGTAGGAACAATACTCGAAGTCGATCACCACGAGCTCACGCTTCCGCGAATTTTGTCGTAACAATATATTGCCCTCTTGCATGTCATTGTGGCAGAATACAACGGGATACTTTTGCTGCATCACGAGAGACCTGTGAAAGGAAACGATAAGGTTGCCAGTCACTGTGCAAAACCGCTAAAGCTAGTTACGTGAAATTCGGACAGTTGCTCTTGTGACGCAAGCACTCACCGAGAAGGCATTTTTCGAAATTCAACCCTTAAGGCATGACACCGCTCTAGGATTTTGGGAAAATCGTTTTTTTGTTGTTGAAAAAATACTTTGGGAGCAGAGTGCGTCAACGTAGATGGACAACTGTATGGTGCAGGCATTGCAGATTAAAGGTAAACAAACATTTGAAGGATTCGAGTGCTCGTACAACTTTAAACGCGTTCATCTCGAAACCACTTTTTTCAAACTGGGAGGGCGGATTAATCGAACACCTTTGCATGGATCGATTTGAAATTTTGATAAGAGCTTCGCCATTACATTCTGTATAGGAGTACGTAGCTGTTTTTTCATTAAATTTAAACTTTTTTCTTTATAAACTACTGCTTATTTTTTTGGGCAAAAAGTCGTTTTATTTCTTTCAAAGTGCGCCATTTTTGCAGAATTTGATATAAACAATCCCTACGGAGCCTCATAGCTAGGAATATGTAGATTATAATCTTTTTTGGATTTTTTCCATCTTATACTTTACGAGAAAACCGTTCTCCCTTGAAGTTATTTTTGAAAAAACACGTTTTTCAAGATGGGCTCTGTGGCCGCCATTTTGTATGAAAATTATAATAAATGTTTTCTTTGTACTTTAATACGTGTTAAATAAACCCTCTCAAAAGAAGTCCTATTCGTTTTTTAATACTCTCAAAATAAATTGTCGAGGTTAGGCCTTGGTTTCTGCCGCTAGAGTGGTGTTATCCCCTAAGGGGTGGCAAAGTTTGTAATTTAAGAAAATCTGGTCGGAGTTACTTGAAATTTGGCATTCGTGCTGCTTGACACAATTAACGAAACACGTATTCAACCGTTTTTAGACATTGAACCCCCAAGGGGAGAAAGAGGGTGGCAATGTTTTTTTTTCGAAACTTTAGGTAGATGGAGCCCCTGAATTTTGAGGGGATTAAGGGAATTCGAAATTTCGAGGTACTAACTAACTAAGTAAGAAACGAATTGGGGAATAAAGTCTTTTACCTGAACCACGCGACCTCTTGGGACAATTTCATGGATCTAATGATCTTGACGTTGTCCATTTGTCTGATGTCAATGTCGTCGATGTTTTTGAGGGTTGCGTTAACTGTATCGAGCCATCTCGCCATGGTGTCCCAGAGCCAGGTCGGCTCTTTGCTTATCGGCACTTGCATCATGTGCATTTGTGCCATTTTTTCGGCGGCTAGAGCGCTCAATTCCGGATCGGCCAATTCTTTGGTGAGCAGAGGCCTCGCCGGTATGTACTCCTCGATTCTTCCGCCGGGAAATACGCCGTGCAGTTTCGGACCCAGTCGTCTCTCCGACAGTAGAGTGAAGATTACGGACTCCGTAATGAGACCCTCGACCGCTCGCTCGCCGTGTACCTGGCCGTATATCCTCAGTAATACTTGACGAGGTTCGCCTCGCACCGGTGTCGTGCCTTCCGGTAATTGGACATTGTACACCCAATTGCTCAGACCGCCACTGTAACGACGAAACATTTTCTGTAGGCCTGAGAAGAGTCTGCGGGTGCTATTTCGTCGTTCTGACCATTTTCAACCGGAGATCGAAACTTGTAATGTAGTGCTTTAACTACACGGTGAAGATTGATTTTCTTATTTCGCACAATATCTATCATATCTAATCTATCGGATTTCAGTTTTCCAACGAGTTTAGTTGAATAAGCGAGCAGAAAAACCACGATCACCGCACTTCCGGTTGAACGTCTCCGTAAGACGTCGTGCTTCGGTAACTCAGAGTGCTCGACTTTGCAGTTTTATTGCGAAAAAAAACTAAAATCGTATAAAAATTTCAAATCCTAAAGTTGCATTCGTAGTAATGACCGTACCTCCTTAATAATGAATATATTCAATGAAATTTGACACACACAACTTTGTTTACGTATAGGGAACCCAGCTGCCACTTTCTCCCGCTAGAGGGTGTACTGTATTGTAACGTAAACAGAACGTGACGTTTAGTGATATTCGCTTTGGTTATGCCCGTGTTTCTACGACTATCGTCGAATTTTCCTTAAATGATCCAGTCGTGAAGAAATTGTGAAGAATGCATCTTGAGTGTTGGGCAATCGGATGAAATTATTGTCCATTATGTGGTCAATTCGTATCATTTTAGCACAGTGCTGACACCGCAAGAATGCAACAGGCGCGTTGACTGCTTCGTTTGTTTACGCTACGTTTACGTGGCGCCATCTGCGCTGAGCTTTGCGTAAGGTTCTCTATTGGGACATTGAATAAGTGCTCGCTGTTCTCCAACAGATGGCGTTACCAGTACTTTTTTTTCAGTTTTAAAAATGTCAATTTTCGCGCCAAAAAGCGTATTTGCGGAGAATTTCACTGCGTTGCTTTATTTTAAAAAAAATGTCTTAATAATAATTTTTTTAAAATAATAAATAAATTTTATAAGTTGAATAATAATATTAATAATAAAATTAAATAATAAAAATTGAAAAAAAATGTCGGATACGACATTAGTTTAGGCGGTAATGACTTAGATGTATCAAACTGAAGACTCATGTCAGACGCTAGCTGAACTGAACTTGAAACACAACTGTTTCGAGACGATTGAAAGCGTTAGGAATGATTTTTTTCAGAATAAAGTATTATTTTTCACAAAAAAAAACAGCGGGAACTTATTCAACATCCCAATGCTTAGAAATAAATGCCCACACGGTTTTTCAATCATGTCACTTATTCCTTCAAAATCAATTTTTTTTCTATAACCCTGTTTTTCGGGGCATCACGGTGGCCTTAGTACATCATTCAATCTATAAAAAAAATCTCTCCCACTTATTCAACGTGTCGTACGCTGCGTGAAAAATAGCCCAAAGGAGAGCTCGAACCTTATGTGTTTGAGTACTATGTTGTCGGACGTAACGTGTTTCCATACACCGTGAAGATAGTCGCGACAGATACGCGCTGCTGTTGCTCTCATCTCAGGATTTGTATCGGACATCTGCATAAACGTGAGGAAAACAAAGTTAAACTGTAGATTGGTTCACAAGTGGCTCTCCTCTCACCCTCTTTCGTTAATCATTATTCCATTTGTTTGCATAACTGGTAACATGACGTATGAGATTTGAAGAAAAAAAATGCGAATACCCAGACATTTCTGCGAGCAAAGTTTGTCGAAATGGGTCATGCATCGAAGCTGATGCGCTGTTCATTCGTCATCGAAATACTAATAATACGAATCCAAGATTTAATTCCTTGCTTTATGCTAGATACGTATAATAGTTTGATATCCCAGTCTACCTACACATTGCGATTTGGATGCTTCGTATAATCGACGAACGAGGAGAAAAGGCGTTCTAATGATTGACGAACGAACGTACGAGCGGAACAAGTTTTTCATGATTGTGCATTTCTTTTTTGCGATTGACTTTCAAACGGTACTGATTATCGTTTGACGATTGCTCGGTGTGCTCTACCGTCAACATTCCTTATTCTATATGAGAGACAAGAAAATGGCTGTTACAAATAATAATAGCAGTGAGAATAATATAGGCTGGTACATATATGTTTCGAAATACTTGGGGCGCTATATTTGAATTGTTATTATTATTTTACTCTCGAAGTTTGAGAGTGGAAGAGTCGAGCAAAATTTTATTTTCTCTATTCCTAAAGGAGGTTGGAGCGGTCCAGTGCAGTCAAATGTAGGTTGGTGAATTTCTTTTTCCCGACGAACCTCAAAAAAATGGTTACGAGGTATAGATTTATTCTGTAGATGTTAATTTTTCATGAAATATATCATTAAAGGGGGAAATTATGCATTTTTGTATTTTTTGTACGTAAATAAGGAAAAAGTTGTGCTACAACTTGAGAAAGTATAACATTATTGACGATTATCATGAAAAAAAAACTGCATCGGAGAATCTTTTGTACAGGTCAGAATAAACTTTTGAGTCGTCATCTTTCGTCAAATCTTGATGGTTCAATATTGAATATGTGTCCTTTTATGGATGGACAATCCTGCAACTGTCGATAGGTCAGATCATGCCCTACTATATGGTAGAATTTTTGTTTACCAAAAGACCCACGGTTTTCGAGATTTTGGGCTTTGTGTTATTTGTTGAAAAAAAATCATCTGCTTTTGGTTCTTCGCATGCCATTTCTACAAATGATACGAATCGACAATAACGAAGCAACTTCTTAAAGTAAATGGCACGATATGCTTAGTACATTTTTTTTTACACCGCAGGCGATCAAAGTCAGATGTTCGAATTGGTTTGTATGAAAATTCTGCATAAGATCTTTTTTCATAAAGTTTCCTTAACATTTGAGGTTAAAAAGAAGACTTTTCTAGATAGAACAAGTAGTCAAGAGTATTTTAAAAAAAACTCGGTCAAAAAAGTTATTTGTTGAAATGGCATGCAAAAACCAAAAGCAGATGATTTTTATCTCGAAAACCGTAGGACTTTTAGTGAAATTTTAGCATATAGTAGGACATTACCTGGTTTACGCTTAGAAAGATGAGTTTTTCTTCTAAATGTTCACAAAGGCTTAGTTTGCGTTTATCCGTTGGCATAAATGGTTTATCTTGGTGCCAAATAGCCTAAAAATTACATCACCCGTAGCGTCAACGCCTTGCCCATCAAACCACACGTAAAGTTACAAACATTAAACTATTTTTTATCTATGGTGGTGAAAAAAATGTTTCAATCGTAAAGTCTCTTTATAGTCTAGATGATGACATATGTATTTTGTTTAAATTTGACCTTGTATTGTGGCTAATGCTCCAACCTCCTTGAGGGGTTAGGCCACTGTGAACTTAAACGAAAATCGATAGTCGCTTGAGGTTAATCAAATCGAAGAGGAAGCTTCAACGTATGGTGCAAGAATCGGAGATTAAATATAAACTTATGATCACAACGATAGAACTGGGAGTACGACTTTAACCGCGTTGGTCTCGAAATTAAGTTTTTCAAATCGGTGTACACGATTTCTCGACATCCAATGACCGGATTGACTTCAAATTTAGTACACTTATTCAGGGTAACAGTAGTTTAGTCTTGACCGACGTTTTTCTTGTTCACATTTTTTTCGTTATACATTAATAATAGTGATGTGATTTTTTTCTCGAAAAACCGCCACAAAATTCGAAATTCTGTTTTGATAATTAAAACACGTTGAGGCCTTAGTCCACAGTAACGGGTATAAAATCATGTGCGAATTTAACAATTTTTTTTCGTATGAAAAAGTGATTCACTCATAAAATTAATTACACATCAATTTAGCATGAATATCAAGCTGTTAGAATTTTTTTTTCGATGCTCAAAATGGCCGGCTATTCGAAACTTTTCGAAACAGCTTTTTTCCAATTGGCGTGACAAATAACTTCAACAATTTTCACTCGATTTACTTCAAATTTAAAAGTTATGTTCCTAATTGCATTTCGCAGAGAAGCACGTACGGAATTTCTGATTAATCGAAAACTTTTCATTTTATGAGCAGTTTATGAGCAGTTATAACTTGATTGATGAGAATTTTTGTCTTTTGTTCTAGGTAAAAAATTGTGGATGATAAATATCACGCCGCGGAGTGCCTAAAAAAAAGATAAAAGAAAATATTAGTAGTCGGCCATTTTTTACATCGGAAAAATATATATATATATATTTTTTCTAACAGCTCGATATTCATACTAAATAGATGTGTAATTAATTTTATGAGTGAATCACTTTTACATACGAAAAAAAATTGTTAAGTTCGCACATGATTTTATACCCGTTACTGTGGCCTAAGGCCTTAAGGGGTTACCCCACTTGCGATTTTGAAAAAATCGATTTTTTTATTGCATTTTTTGAAGTATAAGTATCTGAGAATATGTCCTGAAAATTTCAAGTCGATCCGAACAAAATTGACTGAGATATGAGCGTTGAAAGAGAAGAATCCGTGAATTGAAGAACTGAAATTGAAACTTTAAACGCGTTTTTCTCAAAATGGCATTTCTGAAGTCGGTGACCAAGATTACTCGAACACTAATGAACCGATCTTCTTGAAATTTTGCAGGCTTATGTAATACATAAAAATGTAGTCTTTAATCGTTCGATTTTTTTTTCGAAAAAAAAAATGGCCGTTTTATAGCCAAAAAACGGCCGTTTTTTTTCGTTAAAATCGAACCATTACCTTTGACCGTCCGCCATTTTGTGAAAAATGAATATTTTTTAAAATCCTTCGATTAAAGACTAGTTTATACTTATATTTGACTAAATCCATCCGCATTTTTTTTCAGATGATCCACTTCGCCGCAATGTTGGTCACCGCAAACCGTGTATATAAAAACATTATTTCATTGACGGCCATTTGCCACTAAACAATGTAATATTTTTCAATAAAAAAAATTACTGAAAGTTCTTTAAGATGTGTTCTTTAAGATGGTATATTGATCGATTAAAAAAGTTTTGTAGTTTTCTTTAAAAAAATTCATGAAAAAGGCCTTTTTTGCGCTACAAGTGGGGGTAACGCTTTAAAAGAGCAGCTCGGTCAAGTCTTAGGCGAAGTTATCTATTTTTTTAAATCTCGTTTTCTTGTTTCAGATCAACCACGTGGCCAAAAACAAGTAACCATTGAGCCCTTCACGTCCAAAGGTCCTTCACGAGATTGTTAACAACGTCTTATCGATCTTATAAATGTATAATTTTATATAATTTATATATCATTCATATTTATATTTACATATGTACAGTCTTATATAATGTATAAGATAATTTATTATCTTATATAATTTATAATCATACATACAAATTATCGATACTTTTTAATGAAATTTAGTACACGACTTTATCAACAAACATACAAATAAATGTCCAAACGATGTTAAAATCATTTTTCGTATATCTTCAATTTTATTTTTCTTCGAATAACTCTGATTTTCGAGTCGTCAGAGTGGCCTAACCCCTCAAAAATAACGTGTAATGCGGAAAGAAAGAAAAAATACGTCTTCGCAGGCCTCGCATATTTAGTGATTTTCCGATGAAAAATAAAAGAGACGCACGAGATGTTGAGGTCGAGGCGATGACAGAATGTGCACGAGTCTCGATTGCATATGAAAGACACAACACGAGGACCCTCACCGAGTCAACCACTGGACTTTGAGCTTCGAATATTCTATAGTCACGACATGCGGTCCTCGGATAACTAACACTCGGCTCGTCGGATCGTTCGATCATCGTGCGCGAATTAAATTCACTCCACGAATCCTTTGTCGTTCTTCACACACCGATATCTGTACAATTTTCACTCGCACGCCGTTTTCTTTGGATATCGTTGCATTCTCGGGTTAACTTCGAAAATTCGAGAGACAGGAAGGGGGAAGAAAGAACACGAGGAAGGCAAACGCGATCCGCAAAGACGACTGATTTTGGCAATCCTGCAGGCTCCAAGAGCTGAACGTGTCGAAGCTCGTAGGAGGGGCGAACTTGCGCAAAACAACGATCAATAATTCTCGCTTCAACTACACGCGTGGCTTACTTCTTTCTGCAAGGCTGTACAGGTCGAATCAATGCCTTCGCAGTTTGCATTTTAAGCCGATCTTTCGTTACGTTTTCAAGCAAACTGCTTCAAGCAACACTGGCAACAGAAAAATCCTATTGATACTGACTAACCGCGTATATTTGATTTTTTAAATGTGAATTAACTAGATTTATCGTAAAATCAAATTTTTCCTGACGCATTCCATTCTCGGAATTATTCATTTCAAATGTATTTATTTATTCAAATCAAAATCTATTTAATATCGTTTAATAACTAAATATTTTATTTAAGGAGGTACGATCAATTCCACGGGGTCAAAAAAGACTAAATTTATTTTACCCACAGCTGCTCTGACTGATGTTTACTCACGTTGATTATTCGTATTATCGAATAATCGATAATAATAAATATAATAATAAGATAATAATATAAAAATAATAATAAATAATAAATTAATAAATGATGAGCTATTTCGTCGTTCTGACCATTTTCAATCAGAAATTGAAACTTTCTTGTAATGTAGTGCTTCAACTACACGGTGAAGATTGATTTTCTTATTTTTTACAATATCTATTAAATCTAATCTTTCGAATTTCAGTTTTCCAACGGGTTTAGCTGGATACATGAGCAGAAAAATCACCATCACCGCACTTCCGGTTGACCGTCTCCATAAGACGACGTGCTTCGGTAACTCAAAGTGCTCGACTTTGCAGTTTTATTGCGAAAAAAAGCTAAACTAACCAAATTTTGGAAACAGGCGCATAAAGTATTCGTCAAAATCACATAAAAATTTCAAATCCGAAAGTTGGATTTGTACTAATGATCGTACCTCCTTAATCCTAATAAATCTGTGATTCGGTTTCATCTGTTCAAAAAACAATTTAGTTGAATCCACTAAATGTATTTAATTTTTTAAATTGAAATTAAACAGAATTTTCCTAGTCAGCCATTTTTCTATTTGATCGAACTAATAATCTGTCGTTATTGCAACATACACATCAAGGGAGGTTGGGGGTTGAGAGGGTGGAGGGAGCGGAATTATTTATATATATATATATATATATATATAGGTTATGTTTGAAAAATCTATAGTATGTTATTGGATAAAACTCTCTCATTATCACAATGATATTAACTAAATGATATAGTTTATGCGATACAACAAATAATTGTGGGAATTCATTTGGTCTCTCATGCCATATCTTCGACTAGGATGTTACAAGCACTCGATAGCATAGGGCCAGCGTCCGTAGCTATAGGTAGGTAGGTTCCAAGTTCGATTCCACATAGGCGAAATATTTTCTTCGAAAAAAATCATTTCAGAAGGCCAGGGAATGACGAATTACGATACAAAATCATTCTGGCAAAACTCAATTAAGTGTTTCATTTCATTTTGGATTTATGAAATATTTTATGCATATAGTACACTTGGATTTACAGTGTATATTGTAAGCAAATAAAGATTTATTTAAATCGAATCTTTATTTATTTAATTGGAATATATTGAATATTTTAAACGAGTAGCTAAAACAAAGAAAAATATATATTTGAAACAAATAAGATCGTAGTAGGCCGTGAGACAAGGAAGAAACCCTATTTGATTCAAATAGATTCTATTTAAATGATTTTTTTCTCAGTTTTATCATGGAAAATATGATTTGTCATGGAATTGAACGAAGGAGGGAGAAATGTGCATGTTCCGCACTTACCTAATTTTATGAGATTGAAGTTTGCACCGTTGGAATACAACGGAAAATGATAGTGCTTCGTTGCTCGAATTTCTTGTGGTTAATCTTCATTACGAAAATTCATAAATCATTTTTTAAAACGCTTATTTAGAGATATATGATTTAAATCTGCAAGGAATGTAGAGTAATGAAAATAAGGAAATTAATTAAAAAAAAAAAAAGAATCATCGTTGGAGGCCAACGATGCAAAATTCAAGACCATCTAATTACTCATATGGTCTTTCTCCAAAGACAATTATTGATCGACTCAATTGCGTTGACGGTGTCGGTTCTCATATCGTATATACACGTATGACGTGACTATTAAGGAGGTTGGAGCGTCCAGTTAAGTCCAACGACGGTTTATAAATTATTCTTTTTCAATGAATCTGAAAAAAATGCATACGGAGTATAGATTTGTTCTGTAGATGCTAATTTTTCATAAAATCTTTAATTGAATGGCAAAACTACGCATTTTTATTACGTAAATAAGTAAAAAACTTTTGTGCTACTACCATCTTGAAAAACTATAACATTATCGATGATTATGAAAAAACTGCGTCAGCGAATGTTTTATACGACGTTGAAGTTTGCATCGAATGCAACGAAAATGATTTTTTCAAATTGATTATTATCCATTTTTATCATCAATAATCTTATCCTGCAAATGTGAGCAGCGGATTTCGGGTGAAAATCCTCAAAAATCGTTTGGGTGGCTTTCGTAGCCCAAATTTGCCAAAGTTTGGGAACTTTCGTTGCGTTCCAACGATGCAAACTTCATTTCATATATTTTATACCGTTCAGAATGAAATTTGGGTAATTTATAGTTATGCCTATTTATGTTTATGCCGCGAGATTATTAATTGTTGCCTTTAATTAATATTAAGTGTTGCCGAAATACGGCAACTTCGCGGACATTGAGGATGACAGCAATGTTCTTCGTTCGCCAGTCAAGATTCGTAATCTTTAATCAAATCTTGATGGCTCAATATTGAATATATATGGCCTACGATGAACAAGATGGGTCTTTTTTTTCTCAATGTTTTCAAAGGTTGAGTGTGCGTTAATCCGTTTTTAGAAGTGGTTCATCTCAGTGCTAAATAACCGAAAAAATTACATCACCCAAAACGTGAACGTCTTGCCCATCCAACCGCATGAAAAATGACATGCATTAAATTATTTTTCATCTTTGGTGTTGAGTAGTGGAAAATCTTTAAAAAAATCGTAAAGACTCGGTATAGTTTAGAGCATAGTTTAGGGCTGGCATCTTTTGGATTTTTTCCTACGCGAATTGTAATTGTAATCTGCTGTTTGTAGTGTCCAACTCCGCCACTCGCAGCGCTAGTTGTTCTCGACCAATCCTACGCGCGCGTAGGGGCTATGCATCTATACACACACGCACACATATAACTCAAAGACTTTCCGTAGCTTCGAATTCGAGGATCGGCTGGTATGGTGAAAAATGCACCTTTTCAGTATTACGCGGATAGCCTGAGGTACGACCGTGCACAACACACGGCATTAGCGCACGAGTGTAAATAATTTCGGTAGCTTCATCAATTCCGCACCGCGGCTTAAACGCCAACGTCAAAATAGTCATAGTCGTATTTGGCGTGGGGTGGTAAGTAAGCCGTGCGGGCCTCGCGCCTGCGCAATAAGAATATTGTAAGTAACGTACTATCGCAACGGGGAGAGGTAAAACTAAATAAAGCGGTCAAAAGGCGTAGCATTTTTACATACGGTAAGAGATAGGAGGTGTCAGGCCCCTGGTTAGTGTCTAGACTGGAATGGGTCTAGATATAGGCGGCCAAATGAACATAAACGTTAACTTTTATTGTACACATCACCCAAAGGACATTACACGATGAGGCGATCGTATCATATAACGTCAATATGAGAGTATGGAATATATAATTTCTGAAAATTGTCCTACTACCAGGTGTAGAAGTATGAAACCGGAATTTCCCTATAGATGGTGCTAGCCATCAGTGTAGGGACCGTAAGACCTTCTGCAGCGCCATCTCTAACAGCTGACGAAGATTTTCAACACACAACCCAAGTTCCCTACACCGGTATATTTTTCTATAACCTCAAACATGTCGAGTTTTGTGCCTACGAAGTACGATTTGCGGACAGCATTGATTTTCTGTTATCGTTTGAAGAAAACTGCTGCAGAATCGCATCGAATGCTTGGCGAAGCTTACGGTGAACATGCTCTTGGTAAAACACGGTGTTTCGAGTGGTTAAAAGAATTCAAAAGTCGTGATTTTGACGTGAGAAACGAAGAGCGTGGGAAACCACCGAAAAAGTTCGCAGACAACGAATTGCAAGCCTTATTGAACGAAGATGATACTCAAAGTCAACAAGAACTCGTGGATCGATTAAATGTGACGCGGAAAGCCGTCTACATTCGTTTTTATCATTTTCAAACAGACGTGTAATTTTTACAAAAAAAATCCGAATTTATATTTCTACACTTGGCAACAGACGTGTAATTATATATATATATATAATCTTGGATTGTGGCTAACGCTCCAACCTCCTTAAGGTACGAGTCCCTCGACACTTGAGCTAATGGGATTACGAGTTACGTGGAAAGGCTATATATCATCCCTCGCGTAATCGCACTTTTGTACTAACGTTGGAGTTTGCATCGTTGGAATGTAACGATTTTTCATTTCATTTTTTCACTTTCATTATTATTCGAAATTTTTGTTTTTTTCTTTGCAACCTGAAGTCGTAAATTGGCAATTAAAAAACGTAAAAACGTTCGAATGATTTTTACAGTCTAAGTCGACCAAAAAGAAATTTTAACAACTAAAAAGAATTAATTCTCGTTGCGTTCCAACGATGCAAACTTCAAGATTATCTTTTATTATCGGTTACGGAGGCATGTTCGTTCCCTCCTTTATAATTCACGAGAACATTTTTTTATCCTCTCAAGTTCTTCTATTTTATTCTCGCTATTAAAGTATCTCTGGACAGTAAAATCTTATCAAAATTCATGTAGGCACGCGTTTGAACGTTTGCAACCCCCCCCCCCTCCCCCCCCCCCCCCCCACGTGTTGACTCATATCGTAGCGAGCACGATAAACATAGTTCTTTCATGATAATACACAATTGCGCGTTTGTTCGCAGTGGATGAATCATTTTCCTATATTACGATTCTCTGCGCGGAACGATTTTAAGAAAATGTCAAACTCAACAAATACATTTTTTCAAAGCCGATTTTGAACTTTGATCTCACGATTATGTGTAAATTTCACGGGGCAAAGTGCGTATCGGGCCTGGACGATCGTATCGGGTTTGAGCGATATCGGTGGCTGGAACGGAGGAGTTTCGTTTATTTAGCAGGGACGTTCGTCGCGACGTTCGAGTGGATGCGTGGATCGCATCCGCTCGAAACTCGTAAACTCTCACTATATTTAGCACAACAGACGCGGAATGAGAATCAAAGGAAAGGAAAATGGATCGCGTGAATTGCGAGGGGTGTTATTTGCGGAGCGAATTTTCAGCGAGGAAAATCGTGCAACAATCATAAAGAAATAATTTGACAAAACAAAACTGCCGTTCGTAATGACGATTGAATTTTCCACGACGAGTCGATGCGATCGAACCAACACGAGATAAGGTTGAAAAAAGGATTTAAAAAATTGAAAAAATTGCCCACGTACCTTGTTGCTGACACCCATCTTGCCTCAGTGCTAATTTGCCGAAGATTCAATTAGTCTGAAAATGCGGACGGGATGCACGGCAGTGTGATTCGATTTCACTCAAGACGGACTCTTTCTCGTCTTCGTCACGTATTTAAAAATATATATTATAATTCAACGAGTACGAAATTATTTCATACGTATTCCTATTTTTCTCAGTGTTTACGAGAGAACACCGAACGAGCCCGTTCAATTGCAGATGAAATTTCAAATTGGAGAATATTCGAGTCCGTGGGCAACGTTCCCGATCGGCCTGCAATCGTGCGACTGAGAAGGTGCAACGAGCCTTGGAAGCCTCGCGTCTGCGCAATTATTATTCGTCTCGTCTTTATTCTCGAAGCGAAAGCCTCGATGATGCGTTATCCACTAAGCGTAGAGAATAAATGAGCAGAGTGAAGCAGCGACGGCAGGCTTGATTTGGAAATAAAACTGAAAACTGAGCGCGTGGTGGTACTGGAATCGTGGAACACCTGATTTCTACGGCTGCAGGGAGGGGGACGGTATTGCGAGTCACGGGAAGGGCGGCGGTGAGGCTTGGCCGGGAGCCAATCGCCGAGCGCGCCACTCGGCTGGCCACCAACCGCTGTCGCTCGGCTCTCCCCCTCCCGCGACTCCGGCGACACGTACGTCTCCGGAAGTTGCCGCAGCAACGCCACCTGCCGACGCGCGCCGTGTCTCACCGCGAGTTGCCCCTCGTTACTGTAGTTTTGGTTCTACGATTTGTAAAACGAACGCAACGTAGTCAAAGTTGCCGCGCTGGTCGTAGCGAATTCGTTATATTCGAAAGAAAGGGAAAAACAAATGGTGGCGTGACAGCAGACGCTTTGACGCGAGTGAAGTGCCAAAACCGCGACGCACACTTTAACACACGACGCAACTCTACTTCGGTTGGCCTTTACATGTGACTTTTGTTTACGATAGGTGGACACGCGTGACGTTATGTAAGAATTTTTCTTTCCGTATACTTGTTGTTTTTAGAGGATAATGACTCGATTGACGCCGACGCGAGGCCCCGAGCCACGTCTCGAGGACGCACCGGCGGGGCGGGGGGGGGGGGGGGGGGGTGAAAGAACACGCTGGTAAACAATTTTCTCGATACAACTAAGCTATAACGTTTCAAAGGAAAAAAATCGATAATTACGAAAAGACACTTCCTCGCATTCGTATGTACAGTAGCGTAGCGCGTGTGACTCGCGATATCGCGATACTTCAAAGCTATTTTTCAACCATTTACGGACTACTTTGCATGTCCAAAGTATGACGTAAATCACTCCGTGGGCAAAATGTACGAGATGTGCGTACAAAAGAAAACAGACCTCATCGTGTGTCGTTAAGGAATCATCGCAGTGTAAAATTGTCAAAAAATCGATTTTTTTGCATTATCCGATAGTACAAACGCTTATAAACATCGACCTGGCATGGCACGATTGACCCTATGTAAACAATTCACATGAAAATTCCGCACTCGGAACTTTGCACGCGTTTTTCTCGAAATGTTTTTCAAAACTGTACACTCAAAGGAAAAGTTTTCAAGCTATCGGTCTCAAATTTTGACTCGACATTCTTCACGCCATTCTTTATCTTACTATCGAAGCTTTTTTTCAATCTTCATAGTTTTTTTTAACGAAAAACTCGAAAAATAGGCTACATTCGATACGTTTTTTCAAACCGCCCCCATTTTGTCAATTTTGACTTTTAAAAAACCTTTATAGCAAGATAGTGGCTTTCATACTGATTAATAATCTTTTGACAAATTTTGTTTCAGGTAATATTTACGGCCACAACCGTGTACACCGTGAGGGCTTCTCTTTTTTGGAAAACATTTTCAACGGTTTCAATGTAATAATGAAATTAAACTAAACGTTGAAAAATATATTTTCTGTTCTTTATGAGTGCTTTGATTCGGCGTTAAAAAATCAGACTGATCAGGGTATTTCATCCATCGAAGAAAAAAAATCGCGTGCATCAGCTATTTTTCGATCCGTTACGCTGTTATGATTCCTTAAGGTAGAACGAGCACGCCCTTGATTTCTATAGATTTCGTTCAAATTTTAACCAGAACAGTCACCTATCTAGATTGGCAGATAATAGGTTTTAAAATAGGTATTTAAATATAGGTATTTAAAATTGCAACGTATGATAATAGGTATTTAAAATTGCAACTTTTAACACTGCAGGGTCTGCATTGACCGGTCAAAATTGTACCGTTGGAGTCACAATCTGGGACAGTGTCAGTAACTGGGCCGTTTACCTTATCTCTTGTAAATTTGCAAACAACCCATCTAATGATTCTCGAACTTTGAAAACAGTGTTTCGAGAAAAACGCGTTTGAAGTATGGTGCTGCCACAATACGAGGATTGTTTGAAAAATAATATATAAAATATAAAATAAAAAAAACAATAAATAAAATTAAATTAAAATAAATAACGTACATTCTATTTTCGATTTGTTTTTGTTATGTTGGTACACGTGTCCCCAACATATGTTGGCATTATCAGCCATTTTGCATATTTAGTTTGTTTTTGACAGACGTAAAGGTTAGACGTGTTGTGGTGTGTGTGGCGACTTTTTGCTATCGATTTGTGGCGAAAGAATTCATGCACGGAGAAAAATACGGCCTCAAATTCTAACACTGGTAGCCAGAATTTTAATATTCAGTGCTAGAAAAGTACAGCAGTTCGGAATTCTAAGACTTGTTATAGAAGTGTAAAAATGATTCTCACACCGTATAGTAAAAACGATGCATGCATTATACTTTTGAAACTATTCTCGCATAGGCGCGAGTCCTGTATGCTGTCTAGTGAAAATAATGCGTGCTTTGTCAAATACCAAGCTTTATTACACGCTATATTTTCATATGGATTTTACTATACGTATAGCATGAATCTTCGTGTATGTATAGATTTCACTATACACATAGCATAAATCTTCGGCGAATAGCGAAAAATATTACGAAGTTATTAGTAAAGTGTCACTCTTTATGTTGTACTTTTTGTAGAATAGTGGAAACTAATTGTTCCAATCACGTGGGCAAAATATTTCTCGAATACTACTAAAAATCACAATATGCGGAATAAAATGTATTATTTGTATCAGTTTACGTGCCATGTCGTGGGTTAAAATTTAAATCTCTTCATTATTACTATACCATAATTACAATTTTTATCTTCCATTCAATACTTTTTGATATTTAATGATATTTTTTTGTAGAAGCATAGTATCAATTCTAAACTTCGAGGCCCCTGTTTTCTCCGTGTGGCTTTTGCATCACGATAATGCACCTGCTCACACATCGTTGCTTGTTCGTATTTTTTTGGCCAATAACAACACCGTAATCATGCCTCAGCCACCGTATTCGCCGGACTTGGCCTCCTGCGACCTTTTTCTGTTCCCAAAACTGAAAAGACCCTCGAAAGGACGAATATTTGCCACGATTGAGGACATAAAGACCCCATCGCTGGGAGACCTCAAGGCCATGCCAAAAAGCGCATATCAGAAGTGCTTAGAGGATTGGAAAAAGCGCTGGCACAAGACTATTATATCTGAACGGGATTACTTTGAAGGGGACGAAATAGATATTGATAAATAAATAAGTATTTTTCGAGAAAAATAAAGTCACCTTATTTTTTGACCAAACCTCGTACAATCGAGTTTTATATGCGTAACTTCCATAACAAGTTTTTTTTACAAAATGGTATTTTTCTCACCGGTACCTTAAGGCCTCAGGCCACTCTAGAGGCCGAAAAAATAGGCTTTTTAAGGATTTTTTTTTACAGAAAAACTACAAAATAAATCGAGATTACAAAAAAGCGTGTTTATCATACATATCAGTGACTGTATACAATCATTTTTTTGAAACGATTCATTTCAATATGGCGCTGTGCACATTTTTCTGCATACTTCCTCTATTTCTCTAAAATATTTACAAATCCCTTTTTCTATCATTTCTCCCAACATATGAGTTCTCCCTTTATCGCCCGAATGTCCACTCATTCCTCGGCTTGCATTCTCCGTTACGAGTGGCCATCCTTTTTCTCATATTAGGAGGTGCTCCAGTGCCTCCGGTCCCAAGTATGGTGCTGCTCATTTTCAGGGTATATAGCCAAAAAGTCATAGCATCGAATAAAAATATTTTGGGAAAGTGCACTTTTTGGACCCAGCTAGATGTAGCATGTTACGACGTACATACATATTCCCAACTGTTGGACCTGTCGCGGAGATATTCATTTTTTTAATCTGTCGCTCGGTACGGCTGAATGATTATCTTACGATATACGTACCTAGCTTTCTTTATATTCTATATAATATATAATCTATTATCTATATAATTAATATAATAATTAATAGAATTAATATATTTTTTTTTATTATTATGTATTTCTCAGAGGTACGGGGGGGCCTTCCTCTTTTTACCATCCCCTCCTTTTATTCCTTCCATTCCTTCCGACATTCACAATCCTTCCAGAGCTCCCTACATTCCTTCCAGAGTTCCCCCGCAGAGTGTTGACCGCAGCCACTCTTTCCTAATGCACTACTTTATCGCATTTGCACGAGGGCCCAGGGAAACTGCGGAAAACCTGGGCCGATACAGGCGGCTATATTTCGCTGAGTTTCAGTTATATTAAACATCAGAAACTCAGACAAACTGCCTCCCGCTCAAAGATTGACGCGCAAACCAGTGCACGGGCAAGCGGTCACCGCTCCAAGTATTGGCAGCCTCCAATGCTGCTTAACTTCAGTGACTGCCGAGCCCGCACACCGACCGCGCGCCTACCTCTGTCGGCCTAGAATTAATATAATATATCTATATAATATATTATATTAATTCTATATAATATAATATATATTATTATATTATATATTCTATATAATATAATAATAATAATATATATATTATAGATATTATATAGAATATTATAGAATATAATATATATAATATAATGAAAGTTAGGTCTACCTAGCTTTCTTTACATTCTGCGCCTCAGGAGGTTAAAATATAGTCGCGCCAACACAATACGTGATATGTACGATGAATACCGGGTGACATGTACACTGCTGGACGTGATGGACAGCTGTCGCGAATATTAACGGTCTTCGCGAGATAAATTCACATAGACCGCTAATTGTGCTGCTGTAGCAGCAAGCTCGGGTGTCGGGGATTCGGTGTAGCCGGCACTTTTCAGTCGTTGAGTCTGCAGTACTTGTACAACGTCGAATATTCTGTTCCAGATTCGGACCCGACCAATTTGTAAGTTTAAAAACTCAATAGCATCCCGTTGATCACTTGGACTTTCGAGAATTAAAATCTAAATGCTTGTAGACAACTGAAATTTGTATCACCGAGATTTAGAATGCATTGAGGAGGTGCGATCACTTCCACGGGGTCAAAATTGCACGTGAACAAATAAAAACTGAAAAATTAGATTGTCAACGAATCGGCAGTAATCTTCGTAATAATAATATTAACATATCCACCATAAAGATGGACTAAGAAGACAAAAACAAAATCAGCCGGAAACCTATTAAAATAGGCTTGTATTACCTCAGCGGAATTAACACGATAGGCAGAATATAATTATACATATTATTGATACGCGATAAATGATAAAACTCCATAAATTGTTGTTTGCATATTTTGTGGCGGCTTCTATTCAAATTAATTTCAAAACGAAGCTGGGTTATGTTCGCCAAACGCATCAGCTGTTACTCGTGACGTTGCTGAGTCTGTGGGTGCTATTTCGTCGTTTTGACCATTTTCAACCGAAAATTGAAACTTTCTTCTAATGTAGTGCTTCAACTACACGGTGAAGATTGATTTTCTTATTTTTTTTACAATATCTATTATATCTAATCTATCGAATATCAGTTTTCCAACGGGTTTAGTTGGATACGTGTGCAGAAAGACCACGACACCGCATTTCCGGTTTACCGTCTCCATAAGACGACGTGTATTCGGTAACTCAAAGTGCTCGACTTTGCAGTTTTATTGCGAAAAAACTAAGCGGTCAAAATAGCTCAAATTTTGGCAAGAGACGCATAAAGTATTCGTCAAAATCATATAACAATTTGAAATCCGAAAGTTGAATTCGTAGTAATGATCTCACCTTAAATATCGAAAAAACAATCAGTTACGCAACATAGGGAGACTTGTTATGCTCGAGTTGAAGCTTTGTCCACTTGGTAATACACACGAGACTTCGTAGACTCTAGTTACAGGACTGTAGGGGCTAAAGTAATACTTCGATTTATATTTTTTAAGCCGACCGTAATTATCGCGTTGGGTTTGACGTGACAACAAATTAAGCCGTTTCTCTCTTCGTTCGTTGATAGTACTCGAAAAAAGATGTGAATTTTGAGCTCGAACGGTTTGTTTTCGGACATTAACGAAACTTATAGGTTAAGGCGGACCCCCACTTGTAGCGCAAAAAAAGGCCTTTTTCATGAATTTTTTTAAAGAAAACTACAAAACTTTTTTAATCGATCAATATACCATCTTAAAGAACACATCTTGAAGAACTTTCAGTAATTTTTTTATTGAAAAATATTACATTGTTTAGTGGCAAATGGCCGTCAATGAAATAATGTTTTTATATACACGGTTTGCGGTGACCAACATTGCGGCGAAGTGGATCATCAGAAAAAAAAATGCGGATGGATTTAGTCAAATATAAGTATAAACTAGTTTTTAATCGAAGGATTTTAAAAAATATTCATTTTTCACAAAATGGCGGACAGTCAAAGTTAATGGTTCGATTTTAACGAAAAAAAACGGCCGTTTTTTGGCTATAAAACGGCCATTTTTTTTCGAAAAAAAAAATCGAACGATTAAAGAGTACATTTTTATGTATTAAATAATCCTGCAAAATTTCAAGAAGATCGGTTCATTAGTGTTCGAGTAATCTTGGTCACCGACTTCAGAAATGCCATTTTGAGAAAAACGCGTTTAAAGTTTCAATTTCAGTTCTTCAATTCACGGATTCTTCTCTTTCAACGCTCATATCTCAGTCAATTTTGTTCGGATCGACTTGAAATTTTCAGGACATATTCTCAGATACTTATACTTCAAAAAAATGCAATAAAAAAAATCGATTTTTTCAAAATCGCAAGAGGGGGTAACGCCATAAACGTGGAAACCCCTAGTTAACTGCCTCTGTCGAATGAGCCAATCGCAGTCGAGCGTTAAGTGGCGGGTAATTCAAAATCGGCGGGTGCTTAAAACGTACATAGTATTACAGCATCTGAAGTTTATGATAAAACGTATTCATCCGTCCGCTCGACATTTTCAACGTTTTCTCGACTTTGTCGAAAAGCTCTTCATAAAATGTTGGACGTTGAACGTTCTTCACCGTGTAAATAACCTAGAGCTGATGATGCTGTGGTCACAGTCAGTCGTGCCAATGACGGAAACCGCCGCTATTGCCAAGTCTCGCTTATTTCATCTTGAATAAAATTGCAACATATTTGATTGCAAAAATGATAACTATTAATATCAATTTCTCAGCTGAGAAATATTGCGATGTTGAATAAGTTCTCGCTGTTATTTCGTGAAAATTAATGCTTTGTTTTAAAAGATCATTCGTAATGCTTTCAACCGTTTCGAAAGCGTTGTGTGATCAACTCCTAATGCTTCCATGCAACACATGGAAATCATTATTGTTGAAACGTTTTAACCAAAAGCTGCATGTTGCTTCCGACGGAGTATGGTTGCCGTAAGCCTCATCACCGATTCTGTGTGCTTCAGCTGTCGATGTTTTTAAATAATGTAGTGCGATAAAATTCCCCGCGCATACCCTTTTGTGGCACGAAATTTTACATGTTCGAAACCATTTGAAAAAATAGTTATAAAAAAAAATTGGCACGAAATTTGACATGTTTGACACGATGAAAAAAAAAAGTTGTTTACACTTCAGCGAAATGACATACACTGAATTTCAAGCTTGCTTATAGTACTTGTGCATAGATGCGTTACCATCTTAAGCTAAGCACGCACTTCTGGTAACACCATCTGATGGGAAACAGGGAAAACTTATTCAACTCCGTAGTATTTTTCAACAATATTATCCGTTGGGAATTGCCTTATAATAATTATTAATTTTTACGTGAAATTTTATTCGCAAACAGTTAGTAGCCTGCCGAAAATTCATTGTATTCTCATCTTCATTCTTGCAGTCGAAAAACGGTATCGAAACTCTTTCAAGCAAATATTCTTTGCGATCCGTCTAGTTACTTATCGCGATTACCGAAACGATGAAATATCCTATTATGTTTTATATATGTATATGCGTTGAATTGAAGCGTGTACGATACGTTGAACATGTACGATAATCAGGAAAATGGCATTCCGTTCTCTCCGCCCGAAAGATAAGATAAGGTACCTGCACGGTAAAAAAAACACGTTACTGCTCTCTTTCGCTAGACTGGTTGTTACTTGTCTTGTGGTTTTTAATCATATACAGGGTGTATATACAGGGTGTCCTGTTGTGAATGGATAATCCTGCGACTGTCGATAGGTCAGATCATGTCCAGCTATATGCTGGAGTTTCAGTTTAGTGTAAGTCCCACGGGTTTCGAGGTTTTGGGCCTTGTCATTTTTTTTAATAATCTGTTTTTGGTTTTTCTCATGCCATTTCTACAAATGATATGAATCGACAATAACTGGGCAAATATTAAAAGTAATTGGCACGATATGCGTAATACACTTTTTTACACCGCTGTCTACGAAATCAGATACCGATTTTAAGACGAATTCAGCGACTTACAACATAAGGTCTTAAAATCGGTAATACTGTCATCGAAAAAAAATGTTGTGTTCCATTTAAGGCGTTACCCCCACTTGTAGCGCAAAAAAGGCCTTTTTCATGAATTTTTTTAAAGAAAACTACAAAACTTTTTTCATCGATAAATATACCATCTTAAAGAACACATCTTGAAGAACTTT
This sequence comes from Ophion costatus, assembly GCA_951751655.1. Taxonomy (NCBI): domain Eukaryota; kingdom Metazoa; phylum Arthropoda; class Insecta; order Hymenoptera; family Ichneumonidae; genus Ophion; species Ophion costatus. The sequence goes on along the minus strand of OX632359.1, from coordinate 43,220,545 downwards.
CAGTAATTTTTTTATTGAAAAATATTACATTGTTTAGTGGCAAATGGCCGTCAATGAAATAATGTTTTTATATACACGGTTTGCGGTGACCAACATTGCGGCGAAGTGGATCATCTGAAAAAAAAATGCGGATGGATTTAGTCAAATATAAGTATAAACTAGTCTTTAATCGAAGGATTTTAAAAAATATTCATTTTTCACAAAATGGCGGACAGTCAAAGTTAATGGTTCGATTTTAACGAAAAAACGGCCGTTTTTTGGCTACAAAACGGCCATTTTTTGTCGAAAAAAAAATCGAACGATTAAAGACTACATTTTTATGTATTAAATAAGCCTGCAAAATTTCAAGAAGATCGGTTCATTAGTGTTCGAGTAATCTTGGTCACCGACTTCAGAAATGCCATTTTGAGAAAAACGCGTTTAAAGTTTCAATTTCAGTTCTTCAATTCACGGATTCTTCTTTTTCAACGCTCATATCTCAGTCAATTTTGTTCGGATCGACTTGAAATTTTCAGGACATATTCTCAGATACTTATACTGCAAAAAAATGCAATAAAAAAGGTCGATTTTTTCAAAATCGCAAGTGGGGGTAACCCCTTAAAACAGTGGAGTTAACCTTGACGTCGCTTCAGCGCCTGCACCGATAAAAAAATAGGGTGGTCCAGTATGACGACCTTCTCGAACACCGAAACGTTTGTCTGAAACGTCGTTGGATATTATCAATAGTTTGAGTGCTATTGCTCTGTAACACTTTATGTGCCTCACCCTGTGTTTAATATATGTACAGAAAGGCGATAATACTTACAGTTTCGGTAGTAAATAAAATTACTACGTTTATAGTAAGTGTTCGAAGTGACCATCGTTATCAATGCGTACGTTATTATGTACGTTTACACATTTCTTAGACAGGTACAGAAAGTACAGAAAGGCGATAATACTTACGGTTCACTTCAATGAAAATAAACACGGTTTTAAGGACACTTTAGTAAGTTTGCCGGATAAGATAAACACGAAAAGATTAGTATCGATAAATCGGTCAATCGAGTACAATGTATCCGTTTGAAGAGCAAGTCGATATGCTTCTTATTTATGGCGAATGCCGACAAAATTCTGTAAGGGCAAAAGCCTTGTATGGTGAACGATATCCACATCGGTCTCAGCCTTCGCGTCGAACATTTAGAAATGTGTGTGATAAACTTAAGCAAACCGGTAGTTTAAGTGTCCGTAGTAGTGCACGCCAGAAACGCGCAACGAATGAAGAAATGGAAATCGGTGTGCTCGCAAGTGTGTCTCGAGATCCTCACATTAGCTCGCGACAAATTGGAAATGAATCTGGCATTAGCAGGAGCAGCGTACTTCGCATTTTGCGCCGTCACAAACTGTAAGTATTATCGCCTTTCTGTACTTTCTATGACCTTCAATGACCTTATGTTATAGGTCGTTGAACTCGTTTTAAGCTCCTCTTTCATGATACAGAAAAAGCAACATACCGACCGATTAAAAAAAAATGGAGTTGACCTTCAAATGTCCGAAGTACCTCCACCTGCAAAAAACCATTATCGCTACCGGATGGCCCCTTTCGTACTGTGCAATTTCATTTCAGCAAATATTTCTGCGAACCTTATAGTTTCGAAGATATACAAGGTGATATAGTTATTAATCCAGCCTGTGTATATATGTATGTATGTATGTATGTATATGTATATGGGGCATTACTAATTTTTAATTTTTTTAATTTAAAAAAATAAAATACTATGTTATGCAAGGAGTATTTTCAGAAATTTGTAAACTTTTGTCGTATGTATTTCAGAAGTTACGATTTTTCGAAAAATCTGGATTTCAGAACGTTCGGAAACGGTCTAACGCCGATATCTCTTAAATTAATCGATATATCGAAAAATGTCTATAGATCGATTTTTTTCACATTAGTTCATACTTTCATAAAAAAAGAAAAACGATTTCAAATCATCGTTATCAAAAAATTTTCAGCGTGTACGGTGAAAACTATTTTTTTAAAAGATGATTGCCATTTTTTTTTTCAAAAAAATTCTCTTATATAATATGATAAATTATATGAATTTTAACGCTAGTCTCATTGTCGGCCCATTTTTCTTTGTATTTTTTTTTCAATAAATTCAATTTTTTTCACGATAATTTCGAGTGTTTTGTACGAATCATATTTTGTCGCATTCGCAATATTTTTTAAATGTTTTTGTACCATTTCTAAGAAAAATCACGCCTACACTTGGCAAGCGAAAAATAATTCTTCAACATATTAGATCGGGCTACTAATTGTAAAATTATCACTACAATTGATAATTCCAAATAAGTACAATCATTATTACTTACGAGTATTATTAGTAATAAAAATGATTAGTAATTCATACGAAACACTCAAAATTTTCGTGAAAAAAAATTGAATTTATTTTTTAAAAATCCAAGGAAAAATGTGCCCACAATGGGACTAGCGTTAAAATTCATATAATTCATCATATTATTTTAGAGAATTTTTTGAAACAAAAAAAATGGCAATCATCTTGCAAAAAAATAGTTTTCACTTTACACGCTGAAAAAATGTTGACAACGATGATTTAAAGTTGTTTTCCTTTTTTTTTATGAAAGTGTGAACTAATATGAAAAACATCGATCTATAGACATTTCTTCGATATATCGATAAATTTAAGAGATATCGGCGTTAGAACGTCTCCGAACATTCTGAAATCCAGATTTTTCGAAAAATTGTAACTTCGGAAAGACGTGCGATAAAAATTTGTGAAAATACATATTATAGCATAGCATATTATTTTATAAAAAATAGGATTTTATAAAAAAAACTATTTTATAAAAAAAAATTTTTAAATAAAAAATGGTCAGGGTCACAGCCGAGCGAAATGGCATGGAATGCCTCATAAGTATATCAAAATTTTGTCCGTACTGTGTCAGTCGCGATTTGCTACGAATTATAGGATATCCTCGCGAATAATCCAAATTTTAATCTCAAATGAAATTTGTTATTTTCTTTGCTTTCGCGATAACACGTGTGTGTGTGTGTTCGTGTGTGACGTCACGATAAAATTTTACACATTTTTGTACGATTAGATTATTCATGATACAAGAGTGATATTAATTATGATTTCGCATTTGTACGTGATCTGTGAAACACCATCGAGATTTTTCTTATCGGATGATTTAAACTCGGCGGCCAGACTTTGGGTCACCTTCGCACAACCATTATCGAATCCCGACATTTTTTTAATCGTATCCGCAGATACAAATTTTTCAATGGAATTTCAGTGACGAGTTTACAGCGAACCATTATCATACAAATCTCGTAAAATCAATAATAAAGCTGCGGGAGTTTATTCAGCGTAACATGTTCGCTGCTTTAATGGCAAAACAATTGAATAGATGTACCATCTATTGAATTGTATAGAATACATATAGATATATTCGATCTAACGTAGCGTAACTTGCAGAACGTTCGTCAATTGTATACTTCATGTGCTTTTTGTAAAACGGCCAAGATTTTCGGATGGAGGGACAATTGCGAAACGTTCGTGGAATTCAATGAAAATTGTTGACTAGCCAAGAGGGAACGATTCGCTAATTTCAGAGGCCAAATTCGTGAAAACAAGGCTTTAATTAAAGAGACTGTATATGCGAATCGTGTTGATCCTTTTCCAACAAGACAAATTGTGTCTCGACGATTCGATTTTTGTGACCTTTCGGTATTATGGGGCGAGGGGGAAGGGGTTGCCTCTGTTCGTGACGCGGGTCTCGTCTGTCTTTTGTCCCCCTCAAGGCAGCCTTGTGCCCGCAGCTTTAGTAAAAATTCGATTGTATCGTGTAAATGATTGTTACTCGCGGTTCGTCTTTGAATCGCAAATAATAGTTAGGGAGCTCCCGAGCATTCTGGTATATCATTTACTCATGTTCCATAACGAGAGGTATTGCAGTTAACATTAAATACGAAAAAAAGGTGGGGAGTACTATGTTACGTGTTCGGGTCTGTCTGAAAATTGACGATTTCGCATTGAAAAAAAAGACCATTTTATAGGCAAGAAAACAGACTTTTTTTCTTCATAACTACGCCATTTTGTTAGATTTCGATATTTTTCGAAAATCTTACGTCATTGTACAGGAAATACCTTCCAGTTTAACGACATTTTTTCCTTTTTTGGTTTCGGCTACTCAATCGGTCGGAATCATGTCAGCAGTCGAGGAACTTTTTTTTGGCGCCTTCGAAGGCAGCGCATAAGTCGCTTGGATCTTAATATTTTTCTATGAAAAAATTATGTAATATAGGTCAAATATAGCCAAATATATTCTCAATTTTCCGAAACATTTAATTGAGTACTTTTCTTTAAAAAAATTCCCGAAAATCACCCAAATTTTCAGCGTTCACACTGGCCCCCTAAGTAGTTGTAAACATGTTGGGAAAGAACTCTACACGGAGAGAATTTTTAAGTATTTTTTACGTTGAAATCTCCGTAAAAATTACATTAAAAATTTGAAACCGGTGACAAATGTGCACATAGTCAAAAAGTGACACTAGCTTTTAATATTTTGCTTTCATTCATGTAAAAATTTAAGCAAGTAGCATAATTTTTTACATTTCTTTCAGTAAAAATTCTGACACATTCTCATGTAGAATTTTAACAATGGGCTGCCTCAAAAATTCCAAGTTTCTACAGTAAAAATAACCTGGACAAACTTGACATTTATAAAATCCCTAGCGAAAAATTAATTCCCTATGATTAAATAATTACTTTTTTCATCCGCGTTTCTGAACATTTGTGTTCTTGATTGCTACTTATTTTAGCATATCATCTTTCCGTAACATTGTAGACGTCCTTTATCGAAGTTTCTTTTCACGTTTCTTTGTTTTCTTGCGTAGAACTGCGTAGAACACGTTAGACTGCACGAAACCACGAGGCTTTCTTGGCCCATGTTTCGTACTATAATGCGCATGCGCGGTACCGCTGTTGCTAAGCAACGCGGGTCGGCGTCGTTCGTGCTCGTCATACTGCATCATACACAAGCCCACTCTACAGCTTGCGTTCACGTATACGCACGCTACACACAGAGCTCACGCGTACGGTCAGGCGACCTAGCCCTAACTGATTTTACTATAAAGAACGTAAAATTCCGGTGGACGCACGGAAAATTTCGGCTTCCTTTTTTAAATTTTTATGGAAAACACGCAAATTTCTCAATGTTCCACTGAAAAATTTCATTTATATTAGCACTTTTTTAACTTATTGTCGTAATCTTTACGTTTCATGAAATTTTACTATTAATTTCAGTAAAAATTCTGGAAAATATTTTAAATTTCTGTTACGCAAAAGTAAATTTTGATTCATTTCCATGAAAATTTATAATTTATTTCCTAAAAACCTGAAGAATTGTACATTTGTCACCGAGTTACTGTGATTTCACAGTAAAAAGTACTTAAAAATTCTCTCCGTGTAGTAAATCATTTGTTCGTGTTTTCGGTTTCGTCCATTTGGTCAATTATGGCCCCTAAATACGAAAAAAAATATCGGCCGATGGCTAGCTCATTGATATTGAGTTGAACGATTTTTCGAAGTTCCTGGAATTCAATGAAAATAAATGCACATAATACAATTATACGGCAGATTATTATTTATGGTATTATCATTGTCCTGATTTACCTTCATAGTAGATTGTCAAGATGCTACTGCAGTGAATCATTTATTGTCCGCTCTTTTTTTTTAGTACATTCGTGCTGTATATTGGAATCGGGAAAAATTAGAAGAAGGCTAGTTTTTTGACAGGTGATTTTGTAGGTGCCGCGGGTGCTTATGCCAAGATTGCCTAAAAATCGGGGTGAAAGATTTTTTTAGGGTAAGAAGGGGGCTTGGGCGGATTTCTGCGAATCTAAAACTCCTACGAGGTCGGCGCTATGACACAAAATATTCGGCAAAATCCGGGATTTATTTTTGTCCGCAGCGCCGAAGCCGGGGAAGTTCATTTTGGGGGTGAAAAAGTGAGGTGAAATTTTGAAAAATCAGTTTTCATTCAATAACTCATTCGGAAAAATGAATAAAATTTTTGTTCGAATGAGAACGTTGTGGCCCTTGAAAAGACGCGTCGATCGAGTATTTGATCATCCCGATCCGATAATATGTTCGCCCCCAAAAAAATTATTGCTATATAAAAAAAAATTGTTCATTGAATAACTCAAAAACAATCGATTTTTCGGGTATGGTTTAAATGTACGAAATGTAGAGAATAACTTTCTCTATGTTTTCATTTCTATGGACCACCCTTGAATTTCGCTTTTTTCAACCCCTCTCGGGGGTTGAAAATTCAAAATGAAATTCTGGGAAAACTGTTGACCGTTCGGATTCGCCGCCATGGAAAGATTTGTAGCTCGATCTCTCAACTACATTCTTGTCTACAGCGCTAAAATCGTCTCTCTTTCTTTTCGGTTTTCGAAAGTGGGGGCAACGTGCCAAAAATCAGTTTTTTGTGAATTACTCTTCGGGATATTTTTTTTCGAACTCCATTCAAATGAAAAAGTCGTAGCTTTCAAATATACGCGTCGATTGGGTATAAAGTCATCTTTAAACTACAAAAGTACCCCCCCCCCCCCCCCCCATATAAAATGATGAAATACTCTGAAAATGTTGTTTTCGTAATTACTATAATAACGTCTGCCACATGAGCAGATCATATGGAAATTTCCCTCGCCAGCTCTCTAAGTTGTAAACTTGGATCGGAAGAAAAACAAGAAAAAGTGCCATCGGGCTCCACTCGTACAATTCCGACTATTACTTTCCACAGCGTTGACGAAAACTTTCCATCGAGCAGCTAATTTTTACAAAGAGGCGTAAAAATACTTGAGATACCCTCCGTAACTTTTCCGCATTCGTGCAATTGGTGAGAAAAATAGTGCGTTGATCGTTGAACGTGTTAAGGAGATAAGCGCAAAGTCATTCGAGAGGCCAAGGAAATTATTCAGCCAATCCTCCAGCTCGAAATGAACAATGACCTTGAAAAGCTTAGAGGTCGAACAGTGCGTAACTGCATCAAACCCTTGAAGCTTTGACGGCACTATTTACATTTCCTTTATTTGTCTTATCTCCAGTGCAAACACAACATATGGAAATCTGTGTATGTTTTTTTTAAATTTCTCGTACAAAAGAAAACAGTCGATGGCCGAATGATATTCTATTCTCCCACTACACCACGTTGCAATAATTACCGAGTTTATAAGGGATCTCCTTGACTGCTTCGACAGAAATCTCGGACAGTGTGTCTCACGATTTCAACTAGGTCGAGCTAAAACTCCATTCACTTCGTCTCACAGTAAAATAAGCGTTTCAAAGTAAAAAAAAAAAAAAATGCTTCAGGCTGTGGTTTTAGTCTTTGCCATCGCGCTCCTCGATGGGTGAGTGTAAATCTCGCGTGCGATGGTTGTCGATCTCGAGCAACGATCGATCTAGTTATAAATTTACCTTATCTAATATAAACGTCATTTGAATTATACAAATATAGAGAGTTAACCGTACTTGTTAATTATTTTGGGTGTACTTCCGAAAAGCCCATACCTCTCATTAATTTGGAATTTCGTGTACCTATGTTTTTTGACTCGCTGATTACGAATATCATAGTGAAAATACCCGCAAATTTGATTTTCAAAGTCAACACTCACGAACACTAATTTTTTAACAGTTTTTCTGTTTTATTTTAGTAAATATTCATCTCAGAGGAAAATCTTTCCTGTAAAAGTTATACCCTATGAAAATATTAATCTTTTACGTTCTATACAGTTTTTATCTAAAACCATTCCGTTTCGAGAAAAATGGGATAATGGTCCAATGAGTGAAAATTGCTTAGCCCCATTGGTTTCGATATTATCGACTTACGCACTTTAACGCGGGAAGGTTGGAGTTTAGTCTTCAAAGTGCATGTTTTCATTTGCGTTTTGTTTTTTATTTTATTTTTAATTTTTTTTTCTTTTATTTTAGTTTCTTTTTGTATTATATATTATTTTTGCATTTTTTGTGATTCAGTCAATTTTAAAGTGCATGTTTTTGTTTGCTTTTTTTGTTTTTTTATTTATGTTTTTGATTCTTTTCCTTTTATTTTAGTTTCTTTTTTCATTATATACTATTTTTGCATTTTTTGTTTGGGTTTGGTTTTTCTGTTGGGCTTGCTTGGGCTTTTTATTTCATTTCGTTTTTTTTTTTACTTTGGGCTGTTTGGGCTTTTTGTTTATATTTGTGTTTGAATATTTTTTTGGTTTTGTTTCAGTTGGAATTCGATATTTTTCTTTGGGTTTGTGTGGGCTAATGAACATTATCTATATTCTTGCTGTTACCGATCCGTTACTATATAAGTAGATAATATCGAACCTAATGAAGCTAAGCAATTTTCACTCATTGGACCATTATCCCACTTTTCTCGAAATGGAATGGCTTTAGACAAATATTGTATTAAACATAAAAGATCAATATTTTTAGAGGCTACAACTTTTGTAGAAAACGTTTTTCTCTAAAATGAATATTTACTAAAATAAAACATAAAAAACTGTTAAAAAATCAGTTTTCGTAAATGTTGAGCCTGAAAATCAAATTTGCGGGTATTTTCAATATGACATTCGTGATCAGCGAGTCAAAATACATAGGTACACGAAATTCCAAATTAATCAGAGGTATAGGCTTTTCGGAACTTGATCCATTTTTTTTAATGAATCAAATGAAAATTCGAAAAAACTTCTACTATTGAAGCTTTAACAATAGCAAACTGCGTCATAACAATTTGAATAGCCTAATTTCATCCCACCATCTATATCGTTTATTTTCGGACCCAGTGTTTGTAAATACTTGAATATACATTTTCAAACGCGCGTCGTAACGATGTGACGTATTTGCGTTTAGAGGAAAGCAACATCGACGAGAAATTGTGAGAATGAAATATTGAATGGGTAATTTGTCGCCGTAGTCTTGGCGGACGATCGTCACGGTCCTTAGCGTTAACTAATTTATGGTCAAGTACCAAGGTCCTATTTATAAAATACCTGCCTCTACGGAGCTCGCTTACCAGGCGTTGCGCATTGACGTGCGACGGCACCAATCGACTCACTCATGAATCGCTATAGAAATCTCGTTACCTTTCCGAACGGGCCTTGGAGGATTTGACATTTTTCAAATCCAAGCTCAGTGTAGCAAGGCTGCGAATAAATATTTTTTCGTCGACAATGTTGAAGCGGTTGAACATTACAACGCTTTTTCCTGAAACTTGTAAAACGTTTTGCGATTTTTCCTCGTTCTCAATAAACGTACGTAGTCATCTGTTGTGCACGTTTAGTTGCCTCGAAGGCGTAGTCTGCATTTTTTTACTCGGGGCTACTAAGGAGGGACCGGGCTGACGAAAAAACTAATTTTGTTCACAGTTGTTATTCTTCTTAACGAAATTCACACGATGGTCAATGCATTCTGCTGAAGAATTTTTGCAATTAACGACGATTGATTGGCACGATAAAAGCAACGAGTAGCTCGCACCAATTTATCGCATTATTCGCTGCGCTGCGTCTCGCGTCTCGATTATTTCATCGGATCGAGTATTAATTAGTCCCACTTGAGAGAAGATGACGCACTCAAATATAACAATAACAAAATATCGGACGAAACGGCGAACGTTTTTTTTTAGGCTCCCAGATAATTGCAATATGTTGATTATTTCGTTGGTTTTCTTCTGTCACGTTATAAAATGCACAATGGTGCGAATATATGCACGAAATATATGTGGCGTCTTGATGGAAAATCCGCGCGTATTCGACTCAACATACGACGCAGTTATATCGTTGATGATTCATACAATAATCACTGCAGTTATGAAAGAATAAGACAACTGCGTTTCTCCTCTGGTTTTATGATTTTGAGTAATTGCTACGGCTACTGTGTCAGTCGTCAGCGTGTTAATTGTGCAACATTGAACAATTGTGGGGATGCCTTTGCGTGCGGAGCAATTCCTAGAACACAATGAGTCCTGAAGCGTACGTAACTAGACAGCTGAAGAACGCGCTGTTCTTTCATTTATTAAAAAGCTAATTAACAGCGGGTTTTCTTCTTCAGCAATGGCTAACGATTGTATTTTCTGCCTGATATTCAATTGTTTTTCATCGTCTTATCAGGACTCGTCGTAACGACACTACAAAGTGCAATTAAGGTATTCTTTTCGCGGAGGGTACTTTTCTAGACGCGGTTAAAAAAAATGACGCGTATATTGACAACATTTTTTTACAGATCATTTATGCACATGGTTAAGTATGTGTAAAGAGATATAACATAACAAAGCAATGTATTATTTTTGCGCGCGCGTTTAATGGTGAAAGTTCTCGGCATCGATGTTGGTTTCTGAAAAAAATAACATATTTATAATTGCATAATGAATGCATCTTCAGTGTGAACCAACAATATTATTTTTTTTAAATTATTGTAATAAAATTTCAAATCTTAAAATGTTTTTACTTAATTTTCTGTCGGTATTTTATTTTTTATATTTTTTTTGTGATTGAAATTTTTGTTTTTGTGGTTCACACGATAGATGGCGATTCTAAGAGTATGTTGTAAAGATTTCGGCGGAAAAACGGCTTTGTAGTTGGCGGTCGGGCGCGCCGCGCGGTATCTATTTTACGCTCTAAATGCTGTAACTATAACAATTTTCGGAATTTTTCAATTCTGTAAAGCGTAAAACGTTCCTAACCGTTCAGGCTAATAAAATAAAATTGGAAACAAAAAATTAAAAATGTTGAAATTTTACGCGTATATAAGGTCTTAAACGCGTTTTTCGCAAAACTGTATTTTTCAAATTGGCTTCCACGGTATCTCAAAAACTATTGAACGGATTTCGCCAAAAATTGCATGGTATAGTCAGCACATCTATGGTTCCCACCCGAACTAGAATATTTCTGACACCTGCCATAGTTTTTTTAAGGCGTTACCCCCACTTGTAGCGCAAAAAAGGCCTTTTTCATGAATTTTTTTAAAGAAAACTACAAAACTTTTTTAATCGAATAATATACCATCTCAAAGAACACATCTTGAAGAACTTTCGGTAATTTTTTTATTGAAAAATATTACATTGTTTAGTGGCAAATGGCCGTCAATGAAATAATGTTTTCATATACACGGTTTGCGGTGACCAACATTGCGGCGAAGTGGATCATCTGAAAAAAAAATGCGGATGGATTTAGTCAAATATAAGTATAAACTAGTCTTTAATCGAAGGATTTTAAAAAATATTTATTTTTCACAAAATGGCGGACAGTCAAAGTTAATGGTTCGATTTTAACGAAAAAAACGGCCGTTTTTTGGCTATAAAACGGCCATTTTTTTCGAAAAAAAATAATCGAACGATCAAAGACTACATTTTTATGTATTAAATAAGCCTGCAAAATTTCAAGAAGATCGGTTCATTAGTGTTCGAGTAATCTTGGTCACCGACTTCAGAAATGCCATTTTGAGAAAAACGGGTTTAAAGTTCCAATTTCAGTTTACACGAAGAACGGATTCTTCTCTTTCAACGCTCATATCTCAGTCAATTTTGTTCGGATCGACTTGAAATTTTCAGGACATATTCTCAGATACTTATACTTCAAAAAAATGCAATAAAAAAAATCGATTTTTTCAAAATCGTAAGTGGGGGTAACCCCTTAAGCTAAAAAAAGTCGAAAAAACATTACGAAACTTGGAACTTAACTATTAAAACCGTGTTAAAAATGCAATTTCCGATAATTTATATCTAGTTCCGGCGATAGGCTCAGGTCTGCAGATCAAAATGCCGTTTGATTTTTCGATTTCAGCTGAGCGAAACTTCCGGAATCATGGCGACCGTCAACCAACCATTTTTTTTAAACGCGAGTGTCTTCCGAACGGTGTAGAATCGATTCAACTCCTTATTATTGTTTGATAAAATTCTGAGGGTCTATAAAAATGTTAATAAAGGTCCGGTAAAAATTCAAAGATTGTGCGTTTAATTGATGCATAAAAAAAGTTTCAAAAACCAGCTGTCACATGGGATAACCCCCTTAAAATATCGATTGTATGTCGCATATGAAATGCAATATGTTTGGTCTGTCGCGTCACCACTGTCAAGGCCAAATTCGATGGCAGTTATTAGCCCCGATTGTTTCGACGTGACGTATATGGAAAACCACTAGCTTCGCGCGCCTCGCGATAAGTTATCTCACGCGTTATCGCGGATCGTTGAGTCCTATATTCCTCTGACGAACCGGAATTTTTTTTCACCGATTACCAGTCATTCCGTAGGCTTTCTGTCGAACGCTCGAAACTTCAGTGTGAACGTTGCAAAATATTACAATGACCTGGCGGGGGGGGGGGGGGGGGTTATAGCGGAAAACCTAACGCCGATAGAGTCGGTGTCTCCGCAAGTTGGCACTCCGTGGCAATGCGATTGAAGTTTCGCACAAACATCAGAGGCGCCTGATGTTTGTGCCCTCAGGCCCCAACGAGCGAGTGTCCGCATTGGCGTAGTCAGCATTTTTTTTCTCGAGGCTGCCAAGGAGGGGCCGGCCTCACAAAAAAAAACTAGTTTTGTTCGCAGTTATTTTTCTCTTTAATGAAATTCACACGAAGGCCAATAATCATGTAACACACGAAAAATATGAAACTCGCTTTTGTCACACTTTGCGGAAAGTTTCTCGAAAAACAATTGCCCAAATGCCAATTTTTCGAATACAATTGCACGATAACAATTGTCCGAATGAACAATTTTACAAATACAATTTCTTGACAACAATTATCCGAATGAACAATCTCACAAATACAATTTCCCGAAAGAACAATACCCCGAGATAAATTTACCGAATGAACAATTCCTCGAATAAAACATTTCCCGAACAAATATTTTCGCGATTTTTTCCGGGAAACCAAACTTCTCGGGTCGAATTTTCCTTGCATTCGTTTTCTTGTTACTGATTTCGGCATTAGCAGGCGCCAGAAATATACGTTCCTGTACTTAGCATAACCCAGAATCAACGACGTGGGTGTGGTGGGTTCTGACGCTTTTCTCGTACTTTTTTGTTTCTTTTTTCGTAAGAATTTTATTTTTATTTTTACTTTCACATTTTTTATATTCATATTTAAGAGGGTTAAGGTATCTTTTACGCGTTTTTTTCTTCATATTGAGAAACGAATGCTCTATGGGCCTGGCATCGATGATTCTGTGTAAGTATATGAAACAAATACTCGTTTATTAATGTTTAATTTTTTATTTTCTAGTGTAGAAATCGTTGAAACTTTTAAACGCGTTTTTCTCACGCTTTGCATTTTCAAAGTCGGTGAAGTCTTTAGCGCAAAATCTACTGCACCGATCCTTTTGAAATTTTACACACTCTTCCTACACATAAATTATTACGAGGTAACGCTGTTGAGTTTTTTATTTTTTATAATTTTAATTTATTGATTAATTAAATGACAAATCGGTACTTTCACTTCTAAGTGTAACCAAAAGCTAAAAAATCAATTTTAAAAAAACACGACAGCGGTACCTCAAGGAACTTATCGATTAACGAAATCTTTTTGCTTTTTTGAGTTCACATGATCCAGTGATGAGTTGTGCAGTTCACCGCAATGTAACTTTTTTTCGACGCGTCTGCGAAGATTTGTTGTCAGTGGCTCATTTCCGCATAATTATTGATGAAAATTTCACAGAATATTCTTCAAATGTCCTTTTATTATATATTAATTACATAAATAAATGTATATTAACCATGTCGTCAAAAAAAATTATCCTGAACTTGTTTTTTTTATAGCGAATTAACCCTACCCCCCCCCCCCCCCTCAACCTAAACTAATCCAAACGAAAAGTTTGTCCATTTGGCGTATTCGAGAAATCGTCCGTTCGGCAAATTGTACAAGAGAAATTGTCCGTTCGATTAACTGTGTTCGGAAGATTGTATTAGAGAAATTGCCATTCGGGCAATTGTTTGCGAAGAATTCTCCACAAATGTTTATTACATGTTCCTGTTAACATTAATATCATACTCTTGGAAGACCTTTAAAAGATGAGCGAATTGTTCATCACTCTTTAATTCATTTACCAGTCTTTGCACTTTACTTTCGATAGGGACTCAATTACATACTTGTAAGCCTTAGTTTTCTATTTTTTCGTGGGTAAATATTCGGAAGTGTACTGCTAGAATCAGGCTAATTTTCTTCAAGAGTTCAAACAAACCGAAACAACCCAAAACAACCGCAAACAACCCAAAACAATCCCAAACAACCTCACCAACCTCAAACAGCTTCAAACGAACCCAAACAAAAATTAGCCCGAGTCACGCAGAAGCCCCACTTCCGAATTTTTACCTTTTTCTGCCAAGTGGCCGTCCATTGTTCAGGTGGCATTTTTTCTTACAATGTCATTCTCTAGGTTCAGTAGTGACATGTGTGGGAATCGTTCCTGAAGCATTGTACTTCCAAGCCACGTTTTTATCCGCCTGATGGTAGAAAACCCTCTCTCACAGCCGCCGGAGCTCACTGGAAGTACTATTGCTGCTTGGAACAGTTCATATAAGTTGGGGTGGTCCTTTTAAATATGCTTCCGTAAACATCCAACATTTGCTTTATCATCTAAAAATTAAAGTATGTTTTGCATGACCATCGCTTCCAGCTTCTAAGGCTGTCGTATCAATTAAAAATCACATTACATTGGTAAAATGTCATTAAATTTTATATTCATCGTCGTGCTTTCGCGTAATTTCGGTTCAAAGTTAAAAAGTCGTCTGCTATCTTGGGAGCCCATCTTACAGTACAAAGACTCGCGGCGTGTTCGCCGTCCGTGACAGTGGTGCGCATCTTTTTTTTTTATGGCAGTGGTGCTCATCTTTTTTTTTATTACTTGGCGTCGAGACGCTGCCGCGTCTCTTGATTAAGATTTGTTTATATCTATTGATAGAAGCTTTTCCGTTTTTCCCATCCAATTTCAAAAATACGCCAACCGTTGGAGTGAACGTTAGATTTTCAAATCGTATTTTTATATTTACAATGATATTATAAATGTTGATCTTCCAGTATTCTCTCTTGCTTGGGTATCGGCTGTGGAAAATATAATGTATTGCTTTTGCTCATCGTAGACTTGATCGTGAAATACGAATATCTATGCGATTTACGTAAGGAAATAGCTACTTTTTATACCACTCAAAATTACCTGACATTTAAATTGATTAATAAAGCGTATTATTTATTTGAAAAGTACGAACATTTTTATTTTAACATCGCGTATAAACATGGAGGTTATGTATGGAACAGAATATCCGATAAATGGCCGCCTCGTCCCTGTTTGGAAACGTTCACTCTTTTGACGAAATTTTCAATAACATTTTGGCATAATTGCGGACTGATTTCATCAATGGTGCGTGCAGTTGCTTCCTTGAGCTCCGGAATGGTCTGTGAATCATTGGCATCCACTTTTCTGAAGAATCCGAAAGCGAGAAGTCCAATGGCGTCAAGTCGCACGATCTTGGTGGCCAACTTCACATCGCCGCGGCGCGAGATAAGACGACGTGCGGGAACTAATCGAACCGTCTCTGCAAATTTTTCACAATTTCTATGCGTTGCTCGATCGCGTAACTCTCCATGACCAGCCCCCTGGCACTGCTGGGTCTACCGTGTCTCGTTATTGTCGACACGTAAACTAACCCACCATGCGGCGCTAGTAGTCACCAGCATGACCCCCACTCCAGTCGCGCAGCGTCTGCTTAATTTGCATTCGACGCGTCTGGAAAATTCATTGTTTAGAATAGAATTTAAAAGTATATGTGTATATAGGAAGGGATGCAATATTTACACTTGTTGCAATATTATGTATTTAAAAATATTTATTGAACGAAATAAACAGATAACATTAATATTTTTTAAATAATGGATTAGTCACGTTGTACAATGTTTTGCGATTTTTTTCTTGTCGAGATTGCTTTTTTTTGTTCTGCGTTGAGACGTGCAGAATATTGCTGCATCCGCATCAATACGTAATATTGTATTATGTGTAAAAGAACACTATCGGCGTGTTCTATACACGGAAAAGAGAGCTTTTCATAGTTATACACGTCGTCCAATGTAGACTCGAAAACACGTGTTGAATTGCGATGATCCACAAATCGCTCTTCTAATGTGATAAAATAATTACGATTTTACCACACTACGATTTTTTTTTATTCGAGAACAACGACAGATCGAGAAAAAAAGACGAAATAATACGGAGAGGTGTTTTGCGGAGTGGGGGTCATGCGGGTGACTACTAGCGCCGCATGGTGGGTTAGTTACGTGGCGACAATACGGGGACACGTTACCGTTAAGAGAATTTATCCCAGTGTCAGCCCCCTGTCCATGACCAAACCTCAATACTTCCTGACGCCAGTTGTCGAAGATTAGTACTCTATGTTCGCCACAAAATAAATGGCGCGCAATTCAAAGTGTCAGGCCATTTTGAAACGCCCTTTAGTTCCAGTTTCATTTCATTATGTCCTTATGCTTGCTTAGGTGAGACTCAAATAACATGAATCGATTATTTTGGATAGTTTTTTTTGGGGAGAGGCCTCCTCCGCCTCCTGGCCACGCCGATGTCCGGCTAGGTGCTTACCACCCTCGCGATCCGAAATTTCTGCATCTCCATGAGCCCGTGTGAACTCAACGGGTTCGAGCGAAAATTACTCAACAATGACGACGCATTTCTGTCTACATCATATTCTATGTATCTCCCGTTCCTTTACATTTTGTTCCACTTGTAGCTTGACATATTTTATTGTGGCAAACAAAATTCCTAACAAGGTACGTGCTTTCGGGCGAAACTTAAAAATGAAAATAAAAAAAGTCGGCGAATACTTTTCTTCCCTGTCTGAAACGCCCTCTAAAATCTCCACGTAAAAAAATGCTGCTATCGCGCTTAACGATAATGGACGAGATAAATCTGGATAACTGATTGTAATGTAAAGATGTCGAGTGCTTGGCAAATGCAGTGTATCGTCGTCGACGAGTCTCGACGCGGCACATCCGGACAGGCCCCTGCTTGTGTTCTCTCATAATTGTCCGATTATAGCACACTGCACTCTCCGATTGGACGATCATTTGTTCTTATGCGACTTTGGACACGGTTGAATCGACCGTTCAGACGGAACAAGTCGAATTAATGTGCATCATTGTGGTCAGCTTCGCGGCAAGCTCCAACGCACTTTATAAAATGTCTATGCTGATTCGAAATTCTTCTACAAACTCCAAATTCACGTTTAGAGCATGCATGATTGTTACACATTATCGACAAAGAAATTGCCTGACTTGTCCAGCTTTTCCACATAGCAAAGCCACATTGCAAAATGATACTTCTGCAGGGAGATCAGGGTCAACTAAGAAACATAATTTTTTAAGATCAAAGATGAAAATGTTATATATTATTGGGAGTACAAATAAATATCCGCAAGACACGAGCTGAAGGACTACGGTCGATGGCTCATTGGCAGTGCCGGACTATAAAAAAAATACGCTTTAAATATGTAAACCTTACTCCTCATATGTATGCCAGACATTGTCAATAAACACGTTTACTACTACTACTAAGTCCCCGCCGTTTGACAAAAGATGGCCCCACCAGGAGGTTATGGTTAAAATTGTCAGATGTAAAACGTCATATCGGAAGGTTGGACATCTGGCAAGACCATAAACTTGAAATATTAGCGATTTTGTATCAGCACCACATAATTTTTTTTTCGTGCGAAAATGTCGACCTTTGAGGCGAATAAGCGTTATTTGCGGGAACTTTTGATTTACTTCTTTAATTGGGAGAAATCTGCAGCTGAGGCGCATTCGATTGCTTGTAGGGGGGCGTAGATAAATTACGTAACGCAATTGAGGGGGGGGGGTCGCCGTGGCGTTACGGTCGACGTAAGTGGGGGGGGGGGGGGGGGTGTCGAGGTTTGCGTTACGTTACGATTTTGGAACTGCCAAAAATAGCAAAATTTCTGTATGTTCAAGTTTTTCAATTTAAAACTCATCGTTCAGAATAGAAGAAGCGCAAGCTCTTATTATTTTGAGAAATATAATGAAGATGAAAAACCGTCATATCGCCCGTGACTCGATACTTTAATGTAAGTATCAATATTCTAGAAAAAAAAACTATAACTTTATATCAAGAAAAACGGAACGAAAACTTTGATCGCGATTTTCTCCAAACTACTTTTTTTTACGTTGTCTCAGTGAATACTCAAAAACTTATCAACCGATTTTCAATTTTTTTAAGACATTTTTTTAATCGCAGTGACTAAGGTTATACGTAGCCGATTTTTTAAATTTTGATCATTACTACTTTTAAAGATTGCTTCCGTACAAAAAAGGGCCTTGAAGATAGACAAAAAAATTCAATCTAACTGTCGGCATTTTGTAAAAAAAACCAAAATAAAAAAACAGCTACGCATAACGATAGCTACATTTGTATAGATATCGATAAATTGTTAACTTTTTATTGACAGATCATGAAGATCATAGAACCTTTTATAAAGCTATCGATGGGACAATGAAACGAATTTTTTTCGTCGCCAAACCAGGGTTAATTTTAAAAAACCTATAAAAATTGTCATAAAACTAGATGAATATATACTTTATAAAATGAGTATAAACCCGATCCCTTCATTATTAGTTATTTCTTTGAAAAAAAAACCCAATTATTGACGACAAAGCACCCGTTACGTAACGGAATAGGGGGGGGGGGGGGGTTCAGGCCAGGCGTTACGGTTCTGTTACGTGGAGGGGGGGGGGCAAGAATTGGGATATTTTGCGTTACGTAATTTATGGCCGCCCCCTATAGATGAAGAAATTGTGTAGTTTTACGGTATCTGATAGTTTTTAATGCTCTGCCATATAGATGAAGAAATCGTCCCGTTTTGTGGTATCTAATAGCTTTTAAGGAAGCTTTCCAGTGTGACAGCCCGAAAAATCGCTGTTTTTCGCGATTTTTTTTTTTAAAGAAAAAATAATCTAATCGGTCTGGTTTTTTTTTGTATATCAATTGGGTATTGAAGAATACAAAACAATTTTTTAAAGATCGATTTATTTATTAATTAATATCTATAAAAATGATGAAACAATTGTTGCAGAAAATGCACTTGGATGTGGTGTCCACGTTGGGGGTCACAATTTTGATCTGAAACAAAAAACACAAAAAGATTATTGATCGGTATATAATTGGCTTTCGTGCTATGGAGGCTTTTTTTTTTTGCAAAAATGGCGCCGGTTTGAACAAAAAGTATCGATTTTAGCATTTTATTTGGCAGTTTTTTTTACAAAAAAATAGGAAGATGTCAAAAAAAAAAAAAGCTTCCATAGCACGATAAACAATGACGTTAAGAATATTGTGTAAAAAATTCAACTCGATAGGTTTAAAACTCTGCCCTCCAAGTTGGACACCGTTTTGAAAAATGCTGTTTCGAGAAAAACGCGTTCAAAGTTTCGCTGTAGCTGTAGCGCTCCGTTGCCTTCTTCCAAGAAATGCTGTACAGTAACCGAAATAATCTGAATTTCCGCATGAAAATTTCAGGGAATATTCGGAAGAGTGTATACTATTCGATAAAGCAAAAAAAAAAAAATCGATTTTTTGAAAATTTCACACTGGAAAGCTCCCTTATTGCTCTGCCATATAGATGAGTTTGAACAAAATCGAAGCTGAATACCATGGTGATTCTCTTTGTCAGTAGAGATAAAGTGAAAGATCGAAAAAAAAATCGAGACGCGATTGATTAGATTCGTTGGTGTTGTCGCTCGTACACACAGACGCTTGATACGGCCAATAAAATTCAACAAGAGAGCTCTGACTCGTCTCCCGGTAGTATTGTCGCGAACATCCAAGCCCAGTCTTTCCGTAACGTTCTCACAAAGCGCTCAATATAATCGTTTGACCGTGTGTTTGCATTCTCGTTAAATTCCACACTCCCGGTAATTATGACACTAATCTCCTCACTGCTGAATCATTGATTCTGATTAAAAAGCGATTGTATTGCCTGTACAGTCATACACGAATTGAGAATGAACTTTTCGTAATTACGTAATCGTGGATTGATCATGCGATATAAAATCGATCGATGATGCTATCGCTCGTGCCAATACTCGTTATCGATCATTTTGGAATCAACGAATGATCGGTGATTGAATTTTTTCGAATTTCATTGATATTCGTCGGAGACAAAAAATTGAGTTATTCGTTTGAAATTATTTACCGCGTGTTTGTGGATTTTCGAGGGGGGAGTCTGCCAGTGGAAAGTGCCCCAGGCCTCAGAGATTTGAAAATCGAATTTAAAGACGAATCCTTTAGGGGTCTCTTTCGAATTGAGAATTTTTCTTCATTTATTGTGAAGCTCGTTCGCGAAATGTATTACGAAAAACTTCATTCTTGTATTATAGTGTTTCAATTTGCCAATAAAAACTTTTTTGCCCTCCGTTAAGGGGGAGATACCTTTAGGCGAGAAAAAATGCCGATTTTCATGACTTTTTTTTAAGGAAAGAATTCTTCACCATTTTTGAGACTCAGGGTATGTTTTATTACTCCTTTCGGCTGTTACATGGAATGTTTTTTTTATTAATGCTTAAAAATGACGGAGGTGTGGCACGGTCTTCTGAACGGGTGGCGAGGGATACTGTCAGCCCGGAATTAATCGAAAAAAAACCAACGAAGATTTTTCTTTCATTAAGGCGGGATATCAGTTGAGACGATTAAAAAAATCGTTTTTCTTTTAACTCCATAAATTGTTGGTAAAAATATTCGCTTATTAACCGGTAAGCAGTATAAATAATTCATTACGGCTTTGAATTTTTTGTTTTCGGTTTTTTTTTCGAACGAGTTTTTCTCGAAACGACTTTTTTCAATTTGTGTACACTCTCGCTCGAAAAGTTTCTAACCTAGAATTTTATAAAGTGATAGTTTTTTGTATACATAATTACGCTGTATATGAACCTAAATTTGGGATCATTGATCGAGGTATATTTTTTATACCAAAAGTTTTTAAATAATCGTCCTTAAAAATTATTATACCCTTTTGTTAAACAAAAGGGTATGATTTTTGCCATTATTTTATAACCTTTTTCAAAAAACCGCTAAAAAATTCAATTTTCAATTTTTTGGTCAGAGCTAGGTTCATATAGAAGGCAAACATGATCTTAAAGTAATCTTCAAACCGCATTAATTTCCGATTAAAACTGTGGCCTCCAGAGTGTACACAAACAGCAAAGTCTGATGGCGACCATCGATGGGCGGCAGGTCATATGTTCCGTATTTTCAGAGGAAATGCTTGGAAAAAATTAAAATTTTTCTTTGGAAATATCTATAAAGTATTCCCAAACTTTGAATAAAATCTATTCGTTCGTTCCTCGCAAAAAGAAATAATGAACGTCACTTTAAAAAACGTATTCCTAAACTGCCCGCCCCCCTTAACACTCATACGCAGAATATGAACCAAGAAAAACTGAGAACTTCTGAAAATCGATGAAATGGTACGCTTTGAAATGAAAAGATTGAATTTTTCAAAAAATGGCTACATTTCGCAATGAAAAAATACTTTTTATTTATTTTCAAAAACATTTAGGGGTCATGTTGCCGACAATAAGGTTCGAAAGATTTATCCCAAATTTCATGAGAATTGCTCGATTAGTTTTTTAGCTATACGTCATGCCAATTTTGAAAATGCAATTTAGATTAATATTAATAAAAAGTGAAAAAGATTAATAAAAAATACCACTTAACACTCAAAAGTAATAATGAAACATATACGAGGTCTCAAAAATCGCAAAATCGTTTGTTTAAAAAAGAAAATCACGAAAATCAGGAACAAAAATTCCTCGCCTAAAGGTATCTCCCCCTTAACCTTGATTTTAACATTGAAAACAAATCACAGCAATTGTGTAAACATGCAATCCTACAGTAATCAATGTATCGACAGCGCGATTGGTTGATTGCGATAAAAATAATTCGCGTCTCGTTGTTACAGATCGATAATCATGGGATCCTCAGCCGACACGGTGATAACGAAAAAACCATGGGGTATGCTAGACGGCAAACAAGTCGAAATGTATACGCTGAAAAATTCGAAGAATCAGGAAGTTGAATTGCTGAATTACGGCGCTACGATAAGAGGAGTTCGAACACCCGACAAGGATGGCAACTTTGATGACGTCGTTCTGGGCTTCGACACCATCGAAGGCAAATACGGCACACGCATATATTCTCTATCTAAGCCTCAATATTTCGAATACTTCATACGAGCCATAGACTTAGCAATTGTAAACGGTTAGAAAAAATATTGAGGGTTTATCTAAAAGACGGTGGTTCTAAAGTCACAAAAACCGGAAGTAGTATCCAAAAGTTCGCATTCGCGATCATTTTCATGCTGGCTCTTTGAAAAGAAAAAGAATAACGGCTCACTTTTCGCCCAGTTTTTCGTTATATCCGTATAGATCGATTAAAGTAAAATAATCAATGGAAGAATAATAATATTGAATAAACGTAGATTATCTGGCATCGGAAAATATGTGTTTCGGTGCAACGATCGGTCGCGTTGCGAATCGAATTCGTAACGGTCGATTCACCCTCGACGGGGTCGAATACAATACCGGCAAGAATCGTATCACTTATACTCTCCACGGCGGCTTCAAGGGCTGGGGCTCGAAAGTCTGGTCGGCCAAAATAGTGGACAACACCGTTGTGATGACTCTGCAAAGTCCGGACGGCGACGAAGGCTTTCCTGGTGACGCGACAGCAACTGCGACGTTTAGTCTCGACGATGAGGGCACATTTACCCTTGACATGAAAGTCAACGTCACGAAAGCTTCACCCATCAATTTGACCAATCACGTTTACTTCAATATCGCCGGACACGTATGCAAATGTTTATGCCATTTTCAACCCAAACAAATCTCCGAAGTATAATCAACAAACGATTTTGAAACATTAACTTTTCGTTAACGCGCGTTCACCATTTTTGTTCTGCCGAAAAGATCATGATAGGCCATGTGAAATTAACGCGGCCGTAAGTGCATTTTCGAAAGGCAAATCCTCAAACAAGCGTTCTTTTCAGGGAACTAATGCGTCGGAACTGTTGAAGCAATCGGTAATGATAAACGCCGATCGTTGGACGGCGGTGGACGACGAGAATATACCGACCGGAGAATTCAAATCCGTGGCAAACACCGTGATGGATTTGAGGAGCCCGAAGGTATTGGGAGACGTAATCGACAAAGTGCCCGGCGGTGGTTACGACAACAACTTCTGTCTGCCGGGCGACAACGCGTCGAAGAAAATGATGCTGGTCGCGAAGGTCGTTCATCCCGGCTCGGGAAGATATCTCGAAATCCACTCCAATCAACCGGGCGTACAATTTTACACCGCGCTTTTCTTACCGGAGGAAAGTACTCCGGGACTGCGCGGTAAAGATGGAAAATCGTATTTCAAACACGGATCTCTCTGTTTGGAGACGCAAAACTATCCGGATGCTCCGAATCAGGTGAGTACTCTCGCCGTTGGCGTCGTTTCTCCGCATATTCGAACGCTCCGTACATCCCTTTCGTTTGCAGCCCACCTTCCCGGACAGTATTTTGAGACCTGGCCAGGAGTACCATCACATCGTCACTTACAAGTTCGGAGCGGAGAAGTAGCGTCTGCCATCTCCGTTGAATTTGCACGGCGGGATAACTCGTCTAGCTTCGATCCGGCGACTTTGTTAGCGCCGTGCGCTTCACCCATCGACGAGTCGCTCGTCCTCGAATCGTCGACCTGCCGATAATCGATAAAGAAATCACAATAAATCACGTACACTGTATCTACTTTGTCTCGTTCAATTTCCACTGATTGACTCAACTCGTTGTACATAAAGAAGACGCGTAGAGCGTGTTTATTGATAAAAAAAAGTATTTCTACTCGTCGCACTCTCAATTTTACCAGTAACATTTCAACATACACGAGTAGAAATAAATTCGCGTACGCCCGAGAACGGGCTTGGACGCTGAGGCGAGACATTACGAGGATAGCGACGGCGAGAGATTGACTTCCAAGGGATTGTGTTTGTTTCGCGTTTTCGCGACATTGTCTAGATTCTCTAAAAGGCGTTCGTCGCGTTGTTGATTTATCGGGGCGGTTGAGGGCGTGTGACGATCGGAGATCCAACCCTCGACGTTGTAGCCGAGATAGCCGACGACTCCGGCAACCGGTAGGGTTACGTACGGCACGTACCTTCGAAGTACGCCCATCACGATCGCCCACATTATCTACAATCCTCCAAACAATGACGATGCGGAGAAAAATGAAAGGGGAAAAAAAAATAAACAAACACGTTAACGCTACGAGGATTGACGAGTAATCTAAAAACGAATCGGTCAGGCCTCGTAATCCGTTGGCACTCACGAGTCAATGGGATAATAAACCGTTTCGGATCTTCGCAACCACTACTCTTCGTTATTTATCGTTCGATTTCGAGCAATGAAATTCTATCGAAACTTGGAATACGATGGAACAAAAGGTTGGTGGTGCAGGTGCAAAATAGTCGCGCAAATGATTCTTGTAGGTTATGGGTTCGCCGGTGAGCGCGCATCCAAACGACGCAATGCGAAATCGGTTGCCGCGGCGTGCGCGCTTGGAGCGTATTAAGGAAGTTCATCTGATGATCGAATTGACAAACAGATATTGATTTTAAAAATTCGAGCTCACTTATGGGTATCTAAAAAGTCACCTGTTCAAATTTCAAACTCTCCGGATACCTCGTTTGTGAGCAATAAATAAATAAAAATTTTCTAAAGCAACATGGTCTCTTATGGAATGTCGTGTTTTTCCCGTCTATAAACGTGAAATTTGCAAGCATTGACAAACAGTTTCGAAAGAAACTTTTATAACGGATAAAAAAATATCTAAAGAACGTTTGGACAGCTTTCTAAAATCCATTAGATACTTGTGAACTTCAG
Organism: Ophion costatus; assembly: GCA_951751655.1. NCBI lineage: Eukaryota > Metazoa > Arthropoda > Insecta > Hymenoptera > Ichneumonidae > Ophion > Ophion costatus. The sequence goes on along the minus strand of OX632359.1, from coordinate 43,195,568 downwards.
AATAAATTAATTTGTCTCGAAAAATGCTGATTTTTTGGAGTTTAACCTCCATATTACTCCGGTCGCATTTATATGATGGCAACGTCGCAAACGCGCGCTTTTTGAAATCGACACCAATACTTTCCGAACGACGCAATGTGCACACACTTCTACAGCAAATTATACAGAAGTGACTGGAAATGTAATGACTAAATCGGCTTAAAGAATAAAATCAAATAAATTAATCGCAAATAAAATCATTGTAGTTATGAAAAAAGAATACGAAATAATAACACATAAAAAATTGATTTCGAGATTGATTGAGAAAAAATTTGATTTTCGAAAATTGATTTTGTTGGCCTTTCCAAAAAAACGTCTTCTTTTTTTTAATTTTCTCCATGGTCGAAAAAGAGATCGACGATGAATCATGGACGCGAGTGAAAAATTTCCAGCACATGGCAACTGGACAAGATATGCGGTCGCGCTTGGTTGCAGCGTTGCCAAACTTATCGAACGGACTACGCTAGTCGTAATAATTTTTATTTTGACTAACTCGATACCACGTGAAATTCCTTAAATGTTGATACAGGTTGGTTTACAACTAGTGGGGTGAGTTTAGTCGGCGTATAGGACGTTGAATTATCCCATTTTACTTCATTCGACAATCGTAGTAGGAGCATGGGCGTGGTCCGGGGTGGGCAGCCCCATCCCAACAGTTGCGGTTCCCCTCGCCAGAAAAAAATTGGGGAATATTATGATATCTGTGGGCCCCAATTCTACCCACCCAGCCTTCATATTTGACCCAAAATGAGACTTCAAGGGTGGCAAAAACCGAACTTCGACCCTTAAGGGGGTAAAACGGAGGGTTTAAAGTATATATGAGACAATATATTTTTTGGTCAGATTCGCTTGAAACGTGGTATAAATACACTCCAATAGAAATAATTAAACGTGTACTTATTTGGGTTTGTTTGGTGTATTACTGCCAACCCAAACACAGTTAAGGGGTTAAAAGTACTACTTGACTGTCCACACGCACCGAACGGCGAGGAAAACATATATTGCTGTATATCAAATAAATTTGGTAAGTTTCGAGTAAATCTGGTCAAAAAATATGTTTCATCATACCAACGTTAACACTCCCGTTTAATCCCCTTAAAGGTTAAATTTTGAAAATTGCTGAAGTACATGTTCAATTATTCGTATTTTAGAGTATTTATGCCAAGTTTCGAGTAAATCTGACAAAAAAATGTTGTCTCAAACAAACTTTAACACCCCCGTTTAACCCTCTTTAGAGTAGAATTTTAGCAAACGCTAAAATACGTGTTCAATTATTTGTATCATAGAGTATTTACGCCAAATTTCAAGCTTATCTGACGGAAAAATGTGTTGTACCGTACAAACTTTAAAACCTTTGTGTCACCCCCTTAAGGCTCGAATTTCTATGTTTACCCTTCTTGAAAGTCTTATTTTGGGTCAAATATGAAGGCTGTGTGGTCAGAATTAGGGGCCACGGATATCGTAATATCCCCTGAACTAGAACTATCCAAAAATATTCAAACGTATCTATTTTATGAACAAAAAACGGCAATTTTCTTTTGGTAAAAAAACTAAATTCGCCCAGCGAACGCTCGCCATTTTTTAATTTGCCAATTCTTCTTGATTCTAGTTCGACTTACACGCAATACTGTACCAAGTAAAAAAATGTTTGATTTTTTTGTTTCAGGTCGCCTGCTCAGAACTTAGGACTTCCACAAGCGAAGAATATCATCCTCCCACCCTAGTACCATGTTTTGTCGAACTCCAAAAAAACTCGTCATGTTCAATAAAGACCGCTTGGTAAACATACCAAACTTCAACTTTCTATATTTAATATTCTTCGCATAAATTGGTGAAAAAGCGAACATTTTTTGGCCCAACGAAGTAAAAACTTCCCTCAAGTTAATTGTTGGCAAAAGCAATACATTATATTTGCCAGCCGATAGACAAACAGAAGAATACTGGAAGATCAACATTTGCAATGTGATTGTAAATCTAAAACGCTGATTTTAGAATCTACCGTCCGCTGACAGTCGACGCAGTCTTTTAATTGGATATGAAAAACAGAGATTCCATCAATGATTGTAAAAAAATCTTAATAATTGGTACGTTAGCCGTAGAAGCTGAAGCGATGGTCATGACATGGTTTTATTAAAAAGTTATGAAATAAATGCTGGAAATTTCGGAAAGCCTGTTGAGAAGGGGTACTGCGCTAACTTATGTAAACTGTTTCGAGCAGCAATAGTATTCCCAGTGAGCTCCGCCAGCTATAAGAAAAGTTTGCCTGTCACGAGGCTGATAAAAACATCGCTTAGAAGCACAATGCTTCAAGAACTCTCATATATCACTGCTGAACATAAGAAATGTTGGGCCGATTTGACGAAAAAAATATAAAACTTATTTAATTGAGTGCCTGCTGAAAGTAAAGTTTAAAGACTGGTAACTTCATTAAAGAATGATGAATAATTCGTTGATTTTTTAAATATATTGCAACAGCTTGATATTAGTGTTAACAGAGAAGTGTGATTGAAGCTTAATATTTTGTGTGTTACGTGATTAGTTGTTAATTATGTAAATTTTATTTAAAAAAGGGTGATTGTGAACAAACGTCACATATTTGTTCACCGCCTCCGTGAAAAATGCCGAGTGCGCCAATGACTAGGACAGGTATCGATGAAAGAAACGAAGTTTTATTTTCACAGGGAATCACAGCGTGACTATTATGATTCGTCCGGAAAACATAATTTCCGGTCGCAAACACGTTTTGTCCGCGAAGCACCATAGTCGCGATTCTCTCCTTTCAATTTTATTGACGAATCAACACTACAAACACCGTTGTTTTTTTTCTCTTCGTTTTTCATTGGCTAATCTTTCGTTTCTTTTGTCTATAATTCATCGTTCGAATTCGTTCGTCCCTCGGTTGTCGCAATTTCGCGCGTTGTTAATTCAATAATTTAATAATAAACTAACAATTATTACCCATAGACAATAGTATCTGTTGACTTTTCATTTCGCGGTACTTAATAATTACAGCAGCATTTTTTTTCTCATTTTTTTCTTCATATCTATCTTTTGAATATATTACGAATTAAATAGTACGTGCCTTTTCTCCTTTTAAGATTGCGAATTAGAGAATTCAAACGTGATTACATTCACATGTACTGGCATATTTCCTTACCCATATCATATCATCGCGTAGATCACAAAGCGGAGAAAAGTAACTGGGTGTGTGTGTGTATATATATATCATTATTATTGATCGTTAATTTAATCTGTCACTGATAATTCATATTGAGTCAATTACGGTACGTTAGCGTATGATTATTAATATTATGTACAGGAACCTAAACGATGCTTTCTCTTTATTCGGGCGGTTTAAAGTCAACGGAATGCAACACTTGTTTCGACGTCTTGTTTTACGTTAACAATTCGTTTCGATACGTTATCAACTTTGAAGATGTGTCAATGGCACTTGCATTCGGATAAGTAGCATTTCATTATCGTTGCTTTTGTCATTCGTCTATCCGTCGCCTTTTCAAATTGTAATCTACAATTATATTTCTTACGGTGCAAGCAACGAGCTAAATTCATTGCAATTATTATGCTGGGAAACTTTTGGCATACAAATTAAATTGTAGCTGATCAATTGCACATATTAATATACTCATCGGAAGCGAATCAACGTACAGGCTACGGTTGAGTTAGTTTTGCTTTTTCTTCCTTCTCCTTCTTCTTCTCTTCTCGTAACAATACTGGTCAGTCACTAATAATTAATCATAATAATAATAATAATAATAACAATAAATAATAATTACAATACATATAATTAATTTGGCATACGGTTAAAATCTTGCAATGTTCTTTTTTTTTTATAATCCGTTCGTCCATACCTGTAGAATATTGCACTAAAGTGAAAACTAATCTAAAAAAATATTCCAAGTAATGATATATTGAAACTGCGCGTGTGTTCGTGTGTATATACGGTTAGACGCGATAGATCGAAGATAAAGATTCATGAGTCGAAAATAGAAAGAGAGGGAGAGAAAAAGAATAGAAACGCCTTTTGACCGACCAAAAAGTCTTTCGCTTCGCAGCACGTGTACATTCTCCACCGAGTGACTAGATTTTTATCAGTTAAACGAACAATTGAAGGTGCAATGACAAATTTGCGAATCCTCGTTTAGCATTCAGGCGTTTGGTTTTTTCGTTTTTCTTTTCTTTCGGCTTCTTTTAAAATCAAATCGTCGACAAAGTTCTGTGCGCAAGCTCATCGATTACTTCGTCTGCTATATGCAAAACGAGAAACAAGCTATAATCGTCAACATCTACTAGATATACATATTACTATTGCAATGCATTTCTTTTTTTATCCGCCTTTCTTTTTTTTTGGTGTGATTCAATTATTTGACCATCGAGTCATTCCGCGCTCCATCATTCCAATACGATTAACGACACAGATTTGGTATAGTAGTTATAAAACTTACGCTCGTTCGCGTAACTTTTCTTTCATTTTTCGTTCGTCCAATCTCACGATAAGCAATATTACAATTGTAAATTTCGATCCCAACGCCCAGAAGGGGCAATACGTTTTTACGAATTTTTCAAAACTGACTAGCGTCACGTACCACCGTCTCGTCGAGCTTTACACTCTTTTTCTCCCTATTTCTCTATACTTCTCCGTACGTTTGTTACGCGAATGACGTTTCGCCTACGTATATCCCGCTTCATATACGCGTCTTTCTTTTTTCCAACAAAAGCACTGTAAATGCCTACGGTTTGTTCCGATTTGTATCGAGACTGGTGAAACACCGGTCGTTTCCCGGACCCTACGGATAATTATAGGTCTCGTTAGATCGAGCGCACATCAAAAAATTGTTGCATTCTGTTGATCTTGACGGTGGGTTGATCCGAGACTAGCATACTCGCCCATTTAATCGTGTTTTCTCTTTTTTCTTCAATGTCTACTTCAACGTTCTCCTCGTGCTGTCGTGACTGCGCACGTCTACGGTACTCTTCTTTTTCGCCAAACAAATCACCGTCTTTATCCCGTTTCACAATATCGAACAGCAGTCACAAGAGGTGACCTCGCGAGTTTTCGTTAAATTATCTTCTCGTGCGTCTTTTTCCGCGTTATTCGTATCTTCCCAAGCGACGTGCTTTTTTGTTGTTTACGCTTCACCGGGCATCAATGCACCGTTACGAAGAATGCGTGCAAAGTGTTTTTCCCTAGATTTGTTTTGCCCCCTCTCTCTCTCCCCAACGGCCGCTGCGTTCGCAATTTTCTCGTGTCTAAGAGAGCCTTTGAATTAGAGAAAATGAGCACATAAGCGACAAAGTTCCTCCACGACGCGTGCGCGATTCTTTCGCACAATCACTGTGTCCGAGAGAGAGAGAGAGAGAGGGAGCTACTTAAAAAGAAAGAGGACACCCGTTTTTACGATTTCTCGTGTCCCACGGATTATCCAATAGAAGCCATACTAATCGCGAAGAAACAATCGACACCGAATGAGAAGACGAAAGAAAAAGTACAAAAAATACAGCCGACGCGCAAGATTTTGCGGTCTTCCTGAGTTCGCACAGTCTCGGATTCCGAGAGCGAAGAACAAAACATAACTTGTTTCATACAAGGATTATCGATGAGGTTCCTTGAGAGCCGTGTACAATTTTCCAAAGGAAACAACTTCGCGTCACGCGCCATGAGCTTATCGACCGATCGCACTGTAACATACCACGTTGTAAATACAATGTCATTGTTTCTTTCCCCCTTTCTCCTTCATCTTCTGATCTTTCGTAGCTCCACCAGGGAATATTCCGTCGTTCCTTCGTCTAGAAAGATTCTCGAGTATCGCGACTCTTGGTCATAAGCATCTTCGCTTCCAGTTTATTTGTTGTTTGTCTGCTTGCTCCCTCTTGTCCAGTAACTAGAAAGGCTCCGTACTTATTTGATCCAAAAAGGTATCACATTCCTAGTTGGCTGTGGTAGAACATTGTTGATTGTAACGCGAACAAAGACTCGTGTAGAATCCGCTCGCCGAACCTCACGATTCTTTGCTGATTACCGCTGCGTCAGGGACTGGTCGGAATCTACGGCATCTGCAACGATACAAGCCATTTTCGATTCCATGAAATACATGACGGTCTTTCTTTTCTTTCCCCACGACGCACGTAGGGGTTTTTGAGCTTATTTGGCGGCCGAAACTATTTCTTTTGTTATATATACATATATTACGGATCGTTGTTTTTTAATGTATATTACATCGGTCTCTGTTAAGGTAGTCCTACCGACAGGCTTCAATTCATAGGATTTTCGTAATTTTTTTTTAGCTACACTAAATATGTTGATAATCGTCTCTGTAAAATTTCAGGGACAAATTTAAAGACTTTTGGCCGTCTAATTAGCAGAAATACCCCTATGCGCGACATAAATTCGTTTACGAGGATCTTTCGATCACTCTCTGCACGTACAAAGGCTCGAAATCTTACCTTGGGGTATTTAATTCGAGAAATCACAGGAATAAATATTGTCTACGGGTATGCTTGACGTAGTAGGGCATGCTTCAACGACAAATTCCTCATGGCTAAGCTATCGCTGGTTACTCGCACGATGCACAATTTAATGAAACATAACTCCGTAAAAATGGTTAAAATTCGTTTCTAGCGTGGTACGCAGTACAAACCTCTGTCATTTTTGCGCAAATGAAATATACGTTCAAAACGAACAATGAACAAAAAACGAGCTAAACATCAGGTTAGACGGGGTCAAACGTGTACTCTCGTACACATCACATGCTCCGTGATTATTATATTCTTCCTCTTTCGTTGCTAACCCTTCATCTTCATGGAGTTATGGCACAACATCGTCACGCTTGTATGTACGACCTAACATGTATGGTGTTAAGCTACACGAAAGAATATTCACGCGCTAAATAATATCACGAACGTACAATACCTATGCGGATATCGCGTAAAGAAAATCTCGGTAATTCTTTGGCTTGTAAGTGACTTTTCCGAAAAACGACGCCGAAAATGATTTTGTGTGCTATTTTCTCATTGATTCGGTCACAAATGATGACATTCAGTCGGGAGAAACTGAAATTCACCCGCCCGTAAAAAGTTGTGGGTTTTTGAAGTTCGTGGAAACACGTGAAGGAATAGGGCATTTTTGGGCTTGTTTGGAAACAACAATTTTTCGGAAAAATCATCTAAAGAATTACCAAAAATTCATCGATGTTATTCGAAGTCTTTAGTTTTTTGGCCTGTACGAAAGAGTTGGGAATAGTGGGACTCGTGTTCTCAATAATGCCTCGATTTCACATTCTAAAATAATATTTAAAAAATATTCAATATAATAACTCAGTTGTATAATTCTTCTCGGTTCGGATTTTTATCGTAAAGAAAGTCTGCGAGTTGAAAAAGTCAATCGCAGATGAGAATTAAGGAGTTAGGCTTCTGTAAAAATGACGAACGCTCGATCGTCGCTCGAAGCAACGCAAATTGAAGCGGGAGATTGAACGTAAACTCACGATTGCAACGATATAACTGCTAGGGAGGAGATAGCTACCTTTAGGAAAGGAAAAGATTTGCTGATTTTTCATTTTTTTAAACCCTCACTTGACACACTTATATTTGGCTACGAGTTTGACGCACTGGGTCTATTTGACCCGGATAGTATTTTATCCACCAGCCGTTAACATCCCGACGGTCGCTTTTTGTTGAAAAAAATCCGGGATACACTTTAAACTTTTTGTTTAATATGCCTGCACGGTTAAAATTCGAAAAGTATCAGATTGAAGTATCGGACACTTTCAATCTCGACGAAGTGAGCTTTTTGACCAATTTCGAATTCGTCCGGGTCAAAATGACCCAGTGTGTGAAGAAAGGGTTAAAACGAAAGATTTCTTCACCATTCTTGAGACTCAGCGTATGCTTTATCACTACTTTTGGCTGTTACGTGGTATTTTTTATTCTTATTAATCTTCAAAATGGCGGAGGTATGGCTAAAAAACTAATCGACCGATTCTGATGAAATTTTGTATAAATCTTTCTAACCTATTGTCTAAACATGACCCAAAATGATTTTGAAAATTGAAAAACGTATTTTTTCATTGCAAAACCAAGCCATTTTTTTGAAAATTCAATTTTTTTGTTTCAAAAGCATTTTTAACGATGAAAAAAAACCTACCATGTAACAGCCAAAGGTAGAAATAAATAATGCCCCAAATCTGAAGAATAGAGAAGAAATCTTTCCTTGACGAAACATCATGAAAATCAACCATTTTTTCCTCACCTTAAAGCAAAACCCCCCTTAATAGCGTTTTTCTGGAAACTACGTTTCGACCGTTAACTATGTCATCTAACGAACGGATTGACTTTAAATTCGGTACACTTATTCGCGTAATAGTAGCTTAGTCTTGACCGAAGTTTTTCTTCTTAACATTTTTTTTCGGGCCGGCTTGAAATTCCGAACTTTGAATGGTCAGAACGCTCAAAACTCCGAAAGAATACCACCCCTAAAGATCAAAACTCCGAAAATCCGAACCCCGTCAAAATAATTCGGCTATGGAAGTTTTAAAGGTTTCCGTATTTTCAATAAATGGACGAATTATTTGAAGAATTTTTGTTTTCATTAAGAAGTGATTTTACGTCAATATTGAAATTTGTCTAGAAAAAGTTATACGTTCTACGTCATTTACAGTCTACTGTGTAGACTTTCGGTGGCACGATCTCGACGAAACTTGTCATTTCGGAATTTTAAACCGTCGGAGCATTCAAAGTTCGGAATTTCAACCCGGCCCCTGTTATTTCATTACTTATAAACAATAATGATGTCTTTTTTCCTTAAAAAAATTGACGAAAAAACGAAAAAATTCGATTTCCTGTGTTGCATGATTGAAACACGATAACAAAAAAGCTCGATCAAGTCTCAGCCAATATTATCGATTTAAAGAAGAAAACTCGTTTTGTTCCAGATAAACCGGGCGGCCAAAATCGGCTACATCGTTGAGTCTCTCGCGTTCAAAGGTCCTCCACGCAATCGTTTATGACTGCTCTAATCAGGGTCGGGCGTAATTCTATTTATAAATACGAATACGAATTCATTCACATCGTGCTTTTTGAGGATGTTGAGTCCCAAATCGCAAATGATGATAAAATTCTGAAAATTTGGTATGTTTTTGTATGAAGTATTTCAGAGGTCGTGTAAAAAATTCACGGCAATTAGAAAGCTCGTTATTGAACAATTAACATTCACAAATTAAATGTTGTTTTAAGGAAACTGATGTAACTTTGCAATAAGTTTTTTTTTGACTTCTCAATTTTATAATATCTACAATATACTGAAAGCAACGGAAACAAAACGAAGTTTATTGATACATTTTTTTTTATTTCTTTTAAAAATTGTTCTTAACAAAATGTTAATTTTTTAATAACGAGCTTCCTAATCGTCGTGAAATTTTAACACGACCTCTTAAATACTTCATACAAAAAAATACCAAATTTTCAGAATTTTCTTATCATTTTTTATTTCAACCCTTAAGGAGGTTGAAGTAATGATGATAGAATTCTGAAAATTTCGTATGTTTTTACATGAAGTATTCAGGAGGTCGTGTAAAAATTTCATGACGATTAAGAAGCTATTTATTGAACAATTAACATTAACATGTTTCATAGGGACTCAACATCCTTAAATGAATATAAATACAAATTTATTCATACTTCACTTATTTGTATTCACATGCATGCATACAAATACAATCACAAATACATGCAAATACAAATTGTATTCACAAATATTCTGAACATACAAATAAATTCGCAGAAAAAATTGTGAATATTCACAAAAAATGTGAATATTTACAAAAAATACTGTGAATAAAAAAAAAATTCACATCAAAATCTGTGAATGCAAATTTTTTGTATTCCCAAAAAATTGTGAATACAAAAAAATTCACAAAATAAGTTGTGAATTTTTTTCGTATTTAAGACAAATTAAAATCAAATTCACAATGATTAGATTAAAATTTACAGCAAAAGTCAGTTCTTACGTATTTTGAGAGAAAACACTGCGTCGAGATAAAGAAATTTATGCAAAAAAATTTGTGACTTTCAAATATTACATTATAAATATGAAAAAAATCACAAAATGAGTTGTGAATTTCCTCAAGTTGAAGAAAATTAAAATCAAATTAAAATTTACACCACAAGTGAGTTGTTATATAATCATTGTGAATTTGATTTTAATTTGTCTTAAATACGAAAAAATTCAGAACTTATTTTGTAAATTTTTTTGTATTTTCAATTTTCTGTGAATACACTTGCATTCGCAGATTTTGATGTGAATTTTTTTTCAATTCACACGATTTTTTGTAAAAATTCACATTTTTTGTGAATATTCACCATTTTTTCTGTGAATTTATTTGTACGTTCAGAATCTTTGTGAATACAATTGTATTTGTATTCGTATTGACAATGAGTGAAGTATGAATAAATTCGTATTCGTATATATAAATAGAATCACGCCCAACTGTGGCTGTAATAATGAATATTTTTCAATGAAATTTGGCACCCAACTTTGTCAATGTGCATACAAGTAAATGTCCAAACGATTATTTCAACCACCTTACATATTCCTTCAAAATGAATTTTTTCCGAATAACCCTGACTTTTTAGTCGTCGCAGTAGCCTAGCCCCTCAATGGAAAATAGTATGGCAAGAAACATGGCACGATCTTGAAGTATCCCACATTCCCTTGCTTCGATCGCAATATTTGTCTACGAAAAAGAGTGATAAAATAAACACTTGACAAAATAGGCGTTAACGAGTAATATAGAGAAACAATAAACCTTGCTACGTGATGGATAAAGGTATGACGATGAACTGGCATACCTAGCGTTATTCTCAGCCATGTGAGGCGGTAGCGACGAGGGTGGTGGGGGTGGTTGCGAGTTGGGTGGACCACTGCTGTCCGAGTCATTGTCACTGCTCTCCTCGGTTCTTTTACCTGAATCGAGTAGATGGGAGGGGACACCGCGTGGATAAAATCTCGGCAATACCTCCGAGGTCGGTCGTCTTCTTTGTGTTCGCTGGAGACGTAGATTCAGTTGCATCGCGTCAGTCACGTATTTCTCGGACTGTCGACGTCGTCTCAACGCGGGTGTGCAACCGGTGAGGTTTTCCTCCTCGGTCGAGCTCGTCGACGTAAGAGGCGGCACGTTCGGCCGTGCGTCCGGCAACGTGGCGCATCGTCGCAGCGTCGGTACCTCCGTATGTACTGACAACGGTTTACCCTTGATTGCTAAAAGTTACCGGTGTTAGTGACGCTAAGAAGCACAAAGTAATATCGCCAAATCCAACTACAAAAGCCAATGATAAACGTCGTTCGAATCTAAATTATCGCATGTTTGCGATCGACGAAAAATAAAACATCAAGACTTCTCAACTACTTCGAACAGTGACGTTTCTTGTGATGAGCTTTGAGAAACATTACTAGCTAGTTGAACGGTATAAAGCAGCCTGTGTCCTGCATTCGTCGGTTTCTTTCTCTCTCTCGCTCTGGCGTTGGTTTCCGTGCTTTTTTCATTATCCATAAATCCGACAGTGCAAGGTAATAACGAAGAATAGCAATGGAGGTTGACAATCGGATTTCCTCCATTCTTCAACGGGCTACATCGACCTTGGTGGGTGGAAAAATAGCATTTTCTAAACATATTTTTATTCCATAGTATCACCTCTTAGCCATCTTCTCTGAAAATTTCATTGAAATATTCGTAAAATTGAATGAGCTGGAGCTTCTACGAGTCGACCCGGCGAGCGACAGCGGCACCATACTTCAAACTTCAAGAGATCATCACAGTGTAAAATTCTCAAAAAAATCGATTTCTTTTGCGTTATCCGATAATATAGACGGTTATAAACATGCTGTTCAATTTTTGGGACGAAATTCGAACTATTCCATTTGCATTTCTCTGAACTCAACAGACAATGTCGAATCCCTTGCCACATATTGTTCGTATCATTATGCATGTTTGAGGGAAATTTCACAACAGTCTAATATTTAGATTGGGAGATAATGGTTTTTGGAATTGCAACTTTTAACACTGCAGGGTCTGCATTCGCCGAAATTCAGGTCACATAACTCGTCGTACTATTGTGTCAATAAATTTGGAAAAAAGATTATCTTTATATACCAAACTAGTTAGGAAACGAGTGAAAAAAGTTTGGGTTGCCGTTACTGTTACGTTTTGCTAAAAACGTTCAGTAAAGACAGAATAATTCTCGGTAAAAAATATTTGTACCCTATAATAACTCCGCAGAACAGTATTGTTCAATGTCTCGATACGGAGAAATAATTATCGTGTTCCTAAAGTTAAAAACTTTCCTTTCGTAATCCTATCGCCAGGCTTCAAGGCATACGATTTTCATAATTTTTCTTTCAGCTTTCGAATGGTTCGTTCAAGCTGGAGAAAAAAATGTCATCATCCGCCGGCGGCCATGTATTTGTTGTTTTCCCCTATTTTTTGTTTATATTTGAAGGCTCTCAATATATGTACCTCTGTGTTAAAATAAAACAAGTGTTTATTCTTCACTAACCGTATACCAGAAAGAAAATTCGGCATTTGGCCATATTTTTCGGGCCTCTGGGTAGATGTAGCCCGTTAGGAAGTCTGGGGAGACTGCGAGAGAAAGATTCAGGCTGTATAAACGCAATACTAATGGATTTCGACACGGTGCAAGTACTCTGAAGCATTATGCGATATAAACGTGTGTGTGTGTGTGTGTGTGTGTGTGTGTGTGTGTGTGTGTGTGTGTGTGTGTGTGTGTGTGTGTGTGTGTGTGTGTGTGTGTGTGTGTGTGTGTGTGTGTGTGTGTATACAACTATCATATGCTTGCAAACTCATTTTTCCCGACGGAGTGGCTTTTCGAAAAGTGGATAGAAAAATACGATGAAAAAAAAACGAAAAGAAACGAAAAGATTTAAACGAGAGATAAAGAAGAAGAAAGTCTCAAGGGCGCGACTAACCGGTATCGAGATCCTTCAATTGTTGAACAATGTGAGCTGGTGATTTGTCCACTTGGCTCGCCGTGCCGGTTTTCGTATTTTGCGTTGTATTTGTCTCCGGCGTAGACTCGGAGAGTGAGCAGCGTGGACTCTTGACGGGTATCGGTATTTTGCTGTGACTAGTGTGCGCTTTGCTCGGCGTTTCGCGTTCTTTGTTATTGTCTTTGGGCTCCCGCTGTGAGTTCGAAGCGTGGGAGATCGATGGCGATCCAAGCGTCGCGCACGTCGCTACTTTCGCCAAACTGTTGCTCGCCGTAACCGCACGATTTTCCGTAGCGTCGTAGTATATCGAAGTCTCCTCAAGCCCGGGATTCGGACTTGCCGGGCTTGCCGCGGTCCCGTTCGTCAATTTTTCTATAAAATAAAAAGGATTTACCGGTGTTTCGTTCATTTGCAAACGTTTTTTCAAAATCATCGTTACGTGGATTGAATTTGGAAGCATACTTTGGAGCGGTTCTTTATCGGCGCTAGTTTGTACAACCGTAGCACCCCCGGTCGAGTCGACGACTCGTATTTCCAGTCTTCCGGCAACGGCCTGTTCCTCCTCGTCGCCAACGGGCGTAGTAGGGACGGTTGTGGGCGACGAGAACGCCACCGCTGGCACACTGGCTCGCCTCGGCGGCGGACTTCTCCTCGGCTCGTCGTGGCGCATCGCTATGTTTCTCATAACGTCCACTTCGTACAACAAATCGTCGAACAACGCTTGCTGTACCTGCCGGGAGTACAAAATCGTCGTCCAAATCAATTATGACACTTTTAAAGAATCGATTTTTTTTTTGCCTGTACGACAGTTTATACTTTGAAGAATATCCTGTGAAAATTTCAAGGCCGTAGCTCTAATACTCGCCCGAATGGCAGCCTTCTAAAGAGCAACCGCTCGTAGGTATAAAATGCCCCAGTTAAATCTTTAAACGCGTTTTTCTCGAAAGCAGATTTTTCAAATTTGCTGACATTGTAACTCAAAGAGCAATTATCCGATTTACTTGAAATTTGAACTGAGTACTCTCGAATATATTTACTCTACAATGACGCGGGATATTTTGTATTGGATGAAAAATGACGATTTGGCATTGAAAAAAACGAACATTTTAAAGGTAAGAAAACACGTTTTTTTTCATAACTACGCCATTTTGTTAGATTCTGATATTTTTCGAAAATCCTACGTCATTGTAGAGGAAATACCTTCCAGTTTAACGACATTTTTTCCACTGCAATATATCTTCCACTTCAAACCACATTAACACTTCAAACGCATTTTTCTCGAAACCACTTTTTCAAAGTCCGTGTTCACTGCCATTTGAAAACTACACGACCGATTTATTTCAAACTTGGTACACACTTTCTACGTATAAAATACCTCCCCCCAACGGTTAGTTTGAGATTTTTTTTTACATTGAGGGGCTTTTCCGTCCCCAAAATGGCGGAATTTTTCGTGAAAAATAGTATATAAAATAAAAGTATAATAAATTATATAAAAAAAGTGTATAAAAAGTATATAAAAGAAAAATAGTAAATAAAAAGTGAAAATCACTTTTCACTTCACATGACCACCAAAAATTGAGAAATGAAAAAAAAATTATCCAAGACCGTTGGGGGGAGGATTTGATGATACTTTGACTGAATTTTAATGGTACTTGATTACAGATAATTTCTAGCTGAGATACAGTGAACACCGCAAATCGTGTTTTTCCAATGGCGTTCTTGGAAAAGCTTTGTCACCGGCTTGTTTGTGGATATTTTCGCGTACAAATTTCACGGAGGGTTCTTGAAATGTCACTTGACAATGTACAAAAGGTTTCAATAAATTTACTCTATCCATATAGATGGAAAAAAAATTTGCAAAAAAGTGTTTGTTTTTTTCACGCTGAAACCCCTACGCTTCCCTTAAAAACTCAAGCCCAAGTATATTTCGATCAACGTACGAGTGGTGCTTCGAGATTGGCACGTACGTGCGGCGCCAGCGCCGGTACACTCCATGCCCGTGGCAAAGCTCCTTGAATATCCGGATACTTCTCGATGCCCGTTATGTTCAGGCACCTATGCGGTACGCCGGTTCTCGGTGAGTCTTCGCTTATTCGCGATAGGGGATTTTGCGCATTTCCCAGTCCCGCACTCGTCACCGTAGTAAGCTGCTGCTGCTGCTGAGAGACAATTGGCGTTACCGACATCGCCGGACTACCGGATGACTTAACATCGGGACATCCGGTTGTCGGTGTGATCGTAGCTACAGCCTCGCTACCAGCTGTGGACTAGATACGTCATGTATTACCGACTGAGAAATTAACTCGTCCAGACGACGACGACGACGACGACGACGACGGCGGCGGCGACAACGACGACAGGAGGCAAACGACAAACGAAAAGTTTAACATTGCGGAGCGAAGCGCGCGAGCATGCGTGAGGTGCGTTTGTGGAGAGGTTGCCAAAATAAAGAGAAAGATATCACGGCCATTTTTTCGTTGCAACTCAAACTATTTATATTAATATTCGATTACCGACAGTTTGGGATAATACTTTTTGTTCCTCGGTGCGTCGCGATAGCCTTGATCGAAATTGTACAATCCGCAGTGGATTGTAGACGAGGCTCGTAAAACGTCGACGTCGCGGCGTCAACGTTAAACGATTGAAATTATCGATTTGTTTCGCGGTGAGAAGTTGAAGCATTTGTGCTTGTTTCAATTTTGACGCAAGGTTGCTTCGCCGAGACGATAAATTCGTCGAGCAGTCAGGTGTACTTGCTGTAAAAAATTCCTAGAGCAAAAGTCGCAGAGGTGGACGCGAGAAAGCAAGCAGCAAGCGCGTGAAGGGAGACAAAGAAGCAGAGAGAGAAAATTTTCGATAACATTCGTGACCGATAGCGAAAGAGGGCGGCAAGCATAGATTCGCAGTGGAACGCCCGGAAGCGAGGTAGTCAAGCGAGGATCTTCATACAGGCCAGACGACGCTAGAACGTTAAATCAAGGCTTGTGTAAATAATGACGTTTATCGTGATCCTTTGTCACGCTCCTTGAAGATGGATATTTGTTTCGGCAAAGGGTTAAAAAGTTCGGCAAGATTCTAAAACACATAAACGCGATTCTAAAACACATAATCTACGAGTCTGATGCGAAATGAGAATTTACCGTTCAATTTGGAGTACGGAGATCAATATTCGTTTGCGTCTGTAACGATAGGGTTTTTTTTGTCGCATCGAACTTTTTCAACGATACCGAACAATTTTAGTATCTTACCGAGGTGATCGAAATGTTGAAGAAATAAAACGCAATGTTATCTAGACGCGTCTGACCTCTGTGTGTTTTTTTTTCTTCAAAGGTTGCTCGTAATACCTGAGGAACTATGGAGGGTGGATTGGCACCCTTGTGTTCGGGACTCTGAAGGTTTTCGCCCTTCCATTCGTTGTCGGTTTCCTCGGAGTCGTCGAACTGCGATTTCCACTGCGATGCGAGCGTCAAGCCGCCGCCACCTCGTGTGACTTGCTGCAGCGCCGATACGTTGTCGTCGTCGATCTGGGCGAATTGCGTTATCGAGCAGTCTCTCATCGCCGAACGTCCGGTTCTCGACTGTTGTCGTTGCTCCGTTCGTCGTCGGGGCTCTCGTCTCAGCGGCTCTCGCTGTTCGGTTACCTGCGTACAGCACGACATTTTTTTGTTAAAGGGAAACATCAGCAAATTTCCCGACTCTTCCACGTTTGCAAATATTCCAGGGAGATTGGCATCAAATGAAGAACTCTTTTTTCGGATCAAATATACGAAAATGTTAAACATTAAAAATCTGAAATTCGCGAAATGATTTAAAGACTGTAAATTTAAAAAAAATATATGTTAAAAGAAAATACAGAATCGGTTTTTTATCACGAAGAGAATTTTTTGTGGGTACAAATTTCAAAAAATACGAACACTTATCCACAATAATAATTGTGTGGTTGTGTATCGACAAATCGAATGCAAATTAAGGGAGCTTTCCAGTGTGAAATTTTCAAAAAATCGATTTTTTTTTTGCTTTATCGAATAGTATACACTCTTCCGAATATTCCCTGAAATTTTCATGCCGAAATTCAGATTATTTCGGTTACTGTACAGCATTTCTTGGAAGAAGGCAACGGAGCGCTACAGCTACAGCGAAACTTTGAACGCGTTTTTCTCGAAACAGCATTTTTCAAAACGGTGTCCAACTTGGAGGGCAGAGTTTTAAAGCTATCGAGTTGAATTTTTTACACAATATTCTTAACGTCATTGTTTATCGTGCTATGGAAGCTTTTTTTTTTTTTGACATCTTCCTATTTTTTTGTAAAAAAACTGCCAAAAAAAATGCTAAAATCGATACTTTTTGTTCAAACCGGCGCCATTTTTGCAAAAAAAAAAAAAAAAGCCTCCATAGCACGAAAGCCAATTATATACCGATCAATAATCTTTTTGTGTTTTTTGTTTCAGATCAAAATTGTGACCCCCAACGTGGACACCACATCCAAGTGCATTTTCTGCAACAATTGTTTCATCATTTTTATAGATATTAATTAATAAATAAATCGATCTTTAAAAAATTGTTTTGTATTCTTCAATACCCAATTAATATACAACAAAAAACCCGACCGATTAGATTATTTTTTCTTTAAAAAAAAAAATCGCGAAAAACAGCGATTTTTCGGGCTGTCACACTGGAAAGCTTCCTTAATAGAGCTTCAGAGTAAATTTTTTTATAGTTTTGGAAATTTTCAATGTTCGGCAGTGACATAACCTTTAATTGTATATAACGAAGCATGATATTGGAACGATGAATAAGTTCTCGCTGTTTTCCAACAGATGGCGTTACCAGAACTGCGCGCGTGTAGTTTAAGAAGGGGCCTTACTCTCTTCATCGACAGAAGTGTACAACTAGATCTCAAGGACATGGGTCACACGTCGGGTCGGTAAAAATCCTAGTGCCAAGTTCTCTCTCAGACGAATCACAATCCGGGCAAACGAAGAGAAACACGTTGTTCGTAGTTCAACAGAGCGGAAGGTGTTTCTTTTCTTTTTTCCAAAAAATCAACCGTTCAGGAGAACGCTGGGAATCTGCAAATCAGCTATCTCTCTCGCACTCGTAGCCGCTCGGTCGGTTCGACACATGGCCCTAAACATGTAATATGGACTGTGATATCACGTAAAACACTGTGCTTTAGCTATAACAAGCCATGATTATAAAACGTCCAATTGTATCTTAAGAATTGATCTGAAGTTACGAGACTATAATACATATAACAGTAGGTAATAGAACTTAGTTGGTAAGCTCGATAGCTGTAAATGAGCTGAACCGCCTGCGGACTGTGATCCTAACGCCATCTTTTGTATCTTTCCCTCCGCAATAACAAAAAATAGCTTGAGATGGTAACCATGCTTCGTCGGGAACAAAATGCAGAGATTGGTTTAAACGTTTCAAAAATAATAAATTTGATGTATCAAATGGGAGGCATTGCTTCACGAAGGCTCCCATTTTGAAAGCATCAGGAATGATTCTTCGAAACAAAGCATGAAGCTTCACGAAAAGCAGCGAGAACTTGTTCAACGTCCCAATATAAATATCAAAAATATACAAAAATATTTAATTTTATACTTTTCAGTTGTTTTTCCACGTCGGTTTCATTTTTCGCAATTCTTGCAAGTAAATTGTGAAAAAATTCCGTAACTTTTCCCTGTTTTTCATACGCGTAACAGCCACGTGAAAGCCCGATCGGATGAATTTGAGGGTAACATTCGTCTCGCTAAATACGGGGAGGGTAATACGATCGGTATCATTACCGGGCTCTGATTTCCCACGTGTTTTGTGTTGGTGACGTCGTAAGAGCAGTACGAGGCATCGACCTCGGTGTGTATTCTCGGACTGGGTGGTTCGCCGGGGGTGGATTCCGGGGGTGGAACGACGCGTAGTCTTGCAAAAGTCGCGCCGCTCGCTGATTTGCGAAGAGGCGTCGAGGCGTTCGCGAGCGTCTTGGAGCGAGGTACCTCCGACGCCGAGCGCGCCGACGCCATGAGAGCGTCGCCCTCGTTGTCGATTTGTTGCTTCTCGATCGGTGCTACAGGCATCTGTGCCTCCACGGCCATCGATACGGCCCGTCGCTTCTTCGGCGAGCCTTGCAAACGCGAAGAAAACAAATTCTAACGTCGTACGTAATTGCCGTTTGTTTTTTTTTTTTTTTGTTTTTTTTTCTTCGATGTCACGCATCAGCCGAAGTTCGTTGAAACTTTCACACTCGGAAGGCGGCACACGTCAACGCGAAAGGAACGTTTGCCTTGAATCTCCAAAATTCAAATAAAAATCACTGACCTTGCACCGGTGGTGTCGCGGCAACTTGTTGTCCTCCTTGCTGATGCGTGTTGTCCGTTATCTGTATGGTTGCATTGCAATTTTTGTCCCGGCCATGATTACTTATTGCTGAGGTAAGTGGAACAGGAGATCCCTCCGTTCCCAATATAATTCTGCATAAACTTTCGTAATCTATCTTTCCCTGTGAACGACGATTAGGGAAATTAACTCTGAACAATTGTCTCGTTTCCCAATTCTGCAGGTACATTGCGCAATTTTAGAACGCCCGCTTATTTTTTTCTCGATCTTTTATCAATGTTTATCGAAAAAAAGGAGAAAAAAAGGAAACAAAAAGTCTCGAGTTTCGTATTACGGGTTGTGCGCGACTCACCTCCTTTCGGTTGTCCGGCTCGACGTTTTCCTGATTGTTGGTATCGACGTTTGGCGTCGGGGGCGCTTGATTGATCGTAGTCGCTGTCGTGAGTGCCGGGGTAGCCGCGACAGTCGGTAACGATCTCGTTGTCGGTAGACCCTCGTTCGCCACCAACGGTCTCTCCCAGTCGTACGGGTCGCTCGATTTTACACCCCGACGCTTCATGCAACGCTCGAAGAGACTCGCCAACATGGCGTAATCGGGCTTGTCGGCGTATTGAAGATTCTACGGTAAAAACGCTTGATGAAATATCGTCAGTTCTCTATTCCGGCGATCACGTGAACGTTTGTGATATTTGTAGGTTTCGATCAAACGATGAACCCCGCCTGCACCACCGTGCAGTACAACGTGGTAAGATTTAAAAAACGTGGCAAGAGATCTATCGAGACTTTAGCTAAAAGAAAGATGCTTCCTTTTTTTTTCATGTCAATTCAAGATAAAGCTAGTAATGTGCAAAGAAGTAACGTCTATCGCACCACCCGCATAGCTGCTCGTCCGGTGCGCGCTTTACTTTGGCACCGACAAAAAGTTCAACTACTTTTTGTTTCCTTGTTGAAGGGGGAAAGAATCGTTATTGCCCCGCGTGGCGTGAATAATAATGCGGCACACGTACGGAAAACGCGGCGAAACGTAACGAAGGAGAGAAGAGAAAAAAAAAGTTTTTCGCTGACGTACGTGTCCAACGCTCCGTATATATACTTCCGGAAGACCTTGGCCCGCTTAGTTACACAGTAGCCGCAATTTGAACGGTGGCCAAATAGTTCGCTAACATCTTCTTTCCCCCAAACGCGTAACAGCAAGGAAACTTAATATTCTCACTTTTCCGAGGCAAAAACATGTTCCATCGAGCTCGAATCTAACATCGAAATGGAGAACGGGACGCGTTTTTTTTTCTCCATTTTCACGAGGCGCGACGCGCCGATGCATCGTTAATAACACAATCAACACCTCGTATCCAGTGTACCTGAATGTGCTCGAGGAAGAGACGAAGATCAGAAGGCAAATGTTTCAGGAGCAAACGATGATCGTACTTTTCCTTCAAGGTTCCCACCTACATTGGTCAAAAATTCAACTCGTTTATGTTAGTTCACGATGATCCCGCGACGCTACGGAAACGTGTTGAAAAACCGATTTAAATATTCGCGTACCTGTTCCTTGTCTTTGATCTTTCGCCAAGGCAGTTGTCCGTTGACGAATTCGATGAGCATATAAAACAACGACCAAAGGTCGTCGTGCCTACCCATTTCTTTGTTCTTGTGAGCGTTTACGGAAGCGTATCGCACGGTGCCCCGAAAGCCAGCCGCTGCGCGGGGCGGTCGAACGTCCCCCGTGCCTGTCGTGAATTGACGCGCCAGACCAAAATCCAGCATGTATACCATACGAGTGTTGTAAGGATGACGGCCGATGGAAAAGTTTGACTGCAAAACATTTTTCTTGTTGTTTTATGGCCTCGGAGGGCCCTCGACGTCTCTTTCCAAAAACATTCCAATTATTCATAAACTTGTCACTTTTTTTCTCCGAATAGAGCACAAAACGATTGAACGTACGAAAAAGTTCGGCCGCTCCGGACATTCGAAAGAGTAAAATTTCGCGAACGGTTTATCGTACAGACTCGTGAGTTTTGCCCGCGTATCGGACGTCCCCGAAACTACGAGAGAGAAGTGCAACTCCGAACTACGTCGATGTCGAAACGATAACGGGATAAAGATTCGAGCGTTCGCGACTACTCACAGGCTTGATATCTCTGTGAAGGAAGCCCACTTGGTGTATACTCTCTATCGCTTTCAGTATCTGAAGGCCAAGGCGCAGCGTAGTCGACAGAGAAAAGGCACCTCTGGGCTGAGCTCTCCGCAGCTCGGCCAAATTCTTCCCCTGCAGTTGCATGACTACGTAATTGAATCTGTCGTTTCTCCCGCATCCTATGAAGCGACAGACGTGTTCTTTACCTGCGAATGGAGAAAATGCCAGCTGTATACGCGAGTCGACCGTCTATACAATTCACAAATCGGCGGAACAACAGAAGACAGCTTACCCTGAAGTTTTTTGAGGACGGCTACTTCCATTTTGAGAACTTGCTTGGGCTGCCGAGCAGACTCGACTTTGAGAGCTACTTGTTCCTTAGTCATGAGATCGAGGCCCTCGTAAATCTCCCCGAAGCCTCCGCCGCCTATCTTCCTCATCTAGGACGGTGCAAGAAAAACATGTACCGTGGAGAAAAGTCCGCGCGAATAGGGAGGTGAACGGAATACGCGAAAATACGGCCCGGTGCGAATCGAGTGCACGGTTCAACAAGATAATCAAAAAGACGAAACAAAAAAAAAAGCGTCAGCTGACCCGATCGATTTTCGAGGAACCGCTGAAGTATAAGGAGAAAAAAAATAGAACACATTTCCGTATGCACAAACGTCAAGGAGCGGAGGGAACTACAGTTTTTCCGACAAGACGTGTCCTTTTATTAAGAGAAAAAGCAAGAAGATCGGAAGAAAATTTGCAACACTTTTACACACCACTTTCCATCGCTCCTTGACCACATGGCCGGGCTGCAATAAATCCTCGCTTGTCATCGTGATGTTGTTGTTCTGATCTGTGCTCTCGTCGCCTACATGTCTCAACACCAATTTACCCGGATGATTGGGATGCCTGTTCGAAAAATTGAACAAAAAAAAGGCGAACCTTTAGCGAGCACGAAAACGGGTCTGCCATGACACACACGATGTTATCGCGCGCGCGCCGCTTGCCCACAGGGGCGCACCCCCTCCCAGCCCCCGCACCGCCCCGCGCCGTTTTCCAAGTCCGTCTGCATTGTGCCACTCGCACGCACATACACACACGGAGCACCATCTAGGGCATACAGTGGAAGTTCACTTAATCGCACTTGGACGGAGAACGCGGAGAAAGGCGAAAAAAAAAAGAGATATTGCACTTTGCACCGTCCCAGGTATGCATGTGTGTAAAGCTAGAATTGATGAAAATTTATGTACTTCGGTTATTATGGTCGAGACCTGATTTTTCGACAAACGTACCTCGATTTGCCGGGCGTAAAACTTTAGCGCCCCCCACGCGACGCATCGTCCTCCGGTTTACGTAGCAAAGTTGCGTAGTGTCAAAGTAGGGAAATTTTCACTGTGTCATTAGACGAACAGGGTGGATGGCAGTCTAGAGTTGTGACTTTTCCGTTCTCTTTTTCGTTGGTCCCGAACGCACACCGGCTAAACACTACCGATACAATTTTCGACTTTTCTTTATTTTCATCTCTTCGCGCGACGTTAAATGCTGGGCGAAATAAGAAGAAGAAGGAAAAAACGGGGCGACACGCCTCGGTTTGACGGGTTACGAACAACTGCCCACACACGAAGAAATTTGATTCTTTTTAACCTCAATGTCCGCGTACCCGAGCCCCAAGATGGAAAATTGGTCAATACAGGCGAGGGCGCCCCCCGTGCTAGGCAGCCATTATTGCGTGCGAGCAAAGGGTGCAGCCTGAGTTACCGGGTTGCGCCTGTGTATACATGTATATACGTATATTCGGTATGTATAGGCTGTTTTTTGCTTCTTTTTCATTCAGTTTGCATTCGCCACCCTCGTTTGCCTACCCTCTTGCCGCCCGTATATCTCATTCCGGAAATAAATTATTTTATCGAATACTACACCAACTTTGATCCACCCGTCCTATTTCTGAGGACAAAACTGAAACCTCAGACCACTAGGATATTCTTTCGAGTATTAAGCGACGAAAACCTGGTGCTAAGTCATTGCGAGCGTGCGTTTTCTCCCAATTCGAAATAGAGATGACACTCGTTGAAAAAAGACACGATTCGCGAACTGTTCTGTTTACGCACAAAAAAAACGAAAGCACACACTCACAATGACACAGAATGGACAATACTCGAACGCGCTTGAAACGAACACTCGTTTATTCTCGTAAAAGTCTTTTCTCCGTTTCCCTCGAGTCTTAGACCGCGTTCCAAATATAATGACATTTTATTTTTACTAACAATGTCGTCTGCAACGCGCTCAGACGGCTCCTATCGCTCTATCGTGCTCGCCTCTTCTCTCTTGCTCTTTTGAGCTTTGCTCGCTCCTACGAAGCTCTGGAGCTTTCGGAGCAACGATAGATCTGTCTACCATTACTTTCACCTCTATTTAAGCACTCTCGGGTGTTCACACTCATCTCGACGTTTCGTAATGTAATCCTCGAGCCTTTATCCCTCCATCTCTCTCTCTCTCTGCTTCTCGTTTTGGCGCCTTACGATGCCTTTTAAATATTCGATTTACCGACGCTCTATCAAGATTTCTTTTTTCAACCGTAAAAACCTATCGTACAGCCCCAAGTATTCGTAAAATTGCTTTTTCTTTGCGTTCGTTTTTATTTCCCTCTCTTGTCGGTGGGGGGATCGATCTATTCGCGAGACGTCGTGCTCGCCACCGCTCAAGCGCCGCACGAAAGCTCGCTGTCGTCGAAGAGCGACGTTCCTGCTACAGCGGCCATTTTTTTGCTCACGCGAGCTTCGTCGCGTCGTCGCGCGATGGCGACACGCTTCGGTATGCGAGGCTCGCGGATGGCGATCAAAAGTGCCTCGCGCACAGTAACCGCCGCTCCTCTCTGTCGAGTCGCGGGTAACCCGATCGATCCGCAACGTTCTCCTGTTTATCGAACGAAAGAAAACGCCGGTGTATCCAGTCACGTTGCCGAGGAGTCTTCGGTGATTGTGCAAAAGGCACAGGCCGCGTTTTCTAAAACGCGGATCGCTGGGGCACTATTCGGGCGGTACGGGCTCTGAGCTTCCCGCTCAAGGGCATGCACAAGGTCAACGTAACCTCATTTTCGGTCTGAGTTTACTTTTTAACGGACTAGGTCTACGTAGGTGGGTTAAGAAATGGCACATTTCGAAAATATTTTTATTCGATAGTATCATCTTTTAGCTATGGTCCCTGAGCATTTCATTGGAACTTTCATGACACCGAATGAGCTGCAGGTTCTAACGGTCGGCCCGGCGGATGGGAGCAGCACCATACTTCAGACTTTAAGGGATCATCACAGTGTAACATTTTCAAAAAATCGATTTTTTCGCGTTATCCGATAGTACGGACGGTTATAAACATGCTGATCGAATTTTGGGGCGAAATTAGGATAATTTTGGTCGCTACAGCCTTTCTTAGAGAACGTGATTCGAGCAGCGACATTCCGCACTCGAAACTATAGACGCATTTTTCTCGAGACGTCGTTTTTCAACATGTACATTCTCGAAGGAAGAGTTTTCAAGCTATCCATGGCAAATTTCGACACAACGTTCGTCACGCCATTCTTTATCTTGCTATGGAAGCCTTTTCTTTTTATCTTCATATTTTTTTTACGAAAAACTCGAAAAAATAGCTCAAATTCAGTACTTTTGTTCCAAATCGCCGCCATTTTGTGAATTTTGATTCTAGAAAAACCTCCATAGCAAGATATTGGCTTTCATGCTGATTAAGGAGGTACGATCATTACTACGAATCCAACTTTCGGATTAAAATTTTTTATATGATTTTCACGAATACTTTATGCGCCTATTTCCAAAATTTGAGCTATTTTGATGGATCAGTTTTTTCGCAATAAAACTGCAAAGTCGAGCACTTTGAGTTACCGAAGCACGTCGCCTTATGGAGACGGTCAACCGGAAGTGCGGTGATCGTGGTGTTTCTGCTCACGTATCCAACTAAACCCGTTGGAAAACTGAAATTCGATAGATTGGATATAACAGATACTGTAAAAAAATCAATCTTCACCGTGTAGTTAAAGCACTGCATTACAAGAAAGTTTCAATTTCCGGTTGAAAATGGTCAGAACGACGAAATAACACTCACAGACTAAGCAACGTCGCGAGTAACAGCTGATGCGTTTGGCGAACATAACCTAGCTTTGTTTTGAATTTAATTTGAATAGAAGCCGCCACAAAATATGCACACAACAATTTATGGAGTTCATTCATTCATCAACAGTTTCATTTGTTCACGTGCAATAAATTCACCGTTTACCACAACATTTGGCACACTGTAATCGATAATACGAATAATCAACACAAGTAAACATCGATCAGAGCAGCTGTGGGTAAAATAAATTTAGACTATTTTTTGACCCCGTGGAAGTGATCGTACCTCCTTAATATACTTTTTACAAATTTTGTTTCAGACAATATTTACAGCTACAACCGTGGACACCGTGAGGACTCCTTTTTTCTCGAAGACTTTTTCAACTGTTAAAAAAAATGTAAAAAATAAATAAAAATAAACATTTAAAAAATTATTTTATGTTTTTCATGAGTGCTTCCATTTTTCCCGTAAAAAATCGGACTAATTAGCGTATTTCAACTATCGAGACAAAAATCGCGAAAATCGGTTTTTTTCGACCCGTTACACCGTGATGATCCCTCAAACTTGTTTTTCTCAAAACACTGTTGTCAAGGAGATACGACTAGTACTTCAGGGTGAACAAAGAGACTACATTTATTTTCCCCACAGTTGCTTTGATTTGTGTTAACTTGTGTTGATGATTGGTATTGTCAATTCTAACGTGCCAAATTTGTGTTGAATGCTTTATTTATTGCATAATTGCTAATAAAAACTGAGTAATTAAATCCTGAATGATTCTGGCGGAGTCTCCGGCATATTCACATAGCAGTCCTACCATAAAAACGAACTGAAAAAACGTTGCCACGAGACTGTTGGAATCTTATTTAAATAACGCTGAATTACTTTAGCGGAATTAATACTATGGGTAAAATTGTAATTGAACGTGATATCGATACGCGATCAATCGTAAAACTTCATAAATAATATATTTATGAAGCGCAATCATCGTAATGATCGTAGCTCCTTAAAGTCGGTGGACATGATTACTCGAGAACCACCTGATGGGCTGTTTCCAAATTTACAGGAGATGCGATGAGAAACATTCGAAGGTCGTTGACGATCTCACTTTTTCGAAATCGATCTTCGTTTTTTAATAGTCACGTAAAAATAACGACGTTTTTCATAGATTTTTTATGCTCGAGTTTCAATTCGTCGCCACATTGTCGAAAAAAATTACTTTGAAAATCGACGATCGTCAACGACTCGTATTCATTGTTAACTTGAATAATCCGTTTGGTTTTTAGATTTCGGATGGACCGTTCACGCTGGACAGTGTCCACCGCAAAACGTCGCAAAAAAATTCTCATCTGATGGCGGCCATGTTTTTGTTGTTTTTCTGTATTTGTAGGTGATTCTTTCGATCTCGATATATGTGCCTTTGTGTTTAAAAAAAATGCATTTCTTTTTCATCAACCATTACCCAGAAAAAAATTTCGGAATTTGGCCATTTTTTTTCCGGCCTCTAGGTAGATGTAGCCCCTTAAGAAAAAAGCAACGCATCGAGCTTTGCGAATTCACCGACGCAGAGGTCGACGAGTGGAAAAAAAATGCGTGCCAAAAGAAAAATCGGTAATAGGAAAAAGAAATGAAGTCCCTTCGCGTAGTGTCATATCGATAGGTAAATATTATTTTCAACTCGATCTTGGGACCCTGCGGTTTAATATTAGCTGCAATAACAATACATAGTGCTAAGTTAGCGCAGTGTGCGTCACTCGGCAACCCTCGAAGTTCAATGAAACGCGACATCTTATAAATGTATCCTCTCATGAATGTAATCAGCCTCGTATATTTATAGATTCGACGCTTTCCATTCGATATTTACTATATTAATACTCGTCTCCGATAAGCATGCCATTATAAGTATAGAAAAAAAATGATTTTTATCGCTTACTAGCTCATGTGGAAAATACCACACGAGCTCGTGATCATTTTCCCACTTTTTTCTTCTTCAAAATACCCTTTCGAAATGATTGAATTATATGATGAGAAAAGAGCCACGAGGGAAGAAAAAAAGGTTCAACACCGAAAGATTCTTTAAAAATAGCGTCGCTGCGGATCACGAGAAGAAAACGTACCGGTGCACGAGACGAAAGTTAATAGTAGCCGTCAGTAATTTATCGTAACGCCACCGTCGCTTTTTTTCTTGACCATAACACGACTACCGATATAACAGTGCGAAGATCGTGGCGCGCCGATACGTAGGCGATTTTCGTTACCGATCGCTGACGAAAAAGGAAGAGCGAGAGAACAAAAAATACGACTGTTCTAGAAAAAAATATTTTCGTTTCCGTGAAAGAACCGGAGGCAAGATACCCGTGGGATTTAGTGCTTGTAACTTTTCGATACGGAAAACGAGACCAGCAGATACGAAACCTGAGAGGTTTATTCTTGGTTGACTCTGTTAGCGTATCCGAGTCGCGTGAGGCTGCGAACTTTCCGTTCGCATGACTTTGAGGTTAAATCTGCTGCTTTAAACGATTACACAAGTAGAAGGGGAAAAAAAAACTTCGTGCCGAAAAAATTCTTTTTTTTTCGTCAAGGGCCTAGTCAGACATGTACCAATCTATATTTCAAGTTACTACACAGGGCTTTCAAGTGAATTTTAGTTGTTTCGTAGTGACGTCAGCAGTTACTTCGAGCAATTCGGCGCGTTGGCCACAATCCGAGATTAAATTTGACTAAAATATATGTTATCGTTTAGACTATACTAGGTGTTTACGAATTTTTTGTGAACATAAAAAACCCCATCTTGTCCATTGTAAACCATATATATGCAGTATTGAACCATCAAGGTTCGATGAAAGATTACCAATCATGGCTGTCGAATGAAGAGCATTGGTGCCAACCTCAATGTCCGCGAAGTTGCCGTATTTCGGCAACACTTTATATTAATTAACCCTTGCTATTGGTGAATTCGAAACACCTCACACACTTTTTGTTCTTATGGAAAATGTATTGATGTCCATTCTACAGAAGTGTGACACGGGTTGATGCTAATAATAAATAATCTTGTGACATCAATATATATATATAAGCATACTTATAAATAAGTCAAAATTTCATTCTGAGTTGTATAAAACATCGGCTGGCGCAGTTTTTTTCATAATAATCATCGATGATATACTTTTTCATGTTGGTAGTAACACAAAAGTTTTTCTTATCTACGTAAATATAAAGATGCGTAATTCTGCCCTTTAGTTGTAGATTTAAAAAAAATAGCATCTACAGAATAAATGTATACCTTGCAGGCATTTTTATGAGTTCATTGAAAAAAAAATGCATAAACTATTATTTGACTCAACTGGACCGCTCTAAACGCCTTAAACCATTTTTAAAATTTTGTTCTTTATTGTTTGCTGTTATAAATTGATTTAGTGATATATCGACGTTTGCAAAGCGAGGACGAGTTTGTTCGAACTGCCCGAATCAATTTTGTTATAAAAGCGGAGGGTATAATGAAAAAAATTTCGAAAAGTGATTCCAAATTTAGTGAAAATTGCTTATTTCCATTTTATTTCGGGATAGGAATAAAGGATGAAGATAAGTTTGCAGAAAATCTCGGTTCCTTCAGTGAAGAGCAAGGAGAACGCTTCCACCAAGGAATAGAAATCGTGGAAGGTAGGTACCAGTGAAGATGGGACACACACATGATGGCTGATTGCGTTTGGAGTTTGATGCGCGACTGCCTCGACAATTCTCTCAAGAAAATCACGAAAAATAAGCTTCCGCGATGTAAAGATATTTGATTAAATTTGAAGTTTCGATAAAATAAAAGTTTAAAAAACATATTAGGACGTTGAAGAAGTTTTCGCTGTTTTCCGACAGATGGCGTTACCAGAACGGCATGCGTGTAGTTTAAGACGGTAACGCATCTATAAAGAAGCACTAAAAGCAAGGTTGAAACTCAGTGTACGTCATTTCGTCGAACTGTAAACAACTTTTTTTTCCACAGTGTTGAACATGTCACATTTCGTGCCAAAAAAGAGTATTTGTGGGGAATTTCACTGCACTACTCTATTAACAAAAAATCTACAGCTGAAGGACACAGAATTCTTGTTGAGACGTAAGCGACCATACTCTGTCGGAACCAACAGGCAGAGATTGGTTTAGACGCTTCAAAAATAATTATTTGATGTGTTGAACTGGCATTGTGTAACGAAGACTCATGTCAGACGCTAGCCGAACTTGCAGAATCATTAGGAGTTGATCACGCAACAGTTTCGAAACGTTTGAAAGCATTGGGAATGACTTTTTAAAACAAACAATTAATTTCCACGAAAAAAAATAGCAAGAATTTATTAAACATCCCAATCCATCCCCGTGTTTTTACGTAGAATATCAATATCAAGTGTTAAAATAGGATCAATCCAGCGATAAGATTGAGAAAAAATATACAGCCCAGCGGCACCAAATACGTTGAGGCGTGTTATCTCTCCCAATTCGACAGTCCTCCATATTACATTCCAAAGAACACATTTCTCCAACAAACCAAATTCCCCAAAAATGTCCACATTAATGCCACCCTTCCTTCGTTCTACGAGTCTTACAATAATAATCAATATCCCCGGACAGACGCCCAATATTAATCCTCACCAAGGTATCGCTCGTCTGTGCTCACGATCGAAATCATTTATCACAAATGCCACTCAGCGAAAAAAACTCTCAAGGAGGTACGATCACTTCCACGGGGTGAAAAAAAGAGTCGAAATTTATTTTACCCACAGCTGCTCTGATTGATGTTTACTTACGTTGATTATTCGTATTATTGATTATAGTGTGCCAAATGTTGTGGTAAATGATGAATTTATTGCACGCGAACAAATGAAAACTGAAAAATTAGATTGTCAACGACTCGGTAGTAATCTTCGTAATAATATTAACATATCCACCATAAAAACGGACTAGAGACAAAAAAAAATCAGCCGGAAACCTATTAAAATAGGCTTGAATTACCTCAGCGAAATTAACACGATAGGCAGACTATAATTATACATATTATTGATACGTGATAAATGATAAAACTCCATAAATTGTTGTTTGCATATTTTGTGGCGGCTTCTATTCAAATTAAATTCAAAACAAAGCTAGGTTATGTTCACCAAACGCATCAGCTGTTACTCGCCACGTTCCTAAGTCTGTGAGTGTTATTTCGTCGTTCTGACCATTTTCAACCGGAAATTAAAACTTTCTCGTAATGTAGTGCTATAACTTCACGGTGAAGATTGATTTTCTTATTTTTTTACAGCATCATATCCAATCTATCGAATTTCAGTTTTCCAACGGGTTTAGTTGGATACCCGAGCAGAAAACCCACGACTACCGCACTTCCGGTTGACCGTCTCCATAAGACGACGTGCTTCGGTAACTCAAAGTGCTCGACTTTGCAGTTTTATTGCGAAAAAACTAAACGATCACAATATCTGAAATTTTGGCGACAGGCGCATAAAGTATTCGTCAAAATCATATGAAAATTTCAAATCCGAAAGTTGGATTCTAGTAATGATCGTTCCTCCTTAAATGAAAACGTTGGAGACAACCATAAAGTAAGTTTATATGATAATTTGCTCAAACGAATGGGCCAAATTGCTTTCTTCATCTGGTCATCGACTTGGCCATTTATATTTCCGCGAACGACGAATAAATGATGGTTTGTCGTTAAAAGTCGAATCGATGCTTCTCGGGTCACGTGTACATTTTATTTCAATGTTTTTTGCGGATTAATCACACGTTTTACGAGCCTCGTGAATTATTATTTTTTCTTCCTTGTGCATACGTGTCCGCGTGTACGAAAATCACGATACACGCTTATTTCGAATTTCCATCGTTGCGGAAATAGCCTAACGCTCGAAACCGCACGTAGTCACACGTGTAGTCACACACACACACACACACACACACACACACACACACACACACACACACACACACACACACACACACACACACACACACACACACACACACACACACACACACACACACACACACACACACACACACACACACACACACACACACACACACACACACACACACACACACACACACACACACACGCCTCTCTCTCTATCTATCTCTCTCCCTCTCACATATATATTGATATGCGTGGGCACGCACACACAGCCATGCACGACCCAGGTCTCTGGCTGTTCCTCGAGTGCAAAGATCTCTCGCGGACGTTACCAACGGTACAGTCTTTTGCTTTTTGCTTTCTCGGGAAAGTTTGAGCTGCACAAAGGCCCCCGGTTACTCTCGAAATAACATCCGATTTTTTACAATTGTTTTTCTTTTTCCATTATGCGTTTCAACCTCGACGAAGAGATTTGACTTAAGGGCGCGCAAAAGGTGGAGTCAAAATTTTTTCGTGACGATCGTTCTGGAGAAAACTTGCTAACGAATTTTCCACTGTCGCTTTCGGCAATAGCTCGAATCGTAGCATATTGCGCTTTGCCGCGATCGTGTAGAGATTTTGTTACACGCCGAAAACAGGGTGATCGTTGATATGCAAGCTTTGTATACGAGATCAAAGGAAATATGAGAATATTCAGGCACGCGTGGTAGTCCGCCGGGCTCTACTGGAAAAAAGAAGACGTCCAATATAAACGTCTCTCGTTGAACGACTGGTTTGATTATACAGCCGGTCGTTTTGTAAGTGGACTATGTTTCAGTCGAGGCACTGGATTGAGAATGAGATTGACATAATATTGAAAAATGGTGAGTCGCGGATAGAAACGTCAAATGTCATTGGGTGTTGAGGGGGTGAACACCTTGAATTAAGGGGGGCGAAGGAAATTTGCTGATTTTTGTTTCTTTTTTTAAGAAAATATTGTTTCAGATTTTTTGGGACGTAGGGTGCGTTTTGTTACTACTTTTAGCGGTGACATGGTATTTTTATATTTTGTTTATCTTTTAAATTGTCGGAGGTATGGCACGGCCTTCGGAACTTCATTTTCAAAAATGGCGTGACGTATAGCTAGAAAACTAATCGCCCGATTCTGAGGCAATTTGGCATATGTCTTTCTAACTCCATTGTCTAAAACATGAAACTAAATGTTTTTAAAAATTCAATGAAAAAGTATTTTTTTTATTGCAAAATGTATCAATTTTTTTTCTCGGAAAATTCAATCTTGTTTTGATGCGTACCATTTCGTCGATTTTCAAAACTTCTCACTTTTTCTTGGTTCGTATTCTGCGTATGTGTGTTATCTATATATGATAAAACTAAGTAATTTAGAATAATAAAGCAAGCCTAAAAATTGGAGACATTTTTCCGTTTGAAGAAAAATGATGAAAATCAGCTATTTTTCCTCGCCTAAAGGTACTTCGCTCTAATGATATCGAAGATTGCATCGTTGGGACGCACTGTGCTTTCGTTGAATCCGATTCATCAGGGTACGGAAGATTCGTGTTATTTCAAACGCGATTGAATGCCTAGGCTACTAACGAACGCTCGATCGTCGCTTGAGGCAACTCAAATTGAAAAGGAAGGCCCAACATATGGTGCAAGCATCGTCAATTGAATTTAAACTTACGATTACAACGATAGAACTGCTGGTCAAACTTTAAAAGCGTTTTTCTCGGAATTATGTTTCTCGAAACGGTGTACCCGATTTCTCCACATCCAATGAACGCATGGACTTGAAATTTTATACACTTATTCAATGTAACAGTAGTTTAGTCTTGACCGACGGTTTTCTTAAGATTTTTCTTTCATTAGTTATTAACGATAATGATTTAGTTTACCCTCGATACATCGAAAAGACATTCGAGCACTTTTTTGGACCATCGAAACACGATAAAAAAAAGCTTGGTCAAGTTTTGACCAATATTATCGATGCTGAGAAAGAAACTCCTTCACGAGATCGTGGAATTATGATTTTTGCTTAATTTGCTAAATTACGATTGTTGCTGAATTATATGCCGAATTGTAAAAAACTCTTTAATTATAAATATATTTTAATGCAACTTGGTGCAAAACTATGTTAATGGACATACAAATAAATGTCCAAACGATGTTTCGATAGTTTTACTTGCTTCTTCAAAATTTATTTTTCCATATAACTTCCGAGTCGTCACAGTAGCCTAACCTCAATCTCTCTCGAACGCATTGTTGGCATCGCGAAAGGCATATTGGGTAAAAAAAGCATATGTACATGTCTCTTACAAATTTTCCTTCGAAGAAAATAAAATGCTCTATGAAGGTTCTGTGTTTGGTACCTTATTCTAAATATACATGGTTTCTGTTTACAAAAATCCTGGGAAAACACAAACACACAAAGCCAAATCAACAACAGTTTCGCGTGAGATGGATACTTTTTTTTACCCACTGTATACGTCCGTATAAATGTATTTTGGCTAGGGATAAGCAGCTTCGTGTTTTGGTTAGAGATAATCAGCTTCGTTATTCATTACATCGAAGTTAGCATCTGCAAGGCAGCGAGTTTGTTTTCTTCATTTCTTGTCATTATCCAAAGCTTTTATTTTCGCGAACTGAGGTCATAAATGTGTAACAAGAATGCCTCTAATAAGAATGAAGAATCGTTCGAATGATTTTTACAATCTAAATTGGCTGAAATTAAATTTAATTGAAAAGAAATTAATTTTCGTTGCATTTCAACAATGCAAACTTCAACGTCATCGTTATGCCTAATGTCAATAATTATCACACCATCAATCGACTGTTAATAAGTTTTTTTTTTTTTTTTAAATAGCAATTTTTTTCAAAACAAGCAATCGGTACACATACCACTTCATCGTAGGTATATATTGAAAAAATGAGGCTACACGATCAAACGGTCGAAAAGTTTTCTTTTTCTCTCTTTCTCTTTCTCTCGTAATTCGGCGGATCGGACGTGAAGGACACGAGCGATAAACGTGTGGGAAGTCGATGACACCGCCGGTTTCGGTCGCCGATAACTTTGACGGACAACAACACACGATACTCCTCGATTCGACGATCTTCGAACTTTTTTTATTATCTATGCGATAAACTTGATAATACGGTGAGGATAATCGCGACGATAGTCGCCCAAACGTATTTCACGAGATTCGCAGGCAGGTCAGCCCGCGAGGATATCGACGAGTCTCTCCGATCTGCCTTCCGACGATAGACTAAAGCGCCACAGTGCCAAAGCCAAGAAGACTCGTGACTCTCGTATAGCCCTGCCTACCAAAAACACACGCCAGTCTTACTGGCATTGGTCCGCGCTCCCGATCCAACCAACAATTGCTATAACTATTTTTTTCTTTCTTCTTATTCTCGCATGCAAAGAAAAACGACGCGCTCGTTCGAACTTTGGCTCTTTGTCGCAGCCTCGTTGCCTCTGAGGCTCACGGGAACACTTGTCGCAATTTTTCGGGCCTTAGTCTCGATTCGATGATCGATCGATCGATTTTTAATCCGATCATCGGACGCCGCGTATCGCTCAGTCACGCTCCGCGGTCGCACCCGGCAGTGGGCTAAGAAACGAGAGTGTGAAGCTGGGTAGGAACAATGAGAGCTACGAACGTCTGCGGCAGAATCGGAAGTTGGATAGTGGTAAATATAAGGTGTATCAAAATGATCTGACATTTTAATCTATTGCTAAAACGTACTATTTATTTGAAAAGTACGAGTGTTTTTGTTTTTATATAAGGTACAAACTTGGAGGTTATGTGTGGAACACAAGTTTCGATAAAAAAAGCCTCTGTTTGCAAACGTTCATTCTTTTGACGAAATGCTCAATAACGTTTTGGCACAATTGCGGACTAATTTCATTAATGGTGCGTTCAATTGTTTTCTTGAGTTCCGGAATGGTATGTGGATCATTGACATACACTTTTCCATTCGGAAAAATCCAAACAAAGAAGTCCAATGGCGTCAAATCGCACGATTTTGGTGGCCAATTCACATGGCCGCGGCGCGAGATAACACGACGTGCGGACTTATCAAACCATCTCTACAAAATTTTCATCTTTTTTTTAAGTGAATTTTCACAATTTCTATGCGTTGCTCAGCCCCCTGACCACGGTCTTACATACGTGTCCCTGACAATGGTAGACAAATGATGTTCGCAAAATGCCCTTGCCGCACTGCGGCGCTAGTAGTCGCGTGACAGGCATGCATATATAAGTACCAGGTGTAGAAGTATGAAACCGGAATTTCGCTATAGATGGTGCTAGCCATCAGTTTAGGGACCGTAAGACCGCTTCTGCAGCGCCATCATCTTCCTCCACAGCAGACGAAGATTTTCAACACACAACAACCCAAGTTCCCTACACCGGTATATTTTTCTATAACCTTAAACATGTCGAGTTTCGTGCCTACGAATTACGATTTGCGGACGGTATTGGTTTTCTGTTATCATTTGAAGAAATCTCCTGCAGAATATTTTACATGAATAAAAGTTTATTGATATATTTGGAATGATTTTCCTTTCAAACACAATAAATAACGTCGCAATAACGATAAAAGGATAAAAGCCAAGAAGTCATCGAATCGTTCAGATGATCTTAGAGATGAAGGCTGCCACATAACAGCCAGCGCTGCGTAGCGGCGATTTTAAGAACTAAAAAGCTGGAACAAAACGCGTTTTCGTTTGTCGTATAAGAATAGTAGGCCAGTGTCAGAGGGCCGGCGTTGCTCGATCGTGTTATTCTTCATGACTTAACCTCAATACTTCCTGATGCTAGTTGTCAAAGATTAGAACTCTGTCTTCGCAACGAAAAACAATGGCGCGCAATTTAAAACGTCAGGTCGTTTTGAGACACCCTTCACATTGGTAGACTAATTGTTCTTTTCTTTTTTCTTCATAATTGGAGTGTGGAATATTTTTCATTTTACCATGGTAAAGTGGCCAATAGAAAAACTGAGTCCCGAGTTATGATTTCTGATTAATATGTAGATAATTATGTGTCTTTTTGATACACTTCAGAAATGAGGGTATGGAAAAAAGACCCTAACGATAGCAATGTGTTCATCGTAACTGTGACATTGTGTTGGTTCATATTTTTCTGTTGTTTACTGTCGAAAGCGATAAAACGCGTCACCTTTTTATTCATAAACGAATCATCGTGGTATAGAAAACGATGTAGTCTTTCAGACGCCCTTGTGCTCGCTCTAGTCTATGATCGTGGGTGGATACGTCGATGTATTCGATCTGCGAATCCACGCTTTTCATCTTTGAGGATTTTGTGGTGAATGAGCCGGCCGGGGTCATTGATTCGCAAACGTATAGCGCGTATTTCTAAACACCTCGAATTAGTATACTTGGATGAACACTCGGAAGCATGAATTTTCACGACCTTGAAGTTTGCATCGCAACCATTTTTTTCGTTCATTTTTCTTTCTATTTCTTAGTACATCTTAAGCGTTTTTTTGCAAATTAAGGGGTTAGGCTACTTCGAAAATAGAAAAAATCGACAGCCACTTGAGGCAACTGAAATTAAAGAGGAAGCTCCAACATATCATGCAGGAATCCCAGATTGAAGGTGAACTTATGATTACAACTATAGAACTGCTACTAACATTTAAAACGCCCTTATCTCGAACCTGTTTTTCAAAGCGGTGTACACGATTTCTTAATATCCAACGAACGGATTGACTTGAAATTCGGTATACTGATTCAATCCAATGGTACTTTAGTCTTGACCGACGTTTTTCTTCTTACCATTTTTTTTCTATTAGTTATTAACAATAATGATGTATTTTTTCTTCGAAAAATCGAAAAGAAATTCAAACTTTTTTTTTCGATGATTGAAAAACG
Organism: Ophion costatus; assembly: GCA_951751655.1. Classification (NCBI taxonomy): domain Eukaryota; kingdom Metazoa; phylum Arthropoda; class Insecta; order Hymenoptera; family Ichneumonidae; genus Ophion; species Ophion costatus. Next base: position 43,158,148 of record OX632359.1, on the reverse strand, counting down.
ATATCTAAAAAACGCTCTGTCAAGTCGTAGCCAATATTATGTACTTTAAGAAAAAAATCGTTTTCCTGCTTCAGATGTACCGCGTAGCCAAAATCAAGTACACCGTTGAGCCCCTGACGTTTAAATGCCCTTCACGAGATTCTTCGTAACTTCTTTAATTACTAATATTTCTGATGCAAATTTAGCACGTAAATTTTTCAATCTACATACAAACAAATTTCCGAACGATTTTCCCAATCATCTTGCTCATTCGTTCAAAATACATTTTTCAAATAACCCCGATTCAAAAAACCTTCGGGTGACTTGGACAGGCTAAATCGGTCGGATAAAATTTAAACAATCGAAATAATGAATTCTCCTTGAAGTCCAACGATGCAAGCCTTCAATACTATGAATATTCACGTGCAAATTAAAATAGAATAAGTAAAATAAGCTAGGTTTCATTCGAAGATGTTTTTCCTCACTATGTATTTTCCTGTAGTGTCTTACATCGAGGCTCGCGATATTCTTGAGAAAAAAAAAACCCAATTGCCCTCTAAATGCCACGAAAACCGCAAAAATATTCGAAAGCTTTATTCGCAGCGTAGTAGCTGCGAAACGAAGGCGGTAAATTTCTGGTGCTCTTGTTAGAATTAGGTCCATTTTGCACGCGGCCCGTCCATAAATACTACATATATATCGCAATCAGCAAGCACACCTCCGCCTTGCTCGCCTTTCGTCATAGGTGTACAACCGATGAATTAACGCGTTACCTTTTCCTCCGTCAGACATGTCGTCAATAACGTTTTAATTGTTATTTTTTTTTTCTTCACCAGTTGCCGAAGGTAAAAACGAAAGAAGCACGAACGAGCGGAACGACAAAGACCCGAAGACGCCGATTCGGCTAGTTATTTAGATGCCATTGAAAGAAAAAGAATGGATATGTGCGTGAAACGAATCGCGAAACGTCGGACACATGTTGGACGCGAATCTAGCGCCACTCGTTATCGAGACTGTAGACCAAAAACTGGCGAGTGTGATATTGAAATTTTAACGCTCGACCCATTCGCGTATATACGCTACCAACGTCTATATATGTGTAGACGTGTGACTCGATGAATTTAATATGCGCGTATTTTAAGTTCGCGAAGGATAGCGCGCGGAGGAGGAAGAAGAAGGAGAAGAAGTGTACGTGCGCTTTTTCTCAATACACTCGACGGGAGATACAAAAGTGGCTGGGCGGTATCCTAGCTCGCCCCCGCGATCGACGAGGCTCGTCTATTTTGGCGACTACTTCGCTCCGTTGAGGACCCGCCGGTGAGAAAAATAGAGTTCGGGAGTTCATCGTAAGGTGGATACAAGCCAATGCAGTTTGCGCTCTCAGAAATCCCCGTGGAAACGGGCCTCGAATCTTTTGCGGATCATGCTTATGTAGAACGGAAAATTGTGGCGGAAAGGGAGGCAATTTTATTTTCCCATTGTATCGTGTTGAAGAGATTATTGTGAAAATAAAAAAACACTGGCTCGTGGCTCGAGGCCGCTCGAAGTGAAGAGGAAGGTTCAACATGTGGCACAGGAAACGCAGGTAGATGGTAAACTTATAATTACAACGATAAAACTGCTGGTAATACTTTAAGGTGAACAACCACTTCAGATGCTTCAAAAAATCATTTTTTTTTAGATTTCATAAATCTTTAGCGAAATATCTTAAGAATACACCCTGAAAATTTCAAAACGATATTCGGATTCCTTCTAACGGTACGTACCAAGTGTAGAAGTATGAAACCGGAATTTCCCTATAGATGGCGCTAGTCATCAGTTTAGGGACCGTAAGACCTGCAGCGCCATCTCTAACAGCTGACGAAGATTTTCAACACACAACAATCCAAGTTCCCTACACCGGTATATTTTTCTATAACCTTAAACATGTCGAGTTTCGTGCCTTCGAATTACGATTTGCGGACAGCATTGGTTTTCTGTTATCATTTGAAGAAAAATGCAGCAGAATCGCATCGAATGCTTGTCGAAGCTTGCGGTGAACATGCTCTTGGTAAAACACTATGTTTCGAGTGGTTCAAAAAATTCCAACGTCGTGATTTGGACGTGAGAAACGAAGAGCGTGGGAAACCACCGAAAAAGTTCGCAGACAACGAATTGCAAGCCTTATTGGATGAAGATGATACTCAAAGTCAACAAGAACTCGCGGATCAATTGAATGTGACGCAGAAAGCCGTCTCCAGTCGTTTGAAAGCCATGGGAAAGATTCGGAAAGTGGGAAAATGGGTTTTTACAAGAAAATTTACAAAAAAAATCCGGTTTCATACTTCTACAACTGATATATAAATGATAAGGACTCTTCGCTCGACTCCCAACCACTGTGACGGGTCAAAACATTCGATTTTTAGAAAAAATTTCTCAGTGTACATATTCAAGAATATGTGAAAAAAGTTTCAAGTTGAAATATTGAAAAGTGGCCAAGTGATAGACGATTCAGTGAGAACAGTTGGCGCAACGATTTACATATACTGAAACTTTCAATCGCGTTTTTCACGAAACGACATTCTTTCAGTTTGCGGGAATCATAACTCAAAAACTAATTGATGGATCACCTTCAAATTTGGAACACGTTTACATAATATAATTTATTAAAACATGAACCCAAAGTTGGATGATTAGATTGTGCAGAACAAATTTATTATTGCAAAATGCCGGGAAAAATGCTCAAAATCGATCATTTTCTGTTCAAACACGTTCCAACATTCAATTCTTGATTTTTTTTCTATAATTTAGGTTCATGTTCTTGAAAAACATCTCAAGAATGTGTAAAAATTTGTTGGACTATTTCAGATGCGAATTGCGAGCTGCACAATTCCCGCAGATTGCCTACGACGATGTGGACACGCCAAGGGCCACAGCGGATTACACCTTAACTAATGCATGAAATAACTTGAAAAAATTACCAGAGATGTATGAAAATATGAATAAATTATTGTCACGGTTGCGGAAGTCTCCTTTTTCTTTTCACGGTAAAAAAAATCAAAAAATCATCTAATTTTCATTCTCTCAAAGTCGTTGCCTGCCTTAAACGGTGTTTCTATCGAACCTATGATTTTCAAAACGATGTACGATATGTCAAAATGGCCATGGGAATTAGTGGAAATACTCCAAACTATATCTGGCGAATGGAAGCGGGTGCAGGGAAATGGAGGTCGAATCCATGGACAGAAGCCTCGCGATAAATATCTCGCGGCTTTATTGATAAATAGAAATAATGAAGAATACTAATTAGTAAATTTGGTAAAAGCTAGGTTTGGTAAATAGTTGAAATAATAGAGTAGTAGTAGTAATAGTAGTAATAGTAGAAATAAGAATAGTGACTAAAGAACCCAAGTATAGTAAATAATAACTAAATAGTAGAAATAATGAAGACGGAGGATGGTAGGTGGCTTAAAAGATGCCTGAGGGAGAAGGTATCAGCAATCGCAAAGGGCTCTATAAAAATGGGGGAAAAAAAATAAAACAAGCCATGGAAAGTGTAGGTGAGGGAGAAACCTGGCAATCCATATGGAAAGGAAACATAACGGAGCTTGACAAAAAAAATTAGAAAGAGGCATAAATTTAAAATTGTACAAGTAGTTCAATGCGATTTGAGCAAGATTAACGAGTCCACATACTGCAAGGAATACACGCATAGGAAAACCGGAATGCACATGGAAAGATATTGGAAAGACGAGTCGTGGTATATCCCGATGTGATAATATCGGGAGGGGGGGGGGGGGGGGGGGTCAAAAAAGGGCATGCAGATTCCAAATGTAGAATTTCCAAAGAGGCAAATGAAAATTTGGGACGTATTTTGGCAATTGGACGCACCATTAACAAAATTAGTCCGCTATCATGCCACAATGTTATGGAACATTTGGTACTATTTTGACGAACGTTTGCAGACAGAGACGAGGCGGCCATCTATCGGATGTTGCGTTTCGTACATAACCTCCATATTTCTATCGTATATCAAAATAAAAATATTGGTACTTTTTAAATAAATAATACGTTTTACTAATAAATTAAAATATCAGGTCATTTTGAGACACCCTATAAATTCGATATGTAGTTCGTATAGATATTGAACTCACTTTGCATGACTCGTACCGAGTCCTCTGTACGCGGCGGCAATTTTATCGGTATCCGCTCCCGCGGCCATTCACACATATCCTATTTTCTATCTGGCATCCGATCAACAAGATTCTCCCGGCTTACAATGATGCATAAATCCTCTCTCTCTCTCTCTCTCTCTCTCTCTCTCTCTCTCTCTCTCTCTCTCTCTCTCTCTCTCTCTCTCTCGCTCTCTCTTTCTGTCTCACTCTGGATGTTTATGCCCGGAATTCGGGGGGCATCTCGAAAGCATCGTTTCTTGAAGTAATATATGTCGTGTGCAAGAATGTCAACTGTTTGTTTCTTCGCGATAATTATATGTAACTTACTGCAAGAGTTTGCGCAAGTATAACTTTCCAGTTGATACTCGAGAAAGACAATGCAACGTTTATTATTCAATCAATGGTTTTTTTGTCTCTCCGCTTTGGCGAGAATATTTATTTGTAACCCCAACGACCAATTTTGTCGGTGCATTGAATGATTTCAACTCGAAAAAAATCGCCTTCGTTCTTACTGCAGCAATTATTCATTGTCCAATATCGTCTTTCTTTTCGGATTTGGGACAATCGTGTTTTCTTCCTAGAAAATAAAGTATCGAGAGACACTGTTGCCATTGCGTCAAAGTTGTCCCCGAGGGTGAAGATCTATTTAAAAGTATTCGCGACAATCGAGAGAAAAGAAAAAGTGGTTCATGCGACCGCGGGCTGCAACGTGACGAAACCGCACGAGGACAGAGTGGCGGACGATTTTAAAAATTTTATTGTTTTTTTTTCAGCCCACACCGTTGTTCGAATTTGCGTTAGTCTTAATATTATAATGTTCGCTTATATTTCCATAGTTTCGACTTTCCCTATTTTAAACTCTACTGCTCCACATAAGCTCGATACCAAAGTGCGGTTGGACTCTCGAAATATACCGTCCGGTGGTTTTGCTTTTGTGGCTAGTAGAACAGACGGAAAGAAGAAAAAGAAAAGATAATTTTCCACCGAGATTTTTCATTTCAAGAGGGTTCGTACAATCGTGTACGTTCGCATAATTTTTTCCTACCCATTATCTTGTAGCTGTGATTGGTACTGTTTTTAAAAAATTATGGAAACTCGGTACCTGGAATCGTACCTGGAAGGGGAGAACAAAGAAAAATAAGAATAACTTCAAGGGCCTACATTTATCTAGAGGCCCGAAAAAATGTGTTTTTTGTAGCACAAAGGTACATACATTGATAACCTTAAGGAGGTACGATCACTTCCACGAGGTCAAAAAAGAGTCTACATTTATTTTACCCACAGCTACTCTGATTGATGTTTACTTACGTTGATTATTCGTATTATCGATTATAGTGCGCCAAACGTTGTGGTAAATGATGAATTCATTGCACGCGAACAAATAAATACTGAAAAATTAAATTGTTAAGGACTCGGTAGTAATCTTCGTAATAATAATATTCTTAACATATCCACCATAAAAACGGACTAAAACGGGCATGATGACACTGTTATCAAAGTCGGTGGACACGGTATCTCGAGAACCAATTGATGGATCGTCCCTACATTTACAGAAGATACGATGAGAAACATTTAAAGGTCGTTGACGATCTCACTTGTCAAAAATCGATCTTTATTTTTTAATAGTTACGTAAAAATGACGACTTTTGTTTATAGATTTTGTATGCTCGAGTTTCAATTCGTCGCTACTTGGTTAAAAAAGATGATACAAAAAATCGACGATCGTCAACGACTCGTATTTAATGTCAACTTGAATAACCCGTTTAGTTTTTAGATTTCGGATAGACCCCTTAAGCTGGATAGCGTCCACCGCCAAACGTTGCGAGAAAATGTCATCATCTGCCGGCGGCCATGCTTTTGTCGTTTTTCTGTTTTCGTAATTTTTCTAAGGCTCTCATTTATGTAACTTCGTGCTAAAAAAGGCGTTTTTGTTTCACCAACCGTTGCCCAGAAAAACATATCGAAATTTGGCAATTTATTCGGGCCTCTAAGTCGATGCAGCCCCTTAAAAAAATGCGGACACAATCTTTTTATTTATTCTTTGTAATATGTAGTTTTTTCTTTTTTTCATCGCTCTTTGATCCTCGCACTTTTAAAAGTTGTCGGAGTTAAAATTGATTGAAATGTCAGGATACTTGGTCGGGTTATTCCGCTTTAGGCATCGTCGTTATCTGGAAATGCCAAATAAATATTTCTCTGCCTTGCATATTGTAAAAACCTTGTATATTCGAACAAAATAACGTACGCGACTAACTCACAGTGGGAAATTCAGTCATCTTTATCGATACCTAAATTTGATGTTCTGTTTAATTAAAAATAGTAATGAGCAGTACATTTTTTGTTTCGCAATCCTGTTACCCTGCAAAAGTTGTTTTTTTTTTCAACGAGGTGAAAGTTTTTCAACGAGGAGAACGATTTCTACACCAATTGCGTCAAAATTTCCATAAAACTTCAATTTAGAGGTCAGCTCCGGTTTAAGGGGCTATACCAGTGTGAACGCTGAAAATTTAGGTAATTATCGCGAATTTTTTGAAAAAAAAGTACTCAATTAAATGTTTCGGAAAATTAAGAATATGTTTGGCTATAGTTGACCTATGTTGCACAATTTTGTCATAGAAAAATATTGAGATCCAAGCGACTTATGCGCTGCCTTCGGAGGCGCAAAAAAAAAGTTCCTCCACTGCTGACATGATTCCGCCAGATTGAGTAGCTGAAACCGAAAAAGGAAAAAATGTCGTTAACCCGAAAGGTATTTCCTGTACAATGATGTAGGATTTTCAAAAAATATCAAAATCTAACAAAATGGCGTAGTTATGAAAAAAAACGCCTGTTTTTTTGCCTATAAAATGGTCGTTTTTTTTTCAATGCCAAATCGTCCATTTTCATCCAATCAAAAATATCCTACGTCATTGTAGAGTAAATATATTCAAGAGTACTCTGTTCAAATTTCAAGTCAAGCGGATAATTGCTCTTTGAGTTACAATGTCAGCAAACTTGTAAAATCTCATTTCGAGAAAAAAGCGATTAAAGATTTAAATATCGATTTTATACCTACGATCGGTTGCTCTTTAGAAGGCTGCCATTTGCGGAGTATTAGAGACACGGCCTTGAAATTTTTACAGGATATTCTTGAAAGTATAAACCGTCGAAAAATCGATTTTTTGAAAGTGCCACCCCGGTACAGCCCCTTAGTAATTTCATCTTAAAAACTGCGCAACGCTTTGTTGTAATTCAATCTTCCGAAAATAGCAGCGGCAAACAGTTTACATATCGAACGAAGAATATTTAGCTTCGTGTAAATTGATCGAACTGCGCCACTGGACACTTCCCCGCACCCAGACCATAAGAAAGCTTAGCAGCCGATTTCGTGCCGCAAAACTAAACTTTTTCCAAATCTTATCTCTATACTGATACTATTATAAACTTCATATTGATATTCTACGTAAGAATACGGAAATACACTATTTTTTTTATACAGTGTAATTTTATAGCAAAATATAAATTTCATTAAATATTTTGACATTGAGTAAGCTTTTTTCCATGGTTTTCTCGAGTGAGACCCGTCGAGGCAGTCGCGCATCAAATTCCAAACGCAATCAGCACCATAGTGTGTGTGTCCCATCTTGCACGATTTTTATGTCTTGGCGGAGGTGTTCTCCTTGCTCTTCACTGGAGGAGCCCAGACGTTTGCCGAATTTATCTTGATCCTTTTTTCCGTCTCGAAATAAGAAAAAAAGCATGTTTCGCGAAATCTGTACTCGTTTATCGAAATTTTGTAATAGCATACTCTCCGCATATAAAGGGTGTCTCAAAATGACCTGACATTTTAATTTATTAATAAAACGTATTATTTATTTGAAAAATACGAATATTTTTTTTTTATTAATATAAGGTACAAACATGGAGGTTATGTGTGGAACACAATATCCGACGGTAATAATAAATAATCTCGTGACATAAGTATACTTATATGACTTATACTTATATATATATACTTATACTTATATGACTTATACTTATATATATATACTTATACTTATATGACTTATACTTATATATATACTTATACTTATATACTTATAAGTATAAGTCTAAGGTATATACTTATACTTATATAAGTATAAGTATAAGACTAAGGTCGTTGAAAAACTGAAATATGATAAGTTGTACATAATAGATTCTGTAAAAAATCGCAAATTCGAACTTCACCGCGTAGTTCAAGCACTACATTGTGATTTCATTTTCCAGTTGAAAATTGTTAATACGTTGAAATAGCACCTACAGACTTGGCGCGTCGGGCGCAACGCCAGATGCGTTTGGCGAGCATAACCTAGCTCTGCACCATAACCTAACCTTTCGCATCAATGACTTCCGGGTGCGAAATTTGAGCATCGCAAACGCAGCGGTATCAAGTATTTCCCCAAAATTCCATTATATTATTTATGAAGTTTTACGATTGATCGCGTATCGATAACACGTTCAATTACGATTTTACCCATAGTATTAATTCCGCTAAAGTAATTCGGGGTTATTTAAATAAGATTCCAACAGTCTCGTGGCAACGTTTTTTTAGTTCGTTTTTATGGTAAGACTGCATTGCGAATACGCTGGACCCTCCTCCAGAGTCGTTCGGGATCGAATTGTTCAGTTTTTATTAGCAATTAAGCAACAAATGAAACATTGACCACAAATTTGGCACATTAGAATCCACAATACCAATATTCAACACAAGCTAACACAAATCAGAACAACTGTGGTTAAAATAAATATAGTCTCTTTTTTGACCCTGAAGAAATAGTCGTACCGCCTCAAATAAGCTGCTAACGACGCAGATTACGAGATTCAAATTCATTTGGATACCCTGTGCGGTAACTTGAAGAAAAATCATACAAATTTTTCCGACACCAAGAAATTGTTATTTTCTTGTCGACTTGTGCAACAAATCTCCCCTCTCTATCTCTCTCCATTATTTCCTTAGTTCCGTAAATCTACGTGTATACTCTCTATCGAAATAACGAATTAACCAGTGGCGTCACGGTTGGTATTCTCAGGAATCTCATTACGGATACGAGGCGAGAGAAAGACCCTGAGGTTCATTTGTCCCAAGAGAATTATTGGCAGCAAAAATAATCGATCAAAAGAACCAACACGAGGGATCATTATAAAGAATATAAATAAGTCTTTTTGCCGCAGTTTTTCAATCGTTTTCTTCCGAAGTGGGCAACGCGAGCATGAAAACAAAAAAAAAAAAAAAAATACGAAGGCTTCCTGTTGCAAGATGGCAAATCAAATAAGCCCAACTTTCATGACGAGGCACAACATAATTTCGGGACGTTGTGACGCAATTATTCAACACACCGTACACGAGGAAACATTAGTCACCGCGGAGCGCGTACTTATTTCGGTCCTCGTAGCTGATGAATATTTTTTTTAAACAACGCGAGAAATATCGATATATGAAGAAAACGGAAGAATCGATTAATATCATTATTGCGTGATTGCAAGGTAATTCATTAGGATACGATTTCGTTGATGGATTTATCGTCATTATTATTGTCAGAAAGGTTCGAACAACCAGGATAGAATATTTTTCGCATTTTCCGGCGAATCGGGAAGTAGCAAAATTCAGATTAAATCCAACTTCCGGGCGGGGATGGACGTGTGACAATTCATTTAAACCGAATCGTTTCAAGGATGTTGCGCGATGAAGGCTTCTCTTTTTTCCTGCAATAGAGTATTTCCCGTATAAGAACGGAAAAATAAACAAACCAACTGAAGTTATCGAAAGAATACGCGTGGTTGTCGAAGTAAAGTATATTTTGACTCTTGCACGGTATTTCCTTAAACGAGCACTTAGGCTCGTGACAAAATACGTTTCCGAAATTCTTATCGCGAACTGACACGTTTTAAGGAGTGAGATGCAGTCAAAGGCGTGAAAAAAACGAGCATTTTCAATAATTTTTTTTTTACAGTAATTAAGTTTGTTTTACGAAAGTGGTTAAACAGACTTTTTATGTTATATTTCAACTTGACTTGTACAAATTTTCAAAGAAAAATATTGTTTATTTATAACAATATCGCGATCTTTGTGGGACCCCCTTCGGCATGCAGTGCTTTGCGGTGACCACTATAATTTAAGGGGTTAGCCCCACTTGCGATTTTGAAATAGTCGATTTTTTTTATTGCATTTTTTTGAGGCATAAGTATCTGAGAATATGTCCTGAAAATTTCAAGTCAATCCGAACAAAATTGACTGAGATATGAGCGTTGAAAGAGAAGAATCCGCGAATTGAAGAACTGCAATTGAAACTTTAAACGCGTTTTTCTCAAAATGGCATTTCTGAAGTCGGTGGCCAAGATTACTCGAACACTAATGAACCGATCTTCTTGAAATTTTGCAGGCTTATTTAATACATAAAAATGTAGTCTTTAATCATTCGATTTTTTTTTCGAAAAAAAAATGGCCGTTTTATAGCCAAAAAACGGCCGTTTTTTTCGTTAAAATCGAACCATTAACTTTGACTGTCCGCCATTTTGTGAAAAATGAATATTTTTTAAAATCCTTCGATTAAAGACTAGTTTATACTTATATTTGACTAAATCCATCCGCATTTTTTTTTCAGATGATCCACTTCGCCGCAACGTTGGTCACCGCAAACCGTGTATATAAAAACATTATTTCATTGACGGCCATTTGCCACTAAACAATGTAATATTTTTCAATAAAAAAATTACTGAAAGTTCTTCAAGATGTGTTCTTTAAGATGGTATATTGATCGATTAAAAAAGTTTTGTAGTTTTCCTTAAAAAAATTCATGAAAAAGGCCTTTTTTGCGCTACAAGTGGGAGTAACGCCTTAAAAAACCACTCGATGGATTTTGATGAAATTTGGTGTGCTTATTGATAGCTTTAAAAACTAGTCTTTAATCGGAGCTTTCCTTTTTTTTTCAAAAATTAACAAAATGGCAGCGTCCGACAGTTAACTTTCGATTTTCGACCAAAAAATCGCTCGTTTATTGTTTTAAAAAAATACAAATTTTCAACAAAAATGAAAATCCTCCGATTAAGGACTTGTTTTTAATGCTATCAATGAGCACACGAAATTTCATCAAAATCCATCGAGTGATTTTGAACACCACTACGTAACATTTTAAAAAATTTTATTTTTCGTGTTTTATCGTGTAAATAAAGGTGTACATTTATGGTGTAAATAATATTTATGGTTTATGGTGTAAATGTACCATTTATGGTGTATATAAAGGCTAATAAAAGGTGTGCTACATTTATTCCCCTCTATTTTACACCTTATATTATTTACACCATAAATTGACAGCTTTACAAATAAAGGTGTGCTACCTTTATTAACTCCCGAAAGATTTCGAATGCAATCCGCCCTGAACACCTTAACATTTCTTGAAAACTGCCTTTTCAAGCGAAGAGGCAGTTTTTAGGCACAAAAAAAATAAGAAAATTAAAAGTTTTAAGGCAGTGGGGACAGGTCCGGTTTTGTTCGCCAGTTTCTCAAATCTATACCTCGTATGCTTTTTTCGAGCTACGTTGAGAAAAGAATTCATAAACCTTCGTTTGAGTCAACCGGACGGCTCCAACCTCAGTAAAAAATAATTAACTAATTTTTCATCATTCTTTAATTCAGTGGCCCGTATTGAAACTTTACTTTCAGTAGGTACTCAATTAAACAAGTCTTAGCTGTCTATCTTTTTTTTCCAGAAAATTGGACCACCATTCTTCAGTTGGAATTTTTTTTCAGCATCGCCACTCTCTATGTTCAGCAGTGACCTATAAGAGAACCGTTCCTGAAGTGCTTCTTTTTAATATGCTTTTTTTCATTTTTCAGCACTTACTTTATTTTATTTTATTTTTTATTTATTTTATTTATTTATTTATTTTATTTTTTAATTAAAGTACGTTTTTCATAACCATCGCTTTAGCTTCTAAGGCAGACGTGTCAATTATAAAGATTTAAAAATAATCATTGCTGGAATTCTCCCTTTTGTTCATATCCAATTTGAAAAATGCGACAATTGCATCAGCTACGGTACATTCTCAAACCGGCGTTTTAGATTTGCAATGACATTATAAATGGCGATCTTCCAGTATTTTTCTGGCTGTGTATCGGCCGGCAAGTCAAATCTATCGGTTTTGCCCCCGGCTGACTCAATTGGGGAATTCGAATATCTATTCAATTCACATAATGAAATATCTACTTTTCACGCAAATTCCAAATTCCGATAAAGGAAATAAGGTCAATTTTTATCATATCTATCAGTCGATGAAATTGCGTTTTGTTTGCCCAGCTTGAATAACATTTTTGACAAAATATCTTTCCGCTGCTATATTTCTTCATTTAAATACTACGCCACACATTCTTGCACTTCGTACTATCCAACGTTTATCTCTTTTTCTTCATTTACTTCTCCGCTCTATCCGTTTCTCCTCCCCCTTCCTCCATATTCATCTTTTTACACATTGCATAAAAAGTATTTTAAAAATGTATCAAAAGTTCACGAAGTATAGAAAGTATTCAACAAATATCCGTACCAAAAATGCACGAGTATTTTCGTTCAATAATAGTATGAAACGTGTATAAAAAATACGTTACAGTATTAAAAGTATTTATATTCAAGTATACATATTTCATTACTTAAGTAAAAAAAAAATGCACAAATAATGTCCGTACCAAAAATGCCCAAGTATTTTTGTTTTATAATAATATAAAACGTGTACAAAAAATACGTTACAGTGTATCAAATATTCGCATTCAAGTATTCAAAATATAAAATTACTCGTATTTCATCAGGTAAAAAAAAATAAAAAATATTCAAATAAAATCCGCATAAAAAATGCACAAGTATTTTTGTTTAATAGCAGTATAAAGTGTGTATAAGAAATACGTTACAGTATAAAAAGTATTCGTATTCAAGTATTTAAAATGTAAAAAGTATTTATATTTCATTAAGTGTAAAAAGTATTCGAAGAATATCCGTACTAAAACTACTAGCAAAGTTTTATCGCTACTAGTTTTATTAAATATTGTTATTTTTATTAAATAAATAAGTTATTATTTATTTAATAAAATTATTTAATAACTTATTATTAAGTATCATAATTTAATACAATAATTTAATAATTTATTATTATTATCAACTTAAAATTATTTAATTTATTTAATAACTTATTTTTAAGTTTAATAAATTATTTAATTTATTTAATAACTTATTTATTAAATAAATAAGTTATTAGTAGTTTTATTAAATATACAATATTATTAAATATTATAATATTATAATACACATTAAATATTATAATACACATTATTAAATATTATAATACATTGTATATTTATAATACACTATAAATATACAATATGGGTAAGCAATAAAGTAAGAAATAACAAAAGAATATAAGTATATTGTGATATTCGACATGTACTCTTCTTTAAACAATAAATTGATCTCTTAAATATATCGATGTATTCATTTTTTTGGAGTAACTTGGACGTACAGAATGTAATATGATAAATCAACTATCGTATCGGATTCCGTGGGATAATGTGGAGATGTTTAGGATTCATACATCGGTTTCCGATGGGGAATCCCTATTGGATCCCCATGGGGAGTCCCTATTGGATCCCGATGAGGAATCCCCCCCCCCATTTTGGAATTCAATGTATGAGCGTGACGTTTTCTGATAAGGTTCAATGTGGTGCCCCATTGGGGGGTACCCCTTTGAGGGGGCCCTAGGGGGTAGGGGGTGCCCCTGATAGGGAACCAATGGGGTGCCCCATTTACGTGCTTTTCCATACCGATTCAATGGGGCACCCCAAAGTAGGGAAAACTTACAGGATTCCTAACACAATTTCCACACCAAATTTCGTAAGTTTTATTATATTGTTTCCGCATGCTTGCTTGAGAGAAATTCAAATAAAACGAATCGATTATTAGAATTTCATGATTTTAGATATTTTTATTCTGGGGGGCTTTGGGGGGCACACGTGCCCCCTCCTAGTTATGCCAGCTCTAGCCAGTTGGGTTTTTTCTTCTCAGAGTCTCAAAGGAAGGAACGGCAGGGGGTTTGGAGGAGTGGGAAGAGAGTAATTTTCGTGTCCGGGTACATTGTTTTCGAAGAGTAGCACCGTGGCTATCTCGAATCGGCTGTGATGGGTTACTTTGCGTTGGGCAAAGTGGAGATCACGTCATATACGCGCGTAGTATAGTGAACCCATCCAGAGCGGATCGTTCCTACCTTACAAAAAAAGTTCGTTACCAGTGTTGGTCAGTTGATATATCGAGAGTCGAAAGTTCGCACGGCCCTGGCCCGAACTACCCGTCGCCGCCTCTACCGCGACGAACAAACGACAACGACGAGGACGTCGAGATTTTTAAGTCAGTCTGCAACGGGCTCGCCAACCGATCGAGTGGTCCACCAACGTTATTTGTCTCGTCCGGTGTCGTTGTCCGTCTACCGCGCCTTCGCCAGCAAGGAAAGATCGCGATAACGAAAAAAAAAAAAAAAAAATACTAGAATTTTTAATAAGTTTTGAAACAACATACCGAAGAAGGCTTTTCATTTTTCGACTACGAGATTCGTCCACGACACACAGGTACACGTGTTTTTTTCCCTTCGTTATTTTTCGTTGAGCAAACCCAAACTAGGCTCGTCTCGATTGTGCCCGATATTCGACAATGTGTATTGAAATATTGTTGAAAACCGCGAATTGTAAAACGTGGGAACTAATAACGATTTTCACGGCTCGAAAAGATCGTCATTGAAGAACGAAAAGCGTGCCCGTTTTGATGCTCCAACTTTCCTCAGATCGGATGGAAGGTAACTGAATGGATTTGTCATTCTATCGCCAAATCGGATTATTCGGCACTCACTTTTTGGATAGTTTTGAAGTTTGCAAGGTTTAAATGCAACGATAATTCTTCATTTTTTAATTTCTTTATTTTTATTACTATCTAAACTTTCTTTTTGCCGTTCACGCTTGCGGATCCCTAACAGGGGTCTTTAAAATTGGACAAAACGTGAAACAAATGACTTCGTTGCATTCCGACGCGTTTTTCGATAATCGAAATATTTTATAAATGAGATATTGGAATTTCGAATATTCTCGTAATTTCGCTATTGCAATGACGTTGAAGTTTGCATCGTCGGAACGCAACGATTTTTTGTTCATTTTCCATTTCTTTATTTTTATGCTTATACGAAGCCTTTGTTGCAAGTTGAGGTTGTCGATCTCGGTTAAGAACGCGTAAAAACGTTTAAGGTATTGCTTTGACGAACGCGAATATTTAACGATTAACTGATTTTCGTCTACAATGAAGTGAAAATACATCCTGGTATACTGGTACAGCTTCGAGCTAAGTTACCGAACTTTAAACGGAAATTTACAAGTTCAAAAATTGTCTCATTCATACGGCACTTTATGGAGATCACACGCTGGCCATATTTCTATCTAAAAATCTGTCTTACTAAATATATAGTAAAATCTATTTCGTTACATAGATACTAAAAATACTTAGATACTTAGATAGATGCCAAAAATACTTAGATACTTATATAGATACCAAAAGTACTTAGATATTTAGATAGATGCCAAAATATTTAGATACTTAGATAGATACTAAAAATACTTAGATACTTAGATATATGTCAAAAATACGTAGATACTTATATAGATACCAAAAGTGCTTAGATATTTAGATAGATGCTAAAAATATTTAGATACTTAGATAGATACTAAAAATACTTAGATATTCAGGTAGATGTCAAAAATACTTAGATACTTAGATTCATGTCAAAAATACTTAGACACTTAGATAGATACTAAAAATACTTAGATATTTAGGTAGATGCCAAAAAACACTTAGATACTTAGATAGATGTCAAAAATACTTACATACTTAGATAGATACTAAAAATACTTAGATATTTAGATAGATACAAAAAATACTTAGATATTAAGGTAGATGCCAAAAATACTTAGATACTTAGATATATGTCAAAAATACTTAGATACTTAGATAGATTCTAAAAATACTTAGATGCGTAGATATATATACTAAAAATATTTAGATACCTAGATCGATAGTTGAAAAATAATAGATCTACCGAAAAAAAAATTCTATCTAAAAATCTATCCAACTAAATAACCCTAGATGCCTGATGAAAAATTCTAAAGATCCGGTAACGACAATAAAAACAGAGGATCACCGAACGTTTAAAGAAAATAGTAATGATGAAACTTAGAAAAACGTGTCTAACAGTAGAATTTTTGTAGCCGCGATTTTTCAGCGAAAATGCAAAAATCCCTGAAT
Source organism: Ophion costatus (assembly GCA_951751655.1). NCBI lineage: Eukaryota > Metazoa > Arthropoda > Insecta > Hymenoptera > Ichneumonidae > Ophion > Ophion costatus. Next base: position 43,141,677 of record OX632359.1, on the reverse strand, counting down.
GCACAAAATTTACGCGAAATTTTTTATTCCAGCTTATCGTTGGCTATAGTTGATTGCGACTTGTTTTTATTGGGCGCCACTGTAACTTACCAACGATTTAAAAGGGACCTGCTTATGTCCGCGAAAGGAATACCGTGATTTTTGCAGCAGACAAAAATTAAACAATTGAAAAGAATTAACTTCCGTTGCGTTCCAACGATGCAAACTTCAACATCATTTATTCAAAACAGAGCCAAAGTCACGTAATTATCATAAACTAAAAACAAAACGATTCCCTTATCCTACCATCCGGTTTGTATTGGGCTTTTTCATGTTTCGAGGAATTCGCAAAGTGTATTAGTCGGGCTGTTATTCGTCTCAATGAACTTACGCTCTCGGTAGGCGATATTACCGAGTACGGAGAGATAATCACAGCTACGTACGGGGGAGAGGATTGCGGGCATTTGTGAATTACATCGAGGCGTTCTCACTCTCCCTCTCACACTTTTGCTATTTCCCAGCACGTGTTCCTATAATCAAAAGGTTTCCACTCGATGATCTTCTCGTGAACGCGTGCGCGGTTAATCTCACTTTGTAACGCTCGTGCGCGTTTGATCAGCTACCGTTTTCAGCCTTGCAACGTGTATATTCCATTACGAGTTCCAACGATAGATTTATCGAAATGAACGGGGCGGAAAAAATGACACAATGGTAAATAAATAGATGGAATGGGTTGATGAAGTCAGCAAATCTCCCGCACTCGACCAAATAAAATCCTTAAGGGCTTTCACCACTGTAAACGTCGAAAATTAAGTGGCTTCTCGCGATTTTTTTTTTTGGCGGGAGGACAAGTGAGAGATTAATATTATTCAAGGATGTTATTAGTCATATCTTCGAGTGAATGAAAAAAATTTATATCGTAAGATTACAACCTCTGGGTGACTCGCATAACCTCGAAAAATCTAAATCCAGAGCTGACAGAGTTAAGAAAAAGAGCGGAAAATAAATTATTCACTGCAGTAGCATCTTTACAATCTACAATGGAGGTAAATCCAATAGCCAACTCGCAGCAAACCAAGAACGAAGTGATTGTTTACGTTTGAGGCTATACTTCGAGCGGCCATATTGAAATATCGCTGCGCCACCTCTAGGACGCGAATACTACTACTAAACGAGTACTTTTGGTAACTTCGGAAACGCTCGACGCGTTTATGTTGAGCCGAATAGAATGAAAAGTTCACGAGCTACAATTTAGTTTATTATTGTTCGAAAAAAATGCTGCTATTGGAATGAAAATCGTACATAATCTATACAATGAAAAAAAAAAATATTTCAATAATATAATTGATTGATGATGATTACGGAAATGGACATTTTTAATCAAATCGTATCAGTAGCTTGAATACGATATGTAAAACTCGGAAAATTAATTTTACAAAAGCTTATCGAGGAAAATTGACTCAAATACACGTTCAATTTGAAAAATTTATTTTTTCATTTCATAAATCAGCTAATATTATAATTATATGGAAATTGCGATTGCGACTGCGTGGCAAATTCGGATCCGACGATTTGTGGTTGGCCTTCGGCTCGCGAAACGTGCGCGAGGGAAAAATCGCTCGTTCCAGATCTCTTTCGAGTCGAAAATCCGGTTCCAACTCCCGTCGAGCAACAAAAACAAAAACGGACAAGCACGCGCATTTTTCGCGTATGATGGCGTGTCTCGAGCCTTTCTGCTTCACACTATCGAGATACGCATACAGGGAAAGTAATAAATTCGTCATTCGGTAGCCGAGTGTGCACGTTGGGCCTTGGCGTTTTCAGCGAACGAAGCTTCGACGCGCAAGAGTCGTTGACTTTACACGGGTTAATCGTCCCATTTATGCGAATACAAAGGATATCGAAGTTTTGTTTTTTTTTGCCGGTTCGACTGCATTGAAGGCATTGAAATCGCATCACATTGATGTCGTTAATTTTCTTAAGGAGGAAGATACCTTTGGGCGAGGAAAAAATTGCTGATCTTCATGATTTTTTGTTAAAAGGAAAGATTTCTTCACTGTTTTTGAAACCTACACTGACAAAAAAAGCACCAAAGAAGGCTTTTCTTCCATTAACACTCATACGCAGAATATGAACCAAGAAAAAGTGAGAAATCTTGAAAACCGATGAAATGGCACGTTTTGAAAAAAAAGATTGAATTAAAAAAAAAAAGAAAATACATTCTGCAATAAAAAGACGTTTTTTCCAATTTTCAAAAACATTTAAGGAAATGGGGCGTAGTTCCGAAAAGCCCATACCTCTGATTAATTTGGAATATCGTGTACCCATGGATTTTGACTCGCTGATTACGAATATCATAGTGAAAATGCCCGCCAATTTGATTTTCAAGGTCAACTCACGAAAAATGATTTTTTAAAAGTTTTTCTGTTTTCTTTTAGAAAATATTAATTTTAGAGAAAAATGTCTCGTACAAAAGTTATATCCTATGAAAATATTGATCTTTTATGATGTATACAGTTTTTATGTAATACCCTTCCGTTTCAAGAAAAATGGGATACTGGTCCAATAAGTGAAAATTGCTTAGCTCCATTAGTTTCGATATTATCTACTTATGCACTTCACCGCGGGCAGGTTGGAGTTTAGTCTTTAAAGTGCATGTTTTTTTTTGCTTTTATTTTATTTATTTTTTTTCTTTTATTTTAGTTTCTTTTTGTATTATATACTATTTTTGCATTTTTTGTGATTCAGTCAACTTTAAAGTGCATGTTTTTGTTTTGCTTTTTTGTTTTTTATTAAATTTTTTGATTTTTTTCTTTTATTCTAGTTTCTTTTTATATTATATACTATTTTTGCATTTCTTGTTTGGGTTGTTTGGGTTTGGTTTTTTTTCGTGGACTTGCTTGGGCTTTTTATTTAAATTTGCTTTTTTACTTTACGTTGTTTGGATCTTTTGTTTAGATTTGTGTTTGGATTTTTTTGTTGGTTTTGTTTCAGTTTGAATTTGTTTTTTTTTCTTTGGGTTTGTGTGGGCTAATGAACATTATCTATATTACTGCTTTTACCGATCCGTTACTATAGATAAGTAGACAATATCGAACCTAATGAAGCTAAGCAATTTTTATTTATTATACCATTATACCATGATCCCATTTTTCTCGAAATGGAATGGGTTTAGACAAAAATTGTATACAACATAAAAGATCAATATTTTCATAGGCTACAACTTTCGTAGGAAATATGTGTCTCTAAAATGAATGTTTACTAAAATAAAACAGAAAAACTGTTAAGAAATCAGTTTTCGCGAGTGTTGACCTTGAAAATCAAATTTGCGGGTATTTTCAATATGAGATTCGTGATCAGCGAGTCAAAATACACGGGTGCCCGAAATTCCAAATTAATCGGAGGTATGGACTTTTCGGAACTTTATCCGGGAAATGTTTTAGACAATACGTTGAGAAAGATTTCAGTTTTGAAAATGCAGTTTAGAAGACTGGGCTATTTTCCTCCGCCATATTTGAAGATTAATAAAAATAAAAATACCATGTAACATCCAAAAGTAGTAATCAAACATACCCTAACTCTCAAAAATGGTGAAGAAATCTATGCTTTTGAAGATAAATCACGAAAAGCAGCAATTTTTTTCCTCACCTAAAGGTACCTTAAAAATGTTGGATAGAATTCGAAAAGTTCAAAATTTTCATCCAAATATTCTTTCCCTTCGTTTTTTCCATGATTACACAGCTGCGATAAAAAATTTTCACGGAACCCAAGAGCATCGTGCTTGAAAAAAAAAGAACGTCATGTGGATAATTCTTATTAGACAGGCAAGTCGAGAGCGTAACACCTTGAGAGCTGCATTATAAAATTCGTACCATGCTGATAATCGTATATCCACATCGTGACAAGGAGTCGAATCACGTGGCTCGCTGTGTGCGATGAAAATAAAAATTGGCCGTTTAAACGGAGAATTGTCGTGACGATGGTGATTCGAACGAGTTGCAAGATCTCTGCAAATTCAATATCGCAATGTTAGACGTCCGGCACGTTGGCAATTTAATATCACCTTGGACCAAACGCTATTGCTCTCATAAACTCGATATTGAGTTATTATTGCGTGCATGGGTACCCGCGATCCATTATGCAGATGCATATTATTAACCTTTGAGGAGGTTGGAGGGGTCGAGTTGAGTCACACGAGGATTTATGAATTTTTTTCTCAATGAACCTCAAAAAATGCATACTAGGCATAGATTTATTCTGTAAATGCTAATTTTCTCATAAAATATATCATTGAAAGGCAAAATTTTACATTTTTATATTTTTTTTTACGTAAGTAAAGAAACCATTTATGTTACTACCGTCTTGACAAAGTATAACATTATCGGTGCTTATTATGAAAAAAGACTGCGTCATCGAATGTTTTATGCAACTCAGAACGAAATTTTGAGTCATTTATAATTATGCATATTTGTATTTAGGTCACGAGATTATTTATTGTTACCATTAATTTGTATTAACGTCGCCGAAATACGGCAACTTCGCGGTCATTCAGGGTGTCCGCAATGCTCATCATTCGCCAGCCAAGTTTCGTGATCTTTAATCATACCTCGATGGTTCAATGTTGAGTATATATGATTTATGATGGGCAAGATCGGGTTTTTTTTCGGGTGTAGATCCGAACAGCCCATACTGTCGATTAATTTGGAATTTTGACTCGGTGATGACGAACATCACAGTGAACAAACCCACATATTTGATTTTCAAGGTAAAAACTCACTAGAACAGATTTTTTAAACGTTTTTATATTTTATTTCAATAAATGTTGGTCTTAGAGAAACATGTTCGTCACAAAAGTTGTAGCTTATAAAAAGATCGATCTTTTATGTTCTATACAGTTTTTGTCTAAAACCACTATGTTGCGAGAAAAATGGGATAATGCTCCAATCAGTACATTCTGCTAAACTCCATTAGTCTCGACATTATCTACTTACGCACTTCACCGCGAGAAGGTTGGAGTTTAGTCCTCAAAGTGCATGTTTATTTTTTACCTGTTTTGTATTTTATTTGATTTTGTGCTTTTTTGTGTTATTTTATTTTTAGTTTTTTGTTTGGGTTCTTTTGGGTTTAGAGGCTGCACTTTAGAGACTAAACTCCCACCTCCCCGCGGTAAAGTGCGTAAGTAGCTAATATCAAAACTAATAGAGTTTAGCAAAACGTACTTATTGGAGTATTATCCCATTTTTCTCGAAACAGAATGGTTTTGGACGAAACCTGCATAGAACATAAAAGATCAACATTTTCATGCGCTACAACTTTTGTAGGAAACATTTTTCTCTAAGATCAACATTTATTAAAATAAAATAGAAAAACTTCTAAAAAAAAACAATTTTCGTGAGTATTGGCCTTGAAAATCCAATTTTCGGGTATTTTCACTATCATATTCGTCATCAGCGAGGCTAAATACACGGGTAGACGAAATTAAAAATTAATCAGCGGTATGGGCTTTTCGGAAATTTATCTTTTTTTCTTCTAAACGTCCACAAAGGTTTAGTTTACCTTGACCGCATGTAGAACTACATAAATTAAACTATTTTTTATCTCGGATATTTTGTGGTGAAAAAATTTCCAAAAATTTGTAAAGCCGCAGTATAGTCTAGCCAATAACATATATTTTTTTCAAATTTAATCTTGGATTGTGGTTGCTGCTTCGATCTCCTTAACCCATACGTATACGGAACCTTAGCGTGTGCTGCGTTTGCACTGCTTTCCAAATGTGGCACATTTCAACATAAATATTAAAATATTCCATATTTATCTTTGGTTCGGTAATATAAGAGATTCGATAATATAAGACCAGAATGGGATAGGACAATCGAATTTTCAGGGTCTCGGTGAACGCGGTAAGGATCTGCACAGTCGGAGCAAATTACAGTGTCTCGTGATATCACCTTGGAGAAGATTATAGTGACAAAGCCACGACACACGTGTGAACGGTATATAGCGAGACATTTTTGCACAGCTCAACAGCTGATTGGGTGCCGCGAGATTGTATATTTTTTTCTAAATCTTGTCTCTCTACCGATCCTACTTTATTTGAAGTTTGAAGTATGGTGCTGCTACCGCTTGTCCGGCCGACTGTTAGAAGCTGCAGCCCATCCAATTTTAGGAATATTTCAATGAAATTTTCAGAGAACATAGCTGAAAGGTATTACTATATAGAATGAAAGTATTTTTGGAAAATGGTACTTTTTGACCCACCCAGTAATGTAGCCCTTCAATGAACTCACGACGCTTGCTATGAAATTAAAGTCCATTCGAAAACTTCTTGTTGTAACTTGAAGTATAGTTTCGAATAGGTGTCACCAGTAGTCATTTGACCAAAAATCCAACAAATTTTGCCGGCATCAAGAATTTGTTTTTTTTTTTTTGATGACTTGTGTTATACACGGTTTTCTCGAAACAACGTTTTTCGATGGCTTGTTGATTAAATCTTCGAAACTACGGAATCGATCTTTTATGAAATTTTAACCACATATTCTTTACAACTATAGGGCATATCAAGAATTTCTTTAAATTTACATATTTACTTTTTTGTTGCCAAAACGGTGAAAAAAAACGTTTTTTTTGCTTTTCGAAAAAAGTCCGCCATTTCGTTATTTTTGCATATATAAAAAATCGTATGATATGCGCTACAGCCATTAACATACTGAATCTAAAACCGTTTGATTATTTTGTTTCGGATGATCCGCCTCCGAGATTCCATCAACAGCGCAGGCCTACCATTTTTTAGGACATTTTTTTAACTACCATTTTCGTCTATAAATACCGACTTAAATAAACAAATAATTTTTTTTCAAATGTATTTCGAAAGTGGATTTATTAAGTATAACAACTTTTATATCAATATCTATAATATAAACCTATCAAAAAAATTAATGAAAAGTCTTTTTTAGCGTCTAAAGTAAGAAGACCTCTTAAAAAAATTAAAATATCATTATAATTGTCGTTATTTTCATTTAAGTTACTTCTACTTGGTTTTTTTTAATTACGTTTAACAGCTTCAAAATATTATTACGTAAATTAAATATTTCCGAAGTGTAAAATTATTTATCCACGAGTGTGGAGTCAGAAAGGACCTTTTCTTCAGCGGCTTACACCTGCAATAAGGCAAGGTCGTCTCTGCAAGACGAAACTTTAGCCCTCTGTATTTTTCCGGTCATTGTTTCAACAATCTCAATTTCGTTAATTAAAGTGATCATGCTGTTGCCTGCCTGTCGCAAGCTATGCCATTTGTTTGCGTTCCGCTAACTACTATTACGCTGACTTGCATAAAACTTCCTAATATTAATTTAGCTTCTTTCATACTTGTTTGATTTGCACAAAAGTTCCTTTTTTTGTTTATTTATTTTATGCTGGCTTGAATATATTCTAGAACATAGCAGAGTACGTTTAGAAATGTATTTATAATAAACGAAGATCGAAACCGGTGCGATGGTCTAGTGGTTAGCGCGCTTGCCACTAAACCTGCGGACCGGGAGGTCCCGAGTTCGAATCCCAGTCGCGTACATTTCGCCGTGAAATATTTTTCTTCGGCATTTCGCGGCGAAATAAGACTACTTCCATGACTGGGGGGCGAACTTTGATGACCGGCTGCATTGGTATAGGTTTTCCGCAGTTTCCCTATACCCATAACAGAAATGTCACGATGAATATGATACGGAGGGGGAAGTTGGCTGCAGCCGCCAGGAGGGGGGGAAATAGGGACAAAAAAAGTGATTAAATTAAGGATTTAATTAGGAATTAATTTATTTATTCGTTTAATTTAATTAAGATTAATTAATTAAATAGAAATAATTTAATTAATTAATAATTAATTTAATTATAAATTAAATTAAATTAAGAATTAAGAATTAGAAACAAATTAAAAAAAGAATAAAAAAACAGAATACATGAAGATCTCAATAGAAGACTGTGATTCTGAATAGATAGTGTGGTTTCACTTAGCTATACACTTATTTCTACAACTTCCATCTTCACTTTCAAGCTTCTGACGTTTTTAATCAAGCTTTCCCACAAATATCGAAAATAATGGTATTCCGGTATTGCAACCTGTTGACATCGAAACAATGCCGGTAATAGGAAAGGCTCCGATAGTCCATGCTCTGATCGTGATCTAATCCGAACTGGTTACTGGAAACTAGTTTTTAACATTCTCTGTGACCTTGGTCCTCGCCAGCAGAGTCTTCTCTCATATTTTGGCTTCACGTGGAAAAAAGGAATATAGGTCTCGTTGTTATTCAACACGTGTTTCCTCTACGCCCCACGTCATGATTCTTTACAGAAGAGAAAAAAAGCAACAACAAAAAAACTCATAAATACGTACGTCACGTTACGTGATTTTCCTTGCCGAAGAAGCGAGCGGTATTGCCAATGCAAATTGCTGCTTCAACGGTCGCGTATTTCAATGCAATGGAAACCGCATGTGAACAAATTATCCACGTCTGATTGATTGTTGTCTTCCTGGGTTGTGTTTTTTTTTTCTTTTTTAATTTTGTCGTGCAGTCACAATTAATCGTATATTATTCTACAATTTCAGGCAGAACAAGAGACTCCTTGGCAAAGCTCCGATCAACAATGTCAGAAGGCAAAGTGGAGGAACCTTCGGACAGGATAGCCGAGGTCTTCGATGGCCGTGAGATTTTACTCACCGGAGCGACCGGCTTCCTTGGCAAAGTTACCATTGAAAAATTTTTGCGTTGCGTGCCGAATCTTAAGAAGATGTATCTTCTGGTCAGACCGAAAAAGGGAAAGGACCCGAAGCAACGGCTCGACGAGATACTCAATTCCCCTGTGAGTCAAACAATAATAACGATTTTGGGCGACCGAATAATTTTTTTTAGTCACACGGACTGTTTTGGCTTGGGGGCGTACATAAATTACGTAACGCAATTGGGGGGGGGGGGGGGGGGTCGACCTGGCGTTACGTTACTACATACGTGGGGGGGGGGGGGGGTCGAGGTTTGCGTTACGTCACGATTTTAGAACTACCAAAAATAGCAAAATTTCTGCATGGTCAAGTTTTTAAAAATGTTCAACTCATCGTTCAGAATTGATGAAGTGCAAGCTCTTGTTATTTTGAGAAATATAATGAAGATGAAAAACCGTCATATCGTCCGCGACTCGATACTTTAATGTAAGTATCAATATTCTTTGAAAAAATATAACTTTATATCAAGAAAAACGGAACGAAAACTATGATCGCGATTTTCTTGAAACTACTTTTTTGACCTTGTCTCAGCGAATACTCAAAAACTTATCAGCCAATTTTCATTTTTTTTGCAACATTTTTGTAATCGCGGTAGCTAAGGTTGTACGTAGCCGATTTTTTAAATTTTGGTCATTACTATTTTTAAAGATTGCTGGAGTACAAAAAAGGGCCTTGAAGATAGAAAAAAAATGTCCAAACTGTCGGCATTTTGTAAAAAAAACCAAGATAAAAGAACGGCTACGCATAACGATAGTTACATTTGTATAGATGTCGATCAGTCGTTGACTTTTTATTTAGAGATAACCTTTCATAAAGATATCGATGGGACAATGAAGAGAATTTTTTTTCGTTGCCAAATCAGGGTTAATTTTTTTTAATCCATAAAAATTGGTATAAAACTAGATGAATATATGCTTCATAAAATGAGTATAAACCCGATTTTTTTATAATTAGTTATTTCCTTGAAAAAAAAACGCAATTATCGACAACAAAGCACCCGTTACGTAACGGGAGGGGGGGTTTGAGGCCAGGCGTTACGGTTCTGTTACAGGGGGGGGGGGGAAGTTTCTCGAAAAACAATTGCCCAAATGATAATTTCTCCAAAGAACAGTTCTCCGAATGGACAATTTCCCGAATGAACGTTTCCCAAACAATCCCAAAGTTAACGTAATAATTAGTCGAATAATTCCATAATTTTATTATCGTTTAATTATTCACTTATTATTGAATTAGTACCTTAACTAACTTGTACACTTTTCTGATCGAAAGTATTATTTAACGTTTTATAAAGTTTTTTCCAATGAGTCAAACTGAAAAAAAATGCAAGATTTTTAATGCAAAATGATGCAGCGAAATAAATCTTACGATTGAGCAACGTAAAATTCCGCGAAGTATTTGCCTCGATTAATGATGCAATATAAGTGCAAATATTAATTATTAACAATTTTAATTATTTAATTTATTTATCACGTGATCGTTCACCCTGAAAAAGTGTGTCCATTTGGGAAATTATCCATTCGGGATATTGTATTCGAGAAATTGTTCACTCGGCAAATTGTGTACAAGAAATTGTCATTCCCCCAATTGTTTTCGAAAAATTCGCCGCAAACGACTTTTTTGACCCGCCTAGGTAAATGTAGCCCCTTAAACTTTTTTCAGGATCCTTATTAGAGATCTCCAGCTTTGATATGTAAGAAACTATGTTTGACGATAATGAAAACGAGCCAATAGAAGATATGAGTTTTCGTTGCATCCCAACGATGCAAATTTCAACATCGTAGAAGTTTGCATCCATTCACATTTTTAAATCAATCACTATAGCTGTTAATTGCCCAACCGTCGATAACTCGTAAAACAAAAACTAACCGTGTAACTTTTTTTCACCAATATTTAAAATAAATACTCCGCGCTCGAGCTTTTCAATCCTCGAATGATTCTACCAGTCGAACACCCAAAAATGAACACTGCTGAATTAAATTTCGCGGGCATACACTTGACGCAACCGTCCGAGTACTTAACGAGCGTTCATTTCGTAATTTACGAGGCCAGCAAAATAGCTGGGAGAGAAAGCGAGAGTGGCGCGAGAGAAGAAAAAAATAAGATAATAAAAGTGCTGCGTATGTAGATGCTACATCATTGTTCGACGAACAGGGTGAGGGGGAGGGGGGTTGAAAAAAACGCGTAAGATGCAACGTCGGAGAACGATCGTTGAACATCGTTCCGCATCTTTATCTTCATATAGCGATTCGTCGAAACCTATCACAATCATCATAATAAACGACAAATTGCATTGTGACATTGTGAGATAATCTTGTAAGACGTTGATGCCGATGAAATTGAGTGAGCGGCAAGGGATATAATTAGCAAGTTCGCCAAATTGTTTACTCTATCCAGGAATGATTAAAAAAAACTCTACAACAGTTTATTGATTACGGGCTAACACCACTGTAGAATTTTCCAAAAATTGATTTCTTTTCAATTGGCTTGAAAGATACTTTTCAACCATCTAGATTAACCCCTTCGTTGGCATTGACGCAATATTGCGTCAAATAATTCCGTGCCCTGTGCGGCATTGGCGCAATAGCGCGTCAACCTTTATTTCCCTATTTAACTTGCTCCGATTTGAAATCGGAGCCTCACTCGGGGGTTTTTGGGCTCGCTGAATCCGAATTTGAAGACGAAATTTGGAAATTCAAAATGGCCGCGCCAATATGGCGGACAAAAATCAAAAACTTTACTCGATTTAGATGAAAATTAGTACTCCGGGATTTTTGAGGTCGCTTATTACGAATCTGAACTTTAAATTTGAAAATTCAAAATGGCGGACCGAGATTGAAAATTTTACCCGATTTAGATAAAAATTGGTACTCTGGGATTTTCGAGGTCGCTCATTACGAATCTGAACACAAAATTAAAAAATGTTTAATGGCGGATCCAATATGGCGGACGAAAGTGCAAAAAACAGTTCGATTTGGATACATCTTGGTACTCGGGAGTTTTCGGGGACGCTGAGTGTGATGCTGAACTCAAAATGAAGCAATTTTCATGGTGAATTCAATAACATGGAGCTACAATAAATAGGTGGAAATATACGAAGTTTGAGTAGCGAGTTTCAACTGAATCAATCTGCATTATTTGTATTTTTATTCGCCATATTTGTTCGTCATTGTGAATTCCTGAATTTTGAGTTCGGATTCGTAATCAGTCAGTCACATTATTCATTATTACCATTCATTGATATTAAGGATGTTCAGTCCCTAGGAAACATGTTAATGCTAATTGTTCAATAAATAGCTTCTTAATCGTCATGACATTTTTACACGACCTCCTGAATACTTCATGTAAAAACATACCAAATTTTCAGAATTCTATCATCATTACTTCAACCTCCTTAAGGGTTGAAATAAAAATCGATAAGAAAATTCTGAAAATTTGGTATGTTTTTGTATGAAGTATTTAAGAGGTCGTGTTAAAATTTCACGACGATTAGGAAGCTCGTTATTAAAAAATTAACATTTTGTTAAGAACAATTTTCTAAAAGAAATTAAAAAAAATTTATCAATAAACTTCGTTTTGTTTCCGTTGCTTTCAGTATATTGTAGATATTAGAAAATTGAGAGGGCAAAAAAAAAACTTATTGCAAAGTTACATCAATTTCCATAAAACAACATTTAATTTCTGAATGTTAATTGTTCAATAACGAGTTTCCTAATTGTCGTGAAATTTTTACACGACCTCTGAAATACTTCATACAAAAACATGCCAAATTTTCAGAATTTTATCATCATTTGCGATTTGGGACTTAACATCCTTAAATGTTGCGGAAATACGGCAAATCGGCGGACATTGAGGTTGGCTCTTCAATCCCCAGCCAAGATCCGTAACGTTTCGTCAAACCTTCATGGTTCAATATTGAATATATATGTTCTACTTTGGGCAGGATGGGTCTTTTTTCGAAATATTCGTAAAGGCTTCGTTTGCGTTAATCCGTTGTCAGAAAGTTTATCTTGGGTGTAATCAGTCAAAAAAATTACATCACTCGTAGCACGAACGACTTGCCTATCTAAACCCACGTGAAATTTGATACATTAAGGGGTCTTCTCACTTTAGACGCTGAAAAATGCTTGAAAATATAAAAAATACTAAAAAATATTTTCATTAATTGTTTTGATAGGTTTATATCGTAGATATTGATATAAAAGTTGTTACACTTAATGAATAAACTTTCGAAATACATTTAAAAAAAATTTTTATGTATTTATGCAACCCAAACAAACTTTAAGCGCGTTTTTCTCGAATCAACGTTTTTCGACGGCTTGTTGATAAAATTTTCGAAACTACTGAATCGATCTTTTATGAAATTTTAACCACATATTCTTCGCAAGTATAGCTATAGCGCATATCAAGGATTTTTTAAATTTTGATATTTACATTTTTTTGCCAACAAACGGTGAAAAAAAAACACGTTTTTTTTGTTTTTTCGAAAAATGTCCGCCATTTTGTAATTTTTGCATATATCAAAAATCGTGTGATATGCGCTAAAGCCATTGACGTACTGAACCTAAAACCTTTTGATTTTTTTGTTTCGGATGATCCATCTCCGAGATTTCATCAATAGCGCAGACCTGCAATTTTTTTAGGACATTTTTTCAACTACCATTTTCATCTATAAATAGTGACGTAAGTGAATATAAAAAAAATGTTGATGTATTCCGAAAGTGTATTTATTAAGTGTTTCATATCAATACCCGTGTAGAAATTTGAGTCGGGAAAAAGTACTGCCTTCCCTAGATAACGTCAGGCCCTGGTCCGCAATGTATCGGGTGTAAGACTAGGTCCCGATCCGCCGTTCCCTTTCTGGGGAACTGACCAGGAAAGTCGTAGGGAGTAGATGGGAAATAGCCAGGAACAAACGACGAAATTAAAAATGACGTTTCGGCGTTTTTAGAATCCTTGAGGGCGCAACGGCGTCGCCAAGGGGGGGGGGCAGGGGGGCTGGTGCCCCCCTAGATATTTGAAACCATGTATATGAGGTTTCAAAATGTCTAAATTTCGTATTTCCCCCACCCTCCCGGCGACGCCCTTGTTCGGGGGTAAAATCGGGGGTGTATGCAAATTAGTATTTCGAATGCGAGCTGCAGATTTCTTAAAATTAAAGCATTACCCCCACTTGTAGCGCCAAGAAAAGGCCTTTTTCATGAATTTTTTTAAAGAAAACTACAAAACTTTTTTAATCGATCAATATACCATCTTAAAGAACACATCTTGAAGAACTTTCAGTAATTTTTTTATTGAAAAATAGTACATTGTTTAGTGGCAAATGGCCGTCAATGAAATAATGTTTTTATATACACGGTTTGCGGTGACCAGCATTGCGGCGAAGTGGATCATCTGAAAGAAAAATGCGGATGGATTTAGTCAAATATAAGTACAAACTAGTCTTTAATCGAAGGATTTTAAAAAATATTCATTTTTCACAAAATGGCGGACAGTCGAAGTTAATGGTTCGATTTTAACGAAAAAAACGGCCGTTTTTTGGCTATAAAACGGCCATATTTTTCGAAAAAAAAAAATCGAACGATTAAAGACTACATTTTTATGTATTAAATAAGGCTGCAAAATTTCAAGAAGATCGGTTCATTAGTGTTCGAGTAATCTTGGTCACCGACTTCAGAAATGCCATTTTGAGAAAAACGCGTTTAAAGTTTCAATTTCAGTTTACACGAAGAACGGATTCTTCTCTTTCAACGCTCATATCTCAGTCAATTTTGTTCGGATCGACTTGAAATTTTCAGGACATATTCTCAGATACTCATACTTCAAAAAAATGCAATAAAAAAAACGATTTTTTCAAAATCGCAAGTGGAGGAAACCCCTTAAAGAAGTAAATGAATTTCCTGCTAATGAAGCTTATTCGACTCAAAACTCGACATTTTCGCACGAAAAAAGTTATGCGATGCTGATACGAAATCGGTAATATTTCAAGGTTATGGTTTTGTCAGATGTCCAACCCTACGATATGACGTTTTACATCTGGCAATTTCAACCATAACCTCTTGGTGGGACCATCTTTTGTCAAACGACAGAGCCTCATTTGTACTCCCAATACTATAAATATTAATAATTTACCGTGATAATGTGATTACAATTATTGCCATTATATCCTCCATTATATCAGGATATAATTTTCGTCAACCATCGTAACTTATTCTTTATGATAGCATTGTCAGGCGTCGATTATCGTTGAAGAAAATAATACGATAGTAAAACGGAACATACAATTACAATAATCTTAATCATATTGTTATATTTAATTATTAATATCTGTGACGACGCAAAAAGTATTATTTAATAACAGATCGGGATTTAATATTCAAGAAATGTCAATGTCCTGCTCAGGAAAAGATTTAGTTATATTCCAGGCCTAATCCATGAAAGGGCCCGGTTAGGTGAATAGGACGAGGCAAGCCAGGCCTGTACCATACGTAAAATCGGGAATGCCCGGTCACATTTCTGCACGGGTATCTACAATATAAGCCTATCAAAAAAAATCATGAAAATAGTATTTTTTCAGCGTCTAAAGTGAGCAGACCCCTCAAACTACTTGCTCTGGCGTTTTGTGGTAAAAAAATCTCAAAAAATTCGCAAAGGCTCAGTATGATCTAGACAATAACATATATTTTTTTCATATTTAACGGACAACACCACTGTGACCCCCTGTTTTTCGCCATTTTTCAAGAATTTTTTTTTGTGGGAAAAAAAGAGATATTCGAAACATTTTTTTTTGTTTTGTTCGTTGTTTATTGAAGATACATAAAAAAAAAATTTCAATTTTTTCACGCCCCATGGTGACGCTGGGGAAGCTCCCGCGTCAGGTACTGTTGCCTCTGCAGTGGTTCGCGGCACGCAGCAGAACTCTCTTCAAAGTCGATCTGAAAAAAAATACCGAGTGTTTTCGTTAATAATATGATATTTTGAAGAGAAGTACACAGGGATTTGAAAAAATATTGATTTTTAAAAAATAGGCACGCTTTTGAAATTAAAGGACGATTTTCGAGCAAAATTTCTCGTCGAAAATAGGCTATAACTTTTTTTATTATTGAGATATCGAAAAAATCCTATGTACTTCTTTAGATAATCTAGTTTTATCGATGCAGTCCAAATCTGAAGTCGATCGGATAAAAATTGCTCGAGTTCTGCTGCGTGCCGCACTCAAAAAAGTGGTTTTGAGAAAAACGCGTTCAAAGTTTTAGGTTTGTTAATTTATGCGATGAATTGGAAAAAAAATTTTTTACCTCTAATCAGCGATGCCGGCACCATATAGCTGGCCTTCAAGAAGCAAATCATCGTCCCTAGCATCTTTTCTCGAACTTGTAGAGGCTCTTCTTGCCTCTTTTGCAGCGTCTGTGAGCGAGCGCTCCGCCAGCTCGATCCGCGCTGCGTCGTTTTAAACGCAAAAATTGAAACAATTTGGGCCGATAGTTATCCCCAACGTCTCCAAAACTTTCATGAGGCTTCTCAGGCCATCATTGAATAATAATACCGCGATATCAGCTGCAATATCGACGATTTTTTTGCTCCCGGACTGACACTCGGGGGCTATTGCCCAAACTGATTTGTTGTAGCTTTCGTTGTTCTTTTGCGTGAAGCCGCCCAAACAACGCTGCAGCAAATCGTCTCTGCTCAAATTTTCGAAGACTGGCGTAATTGCCTCCAATACTTCCTCAGGAAGAGGCGGCTTATGGCGATATTCAGAAATATTACCGCGCTGCACCGCTCCACAAAATATTCAATATCTCCGAAAATAATTATTTTTTCGACCTGGGTCCAACGGCATCTTAATCTTAAATGTATTTTAGATTTTTCTAGATGGATTTCGAAAAATCGATTTTTTTAAGCCGTCACAGTGGTGTTGTCCGTTGATCTCAATTGCGGCTAACCCTCTAACTCTAAAGTTGTGGCTAACCCTCCAAAGAGGAAGAGTTGTCCCCCCTGTCCGAAGGTTCCGCCACTTTTTCTACTGACACCGTCTCCCCCAGATCTTCTCCGAGATCCGTGTTATTCGGCAGTAAATGTCCAAATTCGCCTTGCAACGATGACACATGAATCACGTATAAGCGTGTATGTAAAATAGCCGCACTTGCGAGAAACGGAGTCAAGGCCTTGGGACTCGAGGGTACGTATCCAAGCAACGTGGAACGATCAGGTGAAAGTATATCGAGCCCACAGTTTTACGCAGGTTGACCGTTATGTCACATCTTCGGTTTTGCCTCTGATCTCGTCTGGTGGATAACGCAATCGTTGTCCACTCGGAGAGCCCCCCCCCCCCCCGAGTTCTCCAGTTGGGCGAAGATTCCAAGTGCGCCCCCCCCCCCGTACGTCATATTGCCACACGATGACGCTAATTCCACTTTTCCAACTACGCGGAGATTAGTCACGCGTGGTAGAACACTTCGATAGACAACTTGCTCAGCACACAGAAACGAGGCCATCAGATTGGAATTTCCTGGCTCTACGCGTACGAGCACGTTAGGAAAAGTAGGCGAAAAGTGCAAACAAACAAAAAAAGGTGTAAAACTCAACTTGACTCTTCATTGACTCTCGGTCGATGCGACTCTTTCTTTTTGTCCTTTGTACCCCGCAACAACCTCTGAGACTCGTTTTCACTTTTACATCTTTCACGTTTTTTCTTCTACAATGCCGCGGTTGTCGCAAGGTGGCCAGAGAGAGGGAGAGAGAGGGAAAGAGAGAGGGAGAAGGAGAAAGAGAGAGGGGGAAGGAGAAAGAGCCTAGAGTGTATCGAAGGCAAAGTTTTCAATGACGTGGACACGTAATCCGGCCGTTTGCAGCGTAATACCCGTATGCCTCGTAACTTTCGTTTTTTTCCCCTCGTATTTTTTCTTCTTTCTTCATAATCTCAACACTCAAGTGCAAGCACTAGAAATTCTCTATAAAACGGGAGTTACTTTACGTACGACGTAACTCGTGTGCTTTTTTCCCCTTCAATTCTTATTTTAACGTCCGTTTTATTTTATTCTCGCCTTTTGTACAATACAATGTTAGGAGCACTTTCATTTTTAGCGCATGAGACCTCCGCACGAAAGTCTCCGCGATCGTAAAAAGATTTCTTACGGCGCGAAGAATTTATCGTTTGAGAATGACAGGGGGCGCCTTTTTTGCGTAAATACCCAACAATTTTAGACGCGAGAAAACTGCGTAACGATTTCCCGGAAAACGATGTTGATTCGATTGGAAAAATGATCCCGTTGCCTCGGAGCCGAATAACCAGCGACGGATGGTTGGAGGGTGTGGTAGCTCGAGGAGGGAGATACCTTTAGGCGAGTAAAAAATTGCTGATTTTCGTGATTTTTTTAAGGGGTTACCCCAGCTTGCGATTTTGAAAAAATCGATTTTTTATTGCATTTTTTTGAAGTATAAGTGTCTGAGAATATGTCCTGAAAATTTCAAGTCGATCCGAACAAAATTGACTGAGATATGAGCGTTGAAAGAGAAGAATCCGTTCTTCGTGTAAACTGAAATTGAAACTTTAAACGCGTTTTTCTCAAAATGACATTTCTGAAGTCGGTGACCAAGATTACTCGAACACTAATGAACCGATCTTCTTGAAATTTTGCAGGCTTATTTAATACATAAAAATGTAGTCTTTAATCGTTCGATTTTTTTTTCGAAAAAAAATGGCCGTTTTATAGCCAAAAAACGGCCGTTTTTTTCGTTAAAATCGAACCATTAACTTTGACTGTCCGCCATTTTGTGAAAAATGAATATTTTTTAAAATCCTTCGATTAAAGACTAGTTTATACTTATATTTTACTAAATCCATCCGCATTTTTTTTTCAGATGATCCACTTCGCCGCAATGTTGGTCACCGCAAACCGTGTATATAAAAACATTATTTCATTGACGGCCATTTGCCACTGAACAATGTAATATTTTTCAATAAAAAAATTACTGAAAATTCTTCAAGATGTGTTCTTTAAGATGGCATATTGATCAATTAAAAAAGTCTTGTGGTTTTCTTTAAAAAAATTCATGAAAAAGGCCTTTTTTTGCGCTACAAGTGGGGGTAACGCCTTAAGGAACGATTTCTTTTGTTTTTTTTTATTTGATATGATTTTGAAAAATGGAAATAAGTATGTTTTTCGTGAAATCCAATTGTTCCTATTTTATTCCGCTATTCAAATTATTTACTTTAAATGGATTTATTTGTTAAAATCAAAATCTAGTTATCGTCTAATAACTAAATATTTTATTCAATCCTAATAAATCTGTGATTCGGTTTCATCTATTCAAAAAACAATTTTGTTGAATCCACTAAATGTATGTTTTAAAAAATTTACATTAAATAGAATTTTCGTAGTGAACCATTTTTCTATTTGATTGAACTAGTGGTCCGTCTTTATCGCAACACACACATCAAAGGTGGGTGGGGGGAAAGAGGGTGGAGAGACAGGAATTATATATATATATGTGCTATACACTTTTCAAACATAACCTGTATATATATAGGTTATGTTTGAAAAATGTATAGCATGTTATTCGATAAAACTCTCTGATTATTACAATGATATTAACTAATTATACCGATTAATTAAATAAATATAGCGTAGCTATAGGCAGGTAGGTTCTAGGTTCGATTCCCTATAGGCGAAGTATTTTCTTCGAAAAAAGTCATTTCAGAAGGCCAGGGAATGACGAATTACGATACAAAATCATTGTGGTAAAACTCTCAATTAAGTGTTTCATTTCATTTTGGATTTATACAATATTTCGTGCATATAGTACGCTTGGATTTACAGTGTATATTGCAAGCAAATAAAGATTTAATTGAATCGAATCTTTATTTATTCAATTTGAATATATTTAATATTCAAGAAGAATAGCTGAAACAAATAAACAAATATACTTGAAACAAATAAGATCGTAGTAGGCCGTGAGACAAGGGCAAAGTCTATTTGATTCAAATAGATCCTATTTAAATTAAATGTTTTTTTGGGCAGTGTAGCTATACGTCACGCCAGTATTGAAAATGCAGTTTAGAAGACCGTGCCAGACCTCCGCCATTTTTTTAAGATTAATGAAAAAAAAAAAATACCATGTGACAGCCGAAAGTAATATTAAACATGCCCTAAGTCTCAAAAATGGTGATGAAATTGTCCCTAAAAAAAGAACGGAAATCAGCAAATGTTTTCCCCACCTAAAGATATTTCCCCCCTTAAGCTCAGACTTAAAAACTTTTGTCATGTGCTCCCTCCCCCTCCTACTAATAATGGAACTTCGTTTGGTCGAATGATTTTTTGACCTTCTTCAAATATTGATTGCCGGATGCACACACCTCGAATTGTTCTCCCGGTGACGTCGATAGGTTTCCACTCTTCCTCTTTTATGGCATCGCCGTCCGCTATCGTCATCGAGTAAAAATAATAGAAAATATCTATATTTTTTTTACGCTTCTGCACTGACGGAAGAGATTTATTGGAACCCACTAACAAGGAAGGAACATAACTTGGTGTCCGCCTTCGATTTCGTTGAAACTCATTTATATGGTAGAGGGGTTAGATACAGATTTTATTTTATAGGCAGAAAAACGGTTTTCAAGGGTGAAACTATCGCTTGATTTTTTTTCATTCATCCCACATTTAAAAACGGTGCATTAAGGATGTTGAGTCCCAAATCGCAAATGATGATAAAATTCTGAAAATTTGGTACGTTTTTGTATGAAGTATTTCAGAGGTCGTGTAAACATTTCACGTCAATTAGGAAGCTCGTTATTGAACAATTAACATTCACAAATTAAATGTTGTCTTATGGAAACTGATGTAATTTTGCAATAAGTTTTTTTTTTGACCTCTCAATTTTCTTATATCTACAATATACTGAAAGCAACGGAAACAAAACGAAATTTATTGATACATTTTTTTTTATTTCTTTTAAAAATTGTTCTTAACAAAATGTTAATTTTTTAATAACGAGCTTCCTAATCGTCGTGAAATTTTAACACGACCTCTTAAATACTTCATACAAAAACATACCAAATTTTCCGAATTTTCTTATCATTTTTTATTTCAACCCTTAAGGAGGTTGAAGTAATGATGATAGAATTCTGAAAATTTGGTATGTTTTTACATGAAGTATTCGAAGCAAAACAATTGCTTCGACGCATTCCATGCATCGTAAAGGAATGTTACGGCACAACGTAACATGTCTGCCACCCTCTATTGCTTCATAACTAGCCCCCCGATAGAATTTTCAAAAGCTAAATAAAAACTCTTTTATCATTTATTAAATCTACCATAAAGTGGACTAATTTTTTATTTTTACGTCGCTGAGTTTTAAGAGTCAAGGGGGTAGATTTTTTAAATGAAAATCAAGGGTTTTGCCGGAAATTGATGGTGAATTCGTGTTCAGGGGGTAAAAATATATCGATCTAGATGTGTGGACAAAATATATAAACTTTTCCCGCACTTTAATCAAAGAAAAGTTTTGACAAACTGTCAAAATGACAAACGCAAACGAACCACCCCAAAAACCAAACCCAAACAAACCTAAGCAACACAAACCCAAACAAATCCAACCGACCAAAACCAAACAAAATTATAAAGATTTTCTTCGGATGACTACGTGTAAATTATTGTTCCAGACAGTTTGTTTAACAATTTAACACAATCTATCCGGACAATTATATACAGGGTGAGGCGCTAACTGTTGCCACCTTGAATATCTCTGTAATTATCGACGTCACAAAAAAATGTTTGAAACAAAAGTTGTACCGTACGAAAGGGGTCATCAAATGCGACCATTTTTTTTATCGACACGAATCACAAAATATATACGCCTACTGGAAATACGGCGTGAACTGAGCCGCTATCCGGACTGGATGACACTCCGTTTTTTTTTCTTCGTTTCAGGCAAGTTTATGGATGATGAGTCCCTATGAAACATGTTAATGTTAATTGTTCAATAAATAGCTTCTTAATCGTCATGAAATTTTTACACGACCTCCTGAATACTTCATGTAAAAACATACCAAATTTTCAGAATTCTATCATCATTACTTCAACCTCCTTAAGGGTTGAAATAAAAAATGATAAGAAAATTCGGAAAATTTGGTATGTTTTTGTACGAAGTATTTAAGAGGTCGTGTTAAAATTTCACGACGATTAGGAAGCTCGTTATTAAAAAATTAACATTTTGTTAAGAACAAGTTTTAAAAGAAATAAAAAAAAATTTATCAATAAACTTCATTTTGTTTTCGTTGCTTTCAGTATATTGTAGATATTATAAAATTGAGAGGTCAAAAAAAAAACTTATTGCAAAGTTACATCAGTTTCCATAAAACAACATTTAATTTGTGAATGTTAATTGTTCAATAACGAGCTTCCTAATTGTCGTGAAATTTTTACACGACCTCTGAAATACTACATACAAAAACATACCAAATTTTCAGAATTTTAGCATCATTTGCGATTTGGGACTCAACTCCCTTAAGGCGTAGACCACATTCCCCAGGTCCCCATGCGCCCAGGTTTTTCGTCTTAAATCTTCCAAGTATTTTCATGGCTATTAAACATTCACAATCACAAATTCTCAGGACAATCTGTATGGGGTTATAAATCTGTATGGGGCTAGGAGAAAGTATTTTCTACATTTTAGTCCGTTTTAAAAACGTGGTTCAAACAAAAGAATTACATTTTTCTGCTTGCTCATAGAGCTTTGTTTTCACAGGGGAAGAAAAAAGAACGCTATGCGAATTAGGTGCGGACTTGTCGGATATAATCGATCGGTCCCGCAATGTGAGCCGTTGGGCATACGTTCATGTGATGAAACTGAATCGGAATTTGCACCGCTCAAAAGTGCAGCTCGATCCACTTATACCATAACTTTTTCTCTGTACGAAGCAAACACACACAAAAGTTTGAGCGTGTTTATAATATACGATTCGTTCAACCTCCGTCATAAGTATACTTTCCCTCCGATCTCCGAAGTTTATTATCACCGAATGAATTAACACGGTTCACGCAAAACATCGCCATTTCTCACACAGTCGTTAGATTCCAATTTCACGTAACGAGGCAGACAGGGCAATCTGAAAAACCCTTTTTCTTCTGATTTTCGAATCTATTTTCCCCAAAATCATATTGAACAAAACATTGGATCGTTGAAAGACCAAAATGCCATGTAGCATGTGACCAATGATCAAAAAATCGATTTCTGTTCTTTTCTTCAAGCGATAGAATTACATATATAATGTTTTCCCAAAGTTTCAAAGCGAAATTCGAAAAACTTCAAACGTCACAGCCCGTCAACGCTGTGCCTCATCGCTCGGATTCGGAGCAGGCTTAAACTTCAAACGCGTTTTACTCAAAACTGCATTTTCGAAATTTGCGTGCAGAATCACTAAAAAAACTTTTAAATTAAAAAATAAGATTTAATTTTTCGCAAAAAATGACATTTTGCAATAAAAAAATACTTTTTTTTTCTTATAATTTTAAAAACATTCAGAGTCATGTTTTAGACGATAGGTTTAGAAAGATTTGTACCAAATTTCATTAGTATCGGTCGATTGGTTTTTTATCTATAGGTCACGCTAGTTTAAAAAATGCAGTTTAGAAGACTTCCGAAATTTTTGAGGATTAAAAAATAATAAAAATACGACGTAACAGCCGAGAGTAGCAATAAAACGTACCCTAAGTGTCAAAAATAGCGATGAAATCGTTCCTATGAAAAAAAATCATGAAAACCAGCAATTTTTTTCCTCGCCAATAGACCCCCCACCCCCCCCCCCCTCAACAATTCAATTGCATAAAAAGTTATTAAGAAATTACCATTTCATTGCGTGTAACGTATTCCACTTTTCCATCAATTGCATTTTTTTGTTTCGCGAACTATTTATCTAGCGATCGAATGGGTAACTGAAAGAAGGAACGCTCTTGACTCGGGTCAAGAGGCAACGTTTTTTTCTTCTAGCCAACTGGGATTTTAGCAATATATTCTGAGAAGAAAAAAATGGGGGAATCGCGAGGACAGCCAGTTGGCGCAGCACCGATTGCTTTACGAGGGAAAAAAAAAACTTGTGTGGAAATACACATGGATCAGCATAGGTCGCTGTAACTGCGTGTGCACTTATCCACTCCTGCATTGATATCCATTATAAATTGAGAGCGCGTTAAGGGGGGAAATCACAGTAGCACACAAAAATAGGCATATTTTCGGGAATTAATTTTGGCTGAATAAAAGTATCAATCGAAAATCTGTAAAGTAGGTTTTATAGCAATACTAAAAAAGTACAAAATGTAATTTTTTCAATCAAAAATATTTAAAAATGGCGGCTACGCAGCATATGCCCCAAGGCGCCTACTTTTGAAAGCGTGTCGATGGCCGAAGACGTAGACTCCTTAATTTTTGACCTGGAAGAAAAAACCAAAATTTTTTAGTTTCCATATAACAACAGCTAGCGAGCTACGTAGGATTTTTTCGATATATTGATTTTTCGCAAAATGGTGCATGTTTGAAAATAAAGTTAAATTTTAACAAAAAAAAACGCCATAAAATCGTCGATAAAAAAAAACTAAGCCATAGAAAATAAAAAATCCTACGTAGCTCCGTGGAGAAAGATGTTTCGAAGCTACTGTCAAAATTTCAAGTCGATCGGTAAAGATTTGCTCGAGTTATGTCTTCGGCGAACTCAAAAAAAGTGGTTTCGAGAAAAACGCGTTTAAAGTTTTAAGTACTGAGAAACCATATGAAAATTTCATATACCTCTGATCTGCAATGCCTGCACCGTACAGTCGATTTTCGTACGCAGTATCCTTTTTCGTCCCTTTTCTAACACGACTCGACGATGTGTCACTCATAATGACAATGATTTACAAATATCACTGTTTTTTATCACTATTTATGTTATATATGTATGCACGAAAGTGAAGCGTCGTGAAAAAGCGTTGTATTCAACGCAAGAAATTTGGGCACTCGGACACTTTTGCCGTATTCCATCATTTGGTATATTATTTTTAAGACCCTAAAGCACCTTTTAAGCGACAAATTTTTTTTTCGAAAAATTGAAATTTTTACTGTGATTTCCCCCCTTAACAGGGTTGTTACGCATTGTCGACTGAGAAATTCCCTGACTTTTCCAGGTTTTGCAGAAATTCCAGGTTTTGCAAATTAGCCGGATTAGGGTCAAATAAAGAAAATAAATCATTTTCTTTTCATCAAAATTATATTTTTTGAGTTAGAGAGATATTAGTCTTTGTAAACGTTACAAACGATGCGGGGAAATTATACGTAAAAATAGCAATGACTGATTTTTGTGAAAAAAAAAAATTTAACCGACTTGAAGAAAGAAAGGAAATTCGCAACTCGATCCTTCTATTGAAGAATTATGTTGAACTGGATAACATAATTTTCTAAGGCCAAATATATGGAAATTTGCTAAAATTGATATTTATTTTTCTTAACTGAAATTCGAAACATAATTTAAACATTACAAAGTAAAAAAAATGCATCTAAAGCAAATGCAGAACCTGTTCTTCATTATAAAAAAAAGTTTGTACGCCGGTGAAAATAAACGAAAAATAAATATAAATACTTATCTATAATGATAATGATGCGGTTGTGTATCGACAGATCGAATGCAAATGTATTTTTGTAGCTTTACTTTTCATTGGTACATTACAGTGGCGCTTGATAAAAATAAATCACAATCAATTGCTATACCCAACGATAAACTGTAATAAAAAATTTCACGCAAATTAAGTACATTTAGACATTTTCAAATTTTCTCTATTGTATGCATTTAGTAAAAATGAGCAATCACTAAATTAGTGATTTAGTAAATATTCGATGCATTTAGTAAAAATTAGTAATAACTAAATTAGTGATTTAGTAAATATTCTATGGATTTAGTAAAAAAATCATCGAGGTAAAACTCTCAGTGGCGTTTTTTTATTTTATTTTGGATTTATGGAATATTCTATGCATTTAGTAGACGGGCGTTGATGCCTCGAACCAACACTTGAATAACACACCAAATACGCATATAGCAGGTCGTACCTTTGGTCGATTATAATACGGTACAAATCGCTGTGAACATCGTGGCAAATCACAGACAACATTTTTAATCAATGTTTATACTTTTCGGTTCTGTTCACCATTAGAATCTTGGGAAAGTACATTTTTGATAGCATCAGGAAATATCCATTTTATGAAACACTCCTATATAGCATTGAGCAATAAACGTATGTTTGTAAGATTGGTGATTGCGGTTGACGTATGTGCATAATTCATGCAACTGATAAAATATCAATAAGCGGTACTGCACTTTTGGCAGTAACTACGGCTATAAAATATTCTTGCCCACTCAGGGAAATATAAAATACAGTTAAAATGTGGTTAAGAATATCATACGTTCTCGTCAGTGTTAGCTTGCTTTTGCAGTACTTCCTTATCATTTGATTTCGCTGACTAAGCGTCCTCTATGAGAAAGACTTTGTCATCGTTGAAAACCGACCTGCTCACCAGGAGTATTTCCGGAGTAAGCTTCAACGAGGAGAAAGTAATGCACAATTTTGTAGTTTTTTTTTTTAATTATCAAGAAATGTGATAATCATCGTTTTTCAAATCCGGCATTAAATCCTGCGCTTTTCTGTGAATTTTATGTTCCTCCTCTCGGCCGTAATTCGTCCAATTGTGCAGGTAATGACGAAACATAAGAATCGTAATTTAAACAAGTATAAATCGAAAGCTAACGTTCTCGCGATGCAAGTCGTACATGTTTGAAAATAATGGCGCAATCAAAGTATTTTATTATTGTTACCTGCCTCCGATCGTAAATCTTACGAGCGTTACGCACGACTGAAGCACGCAAGAGTAAAAATATCACTAGCGGAGAGAGTCAATTTTTATTTCTTCCTTTCAATTCTTCTTTTAATTCGGTTCAGATGGAATATTGTTTCAAACATTGTGTACGTTGCAGCTTTTTGAAAAAGTTCGAAAACTTCGAGGATTAGCGGAATTACACAAATCCGTAGTGCTCGTGAATGGCGATGTTGCAGTACCCAATTTGGGCCTTTCGCCGGAGGATAGAGAAATGCTGATCGAAAGAGTCCACATCGTTTATCACGCAGCTGCTACAGTCAGGTTCGTGATGATGAGATTGTACGAGTGGTTCGAACGATCAGCCCACTCATCCGATAATCGTTTCTACTCTTGTTCCAAATGCTTCAACAGCTTGCTGGAATTTAAGGCCGCAGTAACGGGTATAAAATCATGTGCGAATTTAACAATTTTTTTTCGCATGAAAAAGTCATTCGCTCATAAAATTAATTACACATTTATTTAGTATGAATATCAAGCTATGAGAAAATGTATTTTTTTTCCATGTACAAAATGACCGACTACTCGAAACTTCTCGAAACACCTTTTCCAATCGGCGTGACAAATAACTTCAGCAATTTTCACTCGATTTACTTCAAATGTAAAAGTTACGTTCCTAATTGCATTTCGCAGAGAAGTACGCACGGAATTTCCGATTAATCGAAAACTTTTCATTTTATGAGCAGTTTAAGAGCAGTCATAACGAAATTTTTCACTGAAAATTCATTTCTTAATTTCAAATACCTACAACTTTTGAACAAAACAATATTTTTTTAATTCCGTACGTACCTCTCTAGGTATTCTAATGTAGATCGACGAGAATTTTTGTTCTTTGTTCTAGGTAAAAAATTGTGGATGCTAAACGTCACGCCGCGGAGCGCCTAAAAAAAAGATAAAAGAAAATATTAGTAGTCGGCCATTTTGTACGTCGAAAAAAATATATATGTATATATATTTTTTCTAACAGCTTGACATTCATACTAAATAGATGTGTGATTAATTTTACGAGTGAACCACTTTTACATACGAAAAAAAAAATTGTTAAGGGGGGATTGTCTTTTTTTTCGCAAAATTTACCGCTTTTTGGGAATTTTTTTGTGAAGAAAGTATACAACGGAAAACTTGTGAAACTTGGCATATAATTTTATTGATCTGTCTACTACATACAAAAAAATTTTTAAACAATTTCATCAAAAAATCCGCCTCCCACCTCCCTCGACGCGCGATGGTCCTTTTTTGATGGTGTGCGCGATTACAGTCTTCACGTTCATCCTGCAACAAAAACCCAAAAAGCATTTTACTTTAGACACATATAGCTATCGTTCGATGAAGGGAAAAAAAAAAATTGACGATTTGGTGACGTTTTGAACTTGAAGTATCGATATTTCGAAAAAAATTGATCGATTTTTTGTTATAAATAAAAAACTATTAAACGTATTGCTTTTTTGCTTCATCAAACGATAGCTATATGTGTCTAAAGTAAAATGCTTTTTGGGTTTTTGTTGCAGGATGAACGTGAAGGCTGTAATCGTGCACACCATCAAAAAAGGACCATCGCGCGTCGAGGGGGGTGGGAGGCGGATTTTTTGATGAAATCGTTTAAAAATTTTTTTGTATGTAGTAAACAGATCAATGAAACTATATGCCAAGTTTCACAAGTTTCCCGTTGTATACTTTCTTCACAAAAAAATTCCCAAAAAGCGGTAAATTTTGCGTAAAAAAAAGGCAATCCCCCCTTAAATTTGCACATGATTTTATACCCGTTACAGTGGCCTAAGGTCTTAATTCCGTATTGTTACATTTGTGCTGGAAGGTTCCAAGCGGTTGACAGTTGACAACTATTCCGATTGTTGCAGATTCGACGAGTCACTCAAAAGAGCTGTTCTCCTGAACACGCGTGGAACGTATAATATGCTTGAATTGGCTAAAGAAATGAAGCAGTTGGTATTGTTTGCACACATCAGCACAGCTTACTGTCATCTTCAGGAAAAGGTATGTTCTCTACCCCAATTCCAGATGTTTCATTGGAGTACATTCTCCAGGAAGTATATCAATGCAAAGATTTCAATTTAAAGTACTCTTCTCTCTCTCTCTCTCTCTCTCTCTCTCTCTCTCTCTCTCTCTCTCTCTCTCTCTCTCTCTCTCTCTCTCTCTCTCTCTCTCTCTCTCTCTCTCTACTGCTCTCTAAAATTTTCTACTTTTTAGTACATCAAATAAAAGCTCTTTTTTAAAATATTTTTTTACATATAGATTTTACATGTTCTCTGAAAACCCGCATCTCCGAAAATTCTTCTGCTAGTCACATTTTTCCAAGTTTTACCATTAATGTTTTCTTTGAACATTCGGTAACCCCCTTTTATTGTCGTAACGATTTTTTTTAGAGTTTAAAACTTGTGAGCAGTTTATATCAGGCATCCAGAGTTATTTAGTGTATAAATTATCAGATAGGAATGTGACGAGCGTGTCATCTCGATAACGCGCCGTATAAAGGAGAGGATTTTCAGTTATCATAAGTTACCATAAGTTATCAGTTATCATAATCAGTTCAGTTATCATAAGTTACCATTCGGTTATCATAAGTTGCAGTATCAGTTATCATAACTTACCGAACTTTTAACGAGTACGTTAAAAGTTCGGTAACTTAGCTTGAAATCTGGCCAGTATACCGGAATGTATTTTTACTTGATTATAGCCGAAAACCAGTGAATTGTTAAATATTTGTGTTCGCGAAAGGATTACCTTAAGGGTTATATGATTAATGCGTGCTTCTACCGTAAATTAGGTGCTCCACGAGAAGCCTTACCCGCCACCCGCCGATCCTCACAAAATCATCAAATGCGTGGAGTGGATGGAAGACGACGTCGTCGAGGCTATGACGAAAAAAATTCTCGGCCCGTATCCAAATACTTATGCTTTCACGAAAGCATTATCCGAGGGTCTAGTCGAGGAAGCCATGTCGGAAATTCCAGCCATAATTCTTCGGCAAGATTCTCGATTCTCATTCGTCCATTATTCTTCCAACACACGTTCCCTTCAATCGCCTATTTAACCTGTGGGCGAAACGTGAAATCAATATTGATTAAAACGATTCAATTCGGTTGCAGACCGAGTATAATTATACCTGTATGGAAGGAGCCGATACCTGGTTGGACGGACAACTTGAACGGACCAACCGGTCTACTGATCGGTGCCGGTAAAGGGGTTATTCGAACCATGTACTGCCAAGAGACGGGTTACGCCGATTATCTCCCCGTCGACGTTGCGGTCAATGCGATTTTCGCCTGTACATGGAACTTTTTGTACTTGAAGGAGCAGGACAAACGCGTCTACAATCTCACCAGTAGCAACGAATTCAAGGTTCGCCGTTTGAACGCCATTACATTTATTGTACCTTGCGCAGAATCTATAGAATCGATCAAACATTTGATTTCGAATCAACCTGCATTTCACGGCATTCATCCTCGTCGAGTTGTTTCAAGAGGCCAAATATATGAAATACGCGGGTCTATCAAAAAGTTTCGAGACAAGCTCTGTTGGCGTGTTACAGAACTGGTATCGAAACTTTTTCGATGCCCCCTCGTATATCCAGACGCTGGACATTAGCATCTGGCTCAACGGACCAAAAATCTTCGTCATGCAACCTAATGGCGACGCGATTCCGCTACGTACGAATACACAACGCGAATGATCGATTGCAGGTCTCGTGGCGTGAAATAATCGATCGAGGACGTAAAGTCACGGAGAAAGTGCCGCTGAACGGTGTCGTTTGGTATCCGGGTGGTAGCATGAAGAGTTCGCGTCTTATGCACAATATTTGCGTACTACTTTTTCACATGATACCGGCCTACATAATCGACACATTGTTGTTCCTCGCGGGTCACAAACCAGTGTGAGTCTTCAATCGGTACATGCAATCGCGCGTGGTTTCGTTTTGGATTGAGAAAAACAAACCGACGATGTTTGCTTATACGCTCGCAGGATGTGCAGAGTTCATCGACGTATACAGAAGG
Source organism: Ophion costatus (assembly GCA_951751655.1). Taxonomy (NCBI): domain Eukaryota; kingdom Metazoa; phylum Arthropoda; class Insecta; order Hymenoptera; family Ichneumonidae; genus Ophion; species Ophion costatus. The sequence continues at coordinate 43,111,029 of OX632359.1, read as the reverse complement.
GCTTCGAAGTGTTCGAGTACTACGCGAACAATCAATGGGACTTCGATAACAAGAATTTAACGGACACGAGGGAAAAGTTTAACGCGAAAGAACGAGAGCTTTATCCCTTGCACGGGGACGAATTGGACCTTGACGAATACTTCGAGGATTGCACGAGGGCGGCGAGAATTTATATACTTAACGAGACGCCGGAAACACTGCCGGCTGCGCGACGGCACATGAGAATGTGAGTTAATACGCGAAAGTGTTAGTAATCCATACTCCGTCGATAAAACTTTGTACGCTCGATTTGTTTGCAGAATGTGGTGGGTGGACGTAATCGCCAAAGTTCTTTTCGTCGTCCTTCTGATCTATTGCTGGAGCGGGGCATTTAGATTTTTCCTCACCGAAGGCCTAGCAATCGTCAACAGGGCACTCTGATCGCTCTGTCTCGTTCGCTCTTTTTTTCCTTTCTCTCTAACAATGTATCCGTCCGATTACGAAATTATTGCAAATTAAACCAAATAAATATTTTAACACGACGAAACGATAAGCGTGTGTGGTCTATGGGTATTTTTGAAGAACAAGACACGCTTCGCAAACTTTTGGCTTCTCTCGTTTTATTTTAAAAGTATTTCGCGTCGATGTTCTTAAACGGACTCCTGTACAGGCGGCTCGTAGCCCTCAGGCCTGTCTACCTTCGAGCCCGATTCGCCGCCGTCGGCGCTCTTGCCACCACCGCCGTCACCGTGCAGCTCCAAGAGCTTGCTCAACTCGAAACGGGGCTTTTTCAGGACCTTGACCTGTGAACGAGAAAGTTGCGCATTGATAAGTCGAGATTTTCCGTGATTACGCTGACAATGAAATCTTTTCGAAACTTCACAGCTCAACGAAGGTGTATTTTACCTTGCGAATGTATACGTCATGTAGGGGATAAATTCCTTGGCAGGCTTTCTCGATGTCCTTGGCAATGGCGTCGGGAAGGAGTTTGCTAACGACACCCTTCAGGTCACTCTTGGCTACGTCGTTGGTGATGAGCTCGACCATCTTTGCCCTGATTCTTCGCACCTGAACGAATTTTACAATGCTATCACTACAAACATCCATACTTTCGCGCTACTCTTCCATACTTTTTACGCATCACTGACGCAGAAGTTCCCACACTTTTCCAGGCTTTTCAAATACTCCGGGAACTTACAAATACGTAATTCGAAACATAATTTAAAAACTGTAAAGCAATAAAAATACGTTAAAAGCAAATACAAAGCCTGTTCTTTATTGTGAACAGGAATTTTTATGTCAGTGCCAATAAATGACAAGTAAATATGAACATTTATCTACAATTATAATTGTGTGGTTGTGTATCAAAAAATCGAATGCAAATGTATAGAGCTTCGTAGTAAATAAGTTTTGAAGTTATTAAAATTTTCATTGGCACTGACGTAACTTTTGTTTGTACACGATCAAGAATAACGTAAATATGTAAAATATACAAAAATATTTGTGTTTAAACTTTTGAGTTTTTTTTTCGAGTCGTTTTCATTTTTCGTCGTATCGAAAAAATTGCAGAGAATTTTCGAAATGCCCCAATTGTTCCAGGAGAAAAAGAATTCCCCGAGACTTCCATGTGCCATGTTTTCACATTATCGGCAGTTATTCGACGATGATACTGTCGCCACGCTGCATATCGCCATGCTCGTACGTAGAGGATGGCGTGGTAAGAGCGCGCTTTTATTTGCGCAATTAAAAACAAAACCCACGGAAGGTATTGAATAATATCGATGGGTCTCCAATTGCGCGATCGCTTGAATATTTCAAGCACCTAAGGCTCCACGAGGGAAGAAACTTGTACAGCCGGAACGGCTTAGTACCTGAGAGTGCTGAGCGTAACACGTCTTTCTGGTGCTCATCTGGTCCTTGTTGGTGAAACCGATGCAGAATACTCGCAGGAGGTAGCCATCGGTGGTCTTGACGTCTACGTGAGCTTCGATGAGGGTCTGCCACTTCTTGACCATCGAGCGGAGCTTGTCCGTCGTCAAGTCCATACCGTGGAAGTTGGTGAGAACGGCGCGGCCCTGAACATCCTCGGCGATAAGACGGAATTTACGGAAAGATCTCTCCGCGTCGTTGTCGCTTTGGAGGTCCGCGAGGGAAACCTCGAACACGCGGAATTTCAGACCCTCGGAGGCAATTTCTGCAAACGAAGAAACGTTGAGAAAAACGAACTTACCACTAAACTTTGATTCCTATGTATCGATTTTTTCGTTTCGTCGTGTAGCTACATTATAGTTCGACTTTATCGACGAGCGGATAAAATCGTGGTATCTGTATGCACTTTGATTTTGCAACGTTAAACGTCGAGATAGCCAGAAGGAAGCTATGCCGAAGCTGGGGTTGCTCATGTGGCGTTTCAACTGCACAATACTCGAGGGACGCTCGTTCGGAATTGAAAAAAAGCAACGGAAGTTATCGTTTAGGTTAATAGCTGTAGTGAAACTTACTCGTTCCTTGCGTTCTGTTGACCAAAGTTTTGCCAACTTGGCGGGTGGTAAACATGCACGGTGCCTTGACATCGTACCAGTCCTTACGGGTGAACGGATCGACACTGCGACAGCGAGATTAATTATTCTTACACTACTAACTGTAATGTCAATAAGGTCGAGTCTCGTATACACCGAAAGACACGTACATAATTTGTACTTTTTTCGTGAAATCGATAGATTTAGGTTTTTCGATAAAATAATAATATCTTGGTTCAACGGCATGTCGAGTGCATCGAGATGGAGCATTTTGGTTAGATCTTAAGACGATTTGCGCGAGTCCAAAGTTTCGCTGAACAAATGTTGTTTTCAAAGTCGATTGAATAAATGACAGAAAAGGGCAGATTGTTCATTAACGAGGGGCCTCGGCAATATTTATATTCATATATGTCGGAATGAAAAACCGAATGAGACGGCGCGTGTCTGTTCGAAGTATCAGAGGGTCCGAAGAATCCATCTCAATCACAAACATCACTATCCAGTAAAGTAACGAAAGGACATTTTTAAACATTCACGATAACGCGGATTAACACAGGCGTAGTATTGACGACTTACATCTTCTTCTTAACTCCCTTTTTGCCTCCTTTCGAGAGCCCCTTATTTTTGCCCACCGCCATGATTAAGTATACAAACGGAAAAGAGGCCCGTTTGCTCGCAAACGGAAGTGGAGAGAGTTCTCGTCGCTGCAAGTCAACCCGCGTGAAGTTAGCCCACTTCAGGCCTCGGCTTCCTATTGGTTACTGCGATGACAAGTGAAAGGGTTACCGACAGTCGGTAATGCAGAAATATGGCCCTGCTATTTGACATTCGTATATTACAGATGAAAGGAAAATCTGTACTCGTTATAATTGTGCTGTTTTCTCGAGTTTTCTCGCTGTATCTGTGAAATAATGTTTTTCGCAATTCGTACAACAGTACGATGAGAGTTTACACCCATGAAAGCGAAGCTATCGAGTCGTTGTCCAGCGCTAGTTTCACGTTACTCGAAATTTTCTGTCGCACTGTACAGCATGTATACAGATATATTCAAGATTTTTTTTGTTTCTCAAGTTCCGCCGCAATTGTTCACGGATGGAAGAAAGATTTTTTCGAAGCCGCAACAGAAACAACACAAATACGAGGATAAGCGATTTACCGTGACACGAGAGATATATCCTTTTAAACACGAATGAAATATAATTGGCCTACTCGGTGACCCCGCCAGAGATAAACATGAATCTACAAACACTCTTCCAAGACTTTAACCCCAGGTAACATTCCTCGCTCCACATTATAAACAAAAACGAAAAAAAAGCTCGTGGAAAATGCATTGCCGAAAAAAGGATTTGTTTTCCAGCTTACGTAGCTTTGCAATTGAATTAAAATTACGTCAAAGCTGACCAGCCCACCCTCAAGATGTAAACATTCGGCATACACACATTGTCATTGTTCCAAATGCATTGAATTAACCGTGACCTACATTTCGATGATATTCCACGAACATTACTTGTATCGCTGCAACCGTGAAAATCGATACAACGGAACGATCTTAGATGTAGCGTCGCGTAGAATCGACGAGGAATAACCGTCGATAATTTGTTTCCGCAGCAAGTTTCTTCTGCATTCTTGTTTGATGGTGTTCACCGTCTTGTTCGCTCTGCGGCTCGACGGCTACATAGGATGGAGCTATTGGACGATATTCAGTCCCATATGGTTTTGGAAGGGTATGGTAATTTTGGGCGCCACCGTCGGTAGTTACGTATGGTGGAGACATCCTCATTCCAGATTGGAGGGTGACGCTTACGTCCATTACAAAGCTATGCTGATTACCCTGGCGTTGCACCTTATTCTCCTGATGTTCGAATTGTTGGTTTGCGACAAATTGGAGTCTGAGAGACACCTGTGGATCCTGGTATTCATACCTCTGATCTTCATATCCATAATGTCTATAGCCGTGAGTTATTTAGGCCAACCACAAGGATAGCACCGCCTACACTCGGACGAAGTGAAAAATTAACGCGTCGTTTCGACAGGTCTGCATTTGGGCGGTGAAGCACGATCGCTCTTTCGAACTGGAATTATTCTGTGCGGTAAACGTCCTCCAGTTTATCTTTTTGGCTCTGAGACTCGACGGATTTATCACTTGGAGCTGGGAGGTGGTATTCGTGCCGCTGTGGGCCCTCCTCTGCTTGTCCCTCATGGCTGTACTTTACGCCATTGTTTTCGCCGCCGTTCTACTCAGAGCCCCGCAGGTCAACGCCAGGGTCAGAAGAACGTCTCTCAACTCCGCTCTCGCGTACACCTTCCTCGTTGTTCCCATTTTGATATTTCAGGTGGGTTTCGCGCCAAATTGCCTTATTCTAAGACCTGTCATACGCGAGCTGCGCATTTCCCGCTTGCCGACGATTCCGACTAATGCATTTTCTCGAAAAGTACAGAATCTTCACAAACATTCGTTCCTCTTGTTGCTCAGGTCTTGTTGGCAAACAAGTTGGACGGAGACATATCGTTGAATTTCACGACGGTCGCTGCGCCCTTGTTGCTCTCCCACGTTACTCTGATATTTATGTCGTTCGGTGCCAAGGGCGGAAATCGATGTGAGTGGAATGATTTTCCCTTGTCCTTTCGTTCCTCCGATCAATCGTATTCGAAGGTTTACGTCTTTTCTCATTCTTCTCATTTATCGTTTTTTTTTTTCATTTTCAGGGTGGTTCGGCATACGCAAAGACTTCTGCCACTTTCTGTTGAGTCTCTGCCCCCTTCTTCAAGAATACGGAAATATATCGTATCAATCGCGAAGCGATCAGGATCAACAGCCTACGGAGCCAATGGTCTCGGAGAAGAGCGAGAAGCACATAAAGAAAATAGACTTGTCGAAACCCGTGGTGCCTATAGTGTCTATCGACATGCCTGATTGATACTCACTCGGCTCGGATACTTAATGAGAATCGGGGAGCCACGATTTCGCCTAACGTCGTCGAAATCGATTTTACCATAATCTGTTCGGGAGAATGGGCAGGATGGAGATAATCTGTGCGTCGCGGTTTTGGTGAATTTCCGCGAAAATGTCTCTATACTTGAGACGGTCTAGGATACCCATCGGGAATGGAATACTTGGAACTGAAGGAAGCCCGCGAGATAAGCCCACAATTGTAAATATAAATGGTGGACAGAGCGCAAGAGGACTTGCCGCGATTGAGCATTCTCCGCGAATGCATCCGCTGATCTGCGGATGGTACCTCCAGTTTCATCATAAAGCAAAATGTCGACAAACAAAAAAGTCGTATGTCCTCCCGGGCTGATGGATAAAAGAGGAAGATGAATGAATGTTACTATAATTACTGGGTCACTTGGAGCCTTCTGCTATTCGCGCGTAGTGATCTACGTTGAACGATGAGCCAAGCTGGTGCTAAATTATCGGTTGTCGCGTCCTTTGTATGTTTCGGACGAAGAACAGCAATCGCGAATACGTTTGATAGTTGCAAAGAATTATCCACAGCCTACGTTAATCGTGCACGAACTGCGAGGGACTCGTACGAACGAAACGGAATTCGTTGATAACGAAGATTGTAGGTTTTCCTTGATTGATATTGAGAACGAGAAAATTCCTGTTCAAACGTTTTTTCTTCTGCGCGGCTTTCAATTGCGATCTTTCGGCTATTGATTGAGGGAAACACGAATATAGCTAATTCGCACGGACAATCATTCGTTGACTTGACAATGCTGTCCGAGTTGTTACCTGATTTTTAAATGTATATTCGATGGTGTTGGAAAGCGAATCTTTCTTCTCTAAAAAAAAAATACTCTCGAACGATACGCGAAATACAACCTCGATCGAGAGAAATAGAGAAGAAATGATAATTATCTGGCCCCCTTACCAGTTAGGAGACAAGACTGATAAGCGCCATGCGGCTGTAGCTCATCTGCGTATGCCCGTGTGTGTACACAAGTATATATATATGTATACATATGTATATATGTATATATACTTGTGAACGTTAAATATATATACACACACAGGGTGTATGTTAAATACTAGTTTTCCGTTCGTGAGCATATACTGTGTCGCCTCCCGAACAAAATGCTTCTTTTAAAAATGTGCGACAAAAACTGACCGGAATATTCACGAGTAAAGTCCGACGCTGAGTAAACCATTGCACAGTAGTTTCGGAATCCACATTCGGGCAAGTGAATTTTTCTTCTCATTTTTTTTCGTTGTATAATAAACACAAATAATTTATTTGCAAACGGATTATACTGTTCAATCATTTTTATTCATCAAATGAAAGTATGTTTCAATTTTTTTTTATTCGTTCTGGAAGTTGGTTTTTTTCCATTCTTGTGTGGCATTTTTGTACTCACTAAATGCTAATTATTGAGAAGAAGAATCGAAAGGAAAATTTCGTCGTGTGTTCCGAAACCACTGGGCCCTTGTTCACTCAGCGTCGGACTTTACTCGTTTTGCTGGAAAAGAGACACTATTTTCACGAACGAAAAACTAGTAGTTAAGATACACCCTATATATATATATATATATATATATGGTAATGGTAACTGAGGAATAGCATTCAAAATGCCCTGGAAGAGTTCCGCCAAGTTTTAAACGTTGCGCTATAAAGAAAAATGATGAAAGAAGGCAAACGACGGTGAAAAATCCAATGGCCAATAAATTACGATGTTACGGAAATTGTAGTGATAAACGTATATTGTTGTATAATAGCGTCATTATAACATCAATGTGTACATAAATGTATGTGTGTATACATATATCTGTGCACACATGCACAAATGGTTATATTATACATATCTACCAGGTACGATGATTCAACGACAATTAGTGATATTATTCTATTTTATAATCTATCTCCGACGAAAGCGGAAACATAATCATCTAATAAAATTTATATTTTTTGGTATTAACGATAGTTTTTGCTAGCTGAATGGTCGATTCGTAACGGAAACAAAATCGGGCACTTTTTCCATTTCGTGTATGACGTAAGCTGTGTATATAGGTAGGTGAAATCCTCAAGCCTTCCACGACGGTTTTTCTCCCGGGATTGATCGACGTTGCACGGAATGTAACACGTTTCATTGACGGAGCACGCGGTGTCACGAACGATCCGGCAATATGTCCAGAATACGGAATTAATTTTCAAAATAAAACATTTTACAAGTAACCTCGTGTGATGAGAAAGATTTTTTGGTACATGTGTACGGAAATGGTTCACCATGGTGGCACGGATTCGGGTAACCAGGGACGATCCAATAGCCGTGATACTTTAGCCGCAGTTTCTGCAATACTCAGTTCGCAATCTTCGATGAGGGAAGTCTCCCAGACGTGGAGGACTCGAAGACGTTCACGGCAAAGCGAAACGAAGTCAACGAGACCGGAACATCTGTATAAGAATATTCATTTATCATAATGTATATATTGTATACGATATACAGGGTGGCCCGTTACGAATGGATAATCCTGCAACTTTCGATACGTCAGATCATGTCCTACTGTATGCTGGAATTTCAGTTTGGTAAAAGTCCCACGGTTTTCGAGATTTTGGGCTTCGTGCTATTTTTTGAGAAAAATCATCCGCTTACGGTGTTTCGCATGTCATTTCTACAAATGACACGTATCGACGATAACTAAGCAACTTTTTTAAGTAATTGGCACGATATGCCAATTTTTTCACACCGCAGGCTATCAAAGTCAGATGTTCGAATTGGTTTGTATGAAAATTCTGCAAAAGATCTTTTTTCGTAAAGTTCCCGAAACATTCAAGCTTAAAAAAAGACATAAATAAAACCAATAATTAAGAGTATTTTTAAACCGATATCATTTTACCTCGAAAAAACGAGAAAAACAATATTCGAAATTCGTTTTATTATTGAAATACGATAACAACAAAAGCTTTGTCAAGTCTCGGTCAATATCTATTTTGAGAAAAAAAAAAACTTGTTTTTTTTTGTGTCAGATCAAGCGGATTTGTTTCTTTAGTTATTAATATTTTCTATGATATTTGGTACATAACTTTTTGAACGTACATACAAATCAAAGTCCAAACGATTTTCGATCATCCTAAGTCGTTCAAATCATTTTTTTTTAATGCTGATTTTCGGGTCGCAGTAGGTTAATCCCTTAAATGAAGAGAGGACGAAGGATGAGATCTATAGGAAATTTCTTCAACTAACGTTATTTCACAATCTCCTAGGCCAACGGAGCTGAGTCGAGGACAACCATTTGCCGCCGATATTAAGTCAGCATCTATGATGTCGGACTCGTACGAGCTGACAACCAGCTCAACGAGACGTGGACAGTTTTCACCGATTCGATGGACCACGGGAGCCGGAGCATCGCCGCCGAAGTAGAGATGCGTTATCGGAACGTAAGTCGCCAGTAGAGGATCATAGTCGCTCTCGTCCGATAGATAAGACGTCCTTCATAGAAGAAAAAAGCTTTGTATTAAGAATGTTGAGTCCCTATGAAACGTGTCAATGTTAATTGTTCAATAAATAGCTTCTTAATCGTCATGAAATTTTTACACGACCTCCTGAATACTTCATGCAAAAACATACCAAATTTTCAGAATTCTATCATCATTACTTCAACCTCCTTAGGGGTTGAAATAAAAAATGATAAGAAAATTCGGAAAATTCGGTATGTTTTTGTATGAAGTATTTAAGAGGTCGTGTTAAAATTTCACGACGATTAGGAAGCTCGTTATTAAAAAATTAACATTTTGTTAAGAACAATTTTTAAAAGAAAAAAAAATTATCAATAAACTTCGTTTTGTTTCCGTTGCTTTCAGTATATTGTAGATATTACAAAAATGAGAGGTAAAAAAAAACTAATTGCAAAGTTACATCAGTTTCCGTAAGACAACATTTAATTTGTGAATGTTAATTGTTCAATAACGAGCTTCCTCATTGTCGTGAAATTTTTACACGACCTCTGAAATACTTCATACAAAAACGTACCAAATTTTCAGAATTTTATTATCATTTGCGATTTGGGACTCAACGTCCTTATATAATGTTACGGTTTCGTAGGATTCCAGTATGGTAGATAACACGAAAATGATAATCCTTAATCCGACTGAAATTATCAGAATAAATGTCGAGACTAAGAATTGTTTTGAATTCAATAATTATTTTAAGGAGTTGGGCTAGTGTGAAAGTGACATTTAAAAAAAATAAACCCTATTTTATACTCATTACACGATTAAGGCCTTAGGCCACAGTAACGGGTATAAAATCATGTGCGAATTTAACAATTTTTTTTTCGTATGAAAAAGTGATTCACTCATAAAATTAATTACACATCTATTTAGTGTAAATATCAAGCTGTTAGAAAACATATATATATATTTTTTTTTCCATGTACAAAATGGCCGACTACTCAAAACTTCTCGAAACAGCTTTTTACCAATTGGCGTGACAAATAACTTCAGCAAATTTCAGTCGATTTACTTGAAATTTAAAAGAAGAAATTCAAAAATTTAAACGAATTTCGGATTAATCGAAAACTTTTCATTTTATGAGCAGTTATAACGACATTTTTCACTGAAAATTAATTTCTTAAGGAGCGAGATGCAGTCAGAGGCGTAAAAACCAGCATTTTCAATATTTTTTTTAAAAATAGTAATTAAGTTTGTTTTACAAAAGTGGTTACACAGACTTTTTATGTCATATTTCAACTTGACTTGTACAAATTTTCAAAGAAAAATATTGATTATTTATAAAAAATATCGCCATCTTTGTCGAACCCCTTTCGAGATGTAGTGCTTTGCGGTGACCAATATAATTCAAAATCACTCGATGGATTTTGATGAAATTTGGTGCGGAAAAATAGAAATGTTCAACAAAAACGAAAATCCTCCGATTAAGGACTAGTTTTTAATGCTATCAATAAATAGCATTAAAAACCAGTCCTTAATCGGAGGATTTTCATTTTTGTTGATATCTATTGATAGCATATTTGTTGATATCTATTGATAGCATTAAAAACTAGTCCTTAATCGGAGGATTCTCATTTTTGTTGAACATTTCTATTTTTTTTTAAACAATAAACGAGCGATTTTTCGGTCAAAAATCGAAAATTATCTGCTGGAAACCGCCATTTTGTTAATTTTCGAGAAAAAAAGAAAACTTTTGTTTAAGGACTAGTTTTTAATGCTATCAATAAGCACACCACAGTTCATCAAAATCCATCGAGCGGTTTTTGAATTATACTAGGTGCGCAACTAAGTTGCCGGGTTTGACACATTGATGGCGCTAGCGACACATGTAGTCGGCATACAGGTCTGATATTGGGTGTCTTTACAGCTTGGACATCTGTCAAGAATACCCAGTCGTAATATAAACAAATATCGCAACACAACGACCTTTTTTCTAACCTCGAAAATGTCAAAGTTTGTGCCAAATAAACAGCATTTGCGGGAAGCGGGAAGCCACTTCCGAAATTTTGCTTTTACGGCAGAACAGAAAGAGTTTCCTGCATCGAATTGTTACTGGCGATGAAAAATGGATATATTTCGAGAATCCCAAACGCAGAAAATCGTGTCTTTCACTTGACGAAGCGTCAACATCGACGGCACGGCCAAATCGCTTCGGAAAAAAGACTGCTCTGCGTTTGGTGGGACCAGAAAGGAATCGTGTACTATGAGCTGCTGAAACCGGGCGAAACTATCAATGGGCATCGCTACCGACAACAACTAATCAATTTGAACCACGCATGCTCGAAAAACGGCCAGAATGGGACACGAGACACGAACGTGTGATATTGCAGCACGACAACGCTTCGTTCCATCGCAGTTCCATCGTCCAGGACACCATAAAAACACTGAAATGGGATCTGCTACCGCACCCGCCGTATTCGCCAGACCTGGCCCCTTCAGACTATCACTTGTTCCAGTCGATGGCGCATGGCTTGAGTGGGCTACACTTGGCCAATTACGATGCAGTACAAAATTGGTTGGACGAATGGTTTCAGTCCAAAGACGTGTCTTTTTATCGTCACGGTATTGATGTATTGCCAGAGAGATGGCAAAAATGTGTAAATAGCGAGGGACAATACTTCGAATGAACCATTTTTTATATTTGTCTTGAAATTTTCGATTTTTCATTGGTCAAAAAAGCCTGGAAACTTAGTTGCGCACCTAGTAGTGGTCACCGCAAAGCGCTACATGCCAAAGGGGGTCCGACAAAGATGGCGATATTGTTATAAATAATCAATATTTTTCTTTGAAAATTTGTACAAGTCAAGTTGGAATATAACATAAAAAGTCTGTGTAACCACTTTTGTAAAACAAACTCAATTGCTGTAAAAAAAAAATTATTGAAAATGCTCGTTTTTTCAAACCTCTGACTGCATCCACTCCTTAAGTTCAAATACCTGCAACTTTTGAATAAAACAATATTTTTTTAATCCCGTACGTACTCCTCTAGGTATTCTAATGTATATTGACGAGAATTTTTGTTTTTTGTTCTGGATAAAAAATTGTGGATGCTAAATGTCACGCCGCGAAGTGCCTAAAAAAAGATAAAAGAAAATATTACTAGTCGGCCATTTCGTACGTCGAAGAAAAATATATATGTTTTCTAACAGCTTGATATTCATACTGAATAGATGTGTAATTCATTTTATAAGTGAATCACTTTTTCATACGAGGAAAAAATTGTTAAATTCGCACATGATTTTATACCCGTTACTGTGAGCCTATGGCCTTAAAAAAATAACACCGATTTTCTACTCATTCTTCACATTTTTTTTCAAGTCAAGACATTTGTTTCTTACGTAAATATTTTGTTCAAATGAGTCCGTTTGCAAACTTACAGAACGACGTTCAACTTTGGATTGTGAGACTCAAGAGCGAACCACGCCTCGTCGGTGATCCTCGGGAGGGGCTTCGTGTCCGGTTGTGCCTCGATTCTCAATGTTTCCAAATGGCAATGTTCCTCGGTGCTCAAAGCGAATAAAAGATCGTCGCTCAGCATGGAATACGAAATCGACAATTCGCGAAGAAATCGGCACCTGCACACCAAAGAGACGATATCTGCAAAAAAAAAATAAAAGCCAGGCATCGCGCCACATTGTTATAGAGTGATCGGAGATTGTGGGTGGACGATGCGTTATTTGGCACTCAAACTGCTCGATACCGTCTGGTGATGTTGGCGACGAGTTTTCGATGCGCAATCTTCGGAGATTGTTGCACTCTTTGGAGGTACGGCCAAGGGCAATTAGATCTTGAGCCGGAATACCGTCGATGGTCAGCGACTCGCAGGACGTCGCGTCGAGTGTCACCATAGACGATTCCTCCTTCGACTCAGGGAAAGTCCTCGTAGCCGCGTTCATTAATGCCTGCATCTGAAAAAAAGTTAACTCGAACGTCATATCTGCAGCAACTGTTTCTCCGTTTTCTCAGATAGCTTTTCCATTGTCAGACATCGAATTTGCTTGGTCACTCTCGAGGAAATAACAGCTGTGAATTATTCCTGAGAAAACAATAATTGCAGGCAGTGTGCACTTTTGCGTATTTTTCCAACGCTTGCGAGATTCAGCGATCCAAAGTCTGGACAAAACAACAAAATGGACAATGGAATTCGTCATTTTTGGAGTCAAGAATAAACTTCGAGGGGTGACGCCACTGTGAAAACGACGAACGCTCGTTGGGGGCATTTGAGTCGCTTGGGGCGACTCAAATACAAGGGGAAGATCCAACGTGTGGGGCGGGAATCGCTGATTGAAAGCAAACTCATTATTGCAACGATAAAAGTGCTGGTAAAACTTTAAGGAGTTTTGGGACAATTGACGAAATATGACCGTTTTATTTAAATTTATAAAGTCTTTGACTTTACTGAATATACCCAAACAAATTTTCGATCGATCGTCTACACCGTTTGTGTAACATTTATAATTGAGAAAAACCCTTTTCAACGTACGGAGATGCCTACGCTTATCGCTGAATGGCAGTTCGACGCACGAATGTGAAGAAATGTCGAAATGTTATGCAAGTCCGACAAATCACTCAGTACGTTATGGCAATTTTGTCACCAGTGTTATAATGCACTCCTTGTGTTATCTGATCACAGGCATCTCCCTATGCTAAGGGGTAAGGCCACGGTAGAATTTTCAAAAAATCGATTTTTTTCTCGCTAAAACGGTGCTTTATCATCATAAGAATAAGTTACTATTCGATTTATAGCAAGACATTTTTTTTCACCCACTCTGAGCGTATAACGTAAGCCCACCTCTGGCACGGCCATAGAGCACCTGAAACTTTAAACGCGTTTTTCTCGAAACAGCTTTTTTTCAATTGGCGTCACCAATAACTTCAACAATTTTCACTCGATTTACTTCAAATTTAAAAGTTATGTTCCCAATTACATTTCGCAGAAACGTACGTACGGATTTTCGGTTATTCGGAAACTTTTCAATTTTCGAGCAGTTTCATACGAAATTTTTCACTGAAAATTCATTTCTTAAGTTCAAATACCTACAACTTTTGAATAAAACAATATTATTAAGATTCCGTACGTACTTCTCTAGGTATTCGAATGTAGATTGACGTTTTTGTTTTTCGTTCCAGGTAAAAAATTGTGGATGCTAAATGCAGAGCTGGGCGTAATTCTATTTATAAACACGAATACGAATTCATTCACATCGTGATTTTCATGTGAATATAAGTACAAATTTATTCATACTTCACTTATTTGTATTCACATGCATGCGTACGAATACAATTTTATTCACAAATATTCTGAACATACAAATAAATTCACATAAAAAATTGTGAATATTCACAAAAAATGTGAATATTTACAAAAATCCTGTGAATTAAAAAAAATCACATCAAAATCTGTGAATGCAAATGTATTCACAAAAAATTGCAAATACAAGAAAATCCACAAAATATGTTGTGAATTTTTTCGTGTTTAAGAGAAATTAAAATCAAATTCACAATGATTAGATTAAAATTTACACCAAAAGTTAGTTCTTACGTATTTTGAGAGAAAACGTTGCCTCAACACAATGTTTTCTCTCAAAATACATAAGAACTCACTCGTGGTGTAAATATTAATATAATTGTCGTGAATTCGATTTTAATTTTCTTCAACGTGCGAAAATTCACAATTCATTTTGTGAATTTTTTCATATTCATAATGTAATATTTGAAACTCACAACTTTTTTTGCAACAATTCCTCTGCCTCGACGCAATATTTTCCCTCAAAATACATAAGAACTCAATTTTGGTGTAAATGTTGATCTAATCATTGTGAATTTGATTTCAATTTGCCCTAAATACGAAAAGAATTCACAACTTATTTTGTGAATTTTTTTGTATCCACAATTCTTCGTGAATACATTTGCATTCACAGATTTTTATGTGAATTTTTTTTAATTCGCAGGATTTTTCGTAAATATTCACATTTTTTCTGTGAATTTATTTGAATGTTCAGAATACTTGTGAATGCAATGGTATTTGTATGCATGCATGTGAATACAAATAAGTGAAGTATGAATAAATGTGTATTTATATTCACATGAAAATCACTATGTGAATAAATTCGTATTCGTATTTATAAATAGAATTACGCCCAACTTTGGCTAAATGTCACGCCGCGGAGCGCCTAAAAAAAAGATAACGAAAGAAAATAGTAGTCGGCCATTTTGTACGTCGAAAAAAATATATATATTTTTTCTAGCTGCTTGATATTCATACTGAATAGATGTGTAATTAATTTTACGAGTGAATCACTTTTTCATACGAAAAAAAAATGGTTAAATTCGCACGTGATTTTATGCCCGTTACTGTGGCCTGAGGCCTTAATAAATAAACGGTGAAACATTCGACTGATCATTGGTACCTCGATGGATATATGCCGGTACTCCGTGTCTTGAGACAAAACGATGCGGTTAACTTTAGCGCGATGCAGAGTAGATGGAGAGACACGTCCGGGATCCACGATGTCCGCGGACCGACTCGCACGAACGTTGCAGTCGCGATAATCAGGAGTGGAGAAAGGATTCGAACGGCTCAACAACCGCTGGCAGCGTCGTTGGCAACACTCGCCGTGCAACAACGACGGGTGCAAAAGGCGTACGAACGTATAGAAATGTTACGGCTTGGTAAAAGGGGGTTGCTATTGTGGAGCAAAAGTAAACGGTCTATCGGCGCTGACTCGGACAGGCCACGAAAGATATGTCCACAATCGAGCAGGTACAAGAGTAGGCCGTTCACGTGAACGTCCCTGACCCAATCGCGTGGCACGCGTACGAATCACGTGTACGAAAGGGAAACACGTTCTTGCAAAAAGGAACACGTTGATGCTGTACGAGTGCAGCGAAAAAGCACGCACTCGTGAGCTTCGGTGTTCAACTTATTTTTATTGTTACTATAGAAGCCTGATAGGGGGGAAAATTAATTTTCTTTTTTTCTCAATCGATTGTAAGTGGGACGGAAGTTCGTAAAAGATTCGACGGGTTTGTCAGCGATGATAATTTAATCCCCAGCGGCGTTCGGTCCGCTTGAACGTTAACCTGGAACAAAATGATTACAGTCCTGTCATTTTTGCACTCACGACTCGCCACTTACTGCGTTATAGCGAGGAAAAATGACCGCATTAGGAAAGTAATAACCTCTCCGAAAACGATGCCGACACGAAATTCGTTCGCCCGATGGCCTTTTTCGCACTCGTTCGTTGGATCGACGCGTGAAATTGTTGAGAAAATTGAGTAAACCTGTTGATATTAAAGTCATTTTATAATTGGGGGAAAAAAGAAGCAAAACGAATGTACCATAGCCGTAGCTATTTTGCAACTAGCCAGTAGGACGTGCACGTGTTTTTCCGATCACGCGCGACCCCAATGCTCTTTTTTTTATATCGGCATGTGAAAAACCTCGTACACGTGACTCGGATACTTCTCCAGCTATATCTCAGAAGTTTAAAGCATTGCGCACGCAATCTATATCGTGTTTTCTGTACATTTGTGTACAGGGTGTCCCGCTTATCTCTGCCACCCGAAATAACCCGGTAATTATCGACGTCACAAAAAAATGTTCCAGACAAAAGTTGTACGGTGTGAAGGGGGCCGTAAAATGCGACCAATTTGTTTTTGTTCCGATGGAGGCGCTGACGCACAGTGAAGGTCACCTCCACTTTTTAAGGAGGTACGATCACTTCCACGGGGTCAAAGAAGAGTCTAAATTTATTTTACCCGCAGCTGCTCTGATTGATGTTTACTTACGTTGATTATTCTGCATTGCACGTTTATTTCTGCACAATTTATTGCACGTGAACGAATAAAAACTGAAAAATTAGTTCGTCAACGACTCGGTAGTAATCTTCGTAATAATAATATTAAGGGAGCTTTCCAGTGTGAAATTTAAAAAAAATCGATTTTTTTTTTTTTTGCTTTATCGAATAGTATACACTCTTCCGAATATTCCCTGAAATTTTCATGCCGAAATTCAGATTATTTCGGTTACTGTACAGCATTTCTTGGAAGAAGGCAACGGAGCGCTACAGCTACAGCGAAACTTTGAACGCGTTTTTCTCGAAACAGCATTTTTCAAAACGGTGTCCAACTTGGAGGGCAGAGTTTTAAAGCTATCGAGTTGAATTTTTTACACAATATTCTTAACGTCATTGTTTATCGTGCTATGGAAGCTTTTTTTTTTTTTGACATCTTCCTATTTTTTTGTAAAAAAAACTGCCAAAAAAAATTCTAAAATCGATACTTTTTGTTCAAACCGGCGCCATTTTTGCAAAAAAAAAAAAAAAAAGCCTCCATAGCACGAAAGCCAATTATATACCGATCAATAATCTTTTTGTGTTTTTTGTTTCAGATCAAAATTGTGACCCCCAACGTGGACACCACATCCAAGTGCATTTTCTGCAACAATTGTTTCATCATTTTTATAGATATTAATTAATAAATAAATCGATCTTTAAAAAATTGTTTTGTATTCTTCAATACCCAATTAATATACAACAAAAAAAACCAGACCGATTAGATTATTTTTTCTTTAAAAAAAAAAATCGCGAAAAACAGCGATTTTTCGGGCTGTCACATTGGAAAGCTTCCTTAACACATCCACCATAAAAACGGACTAAAAAGCGAAAAGCCAAAGGCAGATGATTTTTATCTTGAAAATCATGAGACTTGAACTAAACTGAAATTTCAGCATACAGTAGGACGTGATCTGACTTATCGACAGTTGCAGGATTATCCGTAACAGGGCACCCTGTATATCCGTACCGACACTATACATGTATATCTCGTGCGTCAAGATACGTCGATTCTTATTATCATTATTTGGAATAATACGCAGTATTGTATTGAATAATATACACCAAGTACCTAATTAGTAACGTCCGATCTGATTGGATTTTAAAATACTTTACACCCATATCGGACCGGAGTAAATTCGTCATCAATGCAAGAAATGCCAGCATAAAAATGTTGTACATTGAAAATGGCCGTGAAAACTTCGTTACACACTCATCGAAGTCAAAATAATGGTATAGAACTTTTTGAAGTCTTTTCTTTTCACACAAACTTCCACCATTCGTGCACTCAATGATAATCAACGTTATTCGACAATATCAATAATTTTCATCGATTACGATTACTTACGTCGGATTTTTCCGACAATTCCACCACGCTTGTTGTCTTGTCAACATCTTCCGCTCGTAAATGGTAGAAGGCAACTGATTTGTCGTCCCCCTGTTGCCAATGGACGATGGAGACGTTCTGCGCAGTAGTCACGCCACAAATTCCTATTATATTACACTTTTCTTCGCGAATTGTGGCTGCATACCTGATTATTGCTCCAAGCTCATTCGAAAGCAAGCTAATCCGGTTCTCCAATTCGGGTATGCGAATCGATTAGTAAAACGTTGCGTAAGTACTATTTCTCCTGAAAGCAAAGGATATTATAACTTCAGGATGCAGTCTGTGGTGTTTAGGCCCGTTTCGGATACTCATTTCAGAATTTTTTTTATAACATAATTAAGTACAATCATATCAATTTTTTTACCGGTTTTCATTCACATGGTAAACTGTGCAAAAAACATTTTCTTTTGCCTGAGGGCTTCGAGAGTTTGAAAATTTTTTAAAACCTTTTTATTAAATTATATTATCTCACTTTTATTATATATTATTATTATTATTATATGTATAAAAAGAAAAGTCCTGACAGACTCACTGACTCGTTTACGCCCAGCCCAAACCCTTGGGCCTAGAAAGCTGAAATGTTGCACAGGGTCCCCTTTAGGATGTAGACAAGGAGTGAGGAAGGACAATCCGAAATTCATCCCCTAGAGGGGTAAAATGGAGGTTCGACGTTTGTATGGAGAAACAATATTAAATAGACATTTCGACGCGAAACTTTGGCAAAGTGCTCCTAAAAACAAATAAGCAAATACGTATTTGGAGATTTTTTTAAAATCAACCCCTTAGGGGGTGAAGATAAATCTAAAAATCGATATGTTTCGACATATAGAAACTTCAAATTTGGCATGGTAGTAGGTAATTGTAATCAAGTCGTCATCATTAATCATCGAAAACACGTTAAGCGCAAGGTAATGTTAAGCAACGCTAATGTAGTATATAAAGGGGTACTATAAGTACTAACTGAAAAAGTCAATAGTCTTAAGGGGTTACCTCCACTTGCGATTTTGAAAAAATCGATTTTTTTTATTGCATTTTTTGAAGTATAAGTATCTGAGAATATGTCCTGAAAATTTCAAGTCGATCCGAACAAAATTGACTGAGATATGAGCGTTGAAAGAGAAGAAACCGTGAATTGCAGAACTGAAATTGAAACTTTAAACGCGTTTTTCTCAAAATGGCATTTCTGAAGTCGGTGACCAAGATTACTCGAACACTAATGAACCGATCTTCTTGAAATTTTGCAGGCTTATTTAATACATAAAAATGTAGTCTTTAATCGTTCGATTTTTTTTTTCGAAAAGAAATGGCCGTTTGATAGCCAAAAAACGGCCGTTTTTTTTCGTTAAAATCGAACCATTAACTTTGGCTGTCCGCCATTTTGTGAAAAATGAATATTTTTTAAAATCCTTCGATTAAAGACTAGTTTATACTTATATTTGACTAAATCCATCCGCATTTTTTTTTCAGATGATCCACTTCGCCGCAATGTTGGTCACCGCAAACCGTGTATATAAAAACATTATTTCATTGACGGCCATTTGCCACTAAACGTTGTAATATTTTTCAATAAAAAAATTACTGAAAGTTCTTCAAGATGTGTTCTTTAAGATGGTATAATGATCGATTAAAAGAGTTTTGTAGTTTTCTTTTAAAAAATTCATGAAAAAGGCCTTTTTTGCGCTACAAGTGGGGGTAACGCCTTAAGGCGTCTGGCCACCCTGGCCGATCGAAAAATGGGCATATTTAAAAAACAAAAAAATAAACTCGAAAGTATGGACCGGAATATTTTTATTTTTTTACACAACGTCATCAAGGGCTTTAAGAATAACGTTAATAAATTTCCGTTCAAAATATGAAAAAAGGCGCCGTTATGCACATTGCCGCGGAGGCCCTCCGCACGATACGCGCGGTCGTTGTCCCAGCTGCTACCCGGTCATGTCACATCTGAAAAAAAAAATCAGCTCATTCGTGAGTAGTGTCGCTACAATGTAGCGTAGCGATTTTTTTTCGACCATTAAAAACATTATGGTGAACCGACGAAAAAAATTTCTATTTCACACCGAAATTTTTCGAGCAAAAACAATAATAAAACAAAAAATAATCGAGTTATCGAAATCCTACGTGACATTTTAGATAATGTATCTAAAAGTATTGTGTAAAAATTTGAAAGCAATCGGACCGATAGTTTACGATATTTCGATAGTACCAGTTCAAAAAATGTAGTTTCGAGATAATCGCAAAATAAAGTAAATGTGCGATTATTCAGCTGACGGTGCGGTTTTTGCGAGTCTTACCTTCAATCAGCGATTCTGATTGAAGGTAGCTGATTGAGAGCGTTGGGCCTTGGTTTAAATTACATGGTGGCCAGATGCCTTAACGGGTTACATCTATCCAGGTGGGTAAAAAAAATTGCATTTTTCAAGAATAATATTACTCCATAGTATCACCTTTTGGTTATATTCCCCTAAATTTCATCAAAATATTCCTAAAATTGAATAAGCTACAGCTTCCAACAGTCCAAATTGACACGCTTAAAATTTATAGCAGATACGATAACAAGCATTTAAATACAGTTGACGATGTTACTTTTTCAAAAATCGATGTTCACCTTTAATAGCTACGTAAAATGTCATCTGCCGGCAGCCATGTTTTTCTCTATTGTGAGGGGATTTTTTCAAGGACTCGTAATATATGTACCTTTGTGTTTAAAAAACTGCGTTTCTTTTACACCAATCGTTTCCGAGAAAAAAAAATCGTCATTGGGCAATTTTTTTCGGGCCTCTAGGTAGATGCAGCCTCTAAAAAAATCCTTATTTCTTTAAAAACAACGAAGTAGTGCAACGATAACAATTTCGTTGGAACAGTGTGACTTTTATAACTGTTACATTCGGATTTTGAGATCTTGGTTCTGTCCGTGAAATAATTCTTAACGCTTGATTCATCGGTTGCGTTTATTTGTACAATATCGTAGATATGTTTCTCGTTTGTATTGCAATAATTTGCTTGTAATGCGACGAGACTCGATTACTTGCCGAAAAACATATGATTATGAGCGTCGCTCGTTTCAATCGCAAGAATATTACATCTTTTATCGTAAAATCGTTATAAAAATTAGGGCAAAAGTTCTATACGTTTCCGTATACTATTTATATATATGTATATATAAATATATACACACGTATCTATACAATAGTGATTACTATTAAATATATATATATATATTTAATTATGTATCACGATTATAAACTATATATTTATTCAACATATCCACGAATGTATGTACAATTAATAATATGGCATGCACGTATACGTGTTTCATCGTGAAAATCGTATAAGCGTTTCGCGATACTCAATGAGAGATTGCAAACTGCGCCGATGTATTTCATCGTTTTCGCCGATCGGGTGATTCCGATCGCAACGACGAAATGAGAAGAAAATGGACCGTCCAAAGCGGTTGAATTTGTTAATCCGTACGGATACGTGCTCTCAAGGCACTCTGCAAACGACTCCTACAGGGAAAGACATACTTGTCGAATTTTCATAGTATAAAAAATACTCGGAATAGTACGCCATTTATAAGGTGTACACTTTAGATATCTCGCGAGAGATAAATTGCTCAATTGTACGAATTGCACTCACTGATGCAGCCATGAAATAGCATCCTCACACGGCTCTTCAACCAAGCAAAAATGCATCTTTTTATCATAAAATTATGTACAATATTCGAGAGAAAAAACTAATATGCACAATGTTAAAAAAAAAAACAAAAACATTAAAAATTGTTCTATAGAAAAGATTGAATCAACGAAAAGTGTTTCGGCGTTTAAAATCATTCGCTACCAGGCCGCGCGCTACGATTCATTGCCCGCGACGTTCGTTACGTGAATAAGTAATTATAAGAAATGCCTCATTCGATATCTTTATCTTATCTTAAAGAATTGGGTAAAAGTAGCGAATTCTTACATCAAGTTCTACCGCTGTGAAAAGTAATATATACGTGGGTGTGTGTGATCGATTGTATCGGCATCAAATATATGAATGCGGCCGCAAAATGCAGTCATTGGTCATCCTAAAATCTACCCACTCACACGTTCTTTCGTTCCGCTTAAAGAATAACATTTTTGGCCCTTCATAAAATATTGCTATTCGTTGGCGTTGGGAAAAAAAAAGCTTTTCGTTTCTTCGTCCAATCACTTTGCGCTCGTGGTTGCATTGTTGAAAAATTGCAATCTTCTCTCGTGCACAGTCGTTAGAGTAAGAAGAAAAGATAAAAGTACCAGTAAAAAGGGGTGAGAATGAAAAGTTTTTCTCCCATCGCGTAAGACAGGATCGCTCGAGCGTTTCCTCGCTCCTGTGCGATCGCCTTTCGTTGAATACTTGTAATTCCCGTAGGAGGAACACGGAGATCGAAATATGGACATTCACGACAATTCGTCGGTCGACTTGTTTCGTTCTTCCTCGACGAGCTGTCGCGTTCGATTGAAAGCCTCGGTCTTCAGGAAATCGACGGTCTTGTAGACGGTCGTATTGGGCGGCGATTGGGCCGGCGGCAATGCGGACGACGCGAAGCTTTCGGACGCCTCGAGATCGAGATCCAAATACTGCAGTACGACGAGACGTCTGTTCGACGCGGGAATGAATGCACTGTGATCGTGATAGTAATATATCTGCAATGGGAAAACATTCGACACGATGATGTTTGAGAGGTTGGAGCAATTGGTAGCAAAGACAAATGAAAGTTGGTGGAAACAATGACGTCGACGGTTAGGCCGAGATGAACGAATCGAGACTTGGGGCCTGTGATAAATGAAGTCACCTCTTCTTTGTCATCGAGAGCATTGTTGTCCTCATCGGAGGTGGAATGATGAGTCGAGTGAGCGTGGGAGGGTGGGGTCGGGCTCGGTGCGGCGCGAATTCTTCCTCTGCCGGGTGGCGAGGCGAGTTGGAGAGGTCCTTCGATCGTCGGTTTGTTCAAGGGTGGTTTGAGCTTGCGATTAATACTGGGAGGTTCGGCGGGCGAATGTTCGGCCGAGCTTATTTCCGGCACCGACAAGACCGGACCGGGGGATGCTTCGTTGCTTATCACCGATGTCGAGTCGCTCATTTTTCTGCCCGGTTTTAATTCTCGATAGACGACCGGAGGCGGCGGAGCGACGGTGGCATTGTTGCTGACGTTCGTTGCGCTGCTCGAGGAGTCTCTTATCAGCGGACTCGGAAGATTCGAGTACGTCGCGGTCGTTGAAGTCTCGGAACGCGGGCTCGATGGTTCGTCGTCGTGAAAGTCGTAACGAAATACGCGGTCGTCGATGGTCGAGGGTGCGGCATTGCTGTAACAATGCCGCGAGCTCGTACCGAGGCTCGTTCCCGTCTCCGAAGTACTCGTTCCGGGCTGATGCGATCGGGGAAAGTCATAAGTCTCGTCGGTGAGGGCGCCGGTCGCCGGCGTCGATGGGGCTGGTGTCGCCGGTGTGGTCGGTTTCGAACTCTCCGTCGCACCGTCGAGATTCAAATAATTGTGACCGGGATTCTCGGGTAACATGTGAGGGGGCTTCGGGGGCCTCGGAGGTGCCGGCAGCGCCTCAACCGCCGGTGGTACCGGCGAATCAACGATCGTCAATTTTCCAAAACGCTTTTGCACGCTCCACGAGCCGATCTCCGGATCACCGGCACTGTGACTCGCTCGAGGCTCCACTGGAATAAACATTGAAATCGTTATTTCACCTTTACAAAAAGCCTCACTTCAGGGGTTACGTCTACCTAAATGAGTCGAAAAATGGCATTTTTCATAAATATCTTTCCTCGATTGTGTCACCTTTTAGCTATACGTCCTGAACATTTCATTGAAATATCGAATATAAACACTTGAAGGTCGTTGACGATCTCACTTTTGAAAAATCGATCTTCATTTTTTAACAGTTACGTAAAAATGACGACTTTTTTCATACATTTCGTATGCTCGAGTTTCAATACGTCGCGACGTTGTTTAAAATAAATGATTCTAGAAAATCGTCGATCGACGACTCGTATTTATTGTTAACTTGAATAAGCCGTTCTTTTTTTACATTTCAGATGGACCGTTTACGCTGGAGTTGAGATATTTTGTCGATTGTTTTTGAAAGGCTCTCAATATATGTACGTTCGTGTTAAATAAAATTGGGTTTTCTTTTGCACGACCCGTACCCCAGAAAAAACGTTTCGGTATTTGGCCATTTTTTTCGTGCCTCTAAGACGTAGCCTTTTAATTTTGAGCGGTGCGGCAAATTGCTTCGAATTTGTCCGACGGTTACGCGGCGTTGTTTATATTCCTCACCGGAGGGAAATGTTTCCCAATTGACGCTGGGCACGGGCGTCGTCCATTCGTCGTCGGTGAAGACGCTGTCGACGTCGGTGGTGGTGGGCGAGCGAGGCGGCGACGGTGCCAATTTTCTAGGTGCGTCGTAATGCTCGGGTCCCTGGCTCGTGCCGGAACACAGAGAGCCGGCGTCGTTCAAACGACGACCGGAGATGCATTCGCTGATCGGAATGTAGGGTCCCGATATGGTGCTGGTGGGCGATATCGGCGGGGAGTCCTGCGACTCGTACTGAAACACTAAAGACGATTGAAAAAGGAGCGACGATCGTTCCGACCGTTCGACGTGAATGAATATCCCGGGGTTAAGCGTCGGGAGGTGTTTTCTCACTCTGACACTGTTGTTCTTCGTCCTGAGTGTAAGCTTTCAGTTCGCACACTTGACACACCGCGTTTACCCATTTGTTCATGTCGGCTTCGCTCTCGGCCACCAGATAATAAATTCTCTTGGGTGTCTTAACGTTGAACATGAACTGATACTTTTGCTTACGATTCTCGAATCTCAGCCCGGCGTCCACCTGTCGCCAAGAAAATTATCACTGGTCTAAGGACGGAAAGGTTACTCTTTTTCAACCACAGATCGGCCATATCGGATTCGTACGGCAAATTTGTCCGCCCGATCGAAAATTCCCTATTATTCGATCGGAAGGGAACGTTACACGCACCTGCTGGCACTGATCCAAGTCGATGCGTCCTTTGAGCTTTCGACATCTTCTGTCCGTGTAATACTCGAGAAAATATTGGCCCGGCAATTCGCCGCTGTCTCGGAGAGCGAACCAGCGTTTTCTCCATCGCTGTTGATAAATGCGGATAGTCAAAGAACGGCGATAGTGCGGATCGCGAGATGGGAATACGCGGACTGGGTAAACCCAAACACGATGGACGTTATGATGATCGGCGAGGTTATAACGAGAAGAAACACGGACAAGTCGGGGACAACAAAGAGTTGCTTATACTCAACCGCTCGCCAAAGTTTCGTCGGTGGGGATTTAATGAGCCAACCCTCGTGAACAATTTCCTGCGAAGTTTTGAGCTCCTCCATGCCCGTCCTCTACGAGCGGGCCACCCTCGCTCCGTCTTATTTTTTTCTTCCTCTCGCCCGATGCGTCAAAAATCCTTTCAATATCGCATGGTCTCTGTTGTGTTTGTGCGCCTATGTGTCTCTTTTGTATCGAAGACTTTTGAATACGCGCGTCTGTGTGTGTGGGTGTCTGTTTTTTTTCTCTCCTTACTGTCCGCTGTCGTGAATGCACTCGAAGGTCCAACCAACACTGACCGACCAATACGACGACGACATAATTACGCTTTTATCTATTTTCGGTCCCAACACAACGATCTAATCTCGAAGTTCACATCGTACACGCAGAGACGGAAGAAAAAAAAAGAAAGAAAAAAACAATGCGGTTATACACAATAACCGAACGTCATGACGCGCCGTAACGCGCGATTCTCGTGCTTCTTTTCGTGTATCTACGTACAGAGAGAAGAGAGGCATATGAGTTATCGCTGGCGCTCCTTCCTATCGTAATTCAATGGTATCAGTTATGATGGGTGCAATGGACATTCTTGCTATCGTGTACAGTTGCCGTACACGATGTAAATGGTAAACTAATACGCGATCATTGTGAAACATATGAGTACTGTGCGAGGTGCGAGCTTCAACCGCGCATGGGCCGTTGGCGCCATCTTGAATTTGCACTCTCTCTCTCTCTCTCTCTCTCTCTCTTGCGCTCTGTCCACCTTGAGATTTTGCCAGTCACTTAAGTAAATCTTCCAACATCCTTGACAGTTTCTGAATTTTTTTCCGATATCGGGACAAGTGAACATTTTCATTGATGCTTCTGCTTTGTGGGGTAGACGGAAATCAACGAGACGCAAAAGGTTCGTATGGTGTGCATTGACCCCGTTGCGATCTGGGTAATGATTGCAGTGGGTGCGGCTCCGAGCCTCACGAGTGGGAACCCCCTACTCACGATGCAATTCACCGTCGATTACTCGATTTCGGAAAAATATTCTCAATATTGATGCATCAATTGTCGATTTCTACCGCTCAGCCTCGTACATTATGGAATGCACTTTTTCGAGGCTGCGCGTGGCTCCGATATTGAGCAAAGTGCCTTGTCGTGTCAGCGACAAAGAGGAACGAGAGTATACACGTCGTGAGATGCTGTGTGCCGTAGTTCGTTGTACGCTATGCACACAATGCTCGTACACGATAGAGAGAAGCGTTCAAAACGATTCAAGGCTACTCTCTGTCTGTCTTTCTTTGTCTCGGTAATACGATCATGAATGAAATTTAGCCTGGTTCAAGTCCGTCTACAAATCCGAGGTGTAATACCAAATAAAAATGGTATACATCGGCTTTAAAGGCATGTACACCGTCAACATAACCTCACAAATGTTCGCATAAAGTTTTTTTTTCCAGCAAAACCAGAGGTACAGTCTGCTTTTTTATGACAACAATCGAAGTGGCACTTTTGCAACTCGTATTGTTTACGAGAGATTAATTTTGGAAAAAAACAATAGAGAAATGGAAGCATTATTCGTATGAAAGAGTCACGATCATAATGAAAATATTTCGATAATTGCGTCCGTGGAGTTCGTCGCGTTGCTCGCAGTCTCGAGAATTGAGTTGAGCAGAACGGGACTTTGCCAAAAAAACCTTATGCATTATAGACATATTCCGTGTAAATACGCTAAATAGCTAAATGAGCTAGCACTTGACGATCCATTTTCTCACCATGTTTAAGCTGCGGACATTCTTAAACGTAATGCAGTGGCATATGTGCGGCCATTGAAGATATTCATTCTCTTCGCGGTTATGCTAGGTAGATTTTTCTGTACTTCACGACCGAGCAAGCGCGTATTTCTTAATAACATTTTTAAACAACTTACCTTTTCCTGCGATTGTTGGGATTTGTAGGAAAAAAAGAAGAAACGAATGTAGGGTAAATCGACCAGTGAATGGACGGGGACTAGTTAATTGACGAAAACTTATTTATGTTTGAAATAAATAAATATGAATTGTCGATAAAAACTCGAAACACTATAATTTGGCAAGAAAATCACCGGTGTTGTTCAAACCGATTTTTCGACATAATATCGAATTTCGACGCCACCCATTTTAAGGGGACGCCTTTCATTTTAAAGGGAGAAACGATCACTCATAGAAAAGCCCTTTGACGGGTCATTTCATCCTTCATTTCATTGTTTCTTGACTTGAAGGGGTGGCTTAAGAGTCGGCCCTTAATTTCATTTTTTTTTCAATCATTCTATAGTGGATTTTTCATCACTTCATATTAGAAGAATTTTGGTTTTTGCTTCATTTGGATCGGTGGACTGCTTGTGGGTCAAACTGCAAACCCACCCCACGACCTTTCTTTGAGGCGTTTTTATAAGTAAACAAGTTTACAAGTTAACAAGTTTTTATAAGTTTTGACGATAAGTGTTACTTTCGTTACTTGAGATAAAATCAAGCTTTGATTTTTTGCAAATTTTTCAATTAAATTCGTAATAACAGGTCAGGATTAGGCGGGTTTGTTCACTGGCGCTGTATTCTAAGCTCTTTACAGTGAATGGACACGTGAGCTCTGTTATGATAATTCTCGAAGCAGAGTAAAAAATTCAGCTCATCTGCTGAAAATTGCAAAATATTCAGCTGATTTCGAGCTACCTAGTTGAGAGAAACGAGTCCAAGTCTTGGGCTGCTTACGAATCTCATTAGACACCGGCGCGTAAAGTTTGGATAGTTTATTGTATAAAATCAATAAATGCCTTGGTAATAATACTACGAGGAGACAGCTATCCGATAAGTGAATCGTGTAAATTGTACAGTAATTATTATCGTTAATAATTCATTACATCTATATAGTTTACATATTAATAATAGTGGTTGATCTTGTTTCTTTCTTTCACTTCTTGCCACGATTCGTTTTTTAATATTACAGCGTCGTCAATCGTCAATATATATATATATTTTGTTGGCTAACCAATTATTTCATTCGCCGTAACAGCTGTTATGTCTTATACACAATTATAACGTTCATATCTCATATATCTTAACTTTTCTTCGCATTCCTCATTTATTTATAATCTCAATAATATATGTGTGTGCAGATATATATATATATATATATATATATATATATATATATATATATATATATATATAGTTGTCTTCATTCATGAATATATAAAGTTACACACGCGCATATATGTCGATAATTTTATAGACTAGCAATATGGTATTAATTCTAGCGTTATTTATACATATATGCTCTGTATTTTTTTAGTATTTCTTCTCCATCGATTTCTCTTTTTCTTCACGTAGTTAAATCGTTGCGGTGGTGCTGAAAATCTTTCTCACTGTGTTTACGTCGCCAGTTTTTTGCCTCTTTGCGTCTCGTATTATGTGTCTCATGACATGGTGCTTTTTCTTCGTAACCGGTATTCATCATCCTACCAATTGTTTCCACGCGAACGCGACTTATACGTCGGTACGAGTTTTATTTTCTTGGCTTCGTTATTTAGAATGTATATTATTATTATTATTATTATTATTATTATTATTATTATTATTATTATTATTATTATTATTATTATTATTTAACTATATTACAAATCTGAGTCGAGGTAATATTCGGCAAACGAAAGAATGAATGAGTCGGCTGATACAGCTACGCAAAGACCACTGCAATCGAGCAATCGTGGATAACCATTACGTTCGTTTTAAGGGGTTAGGCCACAGTAACGGGTATAAAATCACGTGCGAGTTTAACAATTATTTTTCGTACGAAAAAGTGATTCACTCATAAAATTAATTACACATCTATTTAGTATGAATATCGAACTGTTGGATAATATATTTTTTTTTTCGATGTACAAAATGGCCGACTACTCGAAACTTCT
The DNA here is from genome assembly GCA_951751655.1 of Ophion costatus. Classification (NCBI taxonomy): domain Eukaryota; kingdom Metazoa; phylum Arthropoda; class Insecta; order Hymenoptera; family Ichneumonidae; genus Ophion; species Ophion costatus. The sequence goes on along the minus strand of OX632359.1, from coordinate 43,081,600 downwards.
CGAAACAGCTTTTTTCCAATTGGCGTGACAAATAACTTCAACAATTTTCACTCGATTTACTTCAAATTTGAAAGTTATGTTCCTAATTGCATTTCGCAGAGACGTACGTACGGAATTTCTGATCAATCAAAAACTTTTCATTTTATGAGCAGGCGTAACGAAATTTTTCACTGAAAATTCATTTCTTAAGTTAAAATACTTACAACTTTTGAATAATACAGGTAATAAAACGTAAAACAGGTATTCTAATGTAGATTGACGAGAATTTTTGTTTTTCGTTTTAGGTAAAAAAATTGTGAATGTTAGATGTGAATAAAAAAAAAGATAAAAGAAAATATTAGTAGTCGGCCATCGATGCCATATTATACATCGAAAAAAAAAAAATATATTTTCTAACAGCTTGATGTTCATACTAAATAGATGTGCAATTAATTTTATGAGTGAATCATGATCGAGCTGATGTTTTGCACAGACCTCCCTTTTATTTAATGATAATGTAATTAATATTTTAAGTGAATATTTTAACTTAATATTTTGACGTAATATTTTAACTTAATATTTTAACGTAATATTTTAACTCAATATTTTGACTTAATATTTTGAGACAACTCCTAAAGGGTTTTTTGACGACGCGCAAGAGTATTTGGGTTTGGGTTTGGGTTTGTTTGAGCTTGTTTGGATATTTTGGTTGGACAAAACGGAGATGACATATATAGGCATGCACGGAAACGTAGCCGATATAGATATAGTCGGCGCGCGTTAAAAAAAAAAAACTTCAAAATTCAATATCTCGAAAACTATTGCGGGTCGCTAAAAATCCCTTTAGGGGATGTCTTAAAATATTAAAAGGAAGGTTTGTGCGAAAGCACGATGGGGGGGGGGAGGGGGTTCGGCACACAGGTTTTGTAAATATTCCAGGGACATTGGGGCCAAATAAAGAAAATAATCTTTTTTAAGGGGTTACGTAGGTTTGAAAATGTAAAAAAAAAATTACATTTTTTTTTTATCTAACAGTACAAGAATATGTCTAGAATAATCTTCCAAGGTTTCAAGTCAATCGGAGTCAAAGTCTAGGAGAGAGAGAGACTTTGGGAATTTCCCCCGTTGGGAAAGGCCGACCGGGAGCGACGCAGGTATAGCGCATTTTTCTCAAAACACTATTTTTTAAATCGGTGGACACGATTTATCAAAAAATAATGCAACGATCTTATTGAAATTTTGCACACTTCTTCAAAATAACATTGGCTAGGGATTGAACGAAGGTTTTTATTTTTTTTCGATTACAACTAATTTCCCGAGGCTATACGTAGTGTAAATTGTACCAAAAATTGAACTATTTTGCATACAACTCTGCCAAAAATTCAAATTTCATTTGTTTAAAAAATCCTTCGTTCAGTCACGAGCTATACTTATCTACTGACAGAAAAAAATTGTTTTTTCAATTGTAGACAAAGCTATCACGAGTTATCCTGACCACCACGAGGACACTTTTTTTTAGGGATCTCCGGAAACCAGCTCCCACCGGCTGAATTTCCCAAATTCTTGAATAAATCTTTTTTAAATATTGTTGAAATCTTCCTCTTTTATGTGCTTAACATTTAGAATAAAATAATTTATACATTATATTGTTTTTAAATAGACAAAATATGCTTTTTTTCGGCTTCGAAACCCACGTAACCCCTTAAGATCAAATATATGAAAATGTTAAATATCGAAATAAATTTTTTTTTTAAATGGAAATTCGAGAAATAATTTATACACTGTACAGTAAAAAAGGAAATACAATCAAAGCAAATACAGAATCTGTTCTTTAGTAAAAACAGCAATTTTTATGTCGGAGCCAAGAAATAAAAAAGAAATATAAACAATTATCTATGATAACAATTGTGTGTTTGTGTATCGACAAATCAAATGCATATAGAGCATCAGAGTAAATCAATTTGTAGTTTTCGAAATTTTCAATTTTTGGCACTGACGTAACTTTTTTTTTTGTATAACAGAGTGTCCAGTTATGAATGGATAATCCTGCAACTGTCGATCGGTCAGATCATGTCCTACTATATATGCTGGAACTTCAGTTTAGTAAAAGTCCCACGGTTTACGAGATTTTGGGCTTTATATTATTTTTTGAATAAAATCATCTGCTTTTGGTTTTTCACATGCCATTTCTAGAAACGATACGAATCGACCATAAATAAGCAACTTTTTTAAGTAATTGGCACGATATGCCAATTTTTTTAACACCGTAGGCTATCAACGTCAGATTTTCGAATTGGTTTGTACGAAAATTCTGCATAAAATCTTTTTTCATAAAGTTTCCTTAACATTTAACGTTAAAAAGACGACTTTTTCAGACAAAACAAATAACCAAGAGTATTTTTTTAACCGGTGAAAAAAAAGTTATCATTTGTAGAAATGGCACGCGAAGAACCAAAAGCAAATGATTTTTATCTCGAAAACCGTAAGTCTTTTACTAAACTGAAATTCCAGCAGAGGACATGATCTGACCTATCGATGGTTGCAGGATTATCCATTCGTAACAAACCATCCTGTATAATGAAGAACAATATTAATGTTGAAAATATACACAAATATTTATTTTTACACCTGTCGGTTTTTTTTTCATGTCTGTATTATTTTTCATAATTCTTGCAAAAAGTAAATTCTGAGAATTTTTATAAATCCTGACTTTTCCCTGATTATTTCAGGAGGAAAAAAATTGTGTGTTCAGAAATAATTTCAGCAAAGAAATTGCACATTTAGCGACCGCATTAAAATGGCCATTACCAGAGGAACAGAATTGTGTTGTACTTTTGATGATAGATTCAGTATTGATAGTCCGTGAGATTATGCGCGAATGGGGACACTATTAGGGTCCCGTTGGCGAGCGTACAGACTGTGTGGAAACAAAACAAAAAACAGAAGCGTTTTGTACGCTCGCAAAGGAAACCCTAATTTATTATAGACTGTGGTGTAGTCGTTATCGTTGAATTTAGGGGCAGACAGTTTTGAGGAATTAGGCTACTGTGAAAATGACGAAAGCTTGTACGTCGCTTGAGGCAACGCAAATTCAAGAGGAAGCACCATCACAACGATAGGACTGCTAGTAAAAGTTTAAACGCGTTTTTGTTTTCTCGAAAGTGTGTTTTTGAAAACGGTGGAAACCATTTTTTGACATCTAATGAACGGATTGACTTAAAATTTGGTACACTCATTCGGTCTAATAGTAGTCTCGACTGATTTTTTTCTCTTTAAGGGGGTACCTTCGGGCGAGTAAAAATTGCTGTTTTTCACGATGTTTTTTCAGAAGGAAAGATTTCTTCGGCATTTTTGAGACTTAGAGTACGTTTTATTACTACTTTTGGCCGTTACACGGTTTCCTTTTTATTTTTAATAATCTTTAAAAAAAGCGGCGCTACGGCTGTAAAAACTAATTGACCGGTTTTGATGAAATTTAGGATAATTCTTTCGAACGTTATTGTCTACAACATGGCCCTAAATGTTTTTGAAAATAAACGAAAGTCTTTTCAATGGAAAAATGTGGCTATTTTTTTCGAAAAATTCAATCTTTGTTTCAAAGCGTATCTTTGATCGATTTTCAACGTTTCTCACTTTTTGTTGGTTCATATTCTGCGTATGAGCGTCAATGAAAGAAAAATTTTCGTCGATGTTTTTTCAGATCAATTTTGCCGACGCTGCGTGTCACGCCGTCATTGAGTCTCAAAAATGGTGAAGTCGTTCCATTTAAACAAAATTTCAAAAGGAACTTTTGAGGAAAACATTTTTTCAAGAAATTTGACAAAAAACAGAAAACTTTTTTTTTTCAAAAAAATTTAAAAACGAACTTTTGAGGAATTTTTTTTTTCCAAAAAGAAAATAAAAAAAATTCTCTTCAAAAATGTTTAAAAGGAACTTTTGAGGAAATTTTTTTCTTCAAGAAATTTGCTAAAAATAGAAAACTTTTGGAAAGGAACTTTTGAGGAATTTTTTTTATTCGAAAAGAAATTTGAAAAAGAAGAGAGGAGAAAACTTTTCCCTTAAAGAAAAGTTTAAAAGGAACATTTACGGATTAAGCGAAAAACTTGCCTTAAAAAAATCATAAAAATGAGCTCTTTTCCCTGGCCTTAAGGTACCTTCCCCGTTAACATTCTTTTTCTATTACTCATTAACAATAATGCCATTTTTCCTCACAAAATCGATTTTTTCCCATACTTGAAAAACGCAAACAAAGAGAAAAAAGCTCGATCAGCTTCCAGCCAGTAGAATCTATTTTAAGAAAAAAAAACTCGCTTCGTTTCAGATCAACCGAGTGGCATAACTTCTTCAATTATTATTTTTTTCATGAAATTGTTACAGAACTTTGTCAATGTACACAAAAATAAATGTTCGCGCGCTTCTCCATCCACCTTAAAATTTAATTAAAAAAAAAATATTTTCGATATTGAATATTTCATATTTTTAAATATCAAATATTTCAAACATTTTTTTACCATTTTAAATACTTTGAAATTTTTTACTTTTCAAATGCCGATTTTCGGTCCGTCACAGTAGCCTACCCCCTTAAGACGCGTGTATTTCTATATGTATATTTACGCAGAAACGAACGATCGATATATACACGTCTTCACATTGAGCGCTTCTCACCAGAGTTACTCAGGAACGTTGGGCTGCGCGTACATTTTCTTTCTCTTTCGTTCTTTCCTTTTCCCCCGCACGACTTGTCAACTATTATTTACAAAGCCCTTGACCCTGTGCACCCTGTGGACTCTGAACTTCCTCCGTTCTAGTTATCCGTACGCGTTTGTCGTCCCGAACTCGCGTCCTTCCAATAGCGCACGAAAAAGAAAACAAAAACAAAAACAACAGCAATACAAAGAAAAGACAATGCAAAGTATCAGCGTAGCAGAGTACAAAATGCGCCATAATTCTCGGGATCGTCAAAAAGCTTATTTTTCAAGAAAATCTAACCTATATCATTGTTACAGATCGTACGTGTTACTTTCGTGGCAATTCGCTAATCGTACGACTTTTGCTCTAGAATGCGTATAAAATTATCCTCGTAAAATATTCATTTATACAGTACACTACAATTAAATTGAAACTGTTATTAAAATATTCATTTGAATAACAAAAATATTCATTTTTGTTGTTATTGATTATACGCGAATACGTACGCGAAATTGTATCATCATAAATGGCAAATAACGTGACGATGCAACGGTAAAAGGAACGAGACGTTTCGTCGGAGCAAGGAGTGTAGTTTCGAGGTAGCGATATATCCTACAATTGTTTTTTTTCCACATGATATATAATATTCGTACATGCAATTGTATTTGAAACGTAATAAACCATCAAAAATTTGTTACATATCTATATTTGTGTACCCGCACACACGAACATACACATGATGTCGTGCAACCGGAAGTTGCACGGCGCGTCATAGTCGATGGTTATCTTCGGGTGCTGCTCCATCGACGTTGATCTTCGAGCAGTACGAAGCATTGAAGACAAAAAGCCAAAGAAAAGAAACGATAAAAAAAACAAACAGGAATAGACAAGGAAAATAAATAATGGCAACTAAAAAAAAAACACTCGCACACTTTTTACAGCAATTTCTCCGATAAATGCGACGAAATATGATGCGGGTTAGGTGAAAATGATGACGTAGGTTATAGCTTGGAAAAGCAGTATTCTCGATGACCTTTCCCTCTTGATATATATATCTATAAATACACGTAGTAACAATTCTTTTTATCCCTCTCGCTCAATTTTTCATTCGATAAATTCAAATAACTATTTACGAAAGATTTCACAATGAAAAGTGCCGCTACGCTCTCGTATTTTGTTTCCTTCACCCAACAACGAGGGTTAATTGAATTATCGTAATCTCCGTTAAGCTTTACATTTGTTTTCTTTACTCTCAGCTTCCCGTCTCGCTTTACGTTGTAGTTCGAACGTTGTTTCATTCACAAGTGACACGTAATGTCTACGATTCACAAACGCAATATTCCCTTCGCTTCTACGTCCCGAGCTCGTATCCATACGTCGTACGTGTGTGGGCGTTTCCGACTGTGCATCGGTGAATATTCGTTTCGTGTAAGAAAAAAGAAAAGAGAACAAATACGATAGAGGGCGGAATCGGATTTAAAAAAAACAAATCGTATAATATATATATTTTTTTATATAGCGTTGTATCATTCGTCTTTTCGTTATACAATAGCAAATTGCCACGAATACTCCGCGTACCAACGTGCTGTCCGATCCGAGCGAGACAGAGGGAGAGATCATGGAAAAAACGTCGAGATTGTAGGCGCGAATGGCTGCAGGATGCGGAAAGAAAAAAAATGGAAAAGAGCGGCATCTGGTGGTCGAACTCGAGACCAACAAAATCGTAACCATTCAAACGTTCATATTCAAACGATTCTTTCTGTCCATTCGTCAACGTCGACAATGAAAATTCCAGACGGCCTTTCGTTTCTCCACCTATCGACCGCCAAGCTCACGATTCGACAACGCAGATACAAAAACATCAAACGATCACGGGAGGGCTGCAAGTCGATAAAAAATTTAAAAAAAAGAAGAAAAGCGCCGATCGACACGTCGGGAGAACTCGAGTAAAATTCGGCAGCGAGCGTTGGTACGCGCAGCGTTCGAATCGTCCGTAATTTTTTTTCCTCATTCTCATCTCAACAATTTACTACCGTGACAGGTGAAATACCCATTCTCACTGTCTTCAGATTTATACAACACTGTCCTAGACACAGCCATACCAAGCCAAATACTTTTGGGTTTTTGTATTTTTTTGTCATTACGATTAACATTTTTCTCTTTTCTCTCTCCCTCACCATCGTTACTCGCAATAAAAAATCGTTTGTAGATGTCGAGTTGACGAGTCCCCTGCGGAGATTAGAAAAATCTTCACGCCGCTGCGCCCCAGATATTCTTGGTCCGAGGAAACAAAAGAAAAAATAAAAAGAAAAAACTGTCGCCACTATTCCGACACAAATGACATTTACAAATGTTCACGAGGATTTCCATCGCATTATTGCGAAAACGAAAGAGAAAGAAAAATGTACGCACCACCGGAGTGTTGCCAGAGTTGTAATATCTGAGGCGCATCTCGGAGGACGTGCGTATTATTTTGTTCGTTTTCTTTTCCGCGGGTTGTCAACGATTTCGACTTTCTGTTTTTTTGTTTTCGTGTGCACTATAATATTCATGCGCTTTTGTCATTTGCCCGTCAACGAGCGTTGCGTGGTTTCGGATGAACGTGGCTCGTCGCTCGGTCCTAGGAAACTCGTGTACCTCCGCGCGAATCTTGGACGCGTTTTCCCAGTCGCATCGGCGTTGTGAATGTTGCGATAAGGGCGCCGCAAGAGGGTAGAGGGGGGGGGGCGGCCGTGCGTGTGGACCAACCCGATATATATAATAATAATAATATTATTAAACAATATCAATATCACTATTATTATTTAATAATATTTGCTTTATTATTATTATATACATATTTATATATATATATGTATAGGCGTCTCTCTCTCCCTCGGGGTTTACATCCATCGAAACGGACTTGGCCCCGCTGTCGGATAAACTAATTCGTTTATAAATATGATAATAGGTGTATAGTCAAGAAATAATAATAATAATCATAATAATAATAATAATAGCGAAGTAGGTAGGAAAAAATTACAATCTAGTGTTTTTTTTCTTTTTTCGTGTACTATGTTACAGCACTAGCATAATCACGTTAGCTTAGCGTCGAATTTTCACGGCTTACGAGTGGAAAATAATGAAAAATCTCGGCGGTTCGTCGTTTTGTTTTCTTCTGGTTTTCTCTATCTCTCTCTCGCTCTCTCCCTCTCTCTTTTCGCGTAATCAACTATACATCGCCTCGCACGGACGCGCATTTATCCTCGCTCGAGCTTCTCAAAACGCGTTTGGGTTTACTTTTCTACATTCTCCGTAACTCCATCTAAATTCTCATCATTTAGTCGCACTTGAAATATTACAGTATTCTATGCTCATTATCCATAATAATAGTAATAATAATAATAATAATAATAATAATAATAACGAATAATTTTTATAATAGGCAGGTAAATTATTAATTACTTATTATTATCATTATCGTAATAATAGTGTAATATGTACACAGTGGTTGGATATTCTCTTCAATGTGGTGGGTAAATGTATCTTTTCCACGCGATTACGATCGTTAATTTTTAACTCTAAAAATCCGGATCGCCGATTTTTCGCTCAGTTTCACATCGTCTTCATTTCCGCGACACACACACACACACACACACACAGGCAAACACTTACGCACACACAACTATATATATATATATATATTTTTTTTTGATTGGTCTGTACACACGGGGAGGCCCACGATTATTTTTCCCTCTTTCCGCCAACTCACTCGAGAACAAACAAAAATTTCAACCCGATTTTCTCAGATGATCCATTCGATCGTACACGTCGCGAGCTAATAGCAGCCAGCTTTTTTCTTCCGCCAGCGTTCCCAAACGCTTTTCGTAGTATTGCTTCCATATTCGTCATCGTGTTTAGTCTTGTCCCGTTTTTGTTTCTTCGTCACCACTCTGTAACGCCGCGACGCGCGTGCATCGACGTGAAAATTTCGTCCGGTCGGATCTACAGATTTAGGACGCGCGGGTATGTCGATGAAAGATATTGAAATTATATTGATATCGGTTGAAGAAAAAAGGGGGAAAATAACGAAGATAAACAGCGTACTGTTTCGCGCATACGTCAGACACACACACACACACACACACGCACGCACGCGCGCGCGCGCGCGCACACACACACACACACACACACACACACACACACACACACACACACACACACACACAAAATGTCACGTAAACGGTCGTCACGTTGCTTTATTCACCGGTTTATGTACACGCATGTATTTTACATGTTGTGTGTGGTTGTGTGTGTGTGTGTACATATATATATAAGTATATATATGCACATATTCACACACATATACATATAAAAGTCCATCCCGATCGTTCGCGCTCGCCTCGTACCTCCCTCTCTCTCTCTCTCTCTCTCTCTCTCTCTCTCTCTCTCTCTCTCTCCCACTCTCGCCCTCTGCATCTCTCCAAGACCTATAATTACACGACGAGCGCCATTTCGCCGGCGGGCGATCGAGTATCCTCGTTCGAGCTTTTCAATTCGACAGTAGTCCACACTGAGAAGTTTCAATTCAACGATTCTCGCATTTGCTTAACTGAACAAGACATTATTTTAAATCCGTTACTCGATATATCTTCACGTTGATTATATTCAAAGATACAGCGGTACGAAGCGTCGTACCGCGCAGTGTCCGATCACGGTCCATGGCGATCCGCAACTGCACCATCTCTCTCTCTCTCCGTCTATTTTTTTTTTTTCTTTAATATTAATTAACGATAAGTATACACAACACATTTGTACGATTCACTCGACAGCGCGACGCAGCGTCACCGAGGAATTTGGACAAGGGCGAACTTTGGGAGGTTCGAAGACGATGAACCTTTCTTCTTATGTATTTTCGCTACGTCAGAGAGTTTCCGTAGTCGTCCTTACGAAGCCCGCACCGAAGTAACGGGGCCCTTTTCTTCTATTCGCGCAATTGTTCTACAGCCTCGGTTCGTGCGCGACCAACACACGCCGGGGCTCGAAAATTAGCCGCGAGAGAGCCCATTCGTCTCGCGGAACTTTCGACATTACGCCCGAGAGAGTTCTGTTCCTCTTTTTTTTTTTTTCACTCGATATATTCATTACTCTTCGTTATTGAACGGTATCACGTACCGGCCCGAACCGTCGGGTTCGTTAGAGCCGCAGTCTGACCGTGTGAATTTCTGGCTTCCGGCTCGGCGTCACACTTGGCTCGGAGAGATTTTTCGGATTATTCCTCTTCGGACTTCTCAGAGGCGAGAGAAAGCATTCCCCGAACGAAATAACGAGAAAACTCGTTACGTTCGGTTCGTTCTGTTGGATCCGTCATTCACAGATGTACACAAACGCGCGCTCGCGCGCGCACGTGTGTGTACATATATTTATATATACCCATACGTTCATATATGTATGTACCGATACATATAATTAGTACACGAATCTACGAGTGGGCGAATTGGCCGTGAGATTTAGGAACGTAGACGATCAGCGAGGCGCTCGTGTCACCTTTTTCTCTTTCTCTCTCTCACGTGTGTTCCCTCCACACGTGTCGGGATTGTTCGGCGCGTCAACGCCTCGCCACCACGCTGTCTCCGTGTTCGTTTGTCCGTTCGTTTCTTTGTCCTTCTCTTTTTTCCTCGACAGTCGATTCGTCGATTATTTCATTGTCGACGGTAACTCTCCGTTAACCGAACGAGGCGAATCAATCGCGCATATTCGTCAGATAACGCGCAAGTGGTTCAACAGCCCGGTACTCATGACCGGGAGGTTTATACTCGAGATTGTTATGATGATTTGTGTCAGGTCGGTCGCACCTCTCGACCGTATTTATCGTCAACAGTCACTACAATCCCTCGACGAATTTCGTTAGTTGATCCTGCGGCGTCATTGGGGTAACGTCGCCGGTGTCGGTGCTGCTGGTGGGTGGCGGGGCGGGTGACGGATGATGGGGCATCGTAGGCGGATGACCGGCAGGCGCGCCAGCGCCCGCCGTCAATTGGGACAGCATCATCTCGCTGGGACCACCGAGTTCGTGAGCGGGCGAATGAGCCGGTGTCCCGTGCGGTTGATGGTGATGAGGCGATGGCACCGGACCCGAGCGGGGCGACGGTACAGGCTGATTCCGCGGCGATGGCACGGGCCGTGGCGACGGATTCGGCTGCGGCGATCTTATCGGCGGTGGCGAACGCACCGATTGCATCAGTTGCTGCTGAACCGCTTGGGGCACGGATATTCCCGGGGGTCCCATTACGCCTTGCGGCGATGGGACGAGAGGCGGCGTCGGCTTCAGCCCGTGTTGACCGTAGCCTTGCTCGTTCACACCGTAACCTGCGTGAACAAAGCCAAACAAATGTGGAAACACGAAGACGTTTTCGAAACTACTGGCGAAAACGACGGCAGAGAAATTCTCCCTAACGTCGCGACCTGACTCGTGGACTTCAAAGGAGCTCCTTCGATCGTCGATTTTTGTACAATCGTCCGAGCTGCTGAATGAACCAATCTACCGGAGCTTCGTCCGATCTGTGTCGTTATCAAGGGACTCTATGCACTCTCGCGCCAAGTGTATTTTTACTTCGTAGGGAGTTCACGATCGTCTTGGTAAATGTTAAGCATACGAGCAACGAATATGTCACGGCGTGCGCTACAAAAAATGTGCCTTCAATTTTTATCGTTGACTCATTACAGTCGAACCTCGATATAACGAATTCGTTATTCGGATCTGTCGAATGGCGATGTGACATCTGGTGGCGGAAAATCAAAGTACATTCGGGGCTGAGTCTTCAACAGCAGTTGTACGTAGCCGCGCGAGAGAAGTATTTCGTTTCAATTGAAAACACAAAACCGGTGTAAATGGAATGCGCGAAGTTTTCTCCGCGTAAAAACTACCGAGAGAACGTTAAGGGGAGGGTAGAGGTTTGCACTGTTTACGTTTGACGATCCTCTTATCGCCGCCATGTTTTTTGGCTCCGCCCATATGACAGATCCCAATAACGAAGACTTGTTCATTCCCTTCCCACCCGAATGATACAACGACATAATAACATACATTGTGCTCTAAGTACTTGTAAAAATTGCTCTAATTTAAACCTTTCTTTCTTTAAAAAGTATCCCCATATTTATACTATGAATATATATTTGGTTAAAGAACACATTGAGGAACATGGACCTCCGTATCACGTGTACTACCATGATATGCACTAAATAAAAACTAAACAAATTATTAAAAAATACAGAGAAACAACACAGGGTGTTTCCGAGAAACAACAAATGTTGTATTTTTTTAAGGCCCTCAATATAGCTATGTACCTTTGTGTTAAAAAAAATCGAATTCTGGCCATTTTTTTCGGGCCTCTAGGTAGATGTATCCCCTTAACGCGATTTGTGTAGCCCAATGGGAGAATCAAAGTGTGCCAATTGTTTTCAGATATTGAATATATTCCAAGATTCCCATTGTAATGCGAAGGTTCAAGCGTGACGGCTGATTTGTATTTCAGCATTTCCCTTTTTACCCTGCGTTATTTCAAGCAAAGTGCCATGATCTGTGTGCATTATCCGTGTGCGTTGAATCTGTCGTGAAATATTGCCGCGATGTGTCGTTAACGGGTATGAATACACAATTATGCCACAATCGCTGAGTCGCGAGATCGCATTGTCTTCCGATTTCAAGGGCCAGGCGCGCACATCGACCGTGTCGTCGTGAGTGCGAGAGAGATAGCTGTTTTGCAGATCTAAACATTCCTCTCGAATAGCCGGTACGAATATATTCGTAGAAGACGAACAAGTGTCTCGTTATTTGCTTGAAAAGTCACATTTCTGTATCGGTCGGAACATTAGCTCTCGGCGTTAGAATTAATTGTAAGCAGATTACAATAAATGAGGCAATCGAAAATAGATATTTGGCAATTGTAGGAAAGATGGAATTTCACGAGTTTCGTAAATGAATTACGTGTGACCTACCGAGCAATGAAGGCCTTATCGGTCGTTGTTGGCCATAAGGTGGTGCTGGAGGTTGCGTGAACGGCTGCTGTTGCTGCTGTTGTTGCTGCTGCTGCTGCTGTTGTTGTTGTTGCTGCTGTTGCCTCTGGTTAGCGAGCATCTGCTGTTTGTACCATTGTTGCTGCTGTACGGTCGGCCCCTGGCCAGGTTGTTGTTGTTGTTGCTGCTGCTGCTGCTGTTGTTGCTGCTGCATCAGCATCGCTTGCATCTGCTGCATTCGGCCTTGCTGCTGTTGTTGATGCTGCTGCTGCTGCTGTTGCTGCGACATCAAGCATTGCATCCCCGATTGTTGTTGTTGTTGTTGTTGTTGTTGTTGCTGTTGTTGTTGTTGGGATTGATTAGAACCAAGCGGTACTACCGCTCCGCCGTGCTGAACACCGGGTTGCTGAGCGCAAAAAAAAGCACGGAATCTTGAATCGAGTCGAACGTTTCACGTTTTTTTTTTTTTCAAAATGTTCCCTTGTTTGTTCGTCTTTAATTTGGTCTCGTTAGTTCACGTGTCGCCCGATCATCCTATGTTCGAAGCCACTTTTGGGCTAAGAACATTAGCTTCGTGCGGGCATTTTAATTTAAGTCTCGTTAGACACCCGAGTGTAAAAGTTCGCAGACGGGTAACACAGAGACTGTTCGTTCGCTTTATTCGGTTATAGAGTAACGCCTCGTTTGGAACCCACAACTCACAAGTTCTTCAGAACAAATAAGAAACTGTAGCATGATTGTAACACATTGATTCAGAAATTCCCTGACTTTTCCAAGTTTTCCACACGGGGTTTGCGAATATTCCAGGGAGATTGGGATTACACGAGAAAGAATTTTTTTTTAAGATCAAATACAGGGTGCGCCAGAGAAACTTACTTATTTGAAAGGTCAATAAAAACAAAAGTACTTCAATTATTGTTTAAAATTTTTTTTTATTTGAGAATACAATATCCCAATTTTTTTTTCATGTAGTCTTGAAAATGACATCGGATAAATGGCGACCCCCATTGCGCATACACTGATGAAGTCGATTTTTGAAATTCGTATCCACTCTTTGCAGCATATCAATCGGTATGTTGGCAATGGCGTCGCGAATGTTGTTCTTGAGGTGTGCTATGGTCCGTGGTCGATCGACATAAACCAGAGATTTCAAATAACCCCATAAAAAGAAATCGCATGGAGTCAAATCTGGAGAGCGTGCCGGCCATTGGAGATCGCCTCTGAGAGAGATGAGGCGGTCGGGGAAATGTTGTCGCAACAAATTGACGAAGACCCACCAACAAATTGACTCCATGCGATTTCTTTTTACGGGGTTATTTGAAATCTCTGGTTTATGTCGATCGACCACGGACCATAGCACACCTCAAGAACAACATTCGCGACGCCATTGCCAACATACCGATTGATAGGCTGCAAAGAGGGGATACGAATTTCAAAAATCGACTTCATCAGTGTATGCGCAATGGGGGTCGCCATTTATCCGATGTCATTTTCAAGACTACATGAAAAAAAAATTGGGATATTGTATTCTCAAATAAAAAAAAATTTTAAACAATAATTGAAGTACTTTTGTTTTTATTGACCTTTCAAATAAGTAAGTTTCTCTGGCGCACCCTGTATATGAAAGTATTAATCGATATTGAAAAACTAATGTAATTCGAAGCATAATTTAAGTACTGTAAAGTAAAAAAAATACTATATTAAAAACGAATACAGAATTTCTTCTTCATTATAGACATTTGTGTGTTGGTTCTAGTAAAGCGAACATCATATAAACGCTAACCTACAATAACAATTGTGTGGTTGTGTATCGCCATATCGAATGCAAATGGATAGAGCTTTGGAGTACATTTTTTTTTCGTTTTTGAAACTTTCAATGCTTGGCACTTACATAACTTTTTTTTTGTATAATGTAAAATTTTATAGATATTGAAGATATACAAAAATATTTGTTTTTATACCTTTCAGTCTCTTTTTAAGCCAATTTCGTTTTTCGTAAAATTCGCGCAAAAAGTAAATTCTAGAAAAGTTCCAGAAAATGTCCAAAATTCCCTGACTTTTGCCCGATCCTTGCCGGAGGAAAGAACTTTCCTGAGTTTTCCCGGTTTTCCATATGTGTAACATGTGTGTATCAACATATCGAATGCAAATGGATAGAGCTTTAAAGTAAATTACTTTTTCGTTTTTGAAATTTTCCATGTTTGGCACCGACATAACTTTTTTTTGTATACAATGAAGCATCGTGTAAATATTAAAGATATTCCAAAAATATTTATTTTCGTACTTTACATTCTTTTTTAAGCCGGTTTCATTTTTCGTAATTCTCGGGAAAAGTAAATGATGGAAAAGTTGTAGAAAATTTTTCAAATTCCCTGACTTTTCCCTCACTATTCCAAGAGGAAAGAAATTCCCTGAGTTTTCCCTGTTTTGAGAGTAAAGATATCGTTAAGGCGGACTAAAGGGACTAAAAGGCAATAAATTAATTGGAAACATGCACGCACAAACATTTAACCCTTCCTTGACACACTGGGTCATTTTGACCCGGACGAATTTGAAATAAAATGGCCACTTGCCTAAAATCGAAAGTTTTCAAGAATTTTTCACGAAAATTCAATTTTATATTTTCCGAATGTTAATTATGCAGACATATTAAGAAATGTTTGAAGTGTATCCTGGATTTTGTTCCATAAAAACCGACCAACGGGTTGTTAAGGCGATTCACCTAGTTGGAATTAAAAAAAAATCGATTTTTCGTTTTCGACAGATTCTTATAACCTTTCAAAAATATTCTCTGAAAATTGGGGGATTAACGAGTGTTTACAGGCAGGTCCGGCGAACCTACGTGTATACCTGACGTAAATCTTTAAACGCGTTTTTCTCGGATTTACTTTTTCAGAATCGTCGACCAAAATATCTCAAAAACAACTAAACCGATCTGCTTCAAATTTCACAGATATTTTTTGTACATCAAAAGGCCGTCCTTAATCGAAGGATTCTTCAATGCATACTTTCTTTATAGCAAGGAAAATAGAGTATTTTTTTCGCCGAAATTTCGACGATCACGTTCGATCGGCGACCATTTTGTTTTAAATCATTATTTTATTGAATCCTACGATTAAACACTAGACAATACGGTACAAATACTAAATTCATTTTGTTTTTTGATTTCAGGTTATTTGTTCCCGAGCAGGAGTAGTGGTCACCGCGACGGGCTTTTTTGCACAGCGGTCTGTACAATTTACTCTTTCTCCGTCGTTTATAAATATTTCCCAATAAAAACAAAATTGTAAAAGATACTCGAAATACCTTTTACCATGAAGAAAAAAGTTAAAAACCTGCACCCATTAGCCAAAAAATAATTCACGAAAGCATCGCTTTTTTCCGTCCGCGAACCAGGTGTAACCCGTTAAGGGCAAATTAGTGTCATCGATTTAACGTGGCGTACCTGGCTAGAAGCCTTAAACAACGCGGTCCCCGCGAGCACGGTATCGGAAAACGCCGATCAATGCGACAAGCATATGCACGCCTACCAGTTTACACTCGGAAGCGGGTCCTAGTGAAACTACTCGTGAAGCCGAGTGACTTTCCACCACTCTAACGACTCTGCAGGTCGCTTTCCGAGCTAACAACAACGTAGCTCACCCGCCCTCGCGGTACCATTCTAGATCATTGGTCAGATCCTCGTGACTACGGGAAACCCGCACCACTTCCCATTGACGAGGCTCGCTCTCGTCGACATTGGTCTACCAGCTTCGGGCTTGGCGGTACTATCCGGGCCAAAGCGACCCAGTGTGTCAAACACAAGTATGTCAAGGAAGTGTCAAAAGCCCATTCAAAATAATAGCTAAAACAAGATAACGCGTTGCGGAAAAACGATCGGAACAAAGAAAACAATGTTTGTTGAATAAAAGACTTGTCTTTCGGGCGCGTTTGATGTTTCCCTACCTGTCGTTGTTTGATGAAAGCGGCCATGAGTTGTGGATTGCTCTTGAGTATGTGGAGTATTTGGTGTTGTTGCTCGGGCGTGCTGGGATTTTTCAGCGTCTGCATGAGCTGCTGTAGCGCTACTTTCGGTACGGATTGAGGTTGAGGACCGACTGGGCCGACTTGGCCCAGAGAAGCTCCTATGACGCTCGGCTGCCTCGGCATCTGACCACCCATTCCCATTCCCGGTTGTCCCTGATGTTGTTGCTGTTGTTGCTGATGCTGCATCAATTGCTGGGGCGTCTGTTGCCTCAATCCCGGATTTTGCTGCATCACAGCGTTCGGCTGATATCTGAAGAAGAAAAAACGCAATTTTGGTACTTTGTTCCTGGTTACCGCGATCTCGTATAAGTTCGGGTGAATTTCCTGTTTACCTTGGCGTCCATTGGTCCATGGATATGAGATGAGTACCGCTGGTATTTGGCATTTGAACTGGCATCGATCGCTGCATCTGAGGTGGTGGCATTACACCACCGACCTGACCACCGACTCCGACACCGACCCCGACGCCGACGCCCACACCACCGCCGGGAGTAACTTTGCCGTAACCCACGTGACTACTGGGAGCCTGTTGCCGCGCGGCTTCTTCCTGCACTTGCTTCACAACCTGCAGGACTCGCGCCGTTGGCGGTTGCGTGCCGGGTTTGAGGCCGATACCAGGTTGATGAGGGGACGGTAAATTCGTCGGACTGGCGCCCGGCTTCATCGAAACACCAGCCGCGATGACGGCGTTCGTCGTTTGTTGTCCGCCCGTCATTGGCCTCGTGTTCATCACAGCCATTCTTCTCCTGTTGATTTATCGAACACACTCGTTATTAGATTGAACGTGATTGAAAAAGAATGGATATATATATATATATTCCACGTGATTCTATGTCGATTTGTAGGTCAGGGGACTGGCCTGGATCGACGAAATTTGTCGAAACTGGTTAATTAGCCTGCCAATTTGATCTAGCGTATCACTCGGCGATACTCCAACGTACGCGGAGTCTCGTAAAATCACGATTCGCGTTGAAACCTTTTTTCCCTTCTGTTCGTTTTACTTATTGCCGATAAAGACTCACCTGAGCAGCTGGGCCTGTTGCAGTCTTTGCTGAAGCTGCTGCTGTTTCATTTTATGCTTGATATTTGAACAAAACGGTACAAGACACTTCGTTTCCTGGCAGTGTTTCGCGTGATAGCAGCAAAGAGCTATGAGCTGTTTGCAGATTGGACAAACGCCGTTTGTCTTTCTCTTGCAGACTTTGGTGTGCGTCACGACCCTCTTCATTTTTTGACAACTAGGCAATCGGCAGTTCGCGTCTCGGCATTGACACGCGTGCACCAATGACTGTATGCACCTCTGTATCGACAACTTTCTCGCTTCCTGTTGAGCGTAAAAAAAAACGCCCCCCCGAGGGTCAATATATTTCAATCTCTCACGGATGAGTCGTAAGTGCCAAGAGAGTGTTACGAATAAGCGCGAATTTTTCACCTGAGGGTTGGCTTGTTTCGCGTCAGCCGGCGATGAGCCGTCGTCCAAGTCCAAGCCAAGCCTCTCCATCGGATGAACATGGCCGTCTTTTTCTTTACAACTGATACACAAATCGAAGTCCTGAAACGAGCCAAAACAAAATGTTTCAATACATTACGATGGTTCTCCGTTGGGCGAGTCGATGCGACAAAATAGTCCGTCAACTTACGTCGCAAACGGTGCAATGATATCGCGTTTCCACGTGACTCTTGCAATTGTTACAGGTGTATACAAATTTGTCCTGGCCCTGATTGTGAAGCTCGTAGAGCATCGACATCGAGCTGAACTTTGCTCTCCTCAGTGACGAGAACTCGTAGTGTCGTTCCCTCGCCATCGTGAGAAAGGCGTCGCGTCCGTCCATGAGATCGCAGTTTAGCACCGGATCGGGATCTTGTATCGGCTGCGTTGTAAATCAATGTTTGGATTATTCTCACACGTCGACAAGCTGCAGCGTCGTTTCGGAGTCGAGAAAAAAGCGTTACTCACTCCTAAGCTGGCGGCACTTTGAGCACTGTGCAACCTAATTACGAAAAACACTTCCTTGTGCTTCTCCATCGTGGCGAATATCTTTGTCGACAGATCGTTACCGGTTTGCGGCGTGTTGGACTTTTTACTGTTCTTTCGCTGATTCGCTTTCGACTTGTTCGATTTTTTGGCCTTCTTCTGGCCCTTCTTCTTCCCATCCGGTCCCGTCTCGGAATCATCGGCCAACGAGAAAATCTGCTCGATTCAATGCGATGTTATTATCAATTTTTACACATCGGCAGAGGAAGTGCCAATGGTTTGCGTTTTCCTCACAGATGGGCAATCTTTAACGAAATAATTGAGCTGAGGCTAAAGGTTATAAGTTTTTTTTTCAACGTTTTTCCAAGATTGCAGTGTTTCAAGGTGCCAATCATGTCGATAAGAGATGCCGATCGAACAATCGCTGATGTTCGTATACGTATAAAAGAATTCATCAAAAGCGCTGAAGCTTTATTACGGGAAATTTGGATAGTAGGTTGCTTTTGCGACGTAAGCACCTACTAAGGGATTTTTTTAAAATCCAACCCTCAAGGGGAGAAAAGGGGTGGCAAAGTTTGTGTGTAAAATAATAAAAAATCTGGTCAGAAGCTTTACATGAAAGTATCAAAGCTCTCCAACACAATTAATAAAACACGTATTTTTGCGTTTTCCGAAATTCAACCCTCGAACGAATGGGGGTGGCACAGTATGTACGGAAAATTAAAATAATCGGGTCTAAGTTACTTGAAAATTTGCATTACTGCCCCTAGACACAACTAATGGAATTTCGGCGTTGTTGGAAATGCAATCCCGAAAGGGAAAAGGGGGTAGGTAAAGTTTGTATGGTAAAAGAAATATCTGTTCAGATTTACTTGAAACAGTATTAATGCTCTTCGACACAATTCTACGTGTTCTTTAATGGAATATTTCAGGACCACATTTCACTAAGGAGCATTCAAGACAAGTCTACGCGAGCGAAGCCGCGGGCGGCAAGCTAGTGAGATTAAGATAAAACTTACAGCGTTTGCGGCTGCAGCCGCCTCTGCTGCTTCGGCCTGTTTCCGCTTCTCCTCTTCCTCCTGGTCGAGTTCTTTGATACTTTCCTCAAGGACGTTCGGCCAAAAATCGCCCTCGAAATACGGCAAGTCCGCAGCGGACGAAAGCTTATCCTCCATCGCTTGTTTCAAGATATCCTACGACACATCACGAAAGACTCCTTTTTAAAACCAAACTCTCGAAAGTGTTCGTTCTATTTCGATGTTTCGTAAATTGCATGTCCCTCGATCATAATCCGTTGCGTTGGACACTCGTGGATGCAGAGATTCAGCAACGCAACGCAAAAATTGGACACTGTTATCGACCTATTTGAATAAACGAGCAAGATTTGCCCAGGTGGGTCGTAAAATTGCATTTTTCAATAATAATTTTACTCCGTAGTATATCCTTCTAGCTATATTCTCGCAAAATTTTCATCATCCACCGACGGCCATGCTTTTGCTGTTTTTCTGTATGTATGTATTCTTCATTCCTCATTATACAACGCTTTGCGTTTTTTATACCCCAAATGTCCCTAAAGTTGCTTTTATATGGTAGTCCTTACATCTAATTCTTTAAGCCGCCAAATACTAAGCTTCTCGATCCTCTTTTTTTGCAACCCCTTTCGTCTCACCAATGACTACTAGTTAAACTTTTAAAACTATTTGCCCCAGTCTATTGATCTCCCCTTGCTAGCCTACCGAATTCCCTTGCGTAGTAGCATATGTCCTCGAGTGTTTGCCCGTTTAATGTTTTGACCCACCAGTTGCTTAAATGTTTTCCTTCTCTTTCCTTTCTCCGCCCGCCCACTCCTTTCCCCCAGTTCCAGTTAATTTTCTCCCTTGCTTTCTCACATTTTCAAACGTATTTCAGTGTTTCCGCTTCTGTTCCACATACTCCGCACATTCAGTTCCCATACCCTTTTGCCCCACTTTTCCTATGTTACCACACCTGCATCTTGCCCATTCTTCCTCGACCGTTCCTGCAGTCCCCTCGTCCCAGTATTTTTCCCTACCCGGTTCCTCTTTTATCTGCTTGTACTCCTTGCTGAAAGTAGACCCGTCTACATCTTCCCAGTATTTTTGGATGTCTCGATCTCTATTCTTTCCCACGCCTTCTTTTAAAATCTTTCTGTTTTCCCTCATACGTCCTCCATCTCTTATCAGCTTGTTCTCCTCCCCATTTCGACTCGTTCTCATTTCCTCTCTCAGGCAAATCTTTGGCCAGCTTTCCTTTCCCGTGTCCATTGTTTTCCTGTCTTGGTGGTTTTTTCTAAGGCTCTCAAAATATGTATCTTTGAGTCTAAAGAGTGCGTGTTTTTTTTCACCGACCGTATCCCATAGAAGCAAAACGGAATTGGCCATCTTTTCGGGCCGCCAGATAGGCGTAGCCCCTTAAATTGGATTAATCGTTCGAAGGGGAGAATGTTCGAAACGAAAGTGTACCTTGTAGTCGAGCACTATCCTCTCGGCCATTCCCTTGTCGAGCATCTTCTTGTACCATTCTTGCAATCTCTTGGGTTTCGGAATCTTTTGTTCCTGCGGATGACAGTGGAAAATGTAATCGTCACCCTCCGAGGGTGGACAGGCCCATATGTGTGCCATCGTGTAGCCAAGTTGTTTCGCGTAATCCAAATAGCCGAGGAGAATTTCGTGATAGACCGCCGTACGGAATTGCCGTGGCTTGAAGAAATGCACGGAATCGAGATAGGCGATGTATACGCGTCGGGTGTTCGGCGGGGTGCACTCGCTTCCGTATTCCTGCACGTGCATCCCGAAGAAACACACGTCCGTACCGTCGACCTCCTCGAACGCGAACAGAGCTTTCGCCCGATATGGAAATTCTTTCTGCATCTCACCGACGTCGACGAAACGACTCTTCATTCCGGGCTTAACTTCGACTATTTTGTCGCTCGACGCTACGACCCTTATGGCCACTTCGCCAGCACCGGCTTCTTTCTTCTTCAGGAAATTGTTAACCCGCGTCTCGATGTACGTTCCGAGCTTCGTTACGGGCAATCTTTTCGCGTTGAATTTGTTCTCCTTTCGTTTTTGGCCCTTCTTCTTGAGGCAATTGTCACAGGTGAATCTAGGGCCAGGACGAGACGAAACAAAATTATCGATCACCTATGCGCCATTGATTATTTACGACTAAGATTTTTGGATTACGTTAATCTTTATCCGCCGATATATCGAGCGGGAGCTAATTCAAAGTAGAAAAACGTGGTTTTAGCACATCGTTTGTTTATTTTTATTTTTTACTTTTAGGTCAACCAACGGCAATGAGGACTTGGACTACCAACTGTTTCTTAACTTACGAAGTCGTTGAGGGCGTATTACATGCCAATTCCACCGAATCAAGTCAATTTCTGAAACGTTCCGTTTAATTTTCTCAAATAATCATCCGCAACGTATTTGATCGATGCAATGGTCGCAACAACGAAAACACACCGACATCGTAAAAATGTACTTTCGACGAATGAGACGAGCCGTCGAAAGCAATCACGTTTCTTGCCACACTCTTGTTTATGCAAACTAAACGAAATGCAACCTTTCCAGAAATTGACGTGAATAAATTCAGTGCGCTTCGATAATGAATATCTGATTGTGATTCTCTGTATCGAGACTGTAGACGACCGAAGTAAGCAAATATAACTTTACGAAAAGTCTCAACGCGTTTCGAGGTTTTCAACAATGTTTCGATCGACTTACCCTGAAGGCCAAAGGCTCTCCATGTGAAGAACACAAATTTGGTGCACCTTCCTGCCACAATCCGTACAAACGACGAAAGGCTCAGTCTCCAAGTGATCGTTCTTCATCTCTTGGAATTGTTCCTTCTTTATCGCTCTGGCGAAAAGAAAAACAATCATCTTTATACCCTAGTCGGATGATATATGAAGATATTTTCGATAATGAATACTCACGTCTGTTGTTGCGTTGGGTCATCCCCCAACGTTACGGTGTCACCAGGAATGTCGTTGAAACATTTTTGACAGAAGGTGTATCTGTTGGTGAGAAAATAACGCAAATGTCTTCAATCGCAGCAATCCATTTTCGAATTTCGCTCTCTTTTTCACCCTAATCTCATCGTTTCGTAACAACATAACATCCTCGAATTACAACAGAACCGTGCGACGTTGCCAAAGCTCGTATCTATTTCAATAGGATATCAACATTTCATTTTCCGATAATCCTAACTCCTTCAAATTACCACATATGTAAATTACGATTATCTACCGTACACTTGCTAATTTTTGCGATATTCAGTCGTACGCGTCATTGATATTTTGCTACAATAAGTTGACACTGGTGACCTCACACAGTGCATCGGCATAGGGAGCCCCCTCCCCCGCTTCAAAAATAATTTAGCAACAACCTTAAAGTCGACGGACATGATATCTCGAGAACCACTTGGTGGATTGTTTCCAAATTTACCGGCGCTACGATGAGAAACATTTAAAGGTCATTTAAATCGATCTTTATTTTTGATTAAGTAAAAATGACTTTTTTCTAGACTTCTAGAAAAAATGTTATCATCGGCGACCATGTTTTTGTTCTAGGTTTGTATTCTTTGGTGATTTTTTTCAAAGGCCCTGAATATATGTATTGAAAAAATGCGTTTATCACCAACCATCAGTTTAAAAAGAAAATCGGAATTTGGTCTTTTTTTCGGGCCTCAGGTACGCGTAGCCCCTTAATTGCCGTATCCGAATAGCGCGTACTCTTAGTATCAATTATTTATATGGATGTATTGTAGGTCAGGGGACTGGCCAAAATCGACAAAAAGCGTCGTATCTGGTTAATTATCCTGCCTTTCTTTGCTATCGCGCAGACGTCGTGGAAAACCTTTCGATTGGAAAATTATCCGTAAATCGAATGCGCTTGTCGCGTAACAGACAAAGGAGAATTGACAAACGAGTCGAGTTTTCGGAATCCGCGTGGATCGCGAATGAGAAAATCAAATGCGACGGACTCGTCGACTGACCTGTTCTTGTACGAGTAGTATTTGGCGTCTCTCGGTATCGTACAGAGCTGCTTGCCGTAGCAGCAGAGTACTTGGGGATTGAATGTGTACTTTCTACCGCAGCAATAGCCCAGAGCTTGCATCACAGGGTCGATTTCTTGCTCGAAGACTTCCGACAGCTAAAAAACAAAGAATACAATTATTAAAACGATCGCAGTGCTGCGCCGGTTCAGTTTTCGAGAAATAAAAACGTAAGATGAAACATGGCGTTCATCACTTTGTATCGAAACACTTAATCTCTGTAAGCCACGAATGATATTAAAATCAAACCTTGTCCACAAATCATAATAAAAACAGCAACGTCAATCCGGACAATGAAGAAAGAACAGGAATATTTTTTAAACGCGACACGTCATCAAAGGAGTATCAAAAGCTTCAAAGTTCTTCGAAATAACCTCAAAATGCATATTTGACCAATATTAATCTGGAAAAAAAGCCGTACCTTGGTGCAGAATCGATAGACTCGTGAGGCTTTGCGATTGTAGAGCCAGGCGTTATCGAACATCATCCAAACGTCATCAACGTATTCCCAAGGGTCGCTGTACTGTCCCGTATCGAGTTTCCTCTTGATGGTCGAAAGATCCATGGGTTTCTTGATGATGTCAAAGTAATCGGGTATCCCGAGTGCTTGAGGATCAACGGGTTGCCTGAAGGGCAAAGACTCGGGATCCTGTTTGTAGAGAGTCTCGAGTGTGGGTGTGAGTGCTTTCATGAGTTCCTCGGGTTTGAAGAGGCACAAGCGTTTTTTGTCAGTCGACGTGCCGCTGGGTTGTATGGGTTCGGGTACGATCGGTTGTATATCCGAGGTCGAGGCGTCTTGTCCGGACATGGGGGTTATCGGTTCCTCCTTTATGCACGGCTCTTCCTTGACTATACTCTCGCCCGAGGCTTCTTCCATTGGTTCAGTCTTAATCTCGGTCTTGACGGAAACCTCGTTGTTGGCGCTCTTGCCACCGCCCATACGATGATTTTCCGTGCAATCTTCCTGCTTTATCTCCATCTTGATATTTTCCTCCTTGATGGAGTCCAATTTGCCCTTGTTGTTGTTCGTCGGTGGACTCGGCGAGTTGTCGCGATCGAGGGCGGCCGTGATAGCCGCCATTTGCGATGACATGGATGAGCTTCTCGGTGCGTTCAGGGCGGCCCTCTCTTGGGAGGTCATGCCCTTGCCGAGGCTCGCCATGCTGCTGGCCGGTGATGGTGTGGTGCCGGGATGCGGTGGCGTTTGGCTCGCCGATTGTACGGGTTGACTGGGCGTCATTAACGAAGGAACTAGGGGTGTGTTGGGTGTCGAGGTTACGGATTGTGGTCCGTTCGTCGTTGGCGCCGGTCCCGGACTTGGCCCGCTTGGAGCGGGCGGTGGTATCGTTTGCGGCGTCGTGACCGATATACCGCTGTCGTTGGGTGTCGACGCCGATAGTGGCCTGTTGTTTGCGAATTGTTGATTATTCTGCTGTTGATTGTTCGGTTGTTGCTGCTGCTGCTGTATACTGTTGAAAGGCGAGGGTGCTTGCGGCATCGCGGTTGCGTTTACGCTTTGACTCGGCGTACTCGTCGGTTGAGGCGCTTGTTGTTGGCTTTGTTGTTGGCTTTGTTGTTGCTGTTGTTGAGCTTGCTGACGCTGCTGATCCTGCTGCTGCTGCTGTTGTTGCTGCTGCTGCTGCTGTTGTTGCGCCGCTTGGGCCTGTGCCAATCGGACCTTCATGAGCTCTGGGAACTGATGTTGATTTTGCACCGGTGAACTGTTGGGCAAACCGGATGTCCCGTTCGACGTTGGAAATTGACTAGATGTCGCCGAGGTTGTCGTCGTTGTGAGACTCGCCTGCGACATTTGTGGCTGACCGAATGGACTGAGCCCGGGATTCTGTACCATATTTGGATTCGTGACTGTTTGGCCGTTTGGACTAGGGCCGGAAGGACCTACGAGCTGTTGCTGGGCTTGCTGCTGGGCTTGCTGTTGGGCTTGCTGCTGCTGCTGCTGCTGCTGTTGTGCTTGCTGCTGGGCAACTTGTTGCTGTTGAGCAGCTTGCTGCTGCTGCTGCGCTGCTTGTTGTTGTTGAGCTTGGGCCACCTGTTGAGCCTGCTGTTGTGCGGCTTGCTGAGCCTGCTGTTGGGCAGCTTGTTGAGCCTGTTGTTGAGCAGCTTGCTGCTGCTGAGCGGCTTGTTGCTGAGCGGCTTGTTGCTGGGCTGCTTGTTGCTGAGCAGCCTGCTGCTGCTGCGCCGCCTGCTGCTGCTGTTGCTGCTGAACAGCCTGTTGCGCCTGCTGCTGCTGCTGCTGTTGTTGTTGCTGCTGTTGCTGCTGCTGCTGTTGTTGCTGTTGTTGTTGTTGCTGCTGCTGTTGCGGAAACTGCATCCGATTGTGAGGCATTCCGATTCCCGGCAACGAACCCAGTTGAGCCATTCCCGGCGAATGACTTCGCAAGTTCGGCGGTACCGCTCTCGGAGGCTGCACAGCGCCCCCCACAGCTGGCGGTGCGCAAGGTCTTAGACCTGGACCAGCCGCATTTTGCAACTGTGGCTGTTGCTGTTGTTGCGCCAATTGTTGCTCCTTCCGCTTTTGTCGCTTCTCGTCTGTATTGTTTTTATTTCGCTTTTATGCTTATGCTCACGCGTTAACAACGATGACGAGACATTTGGGGACGATGCACAAACTCGGTAGATTGAGTGAACAACGCGAAATAAGTCGCGTTGCATATTTTTCATCGAATTTTCGTGAACTGACTTCGAAGAAAGGAGGACAATCTTTCTCCGTATTTCGGAAAATAATCGTCTCTGATCAAACGGAGTTAAAGGGCTACATCTACCGAGAAGCTTGGAAAAAAGGCTGAATTCCGATTTTCTTTTTCGGGGAAACGGTAGGTGCAAAAGAAACACTTTTTTAACACAAAGATACATTTATGGCGAGGCTTTTTAGAAAAATCACCGAAAGGTGCAGAAAATAACAAAAACATGGCCGCCAGCAGTGATGCTTTTTTCAAAGTCGGTGGACATATCTCGAGAACCACTTGATGGTTTCCGAATTTACAGGAGATACGATGAGAAACATTTAACGGTCGTTGACGATCTCACTTTTGTAAATCGATCTTCATTTTTCAACAGTTACGTAAAAATGACGACTTTTTTTTTCGTAGATTTTGTACGTTCGATTTTCGTTTCGCTGCGACTCTTGCTTAGAAAAAAATTATTTTAAAAATCACCCATCGTCAATGACTCGTATTTATCGTTAATTTAAAAAAAAAACCGTTTGGGCTTTTCCCTTCGCGAAAAAAATGCATCTGCCGGCGGCCATGTTTTTCTCGTTTCTCTGTATTTTTTGGTGATTTTTTCAAAGGCTCTCAATATATATACCTTTGTGTTTAAAAAAGTGGGTTTCGTTTCACAAGCCGTTTCCCAGAGAAATTTGTGAGAAAATTTTGTCGGGCTTCTAGATAGGTGTAGCCCCTTGAGAATATAAACATGACGCTACGCCGATTGTAACCGATGCAAAGATTCGTACGAACCGAAAGAAAATTGCAGACAATTCTTCGAAAGTAAAACCGGGGGAAAATATCTCGCCACAGTGTGGTGAAGTTGTGCACGTCTGAGGGGCTCGACTCTTATTCGATTTTTCAATTTTTCTGTTACAAACGCGTCAAAATCGACCAGGCAAGATAGGACAAAGAAAAATCATGCGAGCAATGGAAGTTTTTTGCTCAGTACTTCGTGACTAATCTGTTCGATGATTCAATTGAATCGTACTCACCGAGCTCCTTCTGTATTTTGTAGATCTTTTCGGCGAGTAAATGGTAATACTCGGACCTCGAGTTGGCCATCTCGAACATGTCGCCTTCGACTTTCCTCGCGTAAGCGACAAGATTGTGCATGCGTTTGTCGAGCATAGCGTGAGGATCGGGGATCGGATAAATAGCTTGTACCCTGTTGAGAGTGGATTGAAAAGAGAAACGACGTTGAAGGAAACTCTCCGATTGTTACTTGCAATCCGTGAAGGAATCGCGACAGTGTAAAATGTTCAAAATATCGATTTTTTCGTTGTTGCATTATCCGATAGTATAGAGGGTTATAAACATGCATCCGGCATCGCCGATGAATCGTAAGTAGACAATTTATACGAAAATTCCGCACACGCAACTTTAAACACGTTTTTCTCGAAATTTCTTTTGCAAAACGGTGCACACTCTCAAAGAAAGAGTTTCCAAGCTATCCGTCTCAAATTTTGACACAACATTCTTCACGCCATTCTTTATCTTGCCATGGAAGTTTTTTTCTTCAAATCTTCGTATTTTCTAAGCGTAAAACGGTCGAAAAGAAAGGCTCAATGCGATACTTTTTTTCGAACCGCCGCAATTTTATCAATTTTTTTTTTTTTAAACCTCCATGGCAAGATAACGGCTTCGAAACTGATTAATAATCTTTCTACGAATTCTGTTTCAGATAATATTTACGATCACAACCGCGTACACCGTGAGGACTCATTTTTTCATAGACATTTTCAACCATGGAAAAAAGATAAACGTTTAAAAATTGAATTTCCGTTTATCGCGAGTGCTTCGATTCGACATTCGAAAATCGGGCCGATTGGCGTATTTCAACGATCGAAAAAGCAAAATCGCGAAAATCAGTTACTTTTCGACGCGTTACACCGTGACGATTCCTGAAACAACGAAGCCGGGCGACGGTTTGAAAGCTGGGCAAACTCACAGTTTGTGAACGAGATGATTTCGAAGATCGGGCGTGACGGACTGATGCCATTCCTTGGTGCCCTGAACGGGCGAGGCGGTGACTTGTCCGGGCTGAAGACCGCCGGGCAATTGCAACGTCGCGAGGCGATTGTCGCTCAGTATGCCCGGTTGGCCGGAATCGTTGAGGCCGAACAACTGCTGCATACTGACGGATTGTTGAATATTGGCGGCAGCCGCGGCCGCGGCCGAGGTCGGGCCCGTTGTCGAGACTGCCTGGCTCCCGGTGGGGGCGACGGTCGTCGGATCGGAGCTCAATGGAAGCGATACGTTTGGCGCGACTACTTGTTGGGCCGCACCGACAACCGCTTGTCCCGGACCAGCTGCGACAAACCGGTCGAATGAAGGGGCGGGCGGAAGAGGAAAGAAAAAACAACGCGTTACGCGTCGTGTCGCGAGAACGGTGTGATTTTTCCGCAACAGCGAAATTTCGCGATGAATTTTCGTCGGTTTACCTTGAGACTGGGGATGGGGCAGTCTAGCAGCGGCCATCGCGCCCGGAGGTCCCTGCATGCTAGGTCCGGGCATTCTGACGCCACGACCTACGCCCTGGCCTGGCAAAAGTGTGGGCGTCGTCGTTGGGCATTGAATACCCAAAGCGTCGTAGGCTCGTCTCATGTCCGAGGGACTTGGATTCGGTTGACTATTTGGCTGAGGCGCCGCCGTTGCTGCGAACATTCAACGTATATACACGTACATAAGAGACGAAACGAGAGAGAATTTTTCACCCCGGCTGCTTTTTCTCGCATCTTTCCTTACCGGCTGTCGTATTGGCGATTCTATTTCTATCGGCCTGTTTCAACGGCAAACAAACAGGACAATCGCTTCTCTGACAGTGCTTCCAATGGCCAATTATTTGCCTCGAAGAGCTGCAGTGTGGCACCGTACAGCTTTTACCATCCGGACACGTAGTCATGTGATTCAATACGTTTTTCATTGTTTTACAGTGCGGCAGAGTGCACTGCCAAACTTCTCCGTTCGTCTGGCTCTCGCGTCTTTGACATTTGTGCGCGTGTAGTAATAGGACTAATTGCTGCTGTATTAGCTTTCGTTTCTCCGGGTCTGCCGTAGATTGTGGAGCACCTGGAAAAAATCACGATGCAATACCCTCGTTTCGTCGCGGCGAATGCACGAGCGCGATGTTTCGACCGTTTATCCTACGCTACGTATCGATACGAGTGCGATTCTTATCTTCCAATCGAGACTGGTGTGTGCGACTTGTTCGAGGGAGATACATTTACACGTGGAAACAATTTGCTGATTTTCATTACTTGCTTTTTCAAAGGAAACATTTCCTCGTCATTTTTTATACTTAAGGTATGTTTCATTACTGATTTCGACTGTGATAATGGAATGTTTTCTTTGATTAATTTGTAAAGATGGCGGGGTGGCACGATCTTCCAAACTGCATTTTCAAAAACGCCGCGACGTGTAGCTAAAAAAATGATCGACCGATTCTGATGAAATTTGGTGTAAATCTTTCCAGCCTCATTGTCCAAAACATGATATTAAGAGTTTTTTGAAAATGAAAAGAAAGAAAGTATCTTTTCAATTGCAAAATGTAGCCATTTATTCTGGAAAATTCTATCTTTTTGTTTCAAAGAGTAGCATTTAATCGATTTTCAACATTTCTCACTTTTTCTTGGCTCACATTCTGCGTAAGAGTGTTAATGAATGAAAGATCTTCGTTGTCTTTTTCAGACTAATCTCGCCGACGCTACGTGTCACGGCGCAACCCGTTTAGACGGCCGTGCGATATCTCCGCCATTTTCGGAGCTTAGTAAAAAAAAAATACCACGTAACAGGCAAAAGTAGTAATAAAAGACACCGTAAGTCTCAAAAATGGTGAAGAAATCGTTCCTTTCGTAAAAAATCATGAAACACAGCATTTTTTTCCTCGCCGAAGGTATCTCCCCCTCAACGTCTCTAAACATTAGCAATTCTATTTACAAAGTCAAACAGAACTGACTTTTTATTCCGTACCGGAATAGGGTATTTGACTGTTGTAGGGAAATCACCTTAAATGGTTAATTATTTTACATAATGCTCGCAGATTTTTTTAAATCTTCGTAAACGTCAGTATTTATGATGTAAATCGGCAATAAAATGTAAACATTCAACCAGATCGACAAAACTCTCCTCGTCAGATATGCAGTCACGTGACATGCCAGTGAACAAGGTAAGGCCCTATATAGTCGCTGAGTCGTCGCACAGCAAACCTTCCTCTCCATTCTTATTTAAAAGTTGATAATACGGTAACTACAAATAACTACGAATGAACCGAAAAAAGCACGGAAATACACTGAAATGAACTAGAAAATCGCTCATCACTCGTCACAGGACTCGTAATGACGATCTGTTTACTGGCGTGTGACGTCACTAGAGATTCAACCAATTCCGAAGTATTTTCGTTCACGTGACTAAACGTGACACGTGTTCAAATTTATCTAATAAAAAAATTGATATAAACGAAAATAATGCATATTTTTTTCGATAAAATGATAAAAAATACTTTTTGAACGCTATATTCTTCCAAGATGGCAAGAGAATAAACCATATTTTTAATATAGTCAAATACCCTATTGGCACGCCTTCAGACATGTCAAGGGGTTACGCCTAGTTGGAATTTTTGGAAAAATCGATTTTTCGTTTTCGACTGATTCTTATAATATAACCTTTCAAAAATATTCTCTGAAAATTTCAAGTCGGTCCGTTGAAAATCGGAGGAGTTCTGAGCGTTTGAAGGTAGGTCCATTTTATCTACGTATGCACCCGACGTAAAACTTTAAGGGCGTTTTTCTCGGAATTACTTTTTCAGAATCGGTGACCAGAATATCTCAAAAACAACTAAACCGACCTGCTTCAAATTTCCCAGACATTTTTCTTATATCAAAAGGCAGCCGTTACTCGAAGAAATTTTTTCAAAACATACTTTTTTTTATATCAAGGAAAATTGTGTTTTTATCACCGAAATTTCGACGATCACCCCCGGCGACCATTGTTTTTAAAAAATCATGATTTTATTGAATCCGATCAAAGACGATAATAATACGGTACGAAAACTAAATTCATTTGGTTTTTTTTAAATTTTAGACGATTTGTTCCCAAGCAGGACTTTTTTTGCACAGCGGTCTGTGCATTTTACTGTATCTCCGTCGTTTATAAATATGTGCCGATAAAGAAATTGTCAAAGATACTTTAAACGATACAATTTACTGTGAAAAAAAAAAGTTAAAAACCTGCACGCGTTGCCCAAAAAAAAATCACGAAGCCACTTCTTCTTCCGGCCGCGAACTACGAGTAACCCGTTAGGAAAAATTGTGAAAAACAAATGGCACTCTCGAACCGAGAATCGCTTCGTGTACGCGTCGTTTACCTGGCTGAGCCCCACCGGCTGGCATTTGTCCCTGAGTAGCCTGTTGCGGGCCCGGCTGTCCGCCGCTCGGCGCGCCGGACTGTGGTTGCGCCGGACTCGGGGCCGGTGGTTGCGCCTGTTGAGCCATTCCGCCTTCCTGTCCGGCGGCAACGTTGCCGGCTCCCGTTGGACCGCCGGGACCGCCGAATCTTCCGACTTGCATCGCCGTTACGCTGCCGCCTACGCCTCTCTGAAGAGGCGTCACGACGCACACGGGATTGACGACACCACCGACAGGGGCACCCGGTCCGCTCCCGGGTGAGCCGTAGCCGTAAGGGCTCGAAGCACCCATGGGTCCCATGTTCGACATGGTAGACATGTTCGGCGGTGCTTGCATCCTCGGGCCTGGGCCTGGACCCGGACCCACGATGCCACCCTGATGAACTTGCTGATGGGGACTCTGGCCACGCGCCGGACCCACCATGTGGGCTTGCTGCTGTTGCTGTTGTTGTTGCTGCTGCTGCTGCTGCTGTTGTTGTTGCTGCTGCTGCTGTTGTTGTTGTTGCATCGCCACGGCTCGAGCATTTATCATTCCCGGACCGTTTTGCATTTGCCCGTGAGGGCCACCGGGATGATGAATCCCTTGCGAATTTGGTCCCATCATCGTTACCTGACAATCGAACATTGAAGGGTCGTAGTTCAGCGCGGGAATAATACATCGTAGGGATCGTACTATACGCTGATCGGCAGTCGTACCGATCGACGCGAAAAATATTTTACGGTAGAACACCAAAGTGCAGAGGACGCGTTTGTGTTACATTTGACTTTTAATTTACTGGGCTATCATATGGGCGGAGACTAAACATCGCGGCGATGAGAGGATCGTCAAACGTAAACTGTTGTGTAGTTCGGTGCGAATTTCTGTGATATCATGATAAGCATTAGTGGAATTTGTGACTGGGCCGGTACCAATCCGAAGGGATGTGCAATTTTACGGACGACGAATGTATTTTGAAGGCAGGGCACATTTCAATATGTGGTGAAATTAGCGGCGTTTGCGCTACCGGCGATGTCACACACTGCAGTGAGCACACTTTCGCGTCTGAATTCACTTTTTTCATTTTCAAGCCTCTCATCCAAGCCTCCGATTGATCGGTTTTTCGTACATTTCCGAAATAATTTTTCACGCACACAAAGCGTTTCCCTGCAATGGGAAACTTGTGGAAACGGAATTTCAACTGCTCACTCGAAGTGCTTTCGCAATCTTTCACAGCACATTTTATGTTCTTTCGGTAGTTTTTACGCGGAGAAAACTTCGCGCGTTCCATTTACACCGATTTTATGTTTTTAATTGAAATTAAGGATGTTGAGTCCCTATGAAACATGTTAATGTTAATTGTTCAATAAATAGCTTCTTAATCGTCATGAAATTTTTACACGACCTCCTGAATACTTCGTGTAAAAACATACCAAATTTTCAGAATTCTATCATCATTACTTCAACCTCCTTAAGGGTTGAAATAAAAAATGATAAGAAAATTCGGAAAATTTTGTATGTTTTTGTATGAAGTATTTAAGAGGTCGTGTTAAAATTTCACGACGATTAGGAAGCTCGTTATCAAAAAATTAACATTTTGTTAAGAACAATTTTTAAAAGAAATAAAAAAAATTTATCAATAAACTTCGTTTTGTTTCCGTTGCTTTCAGGATATTGTAGATATTATAAAATTGGGAGGTCAAAAAAAAAACTTATTGCAAAGTTACATCAGTTTCCATAAAACAACATTTAATTTGTGAATGTTAATTGTTCAATAAGGAGCTTCCTAATTGTCGTGAAATTTTTACACGACCTCTGAAATACTTCATACAAAAACATACCAAATTTTCAGAATTTCATCATCATTTGCGATTCGGGACATCCTTAAATACTTTTATCGCACGTCTACGTATAACTGCTATTGAAGGCTGTGCCCTGAATGTACTTTGATTTTACGCCACCAGATGTCATGTCGCCATTTGACAGATCCCAATACACATAAAAGAACATGTCCCGACTGATTCATCACGCTGAAGCTAATCGCACGAAGTTTGGAAAGTAGGCTGCTTTTGTGACGGAAGCACCCACTAACAAGGAACATCCCTCAGGTGACACCCTTCGATTTTGTTGAAATTTTGACATGTTATAAAGCACCGAAAAGTAAGCGATACGTATTTATTTTATCGGCGGAAAAACGGTTTTAAGGGGTGAAGCGCACCCTCAAAAATGGGGATGTTTTTCGTTTTTCGTCGATAGCGTTTTAACGGTACGAGATATAAAAAAAATTCAAATTGCAACAATGTTTATTTTTTCGTGTAGTATACATTGGATATGAGAACGATAACGTTATCGAGGAAAAACGAAAAACACCCCTACTTTCGAGGGGTGGTGGAGAAGGCGCTTACTTTTCGGTGCTTTATAACATATCCAAATTTCAACAAGATCGGAGGGTGTCACCTGAGGGATGTTCCTTGTAAGAAGGGATTTTTCGGAATTCAACCCTTAAGGAGAGAACATGGGTGGCAGTTTGTTAACAATTTTAATAAATCTGATCGGATTTACTCGGAATTTGGCATTCGTACTCCTTGGCCCAATTAGTGGTACACGCATTTCCGCGTTTTCATAAATTCAACCCCGAAGGAGAAAAAGAGGGTGGCAAAGTTTGTATGTAAAACAAAAAAAAATCCGGTCAGAAGATTTGAAACTTAGTATTAAAGCTCTTCAGCACAATTAATAAAAGCACGTATTTTAGCGTTTTTCGAAATTCAACCCCTAAACGAAAGGGGGTGGCATAGTTTGAAGGGAAAATTTAAAAAATCGGGTCAAATTTACACGAAACTTTGTTCTACTGCTCCTAGACACAATGGAATTTCCGCGTTTTTGGAAATTCAATCCTCAGAGGGAAAAAGGGGTAGCAAAGTTTGTAAGATTTACTTGAAACTTAGTATTAACCCCTTCGTTGGCATTGACGCAATAGTGCGCCAAATAATTCCGTGCCCTGCGTGGCATTGACGCAATAGTGCGTCAATCTTTATTTCCCTATTTAACTTGCTCTGATTTGAAATCGGAGCCTCACTCGGGAGTTTTGGCCTCGCTGAATCCGAATTTGAAGTCAAAATTTCGAAATTCAAAATGGCGGCGCCAATGTGGCAGACAAAAATCAAAAACTTTACTCGATTTGGATGAAAATTAGTACTCCGGGATTTTTGAGGTCGCTTATTATGAATCTGAACGTTAAATTTGAAAATTCAAAATGGCGACGCTAGAACGGTGGACCGAAATTGAATATTTTACTCGATTTAGATAAAAATCGGTACTCTGGGATTTTCGGGGTCGCTTATTACGAATCTGAACACAAAATTCAAAAAATTTTAATGGCGGAAGAAAGTGCAAAGAACAGCTCGATTTGGATAAATCTTGGTACTCGGGGACTTTCGGGGACGCTGAGTGCGATGCTGAACTCAAAATGAAGGAATTTATCATGGTGAATTCAATAACATGGAGCATAATACAATAAATAGGTGGAAATATATAAAGCTTGACTACCGAATTTCATCCAAATCAATCTGTATTATTGTCATTGTGAATTCCTGAATTTTGAGTTCAGATTCGTAATCAGCACCCTTAAAGATCCCAGAGCACAAGTTTTGAGGATTAAAAAATGTTCCTGCCCTTTTGGGCACTTTTTGTCGAATTCTCTCTGCCAACGAAGGGGTTAATGCTCTTCGAAACAATTCCACGTGTTCCTTAAAGTAGTCCTATCGCTCCACACTATTCATACCACTGATCATACTTGAGACCTGTACAATTGATCGTTTTAACATTTGCACAATAAAATAATTTGTAATAACTAAAATTTTCCATTTGTAAACTGTCTAATGAATGTTCACGTTTAATTAGAAAAATGAAAAAAAGGCTATTCCAACGATTCGCGTAGTATTTCTAGGTTTGATATTTGGCAACATTGGTTCTATCTCCGTCTCCTTTTACTCATTCAGGCGAGTTTAACCTGCATGCTTTTCAACGTCGATCTGTCGAAACAATGTCGGGTGCGGGAGATGTAAAGCATTGTATTCGGGCCACGACGGGTAAAAAAGCGTGGAAAATTTGTGTGGGCGAAATACGTCGGTTAAAAATGAAATATGTGTGGAAATTCGAATGAGTGAGATGAGGTTACGACTACAGTCAGCTATCGCCTTGCTGTCGCGTCTCTCGGAAGTTCAAATTAAACTTGATATTACATGAAAATTAGGTCAATAAGCGTATTTCTTTCTGAGCGCATTGGATTACTACAAGTGTCAAGTATGTGAATCTGGTTATTTTTAAGAATCTGACGGACGCTCACTATCGTATACACTTTTGTAGCGGCCGGAAATTGGGTTTTTGTACGTCGTCTCGGGATTCCTTCGCAAAAGTACGCAATCTTTATATACTTTTTTCTCTGTAACAAGGTCGATAACCGACCCTGAAATTTTACAGAGACGGTTATCAATGCGTTCAGCGATGCTGAAAAAAAAATAATGGAAATCCTATGGATTGAAGCCTGTCGATAGGACTACCTCGATGAAACATTTCAGTGGCACATTTCATTGAGGAGCGTTCGACAAAATTCTACGCGGACGAAGCTATTCCACACGGCCAGCTTGGATTACGAAAATGTTGAGGAAGGTGAGGCGCTAACGAACTTACGGTATTGAGTGGCTGCTTGTTGAGACTATTGGCAACGATCAAACCGCCACCAGCCATGCCGCTCATGTTGTTGTTCCCCGTGGCGCTACTCGTCATAACGAGGCCCGAATTCATGCTACCGGGGATCGACATTGCCGGATTACTGCCGGCCATGCTCATCGACGACTGCAAACCGCCCATAGAATTGGCGATCGACATTGGATTGTTGGCGAGTGAGTTCGCTATACTGCTCGGCAAGCTTCCCATCACCATTTGCTGATCACCGACCCCTTTCGAGACCGACACGTTCGGCGGCGACTGCATATTCGGACTCTTATTACCTAAAGTACCCGCTGCCATTGCTAACGAATTGGCGACTAAGTTCTTGTTGCCCTGCAATCGTAATGCGCTCGTGTGAATTTCTTTGTTTTTTTTTCTTCATTATAGCTCACGTTCACGTGTCCTACGGACGCGTACCTGTTGCTGGATGAGATGATGAGGAAGTTGTTGCTGTTGCTGTTGCTGCTGTTGCTGCTGCTGCACGTGCTGTCGGAGATCGGCGTCGAGAGCTCCGTTCTGTTGCCCGGGTCCTGGACCTGTTGCCGGTGGTTTAGCGCTCTCCGTCGCGGAACCCCAGGACCCCGAGGACAGTAGATCGTCCGGCAGATCGTTCTCGAGATCAAACATTTCCGTGTTCGTTATGAAATCTGCGAAACGTCAAGTACAATTGAGCATTGCGTCCTTTTTTTTTTCGTCGCTGGGCATTAACGAGAAAAAGAAAAATCCACTAAATCGCGAGATGAACGAAGCTTACGCTCGGGCACTTTGGGCGCTCGTTGAAAACGTTAAAAAAAACAACAATGAGAAAACTAACGGCAAAAGTCGAGCAACCGCTTTCGTGAATTATGATGCGAACTTCGATCATCTTAACATCGTTTTCCTTCTTTGCGATACAATTTACGATACGAACAGATATGCAAATGTGTTAGTGATTTAACGAGGGTAAAATTAGTGCCGTCACCATTAGCTTTGATGTGTCTTTTTGTCTATAGCTTGAAGAAGAAAAGAACAATTGTTGTACTACTACCGACGTTTGATGCGTAAGCATATACGTGAAAACGAAAAGAAGGAAAATCATATGCGAGAAATAACATATTCTCGGTTATTGCGAGAACAACGAGAAAAGGAAGAAGAAAAAAGAATGTGTATTTTCACAGTTTCGTATTTCTTTTTTGTAAGAGGCTCATCGAAGTTCGCGTTATCACAGTTCAACGACTGTAATATTCTAATGTACACGTATATATGTATTACAAAAATAGGGTACACGGAGGAGCGCAATATATATATGTGTGTGTGTGTATATATATATGCATTTTTACAAAGAACTTCTACGATATTAACGCCATAAACGAGAGATATGGATAAACAAATGCGTGAAATAAATAAGACATGAGACATACACCGCACGAGCAGAAACTCAAGGGAGCCTTAATACAATAGAGCAGTTGTTTTTTTTTTCTTCTTTTATGTCAAATTCGTTTTCACAGTAAACTCGTGCTTAACTACGAAAAAGCGGCAAAGCTACCATCTGCGAGTATTTAAAAAACGCTTTTTTTTTTGTTGTCGTATTTTTGTAAAGACACATGCGTAGAGATCAAACATAGTTGTTTCGGAGAACGTTTAATCTGAACAGGGAAACGAGAAAACACGAAAAATAAAGATTCTGTGTAATATAAATTTCCTCCAATGTATATCACATAAAGACGAAAACATATTTATACGTAGAAGTGTAAAAATGTGAAAATTTTTTGGGCAAAACTTTAGACGAGAGTAAAAATAAATGAAGAGGGACTTATCAACTTTCATCGATCACGTTCAGAGGTGTCGATGAAAATTGCCTCCTAATTGTGTTCGAGAGTAAAAAAAAAAAAAAAACGAAAAAGTAACAACCTTATCGAGACCACCAAAAAAACGTTTGCTATTTATTCCCTACCGTACAATTCTGCCCCCTGTACAGACCCTGAAAACTCGTAAGCAAATTTTCTACGGCAATTTCTCTCGCTCCCGCTCAGCTGTTCGCTGAAGAAAAAAAGGAAGTAGCGATAGCTGTTGTTCGGCGTAACGTCGAAGGCTCACGCAGCGGATACAAAATTGGGTTTAAAAGAAAAATACACACTAAGGATCCTAGTGGCACATGAGATTCTAAAGCTCTGCAAATGTTTGCCGCATGTCTGTTTTTTTTGCTTGATAGTTCAAGAGACTGTACTCGTTCGAGTCTTTGGAACAGTCGTATTCTATGGTTCTTCTCTTTATTCGCCAAATATTGGATTCTAACGTTCGTCTCGTACGAATGTATCAATGAATTTTCACGAAATTGGCGGTCGCCTCATCGTTCTCTCAATCTTTGTTGTTGTTTTTCATCATTATTTTTCTCTCTCTCTCTCTCTCTTTCCTCGGACTTTTTGAATAATATTTACGTCTTTTCTGGGCTGTATGGTTGTTCCAATGCGGCTGCAGCTGATGCTGTTGCAGATGTAGCTGTTGAGGCGGACCCTGCATTTGTTGTAAGTTACCACTGCCACCTCCCCCGTAGTTTGCATAATGGTGCATCATTAGAGGCGCCATACCCACTACACGTATCATACGTTTTTTTTACATGATCAGAAGACACAAATAGTTTTTTTTTTTTTTTTTTCGAGCTCAGGGTGTGCGGTTGTTTTTTTTTTTTGCTTCGTCGCAGAACTGTCAAATTCGAGTCGCAGAAACAGTCTAAACCCGACGCTCTGTTCGAGTTATCTTCGCACGGAGAGCGAACTACTGCGCCGTGACTCGTCACTGACCAATGAAAATCAATCGCAAACTGACGTTTCTGCGGCTCGCTTGTCAATTTTGAAAAATTCAACCCTTCGTAAAGTTTCGCAATGTTTGTCCACGCAAAGGAACATGTCTCTCTTTCTCTCTCTTTTTTTTTCTCCGCTTGACAAGTGTTTTCTCGATACGTTTGCGCTCTCTGCAATGCGGGAATAATCGAGGAACAAAAGCGACGGCGAGAGACGGCTTACAGAGATCGAAAAGAAGAAAAAAAAAAAGAAAGAAGAAAACGAACGAGAGAACTCGGTTAGTGCGTAGCTCATGCGAGCGAAAAAAAAATGTAAACGGATAGTGTTTGAAAAGAACGTTGTTTTTTTTTCTTTTGGAATATAGTCAAAAATGCTTGTACATCCAGCATGCGCTACAAATTTTCTAAACTTTACTCCAAACTATACAGAGACTATATGGAGAAAAAGTTGCACGGACGAATGAAAAAAAACTGCGTCGTGTCATTACGGTAGTTTTTCTTTCTCTTGACTTTTTTCCGAGACAAAAGGAGAAGGTTCGTGCCGGAGGAGAGGAGGAAAGAGGAGAACAGGGGTGCGCGGATAAGGACGTTTTTTCTCTTCCGTAACCTACGTCGAATGCGTGCGCTACGCGCTCAAAGTACCAAAGTATCTTGCGACGAATCGGAAGCTCGACCTGTTGCAGTATTCCGCGCGTGCAACTTCGAGACAACAATCGCCAAACGAGCAGCCTCGAGTAGGCAATTACCGCGAAAATTTCAGAACCGGCGTTTGTTTGGAACCTGCGCCGGTTTACGATATCGAAGAGCCGAGGAATCGATGCGCTTTCCGAAGGCCGTGGTGCAAAAGAGACTAGCGACAAGCTCGAATCGTCTAGGCTAGTACTCTACGAGTCGAGCAGTCGGTCGGCCGACGGGAAGAGAAAAAAGGCGTCAGGATCGAGTGGGAAGTTGCGACGAGGATGCAAAAGAGAAGAAACGTAAAAGTTGAGGAAACAAGAAGGAAAAGAAAAGTAAAAAAAAAAGACAGAATAGAAGAACGTCGCTGAATCGTGGTCGAGTGTGACAAAGCGTCGGTGGGTATTTGATGGCTCACCCGAAGAATCGGAGGGTCCTTGAAAGGAATCCGCGAGTTTGGGCCGTTTGTTCGGCGGTCCGTCCAC
This sequence comes from Ophion costatus, assembly GCA_951751655.1. Lineage (NCBI taxonomy): Eukaryota > Metazoa > Arthropoda > Insecta > Hymenoptera > Ichneumonidae > Ophion > Ophion costatus. The sequence goes on along the minus strand of OX632359.1, from coordinate 43,041,083 downwards.
TAGGTGGTCGGCCATGTCTTCGTCGTCGGCTCAGGCACGAGCGCCTTCTTCCTGGTCGGTGCTATTGCTCGTTCTACCGCCGTTAACCAGCGGACGAAATTTTCTTCGAATAATCCGCACGATCGCTCGCGATTTTTCTCTCTTCTCCACTTGTCCCGCGTAGCGCGCTCGCTTCGGAACGGGAGGGAAACGAAAAGAAGTAAAGAAAAAACGGGGGGGGGAAAAAAAGGACGTTTTTCGAATGGTAAAAAGCTCTCTCTCACTCGCTCACTCGCTCTTTCTCTCTCGGATTCACGGGAGACTGTGAGATTTGGAGATGCTCGAGCCTGCTCGCGGGCAAGAGCGCTCTCGCTCACCGCGATACTCGCGCGTGTCGCATAACAAATCCCCGAGCGTTAATAACAAGACGATGGTAGTGAGGATGATGAAGAAGTAGCGCGGCGCGGCGGAGCAGCGTCCCCCGTACACGCTTTGCCGCCGCAGCATCAGCCATCGGGCATATCACTGTGGAATCTTCGCTTTTCGTCACCTTCAATTTTGACGGGGAGCGAGGAAAAGTGTTTGAAACGACGATCGGAGAGCCGGAGAGCGCGAGTGGTCGCCGCGAGTACGGCGGATAGCACGCGAAAAACACACGCGCGCAAATCGCACACGGTAGACACACTTTCGGCAGTTCGTCGAGATATTGGGGGGCGGTTAAGGGGGGAAACTTCGAGGGGTGGAGGGGAGAAGGGGGAGGGAGGCGCGATCGTCGACGTCCGACAATCTCTACCACTGAACGACAACGGGAACAACGACGACCACGGCGGCGGCGGCGGCGGCGGCGGCGACGACGACGTTTGCTTCGCACTTGGGTCTTCGCGGTGTTATTACCTTTTGACCGATTGGCGCTCGTGACGCCGATAGATCGGCGGGCAACGCGTTTCGACGCGACTCGGTGCACGAAAAACCGCGATTTCCACGACTTCGGGGCTTTCTTATTCCTTTCTCTCTCACTCGCTCCCTCTCTCTCTCTCTCTCTCTCTCTCTCTCTTATTCCTCTCGTTCTTTCTCTGCGCTATGTCTGTCGGTCGCGCGCGCGGTGTTGTACGGTGGAGAAACACGAAAAGACAGCAGCACACACCACCACCGCTCACCACGGAACACGACACTGTACTAATATAATGTCTGCGCGCACGCCGCTAGCTCGCGGCAACTATATCGCACTCGAGGCTGCTCGCTGGCACCATCTTTACTAGTCTACCTCCACCGAGAGAGAGCTCTCGTTCCCTCTCCCGCCACTCCTTCTCGCTCGCACTCTTTGGCTCCTCGCTTTCACGCTGTCCCACCAATCTCTCGCACCTCTCACTCTGTCGCGGGGCTTTTTAATGGGCGCGCGAAATCGACGCGTAACAACGTCGTTGCGCTTTGTTTCCGCGTACGCGATTTTCACCCTCTCGACTATTTTTTCGCTCCCTCTAACGCCGTTTTTCCCTTCGTTTTGTGTGGGAGAATGTTTTTTCTGCGTTTTTTTTTCTTCTTTTTTTCATTCGACGCTTACGCACGACGAGCAAGGGACTTTTTTCGAATATAACGTCAAGCTACGCCGTGACGCGTAATAACGGGGCGGCGAGCGGCGGGGCGGGGGTCGCTCCGACGAGGGAAGGGGGGAGGAGGATCGCTCTCCCGAGATATATATTCGCGAAACGAAGCGCGAACTGGTGCCGCACGGGGGTACCGCACACACGCGCACACCGCGGCGAGGTATCGGCCAACGTAAAATGGCGGCCGCGCTGTTGACGAGAAGTTTTTCTACGCTTGTCAGGGAAAAAATATACCCCGAACTGTGTTGCGCCCCCTCCCCCGCCCCTCCTCCCACCCTTGCGGTTGGCCGGACGGTGCTCGAGACTCTACGTGTCATTGGTCGAGAGCGTCACGTGACCCCGCGGAGCGTTTCAATTGGCAGAGGCCGAAGCGAGGCCACGAACGTCGCGGTTGGGAACACGCCGGCGGCTCGTCGCTCCACGAGCTCGAGCAACGCCCGTTTGTTCCTCATAGGCTCGAATATGGCCGGTCGCGCAATTCCCGGACTTTACGATCGGGCAACGTTTGAGGATTATTCAACCCATCGCCAGCGTTATTCCGGCAATATATGTCGAAGAAAACGTTTTTTTAAATTCTTATTGCTTTTTTTCCTCGAAGCCAACGTGTGACGCAGACTCCAACTTTTTTTTCTCGCTCTCGACGCACGGCTCGGAATATACGGAACAACGTCAACGAACTGTCACGCGCGACAGTTCGGCAACTATATCTGCCATATTTGTGTTTACTGACACTGCGGCGTGTCCCGCGAGACACACCGCGGATGCTGAGTGTCAGTCAAAATTCGAACGTGTCCGCTGCCCCCCCCTCCGCCCCCCGCCATCGTACCCGCGTATACGTGTCGGAACGTCTCGGCGATTGAGACAAACCGAGGCAATTTTTACACCTCTTCGATATGCACCTACCAACATTTTTTTACGCATCGCATTTTTGTACGTCTTCGTTCTTTCGAGTGGGCGGTTGTATCAAGGCTCATTCGTGACGTTTCTGTGAATGAACGAAAACTTTCGTAGACTCTCAGCTGTGAGTTTCGTGGCGCTACGGGCGCCCGAGCACGCTCGACTGTCGAACTCTCTCGAACCTTTTCACAAGTTCCATTGCATCGAATGAAACAACTCGGTTCCCACTACACGCGATACTCCACGAATTGTTGCAGTGCAGCAGGAATTTGATTATCTCACGCGGTGAGAACATTTCCGAGCGCTTGCATTCGACTAATATTTAGCCGGTAGCTCGCACAGCTGCTAAGCACACGACACCTGCGCTCAAAGTGAATCTCATTCTTTTCTTTCTTGCAATCCATAACATTGGCTCGCAGGAATAATCCGAGAGCTAGAAATTATCCCGCAAAGGCTCGTGTCTGATATATTTGCGGACCGTCGAAATTCAGGTGGGAAAAAAAATCGACCACCATAAAGTGCATTCGTCTTCGGGCATTCTCTACCCCCCCTCCCCCCCACCAGCGAGACAAAGAGTGCCATGTATAATGGTATCAAGCGTGTCCCTCGACAACAAAGTAATACCAGGAGATATAGTTACTCCGCGCGCAGCGACAGTCCGCGGCGGGGGAGGGGGATGTGTGGCGCCTAAGTGCGACATCCTGGCGCAAGATGGCTTTGAGGTGTGCGTCGCCTCTCGTAACGCCACAAAGCTTACAAATTAGGATAACTCGCGAAAGATCGGATTAGCCTTCGACATAATGTGATGAATCCCTCGCTGCCCTCTATTGCTCTTATTCTCAAGCCGAAGTAGAAGATGCGCTCTCCCTCTTCAATTTTACAAAACATATTTTTCAAAGATTTGCATTTTTCCAAAAAGCTCGACCATCCGTGACGATAGTCTGTTCGAAAATTTGTGAGGTTATGTCGACCTTGTTCATGTCCTGAAGATGACAAATATATCCTTCCTAGAAAAGCAAAATCGTCCGAAAATTCGATAAGACCGATAACGGAAAGCAGAAGATCCTTCGAACGGTTAGACTGCACGGTGGTAAGACCGAGGAATGATACGGATACATTGTATACGGATAGAACAGCGTGGATTAACTGTCATGGGGGACAAAGGGTGCAAGTGGGGAGGACCAGGAGGTGGCGTCGAGCGCAAGGTTGCCTTCCCGACTTTGACCGCCGGGAGAGACGACGGCACGCGCCGCTTACGCCCACGCACCGTTTAAGCTTCACACACGCACACAGAGCCACAAACGAGTCCAATAGAGGGAGAGTCGGAGGTCCTCCTGTGACTCGTGTTGCTCTCTCGACGCCGTTGTCAGCCGAGTGTCAGATGCGGTAGACGACGGTGGCGCGTCGTTGGTGGTTGTAGCGGCAGCTACAATAAGCGCCGAACGAAAAGAATCACACTTCACGATTCCGTGTGGCGCTGGGGGGGGGGGGGGGGGGGATTTGTATTACGGCGTGGCAGCAGCTCAGTAGCCCGGCCGTGCTGTGTTTGCTTCGTCGCCTCGGTGACAGCGGCTCTTTGTGGATCACGAAGAGAATCATTTTGACCAAGAGAGAGAGAGAGGAAAGAAAAGATCGCACACTAGGGGCAAATATATGTATCCCGATATGTATGAAAAAGAGCATAATCGCTTTTGGAGAGTTGAGCTTTGAGGTAATGTGAAACGGGGTGGGAGAGAGATAGCAATAGCAGCGGTAGAGCGAGACAATTTTTTTCGCATCGCCTTGAATACATTCGAGCCATGCACCGCAAAATACAAACTGACGGGAATATAGAATATCAGCTGCAAACAAAAGGCCGCAATTGTCGCCGTTGAACCGTTCGACTTGCGCCTTTCTCTTTCTCACAAGTAAAACTTAGACCGAACGACGTCTTCTGAATCGTCTTCAAGTTGCGCTGGCGTAGCGCAATGCAAATTGGGCGAGCAAACGAAAGGGTGCAATATACGCGTCTTTTCATTGTTAAAGAATTAACGTACGAGCGTACACGAAAGTGGCACGCAAAATGGCGCAACCCACATCCTCTTTGTAGGCAATCGAGCTTCAGTTAGGCCTTTTAATTCGTCGAGGCAAAATCCCATGGTTATCGTACGAAAAGACGCAACTGCCGGCCAGCAGGCGGCTAAATCCTGTCGATTACGCCTTTTTGCTCAGCCCGCGTACGACTAACGCGCGCATGCGCCTGTGTGTATACACAGCGTAGCCATGACGGCCGATCGCCGGCACGCTTTCGGACTTGCACGCCCGTTTTCATTCATGAAATTGCTGTGAGCTTTCAGCCCTCGTACTTTTGTTCTCTCGCGGCATTGTTTTGTCGTTAACGCCGGATGAGCCTGCACGAATGTGACACGAGCTCTCGCGATTCTTTGTCACTTTCGCAATGCGTTTCGATACGACGATATCGTCGGTATTTGCAGCGCTGCTTTACCGACCGGAATTTCGGAGATTTTCGGAAAATCGCGCCGCGTTGAAAGTTCTCAATTGTACTCGCGGGTGAGGCTTGCTTGTAAACTTGGTCGCGTTTTTGAAAACCGGAATAACGGGGCGAAATGCAACGAGCCCTTTGTTACATATATATATATATGCTGATGCTGATGGAAAAGTCGTAGCGAGGTTGAAAACGAGACGACCTAACGCTGACGCACGCTGATAAGACGCTCTAAAAACCAAGGCATCCGCCCCCCTCCTTCGCAATCTCGTTTTTATCGATACCGCGATGTTTTACTCAGCTTGAGGATATTGATAATAAATTTAAGACATTTTACAGGGAATCGTCGGTATTGTACCAACGGTTCGTAAGCGTAGGCGTTTCTCGCGTGAGAAGGTACACGCCCAAGTCAATCGTCATATCACACCCTAACGACGTTCTTTCCCCTTCGAGGCGTACGTATAATTCGAACTTTCGACCAGTCGCGCGGATGGAAACTGAGGCTGGTTGACCTCATTTTAAGATTGAAAAAAAAACCCAGCAAAATACGATTTATCAATATATAGAACGCGGATTGGTGAGGAATACGCACGCCGTATAACGGGGTTGGTAGGCGCGGCATAACGGTTACGTAAGGTCGCGAGAAGCACGGGAGGAAAATCATAAAAGTTTCAACGACGCGTAACAGTCGGATTAATGATCTATGGTCGATAGATATAGATAAATAATGATGAAATACAGGAAAGGGCGTAGGATTTTTTTTCTCCGACGACTTGTGCTCGAAACGTTTGACGGCACACGCAGGTGCAAGAAAAGAAAACTATGCTTTGGATCATTTCGACGCAACGGTTGTCCCCCTCGCCAGTAAGACGAAAAGCGCCCTCTCGTGTGCTCAAATTCGAGAGAGTAGCTCGCAGTGGTATTTACCTGTGTGACTGACACGCGACTACGCCCAGGGCAACGAGGGATGAAACCTGATCGATCGACGCCTTATCCCAACCCCCTCCCCCGCTGCCTGAGACTCACGCTCCCGCGATACAGCGAGAACGAGGTTAGCCCGAATCGTGGGGGGAAAAAAACGTCTACGCACAATGCTGCGGCGAGAGAAAGCGAAGGAAATTTCGTGAAGCGCCAAGTTTCGTTGTAGATTTTTTTGCCACTGTAGCGCGACTTACGAATAGTAATATTCGTATCTACCAATCAGCTGCTTTTCCTTTCGATTTTTGCGATTGAATGTAAGTGGTAAAGAAACGACTGATCGTTTTTTTTTCGCTTTCGTGTGAAAATTTGATAATATTCGACGTAGAGTACGGCGAGACTCGATTCTCACACTACGTTGGTTAGGAATCGATTTCATGACACGTACTCTACATTATCGTCGGACATCTTAGTTTTCTTTTTATTGCCCCGAGAAGGGAGGGCAATAACGAGCGACGAGCAGACTACCGAATGTTCTCAACCATTTCGTGAAAACGAGCAAGCCGGGATCCGGCAAAGGTTATGCCTACGTGCCCCGGAAGTACGGTCGCGTGCCGTCACTCCCACTCTCCTCTTTTTCGTTCGCACGTATGCGTCCGCACGTCGCATGTGGGTATGCGTATGTACAAGGTGATTCACAACTATTAGGCTTCCGTTCTTGAGCATTATAGGGTGTGTCGTTGCGAACCAAACGCTTTGTTTTTATCATATAGATGTGTCGGACTCGAACGCGAATATCTTCGACAGTTTTGCGGCATGACATCGAGCCTGCGTCAACACACTCGGTCATTTTGACCCGCATGGTATTTTGAGTAAAACGCTCACTTTTCCGAAATGGAAAATTTCAATGATTTTTCTTTACGACTTTATTTGATGTTTTCCGAATTTTAATTGTGCAGGCGTATTAAGGGGGAGATAGCTTTAGGCAAGGAAAAAATCCGCTGATTTTCATGATCCTTTTTTTAAAGGACGATTTTTTGAGAGGGTGTTTTGTTACTTTATATTTAACGCGACACATATTGCAATTATTCTTAAGGGGGATATACTTTTAGGCGAGGAAAAAATGGCTGCTTTTCATTTTTTACGGAAAGTTTACTTCACCTTTTTTGGCATCGAGCCTACGTTGACACACTTGGTCATTTTGACCCGCATGTGCTTTTTTTTAGAAAAACACTTCTCCAAAATGGCAAATATTAATTCTTTTTTAAAACGATTTAATTCGACGTTTTCCGAGTTTTAATTATGCAGGCGTATTAAGGGGGAAGATAGCGTTATGCGAGGAAAAAATTGCAGATTTTTATGATTTTTCGAGACTCAGGGTGTTTTATTGCTTCATATTTAACGCGACATATATGGCAGTGATTCTTAAGGGGGAGGAAAAAATCTTAAGGGGGATGGCTGATTATCGCGTTCTTTTAGAGGAAACATTTAATCAACATTTTTTAGACTTAAGGTATGTTTCGTTACGACTTTTGGCTGTTACGTGGCTTTTGTAAAAATTCACCTTTAAAAATGGCGGAGGTATGGTACGATCTTCTGAACTGCATTTTCAAAACTGGCGTGACGTGTAGCTAAAAAACGAATCTACCGATTCTGATAAATTTTCGTAGAAATTTCTCTGACCTTATTGTCTCAAATATGACTGAATGTTTTTGAAAATTAAAAAAGTTTTTTTTTAAATCCAATGTATCCATTTTTTTTCGAAATGGAGCCTATTTTTCAAAAGTAGCCATTTTTGGAAAAATTCAATCATTGGTTCAAAGTGTTCACCATTTCATCGATTTTCAACGTTTCCCACTTTTTCTTCGTTCATATTATGCGTGTGAGTGTTAATGAAAGAAAAATCCTGGTTTTAAAAATAAGATTAATAAAAAAATACCACGTGACAGCCGAAAGTACTAATAAAACATATTCTGAGTCTAAAAAATGGTGAAGAAATCTTTCCCTTCAATGAAAATCACGAAAATCAGCAATTTTTCCAAGCCTAAAGATATCTCCCCCTTAAGCCTGTGTTGACAGACTGGGTCATTGGAACTCGGATGCATTTTTAGTAAAACGTTCATTTTTCCAAAATGGAAATTTTTCAATAATTATTTCAAACGATTTAGTTTGATATTTTTCGAATTTCAATTATGCAGACACATTGAGGAATGTTTGGAGTGATTCCCTGATTTTATTCAATGAAAGCCGACCAAAGGGTCGTTAATGGCAGATGGATGAAGTACTATCCGGGTCAAATTGCCCCAGTGTGTCAAAATCGTGGCCAAGTACGAGGATTTTGCTCGCCACACCACGTGCTTACCAAGGGAAGCCCAGTAGTTGTGAAGGGCTCCAACAGATCAAACCTAACACAGTAGCGACGAAATCGGTCGTTGACTTTGAGACTACGGTAAAGTCTCCATCAGCATATAAAATGCAAGTTCCAACAACACGTGCCCCGAAGAAATGTTTCGTCATTTACAAATCGTGTATCTCGATTAAATTATCGATCATCTAAATAATTCATAGTATCTTTAATATATAGTAACAATTGGGGTGTAGCTGCGCCTCTCATCGACGTTCGACAACTATAGACGTGCTTCCCGGGGTATTACGCTTGTTGATTTCAAGTATACAATTCTCACTTGTAAAGTTGGCGAGAACAGTCGAGATGTTTGTTTTTCTTTTCTTCGTTGCGAGCTTCAAGCCCATGGTCACGTCCAAACGTCAAACGCGATGAAAGTTCCTCCACTCTTACGTGTATCGGTACATAAACATTTTCGCAAAGAGCAAATATCAAACCTGCAAAAATTTACGAGCGCAAAACCAGCCTCGAAATTCGTTGCATTTTTTTTTATCGATTCTTAGTTACGACCCAAATTGAATTATAAAAAGGTTGTTCGGCGAGAAACAATTCCGAGCACTCGAGAACAACGGCGACGAAGTTTGCTGCATTCTTACGCGTTGTCAACGAGGCCAATCCTCTCCATGCTGTCTTTTTCTTATCGTATTGTAATTTTGGCCTTACTTCTCGACACCATTACGTTTCGAGTATCCAATTTGCGCAACCCAAAGACCTGGTCGACTCTTCCTTCGCCAAATCACGTTTACACCCATAGCGCCATGATTCTTACGAGAAAAAAAAAAGAAAAAAAAAAACAAAGCGCGACCTGAATTTGGATCGTGTGTCAACAGGACTGAGAAATTGGTTTTGCCGTTGACCTTTTTCAAGTTTTTATACGGCATTCGACGAGAGAACGACACAACGCCACGCAGCTTTGAGGTCTGACCGTGTCGGACGAATTTAGGTTACGAAGCGTGTCGTTCTCTCGTTGAACGCTCGTTTTTCTCGGCTAATGACGTAAAACGACATTTGGTTGAAAAAAATACCAAATCTACACCCTAAGCGGAGCATTTTGCGATTCGGTGTAACTCTTGGGGAATCAAATAAATGTCTCAGCTCTGTGTATGCTTTTTTTCTCTCGCCAACCGTGAATGATACGAAGTTTGTATCGTTAGGCAACGCGATTTGGGTCAAGAGGGTTCATCGGGTCCCGAACGTGCGTGTCGTAACCGTAATATCCTTTAAGGGGGGAGATACCTTCAGGCGAGGCAAAAATTTGACGATTTTCACGATGTTTTTCTACACGAAGGATTTCTTCACCATTTTTGAGGCTCAGGGTACTTTGATTACTACTTTTTTCATTATTAATATTCAAAAACGGCGGAGGTATGGCACGGCCTTTCAAACTGCATTTTCAAAACTGGCATGACGTGTAGCTTAAAAAACTAATCGGCCGATTTTTATGAAATTTGATGTAAATCTTTTTAACCTTATTGTCTTAAAAATTACCCTAACTGTTCTCGAAATTAAAAAAGAAGTATTTATTGCGCAATGCAGCCATTTTTTTTTCGGAAAATTCAATCTTTTTGTTTCAAAGTGTGCGATGTCATCGACTTTCAACGTTTGTCACTTTTTCTCGGTTCATATTCTGCGTACGAGTGTCAAAGAAAAATCTCCGTTGATTTGTTTTTAAAGATTAATTAAAAAGTGGAATACGGTGGGAAATGTAATAAGAGGCAAGACCCCGTAAAATGGAATCGACAATTACGGCCTTAGGTGTGTACAAAATCATGTGCGAATTTAACAATTTTTTTTCGCATGAAAAAGTCATTCACTCATAAAATTCATTACATGTATATTCAGTATGAATATCGAGCTGTTAGAAAAATATATATATATATTTTCGATGTACAAAATGGCCGAGTACTCGAAACTTCTCGAAACAGCTTTTTTCCAATTGGCGTGAAAAACAACTTCAACAATATTCACTCGATTTACTTCAAATTTAAAAGTTATGTTCCTAATTGCATTTCGCAGAGAAGTACGTACGTAATTTCTGATTAATCGAAAACTTTTCATTTTATGAGCAGTTTATGAGCAGTTATAACGAAATGTTTCACTGAAAATTCATTTCTTAAGTTCAAATATCCACGACTTTTGAATAAAACAATATTTTTGAAATTCCGTACGTACTTCTCTACACGGAGAGAAAGAAATCGTTGAATGTGCAAAATGTATTTAAAGATACATTTTGTTAAACCAACTGAATTTTGGATGGATGAACGAATTTTTTTTTCAGTTTACGTATTCTAATTTAGGTTGACGAGAATTTTTGTTTTTTGTTCTAGGTAAAAAATTGTGGGTGTTAAATGTAACGCCGCAGAGCGCCTAAAAAAAGATAAAAAAATATAAGTAGACGGCCATTTTGTACGACGAAAAAAAAATTCTAAGAACTTGATATTCATACTAAATAGACCCGTAATTAATTTTATGAGTGAATCACTTTTTCGTACGAAAAAAATTGTTAAATACGCACACGATTTTATACCCGTTACTGTGGCCAAAGGCCTTTAAAAAAAAACACATACCTTAAGTCTAAAAATGGTTTAGAAATCTTCGAAAAAAATCATAATAATCAGCCATTTTGTCCTCGCCTAAAGGTCTCACCTTTAGGCGACACATTAAGGGGTTTTCTCACTTCAGACGCTAAAAAGGCTGTCTCCGTGACTCATTTTATACGTTTATATTATAGATGTTGATATAAAAGTTGTTACCCTTAATGAATACACTTTCGAAATACATTAAAAAAAATATGTATGTATTTATGTAACCCAAACAAACTTTAACCGCGTTTTTCTCGAAACAACGTTTTTCGACGGCTTGTTGATAATCTTCGAAACTACTGAACCGATTCTTACGAAATTTTAACCACATATTCTTTACAGCTTTAGCTATGGCGCGTATCAAGGATTTTAAAAAATTTTGATCTTTACTATTTTTTTGTTGCCAAAAACGGTGAAATAAACACGTTTTTTTTTGTTTTTTATTTCGAAAAATGTCCGCCATTTTGTTATTTCTGCAAACGTGAAAAATCTAAAATCGTTTGATTTTTGTTTCGGATGATCCATCTCCGAGATTTCATCAACAGCGCAGACCTACAATTTTTTAGGACATTCTTTTAACTACCATTTTCGTCTTAAGGGAGCTTTCCAGTGTGAAATTTTCAAAAAATCGATTTTTTTTTTTTGCTTTATCGAATAGTATACACTCTTCCGAATATTCCCTGAAATTTTCATGCCGAAATTCAGATTATTTCGGTTACTGTACAGCATTTCTTGGAAGAAGGCAACGGAGCGCTACAGCTACAGCGAAACTTTGAACGCGTTTTTCTCGAAACAGCATTTTTCAAAACGGTGTCCAACTTGGAGGGCAGAGTTTTAAAGCTATCGAGTTGAATTTTTTACACAATATTCTTAACGTCATTGTTTATCGTGCTATGGAAGCTTTTTTTTACATCTTCCTATTTTTTTGTAAAAAAAAACTGCCAAAAAAATGCTAAAATCGATACTTTTTGTTCAAACCGGCGCCATTTTTGCAAAAAAAAAAAAAAAAGCCTCCATAGCACGAAAGCCAATTATATACCGATCAATAATCTTTTTGTGTTTTTTGTTTCAGATCAAAATTGTGACCCCCAACGTGGACACCACATCCAAGTGCATTTTCTGCAACAATTGTTTCATCATTTTTATAGATATCAATTAATTAATAAATCGATCTTTAAAAAATTGTTTTGTATTCTTCAATACCCAATTAATATACACAAAAAAACCAGACCGATTAGATTATTTTTTCTTTAAAAAAAAAAATCGCGAAAAACAGCGATTTTTCGGGCTGTCACACTGGAAAGCTTCCTTAAATAAATACATCGTTTCAAATTATTTATTTCGAAAGAGTATTTATCAAGTGTGACAACTTTTATATCAATATCTATAATATAAACCCATAAAAAAAATGCACGAAAATATCCGTTTTTAGTGTGTGAAGTGAGAAGGCCCCTCTAGAATTATTGCAATGCACGACGCGTTGGATATTCGATCGCTTCTTTCTCTTTGTCGTTCCTTATTGTTTCGTGCTCTTTCGTTTGAAATGTAATCGCAGCAAGGGCGGTATATGACAAAGTGCGATTGGCCCTGACAGCGATAAACAGTTGGATAATTCGCCGATTGAGCAGCACAGTAGGGCGGAACATATTTCTGTCTCTTTTCGCCGAGTCCCCGCGCCGAAATTGCGCGATTTTTTGTCTTTTGGCGCGTGGGCCGTGTTTCTCGAACAGTGCGTATCTCTCAATCGAGTCTCGTAGAAAAATCGTTTTGCACACGTGTATAAAAAACCGTTGTAAGTGTATAGGAAGAGGGGGTTCCACTCGTACGAGTGAAGCCCTCCAATCAAGTCTCTACGCCCTAAATATCCCAATCTCCGAAACATTTATATACTTCTTATACGATTAATAGACATTTCATTGTCGAAGGTGCACGTTCCCGATAGAAATTCCTCCCTCTCGCGGGCACGGCGCTTGTTCGCTCGCGAGCGACGATAATCGAATTCCTTCACGTTTACGCGTTGACGCGTCGTTGCTTCTTTCACTGTTGTTTGACGTTTGTTCTCTTGGTGCACAAGCGCTCCTCCGTTCGTCTCTCGGTCAATCGTCTTTTGGCTTCGCTTCGGTCTCTTGTTGGCTACCCTCGTCCTCCTCGTCCGAATAATTTGTCGGTGCTTCGCCGGGCTTCAAGAGTTTACCGACGTAGTCGTACTTCTCTGTTGGCGCGAAGAAAACAAAAACGTTTAAACAACACGAATCGTTGCGATGGGTAGCGGGCACAAGGTTCCAGCCGGCTCGCGTGACTTTCGACACGAAAAGTATTCGATATTCGGGAATGCAAAGAGACACGCGGGTTTTTTCTTTTTTCGCTCGACGTTGCGTGAACTTTAACCAGCCGTTTTTGTTTAGTGCTCGTACAGCACGATCGCGTCGGCGGTGGCATGCTTATTGTGAAGCGATAGGGATAACTTAATGGGTTACCCCCACTTGCGATTTTGAAAAAATCGTTTTTTTGATTGCCTTTTTTTGAAGTATAAGGATCTGAGAATATGTCCTGAAAATTTCAAGTCGATCCGAACAAAATTGACTGAGATATGAGCGTTGAAAGAGAAGAATCCGTGAATTCAAGAACTGAAATTGAAACTTTAAACGCGTTTTTCTCAAAATGGCATTTCTGAAGTCGCTGACCAAGATTACTCGAACACTAATGAACCGATCTTCTTGAAATTTTGCAGGCTTATTTAATACATAAAAATGTAGTCTTTAATCGTTCGATTTTTTTTTTCGAAAAAAATGGCCGTTTTATAGCCAAAAAACGGCCGTTTTTTTTCGTTAAAATCGAACCATTAACTTTGACTGTCCGCCATTTTGTGAAAAATGAATATTTTTTAAAATCCTTCGATTAAAGACTAGTTTATACTTATATTTGACTAAATCCATCCGCATTTTTTTTTCAGATGATCCACTTCGCCGCAATGTTGGTCACCGCAAACCGTGTATATAAAAACATTATTTCATTGACGGCCATTTGCCACTAAACAATGTAATATTTTTCAATAAAAAAATTACTGAAAGTTCTTCAAGATGTGCTCTTTAAGATGGTATATTGATCGATTAAAAAAGTTTTGTAGTTTTCTTTAAAAAAATTCATGAAAAAGGCCCTTTTTTTGCGCTACAAGTGGGGGTAACGCGTTAAGGGGTTATATACAGTTAAAATTGTCGAAAAATCAATTAAGGGAGCTTTCCAGTGTGAAATTTTCAAAAAATCGATTTTTTTTTTTTTTGCTTTATCGAATAGTATACACTCTTCCGAATATTCCCTGAAATTTTCATGCCGAAATTCAGATTATTTCGGTTACTGTACAGCATTTCTTGGAAGAAGGCAACGGAGCGCTACAGCTACAGCGAAACTTTGAACGCGTTTTTCTCGAAACAGCATTTTTCAAAACGGTGTCCAACTTGGAGGGCAGAGTTTTAAAGCTATCGAGTTGAATTTTTAACACAATATTCTTAACGTCATTGTTTATCGTGCTATGGAAGCTTTTTTTTTTTTTGACAGCTTCCTATTTTTTTGTAAAAAAAACTGCCAAAAAAAATGCTAAAATCGATACTTTTTGTTCAAACCAGCGCCATTTTTGCAAAAAAAAAAAAAAAAGGCTCCATAGCACGAAAGCCAATTATATACCGATCAATAATCTTTTTGTGTTTTTTGTTTCAGATCAAAATTGTGACCCCCAACGTGGACACCACATCCAAGTGCATTTTCTGCAACAATTGTTTCATCATTTTTATAGATATTAATTAATAAATAAATCGATCTTTAAAAAATTGTTTTGTATTCTTCAATACCCAATTAATATACAAAAAAAAAAAAACCAGACCGATTAGATTATTTTTTCTTTAAAAAAAAAAATCGCGAAAAACAGCGATTTTTCGGGCTGTCACACTGGAAAGCTTCCTTAAAAAAAAAATCGCAATGTACATATATTCAAGTACACACACAGAAAACTTCTTATCACTCCGGCGAATATTCTCGAAGTTACACGCACACTTTTAACGACGCGTCAGACTAAATGCAAAGTGCTTTTGAAACTTCAAACGCGTTTATCTCAAAACTGTGTTTTTAAAGTCGGTGAGCAAGATTTCTCGGAAGCGGCTGAACCGATCAGTCTCAAATTTTAACGCAATCTTTTCACGTATATTTTTCAGTAATTGATCGAAGGTTTTTTCTCACCGATCAATATTTTCCATTTTATAAATAGTTTAAGGATGTTGAGTTCCAAATCGCAAATGATAATAAAATTCTGAAAATTTGGTACGTTTTTGTATGAAGTATTTCAGAGGTCGTGCAAAAAATTTCATAACGATTAAGACGCTATTTATTGAACAATTAACATTAACATGTTTCGTAGAGACTCGACATCCTTAAGGCCTAAATTTGTGTCAAAAATCGATGGTTTTTTGAGAAGCCGCCGTTTTGTCAAAAATTGTTATTTTGCTTATTTCTTCGACCAATTACAGGATAATCCATTATATCAACGAAATATTTTTGTTTTTTTTTTTTCATTTTGGATGATCCAGATCAGCTGTAGCAGCTTTCAAAGTAATTACTTTTGAAAATAAGAAATGTTGAAATACAGCTAAAAGTTACCGCAATACGTGTACAAATTTTTACGTCGATAGATACAAAGGTCTTCTGAAGAAAAATTCTTGAAATATCGATCTTTTTGGGCCTCCCGACTGTACATAACCTCTCAAGGACAACGTTCGAGCTTATTCCCCCGTTCCACGCGCGACGCATCGCGTTGCGAATAATTTCGCGACGATAGAGGCCGAAAGACGATTTAACGATCGTCTCTTTCGTCTTGCCTTTGAACTGCTCTTCCCACTCGAGGACGGAGCTCATTTCGGTTGTGTTCAAATCGCTGAGATCGTCGTACTCGTCCTTCCCGGGAGAAACGGAAAAGGTAGCGAGACCCCGACTCGCATCACGTCCAGCGAATGCAGCGTAGGGTCCGTCTGCAAAATAAAAAAAAAAACATTCGCCTTTTTTTTACCGAATCAAACAACGAAGAAAAAAAAGAAAGAAAAAAATAGCCTTCGTATTTTTTCACTCGGCCAATGGTCGTGAAAGAAATAATTAATTCCGCGATGGTTTCGTCGCGTTTCAAGCATCTCCGTGCGAATTTATCTATCGTCTCGAGTCCCGTGATAATTCGCGTCCCACGGATCGCCCCGTGAATCGTAGATAAGATAGCGCGGAGAAGAGCAGATTATTCGTCAACAATGGAGACAGCGAGGAAAAGCCTTTGTCATCGGGTACGTCGAGTCCCACGTATCATCGAATACCAGTGGCATTGAGCAACGAACGCGAAGGCGCGAACCAATTGATCCGTGAAATTGATCCGAGGGGTCGGCAAAAATTTCAAGGTTAAGTCGCTCTACTCGATCGCTCGGCTGACAAATCGGCCTGCGCCACTAGCCTACGAGCTGCGTTACGTCACAAGCGTGTGTCTTTCGACCAACTGCGAATACGCGCTGTACCACGGCCAAAGAGCCTCTCTCTTTTATCTCCTCCTTTCGTTGCCCTCGAGAGACTTTCGACGCGAATGTTTTTTTCCGTCGTTTCTACATCTGAAATGTCATCGTCGCGAATAATTCGCGCGCATTCGCGATCCCGGTGGATGGGAAATTGCGAGGAACAAAATGTTAAAAAAGAAAGTAAAAAAAAAACACAACAACGACACGAGAGATACGCGAGCATATTTATTTTTGTGCTGCGGAGAAGTCCGATATGAGCGTGCAAGGCGTGTCGTGCTGATGGCGTCATCGTGCGTCCAACGCCATCGAACCTCGTCCCGAACAATTGTCTCGAGTATCGCAAAGAAAGAGGCAAAATCGGCGGTTTGCGAAATTTTTGCGTGGGTATGGTAATGTCGGTCGCTCGGTCGGTAAAGAAACATGCTTCTTTTGGTATAGGGCGGATGCACGCGATTTCACGCGGAAGTTCGCTTCGTCGGGATTTTCGGATAAAACGCGAGTTATTTATTGTTAATTAAATGAATTGATTCAAATTAATGAAAAATAAATTAAATAACTAATGATATAATAATTTAATAATAAATCTTAATGATTAATATATGATAATTAATATCAATTATTATTAATAAACCATAATTTTAATAACAACATTAATCATTGTTAATATTATTATTAATTGAAATAAAACGATTATTTATCAAATAATGCAATAATTAAACAGTGAAGCATTTTGATTATTATTAACAATCAAAATGACAATTTGTTCGAATATTATATCATTATTATCAAAGAATACAATAATTAGATAATAAATGATATTAATTGTTATAAATAATCAAAATGATTATTGTTCATTGGATGATTATATTATTGATATTAAATAACATATTAATTCAATGATTAAGCATTTTAAATATTATTAACAATAAAAATTATGATTTGTTAAAATATATAATTATTATCAAAGAATACAATTAAATAATAATTTATATTAATTGTTATTAATAATCAAAATTATTATTACATTATTATATTATTGTCAGGAAATAATATAATACTTGAATAACGAAGCATTTTGATTATTATTAAAATTGAATGTTATTGTTTAATCGCTATATTATTATCACCAAATGGTATAATAATTAAATAATAAATCATTTCAATTGTTATTAATAACTAAATACATTATAATGATAAAAATTACATAAATAATACCAGTAGGTAGTATCGAGTTTTATTTGCACAACTTTTTGCAAAGCTTTTTACAAAACATTAATATTTCACATACATACTTTTCACTTATTCGTAAACAATAAAAGTAACGAAATTAAAATTGTTATTTTAGGAAAAGAAAGTTTACGAATATATTTAAAAAAGTATCCTTCGATCGCAATTTCAAGTCGCGCAATGATCGATCGAGCGACGAGGCCTCGTAAAAAGTCAAACGGCTCGCGGTAATATTGCATAGATCCACAAGCCTGCCGTTCTCATGAGATATTCAAACGATACTCCGTGAAAGGTTCGCGATATAAGCAACGCCGTGTTGCATGCTCGCGGCCGATTATCGAACTTTCCGTTACGAGCGAAAGAAAACCCTAAGATCCCGAGTAAGTTTTTGGCTCTGTCGTTTTTCAACGTTTCACTCGTTGACGCGCGAAAAATGAATTTTCCCTTGAGCGATAACGCGCAACGGACTTCGACCCGGCAATTAGAAGCAAAGTCTATCTCCAGAGGATACATTTTTTTTGTTTTTATTAAAATTACCGCCGATGCGTCGCGGAAGAACGCGCCGCGCCGTTAATTCTTGCAGGCCTCGAAATTCAATGCCGAGGCAACTCTGGCGAGCGTTCGCTCAAATTCTACAAGTCATGCGCGTTTTTGCAACGCGCAAGCGTGCGTTAGGGGTCGCTTCCTCCGGCGGTATGGGAACATCTGCGGCACGAATTATTCGACGTATAGAACTCTCGGCGAGAGTTTTCCGCACGTGGCAGCGTTTGTAATGGAGGTTGGACTGTCGGAGCATTTTCCATTACCGGTATTGTTTCGATACCAACGAGTTGTAACACCGGAATACCGTTGTTTCGATACTTTCCGGTATTTATGGGAAACCTCGAATAAACGTTCGAAGTTTCAAAGGGAAGATGCAAGTTGTAGAAGTAATAGTGTATGGCTGAGTGAAACCGCAGTATTTATTCAAAATCACAGTCTTCATTGAGATTTTTACATTTATTATAAATACATTTCCAAACGTGCTCTGCTATGTTCTTGAATATATTCAAGCCCAACGTAGAATAAATGAACAAAAAAGGAACTTTGTGCAAAAGCATGAAACAAGCTAAATAAAAATTAGGAAGTTTTATGCACGTCAGCGTAGTAGTAGATAGCGGAATGCGAACAAATGGCATAGCTTGTGACAGGCAGGCAACAGCATGATCACTTTAATTAACGAAATTGCGATTGTTGATACAATGACCGGAAAAAAACAGCGCATCGGAAGTTTCGTCTTTCAGAGACGACCTAACCTTGTTGCGGGTGTAAGCCGCGGAAGAAAAGGCCTCATTCCACACTGGTGGATAAATAAGTGTACACTTGGGGGGGGGGGGGGCGCAAGGTGGGGATCGATTAGGGATGTGAAGTGGAGAAAATGGTGGGGAATGTAATAAGGGGAAGTACCCCGTACATGAAAGCCACAACAAGCGGAAGCGTTCGCTGTAGCAGAGTAAAAAAAAAGTTTACACTTCGGAAATATTTAATGTAGGTAATCACATTTCAAAGCTGTTAAACGTAATTTAAAAAAAAACAAGTAAAAGTAACTTAAACCTATATAATAATTGTAATGAAATTTTCATTTTTTTTCAACTCTCGTATCGAAATATCGGTATTATTCGAGTCCAATATCGGTTTTTCAATATCGGATTTTTGGTCCAAAGTTCCGGTTTTTCGATATTATCGGAATCCAGCATCGTTATTATTCCAATAAGGTGGCTATCATTTTGTTTTCCGTTGCAAATTTCAAAGCCGTCAACGGGCTACGTTCATCGTCTTGAATTTGCTTCGTTGGAACGCAACGAAAATTCATTCTTTTTACTCATAAAATGTCTCTTTGGTCGATTTAGGCTATAAATATAATTCCAACGTTTTTACACATTTTTATCACCGATTTACGTTCCCAAGTTGCAAAAAAAAATCGAATGACAATAAAGATGAAGAAATTAGAAAAAAAAACAAAAACATTGCATTTGAACGATGCAAACGTCATACCTAGGTGGGTCAAAAAATTGCATTCTCCAAAGATATTTTTGGTAATTCTTTCGATAAGTGACATTTTCCCTAAAAATGAGACTAACATTTTTCTTCTGCTACTTTCTCATTTATTGGGTTTTTAAAAATTATATTCAGTCGGGGAAGGCTGATATTTTTCATTAACAATTTTTTTACGAGCAAAAAATGTTAAAAACAATCTCGAATTTTTCAAAAACCCAAACAAACCCAATATAGGCGTCGAAATGTTCAAAAATTCCCTATTTCATCACGAGTTTCCGCGAACTTCAAAAACCCCATAACTTTTTATGGGGGGGGGGGGGGGGGGTTATCTTCCTCCGACTGAATATCGTAATTTATAACCTAAAAACTGAGAAAATAGGAAAAACATATAATTTTAGGTTAATTTTTCGGAAAAGTCACTGATTTAAAGAATTACCACATTTTTATTCAATAGTATCGCCTTTCAGCTATATTCGCTGAAAATTTCATCGAAATATTCCTCGAATTGAATGAGCTACGGCTTCTAACGGTCGGCCGGGCGAGCGAGAGCAGCACCGTACTGTTTCAAAAGCCGGTGGAAATATCTCGAGAACCACTTGATGGATTGTTTCCAAGTTCACAGGAGATGCGACGAGAAACACTTAAGGTAGTACGAGCGCGCGATCTTCATTTCTATAGATTTTGTTCAAATTTTAACCAGACATTGTTCATCTCATCATGCATGTTTGAGTGAAATGTCAGAACAGTCGACTATTTAGATTGGGAGATAATGGGTTCTAAAATTGCAACTTTTAAGGATGTCGAGTCCCAAATCGCAAATGATGATAAAATTCTGAAAATTTCGTATGTTTTTGTATGAAGTGTTTCAGAGGTCGTGTAAAAATTTCACGACAATTAGGAAGCTCGTTATTGAACAATTAACATTCACAAATTAAATGTTGTTTTATGGAAACTGATGTAACTTTGCAATAAGTTTTTTTTTTTGACCTCTCAATTTTATAATATCTACAATATACTGAAAGCAACGGAAACAAAACGAAGTTTATTGATAAATTTTTTTTTATTTCTTTTAAAAATTGTTCTTAACAAAATGTTAATTTTTTGATAACGAGCTTCCTAATCGTCGTGAAATTTTAACACGACCTCTTAAATACTTCATACAAAAACATACCAAATTTTCCGAATTTTCTTATCATTTTTTATTTCAACCCTTAAGGAGGGTGAAGTAATGATGATAGAATTCTGAAAATTTGGTATGTTTTTACATGAAGTATTCAGGAGGTCGTGTAAAAATTTCATGACGATTAAGAAGCTATTTATTGAACAATTAACATTAACATGTTTCATAGGGACTCAACATCCTTAACACTGCAGCGTCTGCATTGAAATTTAGACAGAATAATTTTCCGTAAAAAATATTTGTCCCCTATAATAAGAAATATGGCAACACCGCGGAACATTATTGTTCAATATTTCGAGAAAAAAATAATTATCGTGTTCCCAAAGTTAAAAATTTTGTCATAAGAAAATATTTGCATTATAAATATGAATATTTCATATTGTTTATGTTATCTTTATTAACAAATAAAAGTGTTGGTTTATTAATAACTAATAAGAAACTTTGTTCGATTAAAAATTACTTCCAAATAAAAATTTGTGCTGCAGTATTATTTTAAATATGGCGCGCAAACTCACGTCATTGGATACGTGGAACGATGCAGTGTTGCCATGTTTTTTTTTTTTTGATTATAGGGAACAAATATTTTTTACGGAAAAATAATCTGTCGAAATTTCGATGCAGGCCCTGCAGTGTTGAAAGTTGCAATTTTAAAACCCATTATCTCCTAATCTAAATAGTCGACTGCTCAGAAATTTCACTCAACATGCATGATGATATGAACAATGTCTGGTTAAAATTTGAACAAAATCTATAGAAATCAAGATTGCGCGCTCGTACTACCTTAAGGGTCGTTGACGGTCTCACTTTTTTAACATCGATCTCCATTTTTCAATAGTTACGTAAAAATGACGACTTTTTTCGTAGATTTTCAACGCTCGAGTTTCAATAAATCGTCGCGTTGTTAAAAAAAAAATGGTAAGAAAAATCGACGATCGTCAACGACTCGTATTTATCGTTAACTCGAATAACCCGTTTGGTTTTTGGATTTCGGATGGGCCGTTTGAGCTGGAGAGTGTCGACCGCCAAACGTGGCGAAAAATGTTTCATCATCTGTCGGCGGCCATGTTTTTGTTAACCTTCGTTTTAAAAATTGCGTTTCTTCGTTACGAATCGTTTTCCCGATTTTTTTCTCGAAATTTCGGCATTTTTTGGACCCCTAGGTAGCCCCTTAAACCCAGAAAGTTTCTTGTTTACAATAACGCGAGGGGGGGGCGACACTAGCAAGTACCACGTTATCCGATTTCCGACGAAAGGAGTCGCCCGAATTTTCGCACTTGCCCGACCCCCCGGAGGAGCGAAAAAAAGAACGTCCAAAATCGCAAAGCCAAAGTCTACGTGGTAATGACGACGCGCGTGTCACCGGCACAGCGCGCGTTTCGCAAGTGCGGTTCGTATCGTCGCGAATTGATTAGGTCGTACAATTGGGCGAGAACGAGTACTGTGGAGTTACAAAGAGCTTCGGGAGGGTGTACTTCGTTCGGTACAACGCGACAATCGCGTGATTTCTCGCCACACGTCCAGAGCCGTATATAGATGCAGGCTTGCGAGCCGGGGAAGGGGAAGTAGCGTTTCCTCGTTAAAAAAAAAAACTACGCAGTCACGAGCAGTGGGAGTGAAAAAAAACGTCCGTCATTAGCTCGCGCCTAAATTCACCATTATTTTCGACAAAGTAATCAGCGCACGATGACAAACGTTATTTGCGAAAAATTTTCTCACCGGGTCCGTAAAATCTGGCTCCCTTGGTGGCATCGTAAACGCTGCCGTTGACGGCAACGAGGATACGTCCGTCGACTCCTCTGCCGTCGTACTTTTTCAATTCGTTGACGGTAAAGTCGCGCCTCAGTTTCGGCAATTCCTTCGCGACAGGTGCTGGCTTTTCGGCGCTCGTTTTACTCCGGAATATTTCGTAAACGAGAAAAACTATGAGGCCAAGGAGGGCGAGATTGACGGGACTTTTGACGACCTCGCCGACGAAACTCGTCAGGATATTTTGCAATTTGTCGGGGGAATTTTCGATCTCGGGAACCGGCTGCGCGTCCCCGTGTTCGGCCATCTTGACCACTGATTTCTTGACACCGCGTCTTTCCTTCGATATTCCCAAGCGTTCTTTTCTCTCCCCGATGTGTCTTATTTGTCGCGCAAGACAGACACGAGGGACGAAAAAAAAAAAAAAAAAAAAAAGCGCACACTCACGAACACGCGCTTACAGTTGGGACGTGCGGCGTCGTCGCGTCGTCGTCGTCGTTGTCGGCGGCACACAACCTCAACGGGTGGACGCGCACGGAGTATCATCGGCTGGCGCCGGATCGCACACATCAGTCCTCGTACGTGAATTCCTTCTCACCCCCACTCCGGCCACGACTGTGGCGGCGACCAGCGGCCGAACGATATAACACAGCGGTAATAAGAATCATAATACGTAAAAACGTGCAAGACTGTGAGAAAAGCGCCGATGCATTTGGGGCGATTGCCCAGGCGTTGCGAGATCGAGCGCGCGAAATACAAAATTCTCAAAGAGGTTTTATCGTTAAGGCGTTACTCCCACTTGTAGCGCAAAAAAGGCCTTTTTCATGAATTTCTTTGAAGAAAACTACAAAACTTTTTTAATCGATCATTATACCATCTTAAAGAACACATCTTGAAGAACTTTCAGTAATTTTTTTATTGAAAAATATTACATTGTTTAGTGGCAAATGGCCGTCAATGAAGTAACTTTTTTATATACACGGTTTGCGGTGACCAACATTGCGGCGAAGTGGATCATTTGAAAAAAAAAATGCGGATGGATTTAGTCAAATATAAGTATGAACTAGTCTTTAAACGAAGGATTTTAAAAAATATTCATTTTTCACAAAATGGCGGTCAGTCAAAGTTAATGGTTCGATTTTAACGAAAAAAATCGGCCGTTTTTTGGCTATAAAACGGCCATTTTTTTTCGAAAAAAAAATCGAACGATTAAAGACTACATTTTTATGTATTAAATAAGCCTGCAAAATTTCAAGATGATCGGTTCATTAGTGTTCGAGTAATCTTGGTCACCGACTTCAGAAATGCCATTTTGAGAAAAACGCGTTTAAAGTTTCAATTTCAGTTCTTCAATTCACGGATGCTTCTCTTTCAACGCTCATATCTCAGTCAATCTTGTTCGGATCGACTTGAAATTTTCGGGACATATTCTCAGATACTTATACTTCAAAAAAATGCAATAAAAAAAATCGTTTTTTTTTCAAAATCGCAAGTGGGGGTAACCCCTTAAGCTCGTCCTATCGCTTCACACTAGTCATACCACTGATCATACTTGAGACCAGTACAATTTATATTTTCAACATATGCAAAAAACAAATATGTAACAACTAAAATTTTCCATTTGTAAACTGTGTAATCAATGTTCACAATTAGAAAAATGAAAAAATAGCTATTCCAACGATTCGCATAGTATTTCTAGGTGTGATATTTGGCAACATTGGTTCTATCTCCGTCTCTTTTTACTCATTCGGCGAGTTTAACCTCCATGCTTTTCAACGTCGCTCTGTCAAAACAATCTCAGGTGCGGGAAATGTAAAGCATTGTATTTGGGCCACGACTGGTAAAAAAGCGTGGAAAATTTGTGTCGGCGAAGTATGTTGTTAAAAAATGAAATATGTGTGGAAATTTGAATGAGTGAGATGAGGTTACGACTACAGTCAGCTGTTGCCTTGCTGTCGCGTCTCCTTATCGTAGCAAGTGGTAATAAATCCAATACCGAAAGTTCAAATTAAACTCGATATTACATGAAAATCAGGTCAATAAACGTATTTTTTTTCTGAGAGCATTGGATTACTACAAGCGTTAAGTATGTAAATCTGATTATTTTTAAGAATCTGACGGATTCTCACTATCGTATACACTTTTGTAGCGACCGGAAATTGGGTTTTTGTACGTCGTCTCGGGATTCCTTCACACAAGTACGCAATTTTTATATATTTTTTTCTCAGCAATAAGGTCGATAACCGACCCTGAAATTTTACAGAGATGATTATTAATATATTTAGTGAAGCTCGTAAAAATTATGAAAGTCCTATGAATTGAAGCCTATCGATAGGACTACCTTAAAGATTATTAATTTGGAATTTGGACACGAGCCGTGTGATTTATTTAAGCCTGGACGAGGCATCCCATTTATGGTGGCTTCTACGGAGCATGTGGGGTCCGTGCAGACCCCACGAGTCTTCTTGCTCTAGATCGCTTCCCATAAACAGAAATTGGATTTATGTGGGATGTCTCTTCGATTTTTTTTTTTTTTACTAAGGAAGAGAATCTTGTGTAATTGAGTCAATTTTGAAAAACCGAAAGTCGTGGAAAAGTACTTTAAACGAAAAAAATATCCAAAAATGACTTTTTTCAAACATAAACATCTCATCTTTTATTTCCAATCAACCGAGTGAATAAAATCAAACGGGGTTTTGAAACGGACACAATATACTATCAGAAAAAAACTTACCAATTTCTGGAGATTCGGAAATGGGTTGAGTTAAGGATAATTCAGTAAAAGAATTTTCTTGCAAGTAATATCGATGAAGATTTATTCGTATTCGTTCGAACCCGAAAAAGCCGTTTACTATTTCAGGAGCGTACTTTGATACGGCCCCCGCATGCTCCTTATAGGGTTAAAGAGGTTGGAGCGGTCCAGTTGAGTCAAATGACCGTTTATGAATTTTCTTTTTAAGGAACCTCGAAAAATGCACACGTGGTATAGATTTATTCTGTAGATGCCAATTTTTCATAAAATATATCATTAAAATGCAAAATTGGACATTTGTATACTTTCATTACGTAAATAAGGTAAAACATTTGTGTTACTAGGTTAAAGAATAACGTTATCGACGATTAGCGTATTTTAACCGTCGAAAAAAAACTCGCAAAAGGCAGCTATTTTTCGACCCGTTATACTGTGATGATTACTCAATTTTTTTTTAAACTACTTTTCGGGTCGTCAGGATAGCCTCCCCGTTAACTTGGAATGCGGAAAAGTTATGTTCAGGGTGCTAGCGCTCGATGGGGCTCTCCTCGAGTATTGTAATATTATCGACCAACTCTTCGCAGAGCCAAAGGAGGTACAATCACTTCCACGGGGTCAAAAAAGAGTCTAAATTTTTTTTACCCACAGCTGCTCTGATTGATGTTTACTTATGTTGATTATTCGTATTATCGATTACAGTGTGCCGAATGTTATGGTAAACGATGTATTTATTGCGCGTGAACAAATAAAAACTCAAAAATTAGATTGTCAACGACTCGGTAGTGATCTTCGTAATATTAACGTAATAAAATTCAAGCCTATTAAAATAGGCTTGAATGACCTCAGTGGAATTAACACGATAGGCAGAATATAATTATACGTATTATTCATACGTGATAAATGATAAAATTCCATAAATTGTTGTTTGCATATTTTGTGGCGGCTTCTATTCAAATTAATTTCAAAACAAAGCTAGGTTATGTTCGCCAAACGCATCAGCTGTTACTCGCGACGTTGCTAAGTCTGTGGCTGCTATTTCGTCGTTCTGACCATTTTCAACCGGAAATTGAAACTTTCTTGTAATGCAGTGCTTCAACTACACGGTGAAGATTGATTTTCTTATTTTTTACAATATCTATTATGTCTAATCTATCGAATTTCAGTTTGCCAACGGGTTTAGTTGGATACGTGAGCAGAAAAGCCACGATCACCGCACTTCCGGTTGACCGTCTCCATAAGACGACGTGCCTCGGTGACTCAAAGTGCTCGACTGTGCAGTTTTATTGCGAAAAAACTAAACGGTCCAAAAATCGATTCATTTCTTTAAAAGTGCGGCATTTTTCCAAATTTGATAAAAGACGAATCCCTACGTAGTCCCATAGCTAATAATATTTACATTATAATCTTTTTTGGTTTTTGTTCCACGTTTTATACTTTACGAGAAAATCGTCCTCCCGTGAAGCTATTCGTAAAAAAAAAAGACGTTTTTCAAAATGGCCTCTGTCGCCGCCATTTTGTATGAAAATTATGATAACATTTTTATTAATACTTCAAAATGTGTTAAATAAACCCTCGCAAAAGAGATCCTATTCCTTCTTTCATACTCCCAAGATAAATTGTCAAAGTTAGTCCTTATTTTCTGGCGCTAACGTGGTGTTATCCCTTAGTTACGTACAAAAACAATCTAACCTAAGCCCTGAGACGTATTCAACATTAGGCTTACGGCGGCCGTTCGGATAAACTTCCGAAAAGCTGTTACCTCCGATTTGGCTGAAATTTGGTACAGATGTTCCGTTTAATATGTAAAGCCATCCCTCAAAGCAATTTTTCGCGAATTCCAATGATTCACGAGAAATCGAATTGTAAAGTTTATTTTTTAGCCCGCACGAGTATATCTACATCGCACGGCCGATCGATACCCCCACTCCTCCGACTTCACTGGTGGCTAGCGTGCCGCGCTCACCCCTGCAAGTATATCTGTAATGCAGGCATAACCGAAACAAACCGAAAAAAAAACAACAAACCCAAGCAACTTCGATATCTCGTAAACTATTGGAATGCGCGAAAAATCCCTTTGGGGGATGACTTCGTATATCAAATGGAACATCTGTACCAAATTTCAGCCAAATCGGAGGTAACAGCTATTCGGAAGGACAGCCGGCTCTCAGACGTTTCACCAAAAAAATTTCAGAAACTACTGGTTTTCCTTGTCTAAGCAATTTATGCCAAAATCCAATGAATTCATTATCCGGCTTGAATAATTCGTGATGCCAGGCGTCCAAATTTCCGCAAACCGTACACCCCACACGAGCCGTGTAAAAATATATTGAAACGGCGAAGAGTCATATCTGGTTATCGGCTTTTGCGTCTTAAGTTTCGCCACCTGAGTCATGCTACGTCAGCTCGATGATATACGGACGTCATCGCGAGCTATATTCTTCGCAATATCGCTCGAGCGAACGGGCCGGCTACGTTTCAATGGGATACACGGGCGCCACAGGTGTGGGGAAGCATTCGAGCTTCGATAGTTACATCTTTTCGAATCTCCGTATTTGATCAGCCGGATTATATCCTCGTCTCTATTATCGCGCATTATTCGTGCCTCGAGCTGTTACGGTTCGAGATTCGTCATTTATTCCAATGAGCTTGCACGGCTGGCCTTGACCGGTAGATACAGATGGCACTGGTAATGGCGATTGTACACTTTGCGTTCGCTCTATCCCTCTCCTTTCCTGCATACACGTGCCCGCGCAGAGCCACGCGTGTGTGGATACTCTTATATCGTACTTCGCGAGGAAAAGCGAACGTTGCTGTCTCAACCGAAACACTGGCGTGCGTTGTGCCGAATTGGACGGTTTCGTTGTACATTTTCAGAAACAAAACGGCTCGGTCGTGTCCGAAAATTATCAAATCGGAGATAAAACAATCAACGTTTGGTTTTAGAAAAAAATGTGTCGTAGAAAATATTGTCGCATAAAAGTCCGACGCTAAGGCACGACAGTGGCTATATGCGCGCAACATCGATGCCAGTTACGAACGAATTTCACCTATGGTCGATCGCGAATGGGACGATCTACCGTTTAACATTTCTTTCCCTACGGACGGATCGTTTTGTTTCTTTCAGCGCAACGCAGAATTAAAAGTGGCTACTGTTTTATCGCGCTTTCGACGACGCGATTAAGCGTCCGATTTTCGCTTCGCGTCGTCAAGGTCGAGGTACGGACGGATGTTCACATCGCGGGGCACCGCTTTGGGCTCCACTCGTTCGCTGCACATCGGGCAGGTTCCTTCGGTCTCGATGATGCTGTAAAACAGAATGTGTACGTATTAATGAAACGTGGCGATTCATTGTACAATATTTACAAGCAACGTACTTTGTATCTATTGGTTGTTTTTTTTACTACTAAGAAGTTTTATTTGCATCGATTTTTCGGCTTCTCACAAAGCCGTTGCATCGTTAAGGCCTTAGTCCACAGTAACGAGTATCGAATCATGTCGGAATTTACCAATTTTTTTTTTCGTATGAAAAATCGATTCACTCATAAAATTAATTACACATTTAGTATTTTCTTTTTAATTTGTTTTTTTCTCTCTAAGGTACACGCTGTTTGCGTTTGTTACCTATTTATTTCCTCCATTGTGACTGTTTCGTTCAAATCAAAGCGTTCAATTCAAGTTCAAAGCAGCTTTCAAAATAATTACTCTCACAAATAAAAAAGTTTAAACACAGTTAAAAGTTACCGCGATACGCGTACAAATTTTTACGTCGATAGATTTGAGTGTCGTCTCAAGAAAAATTCTTGAAAAGTCGATCTTGTTGGGCCTCCCGACGGTGCATAACCTCTTAAAAGTACGTACCGAAGAAATTCGCTGGCTATCGCTGGAAAATCGCACTGCGGGCAAACCGTGAAGTCTTCCTCGACGACGTGACGTCCCTGAAAGACAAAGCGTTTGACGCAAAATTTCGCCCGACTACCGAAACTCGGAGTTTCCCCGATACCCACGGTTGCTATACAAAACGGTATCGTGTTTTTGCACTTGTCGCAAGTGATTTCCGTTTCGGCGAGTCGACTCTTGCAGTGGGGACACGGGGTCATGGGTTCGTCCTCGATCTCGTGATCCCTCGTTCTTGGAGGCTTTCTCACGATAGCCTCGATCTTTTTGCTGTACTTGGCGTCCACCTGAGTCCTGTACTCCGGGCGCATCAGCATGGCTGCGAAATTGAAGGCCGCGTGCTTAAGTCCGGCGCGTTGGCATTCGATGACGGTCGACGTCAATATCGGTACGATGTCTGAAAGAGCGATCAACCTTGCAACTGTTTTTCAGCCCTCTCGAACTTTCCATAATCGATTTTCCATCCTTTCGAGCCGTTTTCGACAACTTACGAGACGGAAATTTCGAGATATTGTTCGCGACTCGTATCAACATTCTGGCACCTCTCGAATGATCGTTACGTTTAACGTGCAGTCTCACGAGTATGTAGGAATGCAGGAGGCGCAAATTGTTCTTCATTTCCAGTGGTATCGTTATCTTGTTGCGCTTAAGCTCCGTGTACATCCCAAATAGAACATCGTGAGCATTGCGGTAGTTACCTGCGAACGAATCATTGATCGATTGGTACTTTTTACGAAAAGAACGACGCACTTATTGGCAACGATAATTCACCATTGATTTGTTCCTCGTTGGCTATGATTATCGCAGTTTTCGCAGCCTCTCTGTATTGCTTTCTCGCCATGTACAAACGAAATAGATACTTAGGATCCTGAAACGATTGGGCAAAAGTTACGTCACGTTGCCGGAGCTTTTCGAGCAGCGGTTTTCGCACGACAATTACTTTTGGCAAGCCGTCGCCACCGAGAAGAAAATCGATCAATTGGTTGGCAAGTTTGTCGTCCTTCGAGGAGGCTACGGTGTCAATGGCGAGTGTCAGTGCAGCGTTATCGTCAGCTGCCAATTGAGCCGCCTTCAACAAATGCCGCAACGCCTGAAGTAAAACAAACAACATTGCCATTCGCATCGTCGTACACACGCAACTCGCACTATAATACCGCAGCAACAACAACCGATCACCTTGTGATATTCCTTCGCATGGAAATAATACTTTCCCGCCAAAAGGCTATTCTTTTGAGCCTCAAAGTGAATGGCGAGACTTCGAAAGTCTTCGTCCCTCACGTTGTCGTCCTCCAGCGTGTTGACCAATATTTCACCGTAAAGTTCCATCTTGGCGTGCTGATTCGCAAGCTGAAAAGCCTCGTCGTGACAATTCGAGAGTATCAAAAACTTTATGGCCGAATTGTAATCGTTCATTTTTTGAAAGTATCTCGCCACCAGCTTAGCCCCTTCTATGCTTTTCGTCTGTTGCACTATTTCCACGCTGCGCGCTGAAAACAAATTTCCTTCGTTATGTCTCCGCGCGAGAAGTTACGACGAGTCGACAACAATAAAAATTACCTGGATTGTTCAGATGTTCAAGATTAATTCTAACGATATTGTCGTGATCCTTGGCGGTTTCGTACGCTCGTGCGGCTTCCTCGTATTTTCCCTCGGCTTCTTTCGCTTTCGCGTACTGAATGTTGATCTTCGGTGACGATATTTGGGGCAAAAGCTGACCCACTTTGCTCCAATTCTTCAACTTTATGTACGCCAACGCCGCTTTGTCGAAATACTCGGCTTTCTCGTACAGCATCGCCGCTTCGTTGAATTGCTAAAGTAACGTTACGTTTATTTTTTTTATCCTCATTCGTTCGTCTCTCCGTAATGTCGAAGAAGCGTCAACGAGACGCGGGCTGAAGGCATACTTTCATAATCTCCAAAATTTCCGCGCACTCCTTGCGCAACGATCTCGGACTGTCGTTCTCGAGAGCGATGCCAACTCCGCGTCGACTGTCGCCGCATCTGATGGAAGTTCTTGCAATTCCCACGAGACACTGACCCCGATGATTCGCATTTTTCAAAGACGAGCTCGAGTTCGAGTTGGAATCGACGAGACCACGCTCGTAATTCACCAGGGCTTTCGGATAATTTCCGCTGAAAGTGTTGATCGCGCATTATTATTCCGCGCCCGCTGGTCGTTCGTTCTCCTTTCGAGCGGTAACTCACGTGAACTCCAATTGTTGGCCGTATTCTCTGGCTATGTAGGGTATCTCGTCGGGTTTCAACTTTTGGGCGAGGCTCATGGCTTGTTCCCACTGCATCAGGTCACGCCTCAGATAAAGAGCCTCGACAGGTTGGGAGGATTGAAGAAAATGTTTTTCCGCCTTGTTGTAATCCTCGAGAAGAGTGCACACGTGGCCGGACAAAAGAGCGAGCTCTTCAACGTTTTCGAGCTTCTCGAGTGCCCACACCATCGAAGCGTTCTCAATCTTCCGAAACGCTCTGATCGCTGTTCGAAAAGTATAAGACTAAATAAATCAGATAGAATGCTTCTTTGTTCTTCTCAACGTGAGTTTGAGGTTTTTTCGTTCATCTCGAACCTACCGAATTCTGTGTTGAGGCAGGCCATTGCGTTTTTTCCCAATTTGATCCAATAGTCTTTGTCGTCGAGCATCTCGCAAGTGTTCCACGCTCGTTGAAACCTGCCCGATAAGCGAATACACAAAGTTTTTATTCGAATGATGTTTGTTCGCGCGCGAAAAATTTAACGGGCTACATCAACCTAGGTGAGTAAAAAAAGATTGCGTTTTGCAAAAATACTTTTGTTCAATAGTATCGAATACTAAATTCGATAATATCGAATGTATTCGATAGCATCGAATATCAAATTTGATAATATCGAATACTAAATTCGATAATATCGAATGTATTCGTTAGTATGAATCTGATAAATACTAAATTCGATAACATCGACACCATTCAATAGTATCGAATACTAAATTTAATAATATCGACAGTATTCGATAGTATCGAATACTTGATTCGATAATATCGAATACTTAATTCGATAGTATCGGATACTTAATTCGATAATATCGAATACTTAATTCGATAATATCGAATACTTAATTCGATAACATCGAATGCTTAATTCGATAATATCGCATGCATTCGATAGTATCGAATACTGAATTCGATAATATCGAGAGTATTCGGCAGTATCGAATACTAAATTCGATAATATCGACAGTATTCGATGGTGTCGATTACCAAAATTCCATGATATCGACAGTATTCGATAGTATCGAATACTAAATTCGATAATATCGACAGTATTTGACAGTATCGAATACTAAATTTGATAATATCGACGGTCATCGATAGTATCGACAGTATCGAATACTCAATTCGATAGTATCGAATACTAAATTTGATAATATCGACAGTAATCGATAGTATCGACGGTATTCGATAGTATCGAATACTTAAATCGCTAATAGCGAATGTATTCGATATTATCGACAGTATCGAATACGTAATTCGATAGTATCGAATACTAAATTCGACAATATTCGACAGTATTCGATAGAATCGGATACTTAATTCGATGATGTCGACAGTATTCGATAGAATCGGATACTCAATTCGATAATGTCGACAGTATTCGATAGTATCGAATACTAAATTCGATAATATCGGCAGTATTCGATAGTACCGAATACTAGATTCGATAATATCGATAGTATTCAACAGTATCGAATAATAAATTCGACAATATCGACATTTTTTTCGAAATATTCCTAAAATAGAATGAGTTACAGCTTCCAACAGCACCACACTTCAAACTTTGAAATCAAGTCGGTGGGCATGACATCTCGAGAACCACTTGACTTAACGTGTGGACACTTCCGACCTTATTATATCGTTCAAGGCTCAAACTATAACGCCGCGACGGGTAAACTGAAACCGTAATACATTTACCTTTGACACATAATTTGTCTCTCAAGTATTTCCACGATTTTTTTATTCTCCACGATATTGCCGACTTCCTCGTGGGACGAGAGTGTAGTTGTCATCAATTTGCCACCAGCGGTGGCGAAAGTCACTTCACCGCTGTACATCAGCACCGGTATGGACTCCGAAGGTAGCTTCGTCGAACTGACTTTCAGTACTTTGCTCCCTGTTCGATCGAAACACAAGTGTGGAATTCGGTTTTTCAGTTTTCTACAATTTGTGAGAGAAAGTTCGTGAGTCGATGTCGCTGAAAACCTACCGTCCACGTGATACTTGGCAAAAACGTAAGTAACTATGATATTTTTGTTGTAAACGGCGAATATCGAGCGTTCGTAAATATTCTGATCCCAAACGACGCCTTGCGCGGAGTCGGGACAATCGGGAATCGGAATAACGTTTTCATTTATCGGATCGTAGACGTACAGGTCGTCCTTGTCGTCCGAGAAACACAGCTGACTGCCATTCGCATCCAAGTATATTTCTTTGATACCGTTGTTGTGAGAATACTCGGTTGAATGGGCGAAAACTTCGAGATAAAAGAAGACTATTCGTCCCATCTGAAAAACAAAACATGGCAATCGTGCACAGCTAGTGAACATAAACGCAAACGGGATCGAAAGTATATCGAGAGAAAGAAACGAGGCTCAGTGTAAAGGACCAAGCAACGAATTGGCAAAAGCCGAGGATACGACGTAAAAATTCTGCAAAAAATCGAAAAATCATCGAAACTTCATTAATCAAACGGCATTTGAGAAAAAGGAATACAAAGAGAATGCAACAAAGGAATGCACCCTCTCTCTCTCTCTTTCTTTAATACTACATGCGTGTATCGATCCATATGTGCAAATATGGTACTTACGTCAGTGCCATAAACAACAAAGTCTGAGGATAGAGCGTGACACGTTATTTTTCCGTAGGAAGTACTAGCGTCGGGAAACATTTTCGTGTCTCTTTTCTCTTTCGCCAATTCGTGGTCGACTTTGATCTGAAAAAAAAAACAGCATAGCGATATTTCGTTACATTTTGGGTTATAAAGTACGCTGTTATAAAGAACAGAAACGTAAACGCCAACAAACACACAAAAAACCAACCCAAACCCAAACCCAAACAACACAATCCAACCCAAACCCAAACAAAACCGAACAAACCCAAACACAACCAACCAACCCGGACCAAACAAACCCCAAACCCAAACAAAATTGTAAAGATTTTATTCGGATGACTACGTGTAAGTTATTCTTCCGGATAATACAATTCGACACATTCTATCCGGACCATTATATATATATATATATATATATATATATATATATGTTATTCGTCCGGATACTAGCTTACGCGAATCACCAAGGGTCTATCCGGACGAACAACATACGGTTATTCGTCCGATAACCGGACGGGCAGACACTCCGTACAAAGTATCGACAGTGAAAAAAGCAAGGCAATCGTACCGTGTGCAGTTGCATCTTTCCGTCGAACAAAACAGCCGCGTAAATCTCGTTCAACTTTATGCTCTCAACCGTAGCTACATAATCACGCTCGAAATGCACCGAACTGTCGTATTTATCGTTCGACAGTTCCCAGAATAAGGCGCGATTGTTCAGTGCGACTGCAACGTGGATCGGACCAACGGCAAGTATCGATGGCTCGATTATCGTATTTATAGCGTGTGGCTCGGGTTTTTCCTGCAAAACGGCAAGCGAAAACAGTCGAAGCGTGAGTTGTATCGTTCGGAGGCTAAGATCGAATTGATCGAGGACCAACACCACTGTGGAATTATCAAAAAATGATTTTTGAAAAATTGGCTCGAGAGATTTGGACCATCTGGAACAAGGGGGAAAAAGTTTGGTGTCTGTAAAAAGAAAGGCCCGCAAGCCTGTGTGGCTCTGCGGTGGGAGTAGCTGGCCCGTGTGCGAGGCGTCGACCGTTTTTCTCGGAGCACAATTTTTCAAAACGGCACGCAGCGTAACTCCAACAATTTTCATTCTATTCAATCCAAATGTCGAGCACGTCGGTTAAAATAACATTCCGAAGACAAATACGTACGGAATTTGCCACGAATTAATTATATCATGATTCATTAACAAATGGTTGGCCTTGTTTTAGTCGAAAATTGACTTTTTACTTTGACATGCTTGCCAATGACACAAAAATTAATACTTTCGAAATCCCCTACGTATTTCTCCAGCTATACTCGTGTTTATTGGTGGAATTAAAACGAAAGTTCACATTCAAATTTGCGTCAGTTATACCGCGTGCCGCAGAGCCCCCAAAGTCAACATGCCTCGCGACAATGGCACCAGCGTCACCATTTTGTATAATTTCTTAATGTAACTTTTTTTTGTTCACTCGAAAATATGAGCAATAAAATCTTTGAATATTATTATTCTCTTGTCCTTCCACGAAAAAGAAAAATCACGATAAATCGCTCAATTTTGTACGTTCACAGTGGTGTTACCCCTTAATCGAATATTTGGAATAGTCACATTGTCCAGAGTGTAGAGATAAACGACGACTTCGGTCAAGCTCGACAGGAGGGCTATTCTATTGCCGCAGACGCTTATCAATTTTGGTATCTCGACGAGGTAAATGAGAACGTTGCCACTGTGTGTAACAGCAGCTATCATCGTTCCGTCGGCCGACCATTCGATGCTAGTCACGCCCGCTTCACCCGTCACGCTTATCACTTTCTCCGTTTCCTCCAAATTTCCTATGCTGTGAATTTTCAATGCATTGTCGCCGCAGGTAGCGACTTTTCCCGTCAAGGTGCTCAACGCTATGTCGTTGAGGGAGTCTCGATGATTTTTCACTTGGAACAATTCCTGTCCGACCTCTTTAATATGAGTCGATATTGAGATAAAATAGCCAGCCTCGAAACCAACGAGAATGTAACCATCGCCGTACCTGTCGATACAAACAAATTCGTTACCCAACTAGTTATTGAGTGTACGTTAGGGTTTCTCGTAATGTGTTACGTATGCACGAAAATTGTACCATTTGTATGTAACGATCGGTCCGTATCTCTTCTGAAACGCTAGCTCTATGGGATTGTCCGGATCGAGAATATTGTACAGAAACAACGTGGTCTTACTGACGACGAGAGAAACCTGTTCGAAGGAAAGAAAACGTGTCTTCAGTGTCAACGATGATATTCGTTCATTGCCAATTATTTTTCGTTACAAAACAACGGTATTCGATAGGAGAATGTTAAGGGCAGGTTACCGTTCACGACGATGAAAAATTCCATTCTTTTGAAACATAATTGGCATCCTTAAAGTGTTTAGAACACTCGGTTTTTTTTTATTATTAAAAGCAAACATTAAATACGATGTTTCATAACGCTAAACTTTAAGTGCGTTTTTCAGCGCGAGGGGCGCTCTACAACTTCAACGGATGAACCGATTCACACGAATCTCTGTGCAATTGAAATTTCCAGGGCCATCAGGAAGCGATTTTCGTGAAAAACTGATTTGGAAATGTTTTCTTTCGTCTGGTAAAGCGAAAAAAAATTGAGCTTTTTGTCAAACGGCTGCCATTTTGTTATTCAGGGGTTTTTCAGAAAACAAAAACCGATAGATCCCCAAATTTAGGCTAGTTTAATCATTTCCAAGCCGTTTTTGTTTCAAATGAACTGGCGGAAGGAACTGAGGAGGGCCCAGCGCGGACAAAAAACACGCCGTGCATGGCTTTATTTGACGAGAGCTCCAGCCGCCATCTTGAATTTTCTTTTTATAAATAAATTTGGAATTTACTCCCCATGATAGAAGAATAAAATATATATATAAAAAAGAATTTCCAAATTTCATGCGTTTTTCATATCTCTCGACGGTAACCTCCCTCCAATTGCGAAAAGGTAAAATTTTCGAAATTTACCGTACTCTCGCCGCCTGCGCGTTGTTCCATTTTCATTTCACTGAATTGTATATCGTAAGGATCTCCCTGCAGCGGTATCTCTCTGCGAGTGTCGCCGTCGCTCGTACTGACGGTTAAAACTCTGTCCTCGCCGGCGAGGGCCAGGAGTCCTTCGCTCGACCACGCTCCGCAGATGATTTTTTTCTTGTGCTTGCCCAGGATGGGAACGCGTCTGAAAAATGTCCGCCGTCGTTTCTTTAACATAATTCACGAATAAAATCGACTTCCGCGACGCCGCCCGTTACCGAGTCTCACATTTCGAGTATTCGTTATTCAAAAATTCTTTAGCTATTGATTTTATCCCACGAATGAGAAGGAAAAAAAGAAAAGTCACGATGTATATACAAAGCGGACGTTACTTCGCGTTGAGATGATCGTAGAGCGCCAAGTTTCCTTTTTGCGTTCCCACTGCGAGTACGCAGTTGTTTCTCGCCCACATGAGGCACGTGAGGCCGTCTCTGACGCCTGCGTCGATCTGAGACTTCTTGCCGGTAGTAGCGTCCCAGAGAGTTATCGTCGAAGAATTATTGGCGATTATGGCGAGAACGTCGCCGTCCGAGTCCCAGCCGAAACCGGTGCACAAGCCCGTCACGTGTATGCGCTCTTGAATTTCTCCTTGTCTGTCGAATATAGCCACCGAGGAGTCGCATCCTGTCGTTGCCAGATGAGTACTGTTTCCTGGTCGCCAGGACATGAAAACACTGCCCGGGCCGTGAGGCTGCTCCAGTTTGTACAAAGCCTGCAATATTTTTCTCTTTCTATTACGAATTGCTATGAAAGTGGATTTTGCGTGATGCCAAAATCGATATTTTCATGGTGGAAAGTAAACGCATGTAGAGCAGTTTGAGCATTCGAATGAGCATTCGATTACAGGGATGGAATTTTTCAGTGACAGGTGTCATGAAAAGAAGAAAACATAACCTACCTTGTCTCCCATCGTTACCGGTACGTAAGGGCAATAATGCAACTATATTTCGACCAATTGCGGACAATTATTTCACATTATCGATGAGACTGAGGTGGAGGTCGCATGTAGTACGTCACTCATGGGGGAGGTTCATCGATTGATAGTCCAAACAAAAGTTGGCCGAGGCAAGTCGATAACTGTCATACGCACGGCATAAATCCATTATACCAAAAGTGCATAAATTTAAGTGAGAGGGCATACACCTCGTGAGGGTCGGCTGGGTTTATCCGGAGTTTCAATAATACTCGATACAGCCACTACGCGCGCTGCCTGCGCACTTTCTTCCGCTAGAGGCATATTGTATTATAACGTAAACAGAACATGACGTTTAGTGACATGCGCTTTGGTTATGCCCGTGTTTCTACGACTACTGTCGAATTTTCTATAAATAATCCGTCGGTCGTGAAAAAATTGTGAAGTATGCATCAGTGTTGTGCAATTGGATGCAGAACGAAGGCGTTCATTTATTTCCTAAAAATGAAAAACTTCGCAAGCGATGGAAAATTGCTATACGTCGAAAGCACTTTACAGCCACAAAACATTCAAGTCTATATTCTGATAATTTTAGATCTGCAGACTTTATAATTGAAGGGTTTTTTACAGCTCGGTGTATAAACATTATATTTTTTTACGCTATTTACTTCTGAAAGTATATTGTAAAGTAGTTAATCATCGTAACCTAAAAATTTCTATTTTAAATATTTGCATTTTTTTAACCGTCTCGTA
Organism: Ophion costatus; assembly: GCA_951751655.1. Taxonomy (NCBI): domain Eukaryota; kingdom Metazoa; phylum Arthropoda; class Insecta; order Hymenoptera; family Ichneumonidae; genus Ophion; species Ophion costatus. The sequence continues at coordinate 43,002,243 of OX632359.1, read as the reverse complement.
TTATTTCATTACATGATACTTACCTAGCTCATTTTCATTGTTTGCGGGGATGAAACTGAGCCGGAAAATATTGAAAAAGAGGTTTTATCTTCCCTGTTCGTTTGGAGCAAGAAATACATTTTAAAGCATGAACAGAGAAGGAAGAGTAGAAGCCGATTTATGAATTACGGTATAGTCAAATGTCCGTAATTATTATCCATTATGTCCATTCATATAATTTTAGTACAAGACCGACAGCGAGAAAATGTACCGCGCGTATTGAAAGCTTCTCTTGTTTACGTATGGTTACGTGGCGCCATCTGCGCTGTGCTTTGCGCAAGGTTCCCTATTCAGAGAGCTCCCCTGTCGCTCTACGCTACGCATGCGTGAGGTGATGAATTTCTGGTCGCGGCGCGATCTTTGCAGTCAATTAAGGTAGTCCTATCGACAGGCTTCAATTCATAGGATTTTCACAATTTTTTTTATCTTCACTGAATACATTAATAATCGTCTCTGTAAAATTTCAGGGTCTGTTATCGACCTTATTACAGAGAAAGAAAATATAAAAATTTCGTAGTTTTGTGAAGAAATCCCGAGACGACATACAAAAACCCAATTTCCGGTCGCTACAAAAGTGCATACAATAGTGAGAATCCGTCAGATTCTTAAAAATAATCAGATTTACATACTTACCACTTGTAGTAATCCAATGCTCTCAGAAAAAAATACGCTGTTGAGCTAATTTTCATGTAATATCAAGTTTAATTTGAACTTCCGGTATTGGATTTATTACCACTTGCTACGATAAAGAGACGCGATAGCAAGGCAACAGCTGACTGTAGTCGTAACCTCATCTCACTCATTCGAATTTCCACACATATTTCATTTTTTACAGACATACTTCGCCAACACAAATTTTCCACGCTTTTTTACCAGTCGTGGCCCGAATACAATGCTTTACATCTCCCGCACCCGACATTGTTTTGACAGATCGACGTTGAAAAGCATGGAGGTTAAACTCGCCAGAATGAGTAAAAAGGGACGGAGATAGAACCAATGCTGCCAAATTTCAAACCTGGAAATACTACGTGAATCGTTGGAATAGCTATTTTTTCATTTTTCCAATTAAATGTGAACATTCGTTAAACAGTTTACTAATGGAAGATTTCAGTTGTTACAAATTATTTTTTTTGCACATGTTAAAAATATAAATTGTACAGGTCTCAAGTATGATCAATGGCATGCCTATTGAGAAGCGATAGGACTAACTTAAAGCGTACATAGTATTACAGCATTCGAATTTTATTCGCTCGCTCGACACTTTCAACTTTTTCTCGACTTTGTCGGATCAAAAACTCTTTATAAAACATTGAATGTTTTTCCACTTTGTAAATAACCCGGAGCCGACGACGCTTTAGCGATCGTCAGTCGTGCCACTGGCAGAAACGGCCGCTCTTGCCAAGCCCATCGGTTGAATGTTTTTCTTCAAGAAAATTGGGACATTTTAACATTCAATTCCAAAAATGATAACTATTAATATTATATCGTCGTTTAGAAGGATTTTTCAACAATATTGTGATTTGACAATTGCCCAATAGTCATTTATTTTTACCTGTTTTTCGCAAGACGTTGGTAGCTTGTTGCAAACTTATTGTATTTTCATCCCCACTCGTGTAGTCAAGGAACGGTATCGAAACTCCTCGTCTCAAGCTTTATCGTGTGTTATGCAGCATTCGGGTTGATTTTTACTTTTATTTATAATAGAATATCTTTGATATGTACAATATACAATATGCATAATATGTATATTAATAATCGATATATATATATATATATATATATATATATATATATATATATATATATATATATATATATATATATATATAATTAACGCGATTGTCGCAGGTCTAAAATACGTATATAATAGTAATGGTAGCGCCAGCAATAATAATAATAATAATAATAATAATAATAATAATAATAATAATAATAATAATAATAATAATAATAATAATAATAATAATAATAATAATAATAATAATAATAATAATAATAATAATAATAATATAGAAACAAACATGCACGAGGCAGACGTACAGGAATTCCAAACATAGCAACAAGTGTGCCTTGAATTTCGCTTTTAATAAATAATAAAATAATAGTCGTTTGTATATATTTCTTCACGACGAAATTATTCGAGTCAATACTGTTCAGAGACGTGCGTGTATGCGGGGGGGGGGGGGGAGGACTAATGCACAAACGAAAGGTCAATCGCAAAATAATTTAAGAAATAAACTGATTACAGTAAGCGAACAAATTTCCATCCGACTTATCAGCGATTAAAAGTAATCGGATAAAAGAGAACGATCCTCACTTATCGTTTACAAAGGCACTGTGTACGATTCGACAAAATTGATATACGTTTCCTTTCTTTTTACTCTCTAGCGTGTATCATTTAGCTTCTCATTATCGAAGGTACAAAACGATTCCTGAAACCGCCGAATTCAATTGAAAATTGTACAAGTGTTTACACGTGTGCCTACAAATCGTTATCTCTCTTTAAAATCGACCTACACTCACGAATATTGGCGTTGTTTGTTTCGTTCTGCTTTTTTTCTTTTTTCTTTTCGTTCTCGTAGGATCGTGTCTCACGAAGGGACGAATTAACCGAGTACATTTTTCCCATCGAGCGTGACAGTGAGGATATGTTTTTTCACATTGTTCGCCACCTCTTCAATATTCATTGTTGGAAAAGTAGAAATTCTATTTGTCAATGCGCGACTTTTTTTCCTCCACGACGTATTTTTTTTACAGACGTACGTAAAAGGCCAACCATTCGTCCAACAACTTTTTGCGAAACAGTAAAATCTGTCGACAATGAGCTACGATGCGGAAACTAGAAATCGCATCTCTGGTGTTTGCGCCAAGAGTTCAAAAAAAAAACGTAGTGTCTCCCCGTCCGGTTATTGGACAAATAAGCGTATGTTATAGCGTCCGGACAGCGGCTCAGTTCACGCCGTATCTCCAGTAGGCGTACATATTATTGTGATTCGTGTAAGGTAGTATCCCGACGAATAACATATATATATATAATTGTCCGGTAAGATTGTGTTAAATTATTAAACAAACTATCCGGAAGAATAATTTACACGCAGTCATCCGAAGAAGATCTTGATAATTTTGTTTGTGTTTGAGTTGGTTGGTTGTGTCTGGGTTTGGGTTGATCGGTTGTGTTTGGGTTTGGGTTGATCGGTTGAGTTTGGGTTTGGGTTGGTTGGTTGTGTCTTGGTTTGGGTTGAACGGTTGTGTTTGGTTTTTTATTTGGGTTTTGGTTTGCGTTTTGGTTGTCTGGGTTTGGGTTGATCGGTTGTGTTTGGGTTTGGGTTGATCGGTTGAGTTTGGGTTTGGGTTGGTTGGTTGTGTCTTGGTTTGGGTTGAACGGTTGCGTTTTGGTTTTTTTATTTGGGTTTGTTTGGGTTGTTTGGCTTGGTTGGTTGTGTTTGGGTTTGGGTTGGTTAGTTGTGTTTGGTTTGCGTTGGTTGGTTTCGTTTGGGGTTTGGTTTTTTTGTTTGTGTTGTTTGGGTTTGTGTTGTTTGGCGTGGGTTGGTCGGTTTTGTTTAGGTTTGGATTTTTCGGTTGGTTTGTTTGGGTTGGTTGGTTGTGTTTGGGTTTGTTTGGGTTGTGTTTGGGTTCGTTTAGTTCCGGTTGGTTGGTTTTGTTTGGGTTTTGGTTTTTTTTTATTTGGGTTTGTTTGGGTTGTTTGGCTTGGTTGGTTGCGCTTGGGTTTGGGTTGGTTAGTTGTGTTTGGTTTTGCGTTGGTTGGTTTCGTTTGGGGTTTGGTTTTTTTTGGTTTGTGTTGTTTGGGTTTGTGTTGTTTGGCGTGGGTTGGTTGGTTTTGTTTGGGTTTTGGATTTTTTTGGGGTTTGTTTATTTGGATTTGGGTTTGTTTGCGTTTGTCATTTTGGGTTTGTATGTTTGGGTTTGGGTTGATTTGTTTGGGTTTGTGTGTTTGGGATTGTTCGTTTTGGGCGTTGTACAGCGTGAACCGCGTGAAATTAGCCGCTGTCCGGACGAATGACGTACGCTTATTCGTCCGACAACCAAACGGCTGGCCTCAGCGAAAAAAAAAAGTGTCGTTTATTTTCCGATCGCTTATCGATCGCCCGAAATCAGTCAAGGTTTACATTGGTCGTATTTTCGTTTGGTCGTCGAACGCGGACTGCATCGATGCACCGCCAGTTTCCTTCGTTGTTCGATGACATTTTTTTCTTGCTCCACGGGTAGACGAATAACGTCTTGTTTTTTTTTTCACTTTTCTTTACAGTCAGTGTTACAATGGCAGTATGCATGTCACGAATATCGTTACACCGAAACGCCTGCGTCACGGTTCGAAAAAAAAACTGCAAAGAAACACGAAAGAAAATAAAAGTTTCGAACGAACTCGCGTACGACGTTACTTCTCGTTCGTAGAGAACCGTCAAGTGAGATTCACGATGAAACGCATGCGCGCAGGCAGTTGCGATCTAGTCGCCCCTCTGCCTGCGTGAGACAGAAGCTTGCGTCGTTGGAATGCAACGGAAGTAGATTATTCGTTCGATTGCTCGAATCGCTTTGGCTCTTGGTTGGGAAAAACTCTTAATTTGTCAAGTCGTTTATTCAGAGCCGTGAATTTTAAAGCTGCAAAAAACGTTTTTGTGGAATAATAAAAATATGAAAAAAAAAAAGAACTTTCGCTGCATTCGAACGATGCAAACTTCAAGACCGTCTGCCTCTATTGCTCTCGGCTCTTCCGTCAGACGTGATCCTGAGCGTATCTGCACCACGAACGACCGTTGTTATTGTCCTCGTGGTGTATTAATTCTCAGTCGTCGAAGTCGTGTCGAAGCTTTATGTAGAGGCAGGAGCCGAGAATAATACCAAACACCTCCAGTACGGAGAGCCCGAGCCCAACAGCCCCGAGAATAATCAAGTGATCCTTGGTCGTTTCCAAAAATTTGTAGATGCATCCCTTAAAGTTTGTGCAAACGTAGTTCAACATTTAACTCCTGTTTATAAGTTTTGATGAATAAGGTAATGTAAGATTATGAGAATAATGAGATGAGGTAAGTTTTGAAAAATCAAACGAAACGTACAATCGACAAATTGCTAAGTAAATATGACAAAAATAAGTCTAACAATAATGGTAAAATTTATCGTGTGAGAAGAATTGAGAAAAAAAAATTAAGAAAATCCCTCACATATTAATGTTTTAGTAATAAAAACGTCGAATTTAAGGGGGGAGATACTTTTAGGGGAGAAAAAAAATTGCTGATGATTATTTTTAAGAGGAGAAATGTCTTCACCATTGTTGAGACTTAGGGTATGTTTTATTACTACGTTCGGCTGTTACATGGTATTTATTTATTTATTAAGGGGTCTTCTCACTTTAGACACAAAAAATGCTATGTTCGTGAATGTTTTTTGATAGCTTATAGTATAGATATTGATATAAAAGTTGTTACACTGAATAAATATACTTTCGAAATATATTTGAAAGAAAAATTTATTTTATTCGAGTCTTCATTTATAGACGAAAAGTGGCAGTTAAAAAAATGGCCTAATAAACATTGTAGGTCTGCGCTGTTGATGAAATCTCGGAGATGGATCATCCGAAACAAAAAAATCAAACGGATTTAGATTCAGTATGTCAACGGCTATAGCTCATATCATACGATTTTTGATATATGCAGAAAAAACAAAATGGCGGACGTTGTTTGTCGAGAGAAAAAAAAACGAAAAAAACGTTTTTTTCACCGTTTTTGACAGCAAAAAAACGTAAATAGCGACATTTAAAAAAATCCTTGATATGCGCTAGAGCTATAGTTGTAAAGAATATGCGAATATTGAGACGTGGGGCATGTTTTATTACTACTTTCGGCTGTAACATGGTATTTATTTATTAAGGGGTCTTCTCAATTTAGACACGAAAAATGCTATTTTCATTTTTTTATATATCCAAAAATAACAAAATGGCGGACGTTTTTTCGAAAAAACAAAAAAAAACGCGTTTTTTTCATTATTTTTGGCAAAAAAAGAAGAAAATATCGAAATTTAGAAAAATCGTCGATATGCGCTGGAGTTGTAGTTGTACAGAATATGTGGTTAAAATTTTATAAGGATCGGTTCAGTAGTTTCGAAGATTTTATCAACAAGCGGTCGAAAAACGTTGTTTCGAGAAAAACGCGTTCAAAATTTGTTTGGGTTTCATAAATACATGACATTTGAAGAAAAAAAATGTATTTCGAAAGTGAATTTATTACGTGTAACAACTTCGATATCAATATCTATAATATAGGCCTATGAAAAAAAATGCATGAAAATAGCCTTTTTTAGCGACTAAAGTGAGAAGACCCCTTAATTTTCAAAAATCGCGAAGATATGGTGCGATCTCCTAAACTGCATATTAAGAACTGGCGTGACGTATACCTAAAAAAAATGATCGCCACCGATTCTGATGAAATTTGGCATAGATATCTATGGCCTTATTTTTATTGGCTTGCCCCCTCCCGTTTTCTGCTTCGGAGGATTTGATAATATAAAATACAGGACCAAGGACGAAAATAAGAGACATCGTGTTGTTTTCGATAAAATGCTCGGTTACAACAATTTTCATACGCAACGGATCGTAATCGTTAATTGAAGCCATTGAGTACTTAGTTATTAAAGAATGTGCAAAAGTGAAAAAATACCCATCATGAAAACAAATAAAAAATTACTTATTTCTTAACAGCATATTTAATATTACTTTTTGCTGCTTTAAGGGGTTACCCCCACTTGCGATTTTGGAAAAATCGTTTTTTTTAATAGCATTTTTTAGAAGTATAAGTATCTGAGAATATGTCCTGAAAATTTCAAGTCGATCCGATCAAAATTGACTGAGATATGAGCGTTGAAAGAGAAGAATCCGTGAATTGAAGAACTGAAATTGAAACTTCAAACGCGTTTTTCTCAAAATGGCATTTCTGAAGTCGGTGACCAAGATTACTCGAACACTAATGAACCGATCTTCTTGAAATTTTGCAGGCTTATTTAATACATAAAAATGTAGTCTTTAATCGTTCGATTTTTTTTTTTCGAAAAAAAATGGCCGTTTTATAGCCAAAAACGACCGTTTTTTTCGTTAAAATCGAACCATTAACTTTGACTGTCCGCCATTTTGTGAAAAATGAATATTTCTTAAAATCCTTCGATTAAAGACTAGTTTATACTTATATTTGACTAAATCCATCCGCATTTTTTTTTCGGATGATTCACTTCGCCGCAATGTTGGTCACCGCAAACCGTGTATATAAAAACATTATTTCATTGACGGCCATTTGCCACTAAACAATGTAATATTTTTCAATAAAAAAATTACTGAAAGTTCTTCAAGATGTGTTCTTTGAGATGGTATATTGATCGATTAAAAAAGATCTGTAGTTTTCTCTAAAAAAATTCATGAAAAAGGCCTTTTTTTTGCGCTGCAAGTGGGGGGTAACGCGTTAGGAGCTTAAGTAACGCGTTAAGTAAAATTCTTCACATTGCATGTTGAAGTTCGATTTTATTTGTCGTTCCGCTTTTGCAGTCTCGATATCAAGTTTATTTCATTTTTGGTCCGCGTATTCGTACACAAGTAAATAATCCTTTCGGCCCGAGCCGTTAGAATCTGAGATGGAAGATACGTATTGTTTTATTCTTAACGAATACTTGTTTTCATCCGTTCACTTTAGAATCTGAATCCATTTTTCAAGAACATTTTCACGCTTCTTTTCTTCGATTATTTTCGTCAAGAGAGCCTTTAATATACATTTTAATATAAATTTTAATTAAAACGTTTAATTTCAAGCTATAATATAAATCGCATATACGCAGCCGCTGACGCGACTCAACATATTTGCCATTCGCATGCGTTCATTCTTTCCAAAACGAAGAACGCAGTACTGTCCTCTATTCTCGATTTCAAAATGGAGGACAAGTGCCATTTTTGGGCCTGAAAATGGTCCCCAAGGAGTCCCCAAAAACCTAAATGTTTTTGAAAAAAAAAAAGTATTTTCAATTGCAAAATCTAGTTATGCTTTTTTTTCGGAAAATTCAATGTTTTCGTTTCAAAGCGAACTATTTAATCGATTATCAACATTGTTCATTTCTTCTTGGTTCATATTCTGCGTGCGAGTGTTGACGAACGAAAAATCTTCGTTGGTTTTTTTCCGATTAATCTCGCCGACGTGTCACGCCATCTGACGAAAAAAAATACCTCCTAATAGCCAAAAGCAGTATTGAAACATACCCCGAGTCTCAATAATGGTGAAGAAATCTTTTCTTCAATGATAAAAATAACGACAATCAGCCATTTTTTTCCTCGCCTGAAGGTGCATCCCCCTTAACGGAGGTTGAAAAAGACTCACGGTGTATTGTATATTCGACGGATGATCACGCTTTCCGCATAGCGGAGTCACGGTTTTGCAACAGCTATCGGGCACGACGCTTCCTTCTTGCTGTACTTCCTTGTCCTTGGCCCATTCGCTACCGAACCAATCCTCGAATCTCAGAGCACCGCAGCACTTGAACTGATGGAAACAACCGAAGCGAGACCCATTGGTAAACACAGGTCGAAAAAAACAAAATCTCGTTTTTTTTGGGTTTGTGTGTGTTGGGATTGTTTGTTTGGGGCGTTGTGAAGCGTGAACCGCGTTAACTGAGCAGCTATGCGTACGAATAACATCCGCTTATTCGTCGGATAACCGGACGGCTAGACGCAGCGATTTTAATTTCGGGTTGAGTGTCGTTAGCACTCAATTTAAGGATTTTGAGTCCCTATGAAACGTGTTAATGTTAATTGTTCAATAAATAGCTTCTCAATCGTCATGAAATTTTTACACGACCTCCTGAATACTTCGTGTAAAAACTTACCAAATTTTCCGAATTCTATCATCATTACTTCGACCTCCTAAAGGGTTGAAATAAAAAATGATAAGAAAATTCGGAAAATTTGGTATGTTTTTGTATGAAGTATTTAAGAGGTCGTGTTAAAATTTCACGACGATTAGGAAGCTCGTTATTAAAAAATTAACATTTTGTTAAGAACAATTTTAAAAGAAATAAAAAAAAATTTATCAATAAACTTCGTTTTGTTTTCGTTGCTTTCAGTATATTGTAGATATTATAAAATTGAGAGGTCAAACAAAAAAACTTATTGCAAAGTTACATCAGTTTCCATAAAACAACATTTAATTTGTGAATGTTAATTGTTCAATAACGAGCTTCCTAATTGTCGTGAAATTTTTACACGACCTCTGAAATACTTCGTACAAAAACATACGAAATTTTTAGAATTTTATCATCATTTGCGATTTGGGACTCAACATCCTTAAGGAATATTTCCGTTGCTTTTTCATTGTTTGCTGTTATAAATCAATTCAGTGGTATGTCGACGGCAGCAAAGCGACGACGAGCTTGCTCGAACTGCTCCGATTAATTTTGTGATATATGCGGATAGCAATGGTGTTGAAGTTTTCATCGTTTGCATCGTTTTTGTTTGCAACGAAAATGTATTCTTCTTAAATGTTCAATTTTTTTTGCCGTTTCGAGCTATTCAAATAACTGAAACGTTCTTACGTATTCTTACTAGACGTTCGAGACCACAATTAAAAAAAAAAAAGCGTTTCATAATTATAAAGACAGAGTAATGAAAAATTAACTGACCCAAAATCGTTGCTTTCCAACGATGCAAAATTCAACGTCATGTTGAATGTTATTAAAAAATTGAAGAAAAAAAAAACGATTACAGATTGCTGGAAAAGTGCTTTTTTTCTTCTTATTTAGGGATAAAAATAGAGGATGAAGATAAATCTGCAAAAAATTCTGGCCACTTCAGTGAAGAGCAAGGTAAACGCTTCCACCAAGCACAAAGATCACGGAAGATGGTGATCTGATGGTTGATTACGTTTGGAGTTTGTTGCGTGACTGGCTTGACAAGTTTCACTCAAGAATATCACGAAAAAGAAGCTTACTCAATGTCAAAATATTTAATAACATTTGAATTTATCAATAAAATTAGATTTTGTTGACCCGGATTCGTCCACCTGCCGTTGAAAACCCTTCGGTCAGTTTTTATCGAAAAAACAACAACAAAGTTACACTTTAAACATTTCTTGTTACGTTTGAATAAAGAAAATTCGGAAATTATAAAATTAAATCGTTCAAAAACATCATCAAAATTTGTTAATTTTGGAAAAGTGAGCATTTTGCTGGAAATTCATCCGGGTCAAAATGACCAAGTGTGTCAACGTAGGGCTGTTGAAGTGGGATCAGTACAGAGATCAGATTTAGACAAGAATGTACACTTTTGTGATGGATTAATTTCTCAAGAAATTTTCATTCATACGGCCTAAACATTAACCCACTGTCAATTGTGGAAAAAACGTTCAACGTTATTTTCCCGTTTTTGCGGTTGTTTAAATATTATACAAAGAGAAAAAAAATATTATAAAATGAAAATAAAAATAATATAAAAAGAAAAACAACTACCCTACAACGAGATGAATATGAGAAGATAACCAACAAAATTAACTAGCTGGAAAGCTCGTTTAGATGAGAATGATTATGATTATTGGTATTAACGTTGTCAGTATTATGATTGATGGTGCCGTGTCTGAAAACGCACTTCTATCTGCATTTTGTCGATGGCAGCAGTTTCCCGGGATCTCACGGAGTAATTGTCGAGAAACGTACGATTGAGGGTCATCTTCAGCTCGGGACCAACTTGTTCCTCGTAGAGACGAGCGAGAGCACCGACCCCGGCCTCGAGGACCAGTACCCCCATCACGACGAAGATGTACTGCAACGAAAGAGACCGAAAAAGAACCTCACCACACGTTACAGCAACGTAATGAATAAATCTGTAAAAAAAATAATCAGCGGGGAAAAAAAATTTGACATCGTTTCGAAATTAATTTTAAAAATTTCAAACCTTTCCTGAAAGGTTAGAAATTTTTGGAATTTCAAACCGTTTTTAAAACGTTTTTTTTGGAAAATTCAAAACTTCCACGTGAGAAGATTTGAAATTAAGACTGGAGCCTGAATCGGAAGATCTGAAAAATCGTTTTTTTTTAATGCTCAAATCCATAGATGAACAATCCAAGAATATATTTACAAAGTTACAGAGGCCAATCGTAAATATTTTCGAAGACACAAGGCGAAAAGCGGAGATGCGATTGATATTTGATATTGATTTTTTTTTTCTGTTGAAAACTGAACCGTTTTTTTTCTCCAGTTTTCACTTTCACTTTTTCCCAATTGGCGATCGTGACAGCGAAAAAACTAAACGACCTATTGAATCGAACCAAAGTTTATTTTCTTCATTATGAAAATTTCTTCTAAGTGAATTAAAAAAGTCGTTGAAAAAGTCTTCTTAAATAATTTTTCCTAGCACGTTAGAATGTTTTTTTTAAACACATTTTTTTTTCAAAACTGAGCATAGTTTTAATTTCACGATTTTTAAAGCTTTTTCTTAATTCACCCGAAAGAAAAATATATGACAATTGAAAGTTTTGTTGGATTTTTTTGTTTCAGGCAAGAATTACGAAAGGCTGACTACGAAAAATATATGACAATTGAAAGTTTTATTGGATTTTTTTTGTTCTTTCATGCAAGAATTACGATAGGCTGACAAATCTGCAGACATTTATTGTTTCGTGTTGAAAGATTTTTTAAATGTAATACATTTTAAATATATACGTGACACGATACCTCAATGTTTCCTCGGCTCAATTGTGTTTTTTTCCTTCTAAAAAAATTCCCGAAAAAAAAAACGCTTTTTGGACCTTCCAATTCGGGCTCCGGCCTTAATCTTGTTCTCCGTACCCCGAATAATTATAAAGCATGTATTTGATGCTTTATCCTGATTTCCCGTATGCATAAACCATCGGCAGAGCAGGACCGTAGAACTTGAACCATTCCGTCGCGTATACGTTCGGCAATATTTTGCTGCATATTCATGGACAGCGCGAAAGTTCAGGTACATGCGCTGCACAAATGACATTACATCCGGCGCCGGATATAGCTAGACTCCGAGTGATTGTCAACGTAACATAACCGTCACGCTGATATATTTCTCGTGACACGAGCTTTTGAGAGGCTTAAGGGGTTACCCCCACTTGCGATTTTGAAAAAATCGATTTCGTTTTTATTGCATTTTTTTGAAGTATAAGTATCTGAGAATATGTCCTGACAATTTCAAGTCGATCCGAACAAAATTGACTGAGATATGAGCGTTGAAAGAGAAGAATCCGTGAATTGAAGAACTGAAATTTAAACTTTAAACGCGTTTTTCTCAAAATGGCATTTCTGAAGTCGGTGACCAAGATTACTCGAACACTAATGAACCGATCTTCTTGAAATTTTGCAGGCTTATTTAATACATAAAAATGTAGTCTTTAATCGTTCGATTTTTTTTTTCGAAAAAAATGGCCGTTTTATAGCCAAAAAACGGCCGTTTTTTTTCGTTAAAATCGAACCATTAACTTTGACTGTCCGCCATTTTGTGAAAAATGAATATTTTTTAAAATCCTTCGATTAAAGACTAGTTTATACTTATATTTGACTAAATGCATCCGCATTTTTTTTTCAGATGATCCACTTCGCCGCAATGTTGGTCACCGCAAACCGTGTACATAAAAACATTATTTCATTGACGGCCATTTGCCACTAAACAATGTAATATTTTTCAATAAAAAAATTACTGAAAGTTCTTCAAGATGTGTTCTTTAAGATGGTATATTGATTGATTAAAAAGTTTTGTAGTTTTCTTTAAAAAAATTCATGAAAAAGGCCTTTTTTTTGCGCTACAAGTGGGGGTAACGCCTTAAGGGGTCTTCTCACTTTGGACGCTGAAAAAAGGCTATTTTCATACATTTTTTTGATAGCTTTATATTATAGATATTGTCATAAAAGTTGTTACACTTAATAAATACACTTTCGAAGTACATAAAAAAAAAATGTATTTATTTATTTAAGTCACTATTCATAGACGAAAATGGTAGTTAAAAAGACGTCCCAAAAAATTGTAGGTTTGCGCCGTTGATGAAATCTCGTACGATTTTTGATATACGCAAAAATAACAAAGTGGCGGACATTTTTCGAAAAAACAAAAAAAAACGTGTTTTTTCACCGTTTTCGGCAAAAAAAATTAGTAAATATCGAAATTAAAAAAAATTCCTCGATATGCGCTATAGCTACAGTCGTAAAGAATATGTGCTTAAAATTTCATAAGGAGATCGGTTCATTAGTTTCGAACATTTTATCAATATTTGTATTAAATCAACAAGCCGTCGAAAAACGTTGTTTCGAAAAAAAAAAACGCGTTTAGCTTGAACGTTAGCAGATGAACGTGCTCAGATAGTAAAGGTCACGCAAAATTACAGTTAGACTCCTCCGATCTACATAAAATTTTAACATGATACTTTTGGTCATGTATACATTCAAAAAAATGTTAGTAAAAAAAATCGATTTTTAGAAAATTGCAAAGTGAGAGAACCCATTAAGAAAATTCACAATTTTCAGTATTCCAAAAGCCAACAAACAAAAACTGAAAATCCAAATGCCTGTGACAATTTGACAGACGTCCAAAAAATCCGCGATATCGGACTTTGACATCGTTGGAATGCGACGAAAATTCCCTTTTTATTATTTTTATTTCTTCACGTTCTTCATCGTCCAAAGTGGTTTCTTGCAAATATGAGCTTCAAATCTCAAACGAGGATTCTCAAAGACATCCAAATTTTTTGTCCGAGGCCCAAATTAGCCCCAAAAAATTGAGCTACGAAATTTTCGACGTGTTCCAACGATGCCAACTTCGAGATCATAAAAATCCAGCATTTCGCGAGAAAAAAGCTCTGGGAGCGAAGTAAGTTAACGAGGCAGCAAGTTTTTGTTTCATCGATTTCCATTGTGCCTGAATTTCCTTTTTCTCCCACGGGGAGGAGGGCGTGGGGGAGGGGGGGGGGGGAATTTTCTCCTGCGGTTGTCCATTCTCGTGGTTGTTTTACGAGAGAATGGTATCGGCGATGGTGGCCACCGAGTATCCAGGACGCGTATTTGCATGGCGTAATGAGGAGCTCCCTTTCTCGTTCACATACACCACATTCTCCATCTCCTTTCGATTCGTTCGCTTCTTCCTCTTGTGTACCGATTTTGCAAGAGAAGGTAGATTCAAAGAGGCAAGAGGAGGAAAAAGAAGAGCCAAAGAGGGATAAACCAAAGACGGCAGAGTCCGGAATGCAGATAGAGAGGGGGGGGGGGGGAGAGAGAGAGATCGTATATCTACATAGTTCGTAGGGAGGATACCTCCCCTGGACAGGCGGTGGATCTTGCCACCAGCCACTTTAGGAAATCCCCACAGTGCTGGCAATGCCAACGGGCCAACTATGCAACGTTGAGCCGAATAGATACGTCCGATACGAGGCTTTCTAGGGACAATCGACAGAAATCCACTTTTTTCTTAGTCTTTCCCCGATATACAACAAATTCGTCATTTTGTGCGAATAAATATGAAATTAGGGATTTTTTAACGCGTTACCCCCACTTGTAGCGCAAAAAAAGGCCTTTTTCATGAATTTTTTTAAAGAAAACTACGAAACTTTTTTAATCGATCAATATACCATCTTAAAGAACACATCTTGAAGAACTTTCAGTAATTTTTTTATTGAAAAATATTACATTGTTTAGTGGCAAATGGCCGTCAATGAAATAATGTTTTTATATACACGGTTTGCGGTGACCAACATTGCGGCGAAGTGGATCATCTGAAAAAAAAATGCGGATGGATTTAGTCAAATATAAGTATAAACTAGCCTTTACTCGAAGGATTTTAAAAAATATTCATTTTTCACAAAATGGCGGACAGTCAAAGTTAATGGTTCGATTTTAACGAAAAAAAACGGCCGTTTTTTGCCTATAAAACGGCCATTTTTTTTTCGAAAAAGAAAATCGAACGATTAAAGACTACATTTTTATGTATTAAATAAGTCTGCAAAATTTCAAGAAGATCGGTTCATTAGTGTTCGAGTAATCTTGGTCACCGACTTCAGAAATGCCATTTTGAGAAAAACGCGTTTAAAGTTTCAATTTCAGTTTACACGAAGAACGGATTCTTCTCTTTCAACGCTCATATCTCAGTCAATTTTGTTCGGATCGACTTGAAATTTTCAGGACATATTCTCAGATACGTATACTTCAAAAAAATGCAATAAAAAAAAACGATTTTTTCAAAATCGCAAGTGGGGGTAACCCCTTAATTCATCATTGACGTTTTTCAAAAACGACACAAAACTGGCGACAATGCTTAAGGACGTTTTCGACACTCAGGGTACGGTTTATTGCTACTTTTGGCTGTTGCATGGTATCTTTTTTATTTTCATGAATCTTTAGAAATTGCGAAGGTATGCTGCGGTCTTCTAAACGAGTTGCGGCGGATGTTGTCAGCCGGCGTGACACGTGGCGTGGGCGGGATTGATCTGACAAAAAAACCAACAAAGACTATTTCTTCCGCTAAAACTCATACGCAGAATATGAACCAAGAAAAAGTGAAAAATGTTGAATATTGATGAAATCGTACGCTTCGAAAAGAGATTGAATTCTTCGAAAAAAAAAATGACAACGTTTTGCAATAAAGGAAATATTGTTCTTTTAAATTGTCAAAAACATTTAGGGTCATGTTTTCGACAATAAGGTTATATAAATTTATACCAAATTTCATTAGAATTGGTCGATTAGGTTTCAGCTATACGTCACGCCAGTTTAAAAAAAGACAGTTTCGGAAACCGTGCCATACCTCCGCAATTGTTAAAGATTAAGCTTTAAAAAATACCAAGTAACACCCCAAAGTAGTAATGAAGTCTGAAGTCTGAAAATGGTAAAGAAATCTTTCCTTGAAAAAAAAAGATTCCTTAAGGGGTTACCCCCCCTTGCGATTTTGAAAAAATCGATTTTTTTCGTTGCATTTTTTTGAAGTATAAGTATCTGAGAATATGTCCTGAAAATTTCAAGTCGATCCGAACAAAATTGAGATATGAGCGTTGAAAGAGAAGAACCCGTGAATTGAAGAACTGAAATTGAAACTTTAAACGCGTTTTTCTCAAAATGGCATTTCTGAAGTCGGCGACCAAGATTACTCGAACACTAATGAACCGATCTTCTTGAAATTTTGCAGGCTTATTTAATACATAAAAATGTAGTCTTCAATCGTTCGATTTTTTTTTTCGAAAAAAAATGGCCGTTTTATACCTATGTGAAATTGGCAACTGACTTTACAGAAAGTAATTTTTTTTTTTTGCATTCGTTTGTACTCGGTTTGTACCCGTTTGTACCGTCTTAAATTTCGTTTGTACCTTAAGGGGGAAAAAAGTACGAGGGTATGAAAAAATGAACCGCAACCCATTTAGAGTTAAGCAATTTTAATAAACTTGACTGAAAAGAGAATCGTTTGTACCCGTTTGTACCGTTAAAAATTTTTTTTTTTGAATTTTTTTTTCAAAATTTTTTCTAAAAAAAAAATGTTCGATTTTTTTTTTTTTTTTAATTTCCGTTTGTACCGACAAGTATATCGTTTGGACCACCTAGAAATTGTTTCTATTCATTCGTATCGGTGAGTAGATCGTTTCTACCACCGTGTAATCGTTTATACCCATTCGTACTGACGAGTATATTGTTTGTACCACCAAGAAAACGTTTGTACCCGTCTGTACTATCGAGCAATCGTTTGTACCCGTTCGTATCGACGAGTATATCGTTTGTACCACCGAGAAATCGTTTGTACCCGTCTGAACTATCGAGCAATCGATTGTACCCGTTCGTATCGACGAGTATATCGTTTGTACCACCGAGAAAACGTTTGTACCCGTCTGTACTATCGAGGAATCGTTTGTACCCATTCGTTCTGACGAGTATATCATTTGTACCACCGAGAAAACGTTTGTACCCGTCTGTACTATCGAGCAATCGTTTGTACCCATTCGTATCGACGAGTATATCGTTTGTACCACCGCGAAATCGTTTGTACCCGTCTGTACTATCGACCAATCGTTTGTACCCATTCGTATCGACGAGTATTTCGTATGTACCGCCGAGAAAACGTTTGTACCCGTCTGTACTATCGGGCAATCGGTTGTACCCATTCGTACTGACGAGTATATCGTTTTTACCAACGAGAAAACGTTTGTACCCATATGTACTATCGAGCAATCGATTGTACCCGTTCGTATCGACGAGTATATCGTTTGTACCACCGAGAAATCGTTTGTACCCGTCTGTACTATCGAGCAATCGTTTGTACCCATTCGTACTGACGAGTGTATCGTTTGTACCAGCGAGAAAACGTTTGTACCCGTCTGTACTATCGAGCAATCGTTTGTACCCATTCGTACTAACGAGTGTATCGTTTGTACCAGCGAGAAAACGTTTCTACCCGTCTGTACTATCGAGCAATCGATTGTACCCGTTCGTATCGACGAGTATATCGTTTGAACCATCGAGAAAACGTTTGTACCTGTCTGTACGATCGAGGAATCGTTTGTACCCATTCGTCCTGACGAGTATATCGTTTGTACCACCGAGAAAACGTTTGTACCCATCTGTACTATCGAGCAATCGTTTGTACCCGTTCGTATCGACGAGTACATCGTTTGTACCACCGAGGAAACGTTTGTACCCATCTGTACTATCGAGCAATCGTTTGTACCCGTTCGTATCGACGAGTATGTCGTTTGTACCACCGAGAAATCGTTTGTACCCGTCTGTACTATCGACCAATCGCTTGTACCCATTCGTATCAACGAGTATTTCGTATGTACCACCGAGAAAACGTTTGTCCCCGTCTGAACTATCGGGCCATCGTTTGTACCCATTCGTACTGACGAGTATATCGTTTGTACCAACGAGAAAACGTTTGTACCCGTCTGTACTATCGAGCAATCGTTTGTACCCGTTCGTATCGACGAGTATATCGTTTGTACCACCGAGAAAACGTTTGTACCCGTCTGTACTAACGAGGAATCGTTTGTACCCATTCGTTCTGACGAGTATATCGTTTGTACCAACGAGAAAACGTTTGTACCCGTCTGTACTATCGAGCAATCGTTTGTACCCGTTCGTATCGACGAGTATATCGTTTGTACCACGGAGAAATCGTTTGTACCCGTCTGAACTATCGAGCAATCGATTGTACCCGTTCGTATCGACGAGTATATCGTTTGTACCACCGAGAAAACGTTTGTACCCGTCTGTACTATCGAGGAATCGTTTGTACCCATTCGTTCTGACGAGTATATCGTTTGTACCACCGAGAAAACGTTTGTACCCGTCTGTACTATCGAGCAATCGTTTGTGCCCATTCGTATCGACGAGTATATCGTTTGTACCACCGAGAAATCGTTTGTACCCATCTGTACTATCGACCAATCGTTTGTACCCATTCGTATCGACGAGTATTTCGTATGTACCACCGAGAAAACGTTTGTACCCGTCTGTACTATCGGGCAATCGGTTGTACCCATTCGTACTGACGAGTATATCGTTTTTACCAACGAGAAAACGATTGTACCCGTATGTACTATCGAGCAATCGTTTGTACTCGTTCGTATCGACGAGTATATCGTTTGTACCACCGAGAAATCGTTTGTACCCGTCTGTACTATCGAGCAATCGTTTGTACCCATTCGTACTGACGAGTGTATCGTTTGTACCAGCGAGAAAACGTTTGTACCCGTCTGTACTATCGAGCAATCGATTGTACCCATTCGTATCGACGAGTATATCGTTTGTACCATCGAGAAAACGTTTGTACCTGTCTGAACTATCGAGGAATCGTTTGTAACTATTCGTCCTGACGAGTATATCGTTTGTACCACCGAGAAAACGTTTGTACCCATCTGTACTATCGAGCAATCGTTTGTACCCGTTCGTATCGACGAGTACATCGTTTGTACCACCGAGAAAACGTTTGTACCCGTCTGTACTATCGAGCAATCGTTTGTACCCGTTCGTATCGACGAGTAGTTCGTATGTACCACCGAGAAAACGCTTGTACCCGTCTGTACTATCGGGCAATCGGTTGTACCCATTCGTACTGACGAGTATATCGTTTGTACCACCGAGAAATCGTTTGTACCCGTCTGTACTATCGAGCAATCGTTTGTACCCATTCGTACTGACGAGTATATCGTTTGTACCACCGAGAAAACGTTTGTTCCCGTCTGTACTATCGAGCAATCGTTTGTACCCAATCGTATCGACGAGTATATCGTTTGTACCACCGAGAAATCGTTTGTACCCGTCTGTACTATCGACCAATCGTTTGTACCCATTCGTACTGACGAGTGTATCGTTTGTACCAGCGAGAAAACGTTTGTTCCCGTCTGTACTATCGAGCAATCGTTTGTACCCAATCGTATCGACGAGTATATCGTTTGTACCACCGAGAAATCGTTTGTACCCGTCTGTACTATCGACCAATCGTTTGTACCCATTCGTATCGACGAGTATGTCGTTTGTACCACCGAGGAAACGTTTGTACCCGTCTGTACTATCGAGCAATCGATTGTACCCGTTCGTATCGACGAGTATATCGTTTGTACCACCGAGAAAACGTTTGTACCCGTCTGTACTATCGAGGAATCGTTTGTACCCATTCGTTCTGACGAGTATATCGTTTGTACCACCGAGAAAACGTTTGTACCCATCTGTACTATCGAGCAATCGTTTGTACCCGTTCGTATCGATGAGTACATCGTTTGTACCACCGAGGAAACGTTTGTACCCGTCTGTACTATCGAGCAATCGTTTGTGCCCGTTCGTATCGACGAGTATGTCGTTTGTACCACCGAGAGATCGTTTGTACCCGTTGGTATCGACGAGTATGTCGTTTGTACCACCGAGAGATCGTTTGTACTTATTCGTACCGGCGATTAATCGTTTGTACCCATTCGTACTGACGAGTATATCATATGTACCAACGAGAAATTGTTTGTACCCGTCGGTACTATCGAGCAATCGTCTGTACCCGGTCGTACTGACGAGTATAGCGTTTGCACTACTGAGAAAACGTTTGTACCCATCTGTACTATCGAGCAATCATTTCTACCCAGTCGTATTGACGAGCATATCATTTGTACCACAGAGAAATCGTTTGTACCCATGTACGCTTACTTACTTACTTACTCTACGAAACTTACGCTTGGCGGTACAAACGATATACTCCTTGGCACGAAAAAGTAGAAATTATTGCTCGGTAGTACAAACGACATACTCGTCAGTATGGACCGAAACACAAGATTAAGTGCTGGTACAAATGATTTACTCGTTGGTACGAACCGGTACAAACGATTGCTCGATGATGGAAACCCAAGCAAACGATTTCTCGGCGGTACAAACGATCTGCTCGTCAGGACGAATGGGTACAAACGTTTTCTCGGTGGTACAAACGATACACTCGTCGATACGAACGGGTACAAACGATTGATCGATAGTTCAGACGGGTACAAACGATTGCTCGGTGGTACAAACGATATACTCGTCGATACGAACGGGTACAAATGAGTGCTCGATAGTACAGACGGGTATAAACGTTTTCTTGGTGGTACATACGAAATACTCGTTGATACGAATGGGTACAAACGATTGGTCGATAGTACAGTCGGGTAGAAACGATTTCTCGGTGATTCAAACGATATACTCGTCGATACAAACGGGTACAAACGATTGCTCGATAATACAGACGGGTACAAACATTTGCTCGTTGGTACAAATGATATACTCGTCAGTATGAATGGGTCCAAACGATTGCTTGATAGTACAGACGGGTGCAAACGTTTTCTCGGTGGTACATACGAAATACTCGTCGATACCAACGGGTACAAACGATTTCTCGGTGGTACAAACGATATACTGTCGATACGAACCGTTACAAACGATTGCTCGATAGTACAGACGGGTACAAACGTTTGCTGAGTGGTACAAACGATATATTCGTCGATAGGAACGGGTACAAACGATTGCTCGATAGTACAGACGGGTACAAACGTTTTCTCCGTGGTACAAACGATATACTCGTCAGTACGAATGGGTATAAACGATTACACGGTGGTAGAAACGATGTACTCACCGATACGAATGAATAGAAACAATTTCTAGGTGGTCCAAACGATATTCTCGTCGGTACGAACGGAAATTTAAAAAAAAAAAAAATCGAAAATTTTTTTTTCCAGAAAAAAATTTGAAAAAAAAATTAAAAAAAAAGAATTTTTAACGGTACAAACGGGTACAAACGATTCTCTTTTCAGTCGCGTTTATTAAAATTGCTTAGCTCTAAATGGGTTGCGGTTCATTTTTTCATCCCCTCGTACTTTTTTCCCCCTTAAGGTACAAACGAAATTTAAGACGGTACAAACGGGTACAAACCGAGTACAAACGAATGCAAAAAAAAAAATTACTTTCTGTAAAGTCAGTTGCCAACTTCACATAGGTCCGTTTTATAGACAAAAACGGCCGTTTTTTTCGTTAAAATCGAACCATTAACTTTGACTGTCCGCCATTTTGTGAAAAATGAATATTTTTTTAAATCCTTCGATTAAAGACTAGTTTATACTTATATTTGACTAAATCCATCCGCATTTTTTTTTCAGATGATCCACTTCGCCGCAATGTTGGTCACCGCAAACCGTGTATATAAAAACATTATTTCATTGACGGCCATTTGCCACTAAACAATGTAATATTTTTCAATAAAAAAATTACTGAAAGTTCTTCAAGATGTGTTCTTTAAGATGGTATATTGATCGATTGAAAAAGTTGTGTAGTTTCCTTTAAAAAAATTCATGAAAAAGGCCTTTTTTGCGCCCAAGTGGGGGTAACGCCTTAAAGAAGTGAATCAAAAGTTCCCGCAAATGACGCTTATTCGGCTCAAAACTCGACACTTTCGCACGAAAAACAATTATGTGATACTGATACAAAATCGCTAATATTTCAAGGTTATGGTCTTGTGAGATGGCCAACCTTACGACATGACGTTTTACGTCTGACAATTTCAACCGTAACCCCCTGGTGGGGCCATCTTTTGTCAAACGGCGGAGCCTTATTTGTAGTCCGAATACCAAGTAACCGACAACATCATCGTAAGTCTAAAACGCGAATTTAAGAATCTCCTTAGTTCGTGCAGTTGGCTCATTTTTTAAATTGGACGTGAAAAATGGCGAGCTTCTATCAATAGACATAAATAAATCTTCGTAATTGATACGTCAAAAGATGCTGAAGCGAATGGTCATGAAAGAAGCTGAAGCGAATGGTCATGAAAAACAAACTTTCACTTAAAAATGACGACCATGCTGAAAATTCAAGATAGGATACTCAAATGGAGTGCTGCGCTAACTTGTATAAACTTTTCCAAGCAGCAATAGTACTTCCGGTGGGCTCTGCCGGCTGTGCGAGGAGTCTTTCTGCCATGAGGCGAATAAAAACGTGGCTTAGAAGGACAATGCTTCCGGAACGATTCTCTCATACGTCACTGAACATAGAAAATGGCGTTGTTAGAAAAAAATCCAACTTGAAAAGTGTTGAGCCGATTTGCAGAAAAAAAAAATAGAAAACCAAGACTTGTTTAGGGGTTAGGCTAGGGCGAAAGTTTTAAAACTCTCGTTCATCGCTTGAGGCAATTTAAATTGAAGAGGGAGGTCCAAAGTGTGGTGAAAGAATCGCAGATTGAAGGTAAAGTTATGTTTACAACGATAGAATTGTTCGTCAAACTTAGAAAACGTTTTTTTTTCGTAACTATTTTTTTCGAAACGGTGTACACGATTTCTGGACATCCAATAAACGGATTGACTTGAAATTTGGCACACTTATTCGGTATAATCGTCGTTTAGTCTTGACCGACGTTTTTCTCCTCCACATTTTTGTTTCACCGGGTTTGTTGTTTGTTTGTTTCACCATTAACATCGGGAAAGTTGTGGATCAAAATGCCAATTGATATAAATATGAGGAAGACTTGGTTAACACTTGCGAGAAGAGATTGAAAGTCATAGTCCGAAAAAAAACTCGTTTGTTCTTTTCTGAAGTACAGATGACTATTTGAATACATATTTGCAGTTAACTGTGACAAACGAGAATCTATAGTTGTCGTTTGCGTTCACAGGTTAAGGATGTTGAGTCCCAACTCGCAAATGATGATAAAATTCTGAAAATTTGGTATGTTTTCGTACAAAGTATTTCAGAGGTCGTGTAAAAATTTCACGACAATTAGGAAGCTCGTTATTGAACAATTAACATTCACAAATTAAATGTTGTTTTATGGAAACTGATGTAACTTTGCAATAAGTTTTTTTTTGACCTCTCAATTTTATAATATCTACAATATACTGAAAGCAACGGAAACAAAACGAAGTTTATTGATAAATTTTTTTTAATTTCTTTTAAAAATTCTTCTTAACAAAATGTTAATTTTTTAATAACGAGCTTCCTAATCGTCGTGAAATTTTAACACGACCTCTTAAATACTTCATACAAAAACATACCGAATTTTCCGAATTTTCTTATCATTTTTTATTTCAACCCTTAAGGAGGTTGAAGTAATGATGATAGAATTCTGAAAATTTGGTATGTTTTTACATGAAGTATTCAGGAGGTCGTGTAAAAATTTCATGACGATTAAGGAGCTATTTATTGAACAATTAACATTAACATGTTTCATAGGGACTCAACATCCTTAAAGAGTAATACGTCTACCGCTTTCGTTGTTTACTGTCAATAACGTCACGTCGGAATCCATTATGGCGGCTACCGTTTCGCGTGTTCGTCGAACAGATGAAAAAAGGATTTTTCAAAAGTGTATTATAACACTTATTTTGTGTTTTTATGAATTACAATCAACAGTATACTATTGCTTATTGCGGGAAATACCTTATTTATACGTTCTTAGTATGTTTCTTACGTGGAGTGAAATACGAAACTTTAGCACGAAATTTGAAGTGTTTCGACACTATGAAAAAAAAGTTGTTTACACTTTGGCGAAATGACATACGATGAATTTCAAGCTTGCTTGTAGTCCTTGTTTACAGATGCGTTACCATCTTAAGGCCTTAGGCCACAGTAACGGGTATAAAATAATGTGCGAATTTAACAATTTTTTTTTTCGTATGAAAAAATGATTCGCTTATTAAATTAATTACAAAAAAAACATATATATATATTTTCTAACAGCTTGACATTCATACTAAATAGATGTGTAATTAATTTTATGAGTGAATCACTTTTTCATACGAAAAATAAAATTGTTGAATTCGCACACGATTTTATACCCGTCACTGTGGCCTAAGGCCTTAAACTACACGCACGCGGTTCTGGTAACGCCATCTGTTGGAAATCAGCGAGAACTTATTCAACGTCCCAATATACGTAGACACAACGACAACGGTATTTTTGGATGCAGGTGACTTTGCAGACTGTTTTATTCCAACTGGCTTCGTCTACGACTACGCGTAAAGTATTTTAGTTCCACAGGACCCTTTCCACCGCATTGACAAGGGACGGGGCCGAGGGCATCAGCGCAATTATAAAGACGTTCAGGCAGAGCCTCGAGCCAGCGTGCCCACCGGGGCTCAAAGAAACAAAGACCGAGACAGGAAACGAAGAGAGAACGTGAGAGAAAGAGAAAAAAAAGGACGAACGGGACTTGCTCGTATCGCTTCGCAAATTTTTTGCTCCCTCGTGTCGCGCCTCCATTCTTATTGAATCTTTACCGCGGCGCGAAATTGCACGCCGGTTAACTCGCTGAACCACGAAGAAACGGTTCGAGCATGGCCCGACAAGGGCTTTCACCCCCATTCTTCTCTCTCTCTCTCTCTCTCTCTCTCTTTCTCTCGTCGGTTATACCACGCACGATCCACAAAAAAACGAAGAGAGAATTCGAGCGTTGGTGCATGGTCGGAGGAATACAGAGACCTCAAAGGGAATCAGTACATGGAAAATTCCACGGTGTCTTTGCCGCTCAGTTTTCCGAAGTATCCCCATTCAACTTTCCACAACAACAAAGAACTTTCTAATTCGCATCGGAAGGAGAAAAATCATTAGCTCGGCGACAATTTGCAATACAAAAAATTCCAAGCACTCGCACGAAATTGAACTTTGCAACGTTGGAATGTAACGAATTGGTTTTGTCATCTTTTTTTTCGTCGCAATTAAGCTATGAAAATCACTAAAACACTTTGGAGGATTCGCATTTGAAGTTCTTGTTGTTTTTGTTCGTGAAAATTCATGCTTTATTTTTTAAACATTCCCAATGCTTGCAAACGTTTCGAAACTGATGTGTGATCAACTCCTAATGATGCTGCTGGTTCTGCTAGCGTGTGACATGAATCTCTGCATGTTGTTTCCGACAGAGCATGGTAGCCGCAAGTCTCAACGAGAATTCTACGTGCTTCAGCTGCAGATTTGAAAATAAAATAAAGCAGTGCAGTAAAATTCCCCGCAAATACTCTTTTTTGGTACGAATGTTTTACAGTTTTCGAATGTTTAACCCTTTTTAACTGACGAATGTCTAACGCTTTTTAACTAGCGAATGTTTAACTCTATTTAACCAACGAACGTTTAACTATTTTTAACTAACGAATGTTTAACTCTTTTTTATCAACGAATGTTTAACTCCTTTTAACTAACGAATGTTTAACTCTTTTTAACTAACGAACGTTTAACTATTTTTAACTAACGAATGTTTAACTCTTTTTCAACTAACGAATGTTTAACTCCTTTTAACTAACGAATGTTTAACTCTTTTTAACTAACGAACGTTTAACTATTTTTAACTAACGAATGTTTGACTCTTTTTAACTAACGAATGTTTAACTCTTTTTTATCAACGAATGTTTAACTCTTTTTAACTAACGAATGCTTAACTCTTTTTAAGTAACGAATATTTAACTCTTAACTGTTAACTAACTGTTTAGTTAGTTAAACAGTTAACTCTTATTCCTGTTTGACCAACTGACTATTTAACTAAATAACTAACTATTTAACTAACTAACTAACTAACTAACTAACTAACTAACTAACTAACTAACTAACTAACTATTTAACTAACTAACTAACTGTTTAACTAACTATTTAACTATTTAACTAAATAACTAACTATTTAACTAAATATCTAACTATTTAACTAAATAACTAACTATTTGACTAACTATTCTTCTTCAACTAACATTCGTTAGTTAAACAGTTAACTCTGTTTAACTAACGAAACTCTAACGAATGTTCAACTCTTTTTTGGCACGAACGTTCAACATGTTCAACACTATGAAAGAAAACGTTGTTTACACTTCGGGGAAATGACATACAATGAATTTCAAGCTTGCTTATAGTACTTTTTCACAGATATGTTATCATCCTAAGGGGTCTTCTCACTTTAGACGCTAATGGTTATTTTCGTGCATTTTTTTGATAGCTTTATATTATAGATATTAATATAAAAATGTTACACTCAATAAATACCCTTTCGAAATACATTTAAACATTTTTTTTATTTCTATAAGCCACTATTTATAGACGAAAATGGTAGTTAAAAAAAGGCCTAAAAAAATTGTAGGTCCGCGCCGTCGATGAAATCTCGGAGATGGATCATCCGTAACAAAAAAATCAAGCGGTTTTAGATTCGGCATGTTAATGGCTATAGCGCATATCATACGATTTTCGATATGTGCAAAAATAACACGCTGGCAGACATTTTTCGAAAAAATAAAATAAGTGTTTTTCTTCACCGTATTTGGCCAAAAAAAAATAGTGAATATCAAAATTTAAAAAATCGTTGATATGCGCTATAGCTATAATTGTAAAGAATATGTTGTCGAAATTTCATAAGGGTCGGTTCAGTAGTATCGTAGATTTGATCGAGGTAAATGTCTAGAATCGGGGCACCTTTCACTTTCAAGTATCTTTCAAAATGTCAATAAAAAAAACCGTAATAAAAAAATTTTTTAAACTTAAAAAAAAAAGCAAAAAAGTCTCTAAGGGTTAAAATAAGGGTGGAAATTGTCTTTCGCCGAGTTGTATAGTCATAAGAAAGTACCCTGAAAAATATCAGCTCGGTGAAAAATTGTTCAACCCCTTTTTGGTCAGAAGCCCCGATTCTAGATATTTGACAAAAATAATTTTTCATGTATTTCGAAAGTGTATTTATCGAGTGTAACAACTTTTATATCAATATCTACAATATAAACCTACCAAAAAATGCATGAAAAGAGCCTGTTTTAGCGTCTAAAGTGAGAAGACCCCTTGAACTGCGCACGCGAAGTTCTAGTAACGCCATCTGTTGAAAAACTGCGAGAACTTATTCAACATCCTAACATAATTTTTTTTTAACGATGGAATGCAATTAAAAAAAAAAGAGTTGCATACCAACGATACAAGCTTCAACACCATGTGCTTTTAAAGATTTTTTTCGTAATCGCAATTTCCAATTAGCATTTGTACTTGAATAATTCTATTTCCCAATCTATGGTGCCAATTATGGATCGTCGTGTATTCTTTATTTCCGATCGCTAACGAGCACGACATTTTTACGTACTCGTTCCCATGTCAGTAACTTCCCGACTTGCCTCGCGGGGCAGAAGATTTCGTAGAGGGGCTTCGGGTACAAAGGAGCTGGAGACGAAGTCTCGAGGGATATGCCAGAGTACGTCCACAAGACAGCCCGTTCTCGTGCATTTACCTACAGTGGCTTGAAGGCGAATCGGGCGGAGCCATCGCCATTCTCTGTGCCAGAATAATCTCTTCGCTGGTAATCATCGTCGATCGTATAAGGGCGATTCTGCCGAAATGATCATTTTGCGTGTAACCTGACTTTTCAAATAGATGCTATTCGATTAGCATTCTCGCGGGTTCTCTCTTGGAACACAACAGTTTGAAATATTTCGAAATCTTCCTACAAAACAGATCAGGCAGAAAAATCGTCCTTGTTCTCTTTTTTTTCTCTGCATTTTAACTATGAAAATCATTCCTCTGGAGTGTAACCATCCAGACTTTATATGCACTAGCAAGCTGAAGAGATACTAAAAGTTCAAAAGGAACAGAAAAAGAATATTCCTCGACTCCATTGAACATTTATTTAATTCCTCCTCGAAGAAACAATAAGCACATGTACTTGACAATAAATAACAAAAGTTTGCAGCCGTTTTTCTCAATGATTCTCCTTGGGTGCTGTAAATTAGTTCACTTACTGTCCGAGCGGTGGCGCCAGCTGATCATGCTCGCCAGAGCAGTGCCTTCTAGATCTACTTTTCCAAAGAGACTGATTGTGTCGTATCATTTTTGTAGCTTGCACTTTTTTTTTCTCTACAGACCTTGTGTGCCGAGGGGGTCATTCCACTGATCATTCTTAACTGTATCATTTTTCAATTAAATAAGTCACTCTTTACCTGCTCGAGCGGAAGTTTTAGACACCTCCTCACCGCCGGATTTTGAGGTTAGAAAAACGTAGAAAGCCGTGCTTTTCGTAAAAACCCGTTTGAATCGTTATGGCAACATTCTTCTGGATTTCTCCCGCCACGTGAGATTCCGGAGGAATGATGGGTGCGCCAGAGGAATGAAATCATCTTGGTTACGCATGTGTACATATGCACGAGGTTACATAAAAATGATTCTCTCACATTATTGCCATGCCGCTATCGGAAGAAGAAAGGCTCCGTAGAAAAAGAGAAGCTAAATAACCGCAGATACGAAAGGCTCAAGGAGGTTCGTGTAGAAAGATCGAAGTTGAAACGAAAGGAGCTGGATCAATATTCAAAGAAAAGCGAGAACATATTATAAACCGATAAAAACTTGATAGGATGAAACAATTGATAAACCAATAGAAATAGGATGAGCCAATTGATAAACCAATAGAAATAGGATAAACAATTGATAAAGCAATGCAGATAAGATAAACCAATTGATAAACCAATAAAAGCTTGATAGGAAAAGGTGTGCATCATTCCTCTGTCCTCGTTATCATTCCTCTGGACCTACTATTTCTTTGATCATGATAAATCTCTAAAAAACTGAAAAATCAGTGCAATCCATAGGGAATTATATTATATCGATCAGAACTGAAATCAATGGCAATTTTTACCTGAAAAATGAATTGTTTTGATATATCAATTGCGTTGTCCTTCAATGTGACAATTTCCGAAGAATCACCCATAAACGTAATTTTGCAACGTTGACGTTCATGTGCGCACTCCTTGAATTCTATATCGATTCTTATATATCGATTGGGCGAAATTGTGGAGGATCAAAGACAGAGCCGCGGAGGTTAAACATGACGTTGAAGTTTGCAACTTTGGAATCCAGCGAAATCAATTTTTTTTCACCTTTCCAAATTTCTAAATAAAATTCTGGCGGATTTAAGTTACGAGATTTACGTTGACATTTTGTCGGATTCTTGTTTTGCGATCCACCACAAATTCGCAGCATATTATTTCGGATATTGATGAAAAAAAAAAGAAATTGAAAAGAATTTTCGCCGCATTCCACCGATGCAACCTTCAACCCCACGGTTAAGGATGTTGAGTCCCTATGAAACATGTTAATGTTAATTGTTCAATAAATAGCTTCTTAATCGTCATGAAATTTTTACACGACCTCCTGAATACTTCATGTAAAAACATACCAAATTTTCAGAATTCTATCATCATTACTTCAACCTCCTTAAGGGTTGAAATAAAAAATGATAAGAAAATTCGGAAAATTTGGTATGTTTTTGTATGAAGTATTTAAGAGGTCGTGTTCAAATTTCACGACGATTAGGAAGCTCGTTATTAAAAAATTAACATTTTGTTAAGAACAATTTTTAAAGGAAATAAAAAAAAAATTTATCAATAAACTTCGTTTTGTTTCCGTTGCTTTCAGTATATTGTAGATATTATAAAATTGAGAGGTCAAAAAAAAACCATATTGCAAAGTTACATCAGTTTCCATAAAACAACATTTAATTTGTGAATGTTAATTGTTCAATAACGAGCTTCCTAATTGTCGTGAAATTTTTACACGACCTCTGAAATACTTCATACAAAAACATACCAAATTTTCAGAATTTTATCATCATTTGCGATTTGGGACTCAACATCCTTAAAGCCTATAGGAGTGCCGTCTGCCGATGGTCGTACAAACGTGCGCCACCAGGAGCGCCAGCGTCGCGCTCGATCGTGAGCATTCATTGGACCGCTGAGTATCGGCAGGCAGTGAGGTCGGCCGTATTTTAGGTAGCCACGCGGCTATGCCCGGAGCGCGTGCACGCACGTGTATGTGGCATCGGAAATGTCCGAGTATACCATACAAACGACTACGGCGAAACTGGTTCGGAGCAGCGCGAGAGAATTCCCAAGGCGCCGCCGCCGCCGGTGCGTGCATAACTTCGGCCAACAACGCCATACGCGATTAATTTTTGTCCGGAGATTTTTCGGTACTTCAGCCGCGCGCTGTTTAAGGGGATCTTCTTACTTTAAACGCTAATAAAAGGCTATTTTCATCAATTTTTTCGACATGTTTATATTATAGATATCGATATAAAAGTTGTTACACTTAATAAGCACACTTTCGAAATAAATTAAAATTTTTAAATGTATTTATGTAACCCAAACAAACTTCAAAGGCGTTTTTCTCGAAACAACGTTTTTCGACGGCTTGTTGATAAAATCTTCGAAACTACTGAACCGATCCTTGTGAAAATTTAACCACATATTCTTTACAACTATAGCTATAGCGTATATCGAGGATCTTTTTAAATTTGGATATTTTTTTTTTGCCAAAAAGGTAAAAAAAACGCGTTTTTTTGTTTTTTCGAAAAATTTCCGCCATTTTGTTATTTCTGCGTATATGAAAAATCGTATGATATGCGCTATAGCCATTAACGTAGTCCTATCGCTTCACACTAGCCATACCACTGATCATCCTTGAGGCCTGTGCAATTTATATTTTTAACATATGCAAAAAAACAAAATTGTAACAACTAAAATTTTCCATTTGTAAACTGTTTAATGAATGTTCACGTTTAATTAGAAAAATGAAAAAATGGCTATTCCAACTCTTTTTTTACTCATTCAGGCGAGTTTAACCTCCATGCTTTTTAACGTCGATCTTTCAAAACAATGTCGGGTGCGGGAAATATAAAGAATTGTATTCGGGCCGCGACGGGTAAAAAAGCGTGGAAAATTTGTGTCGGCGAAAAATGTCGGTTAAAAATGAAATACGTGTGGAAATTCGAACAAGTGAGATGAGGTTAGGACCACAGTCAGTTGTTGCCTTGCTGTCACGTCTCTTTATCGTAGCAAGCGGTAATAAATCCAATACCGGAAGTTCAAATTAAACTCGATATTACACGAAAATTAGGTCAATAAGCGTATTTCTTTCTGAGAGCCTTGGACTTACTACAAGTGTTAAGGGGTTACCCCCACTTGCGATTTTGAAAAAATCGTTTTTTTTATTGCATTTTTTTGAAGTATAAGTATCTGAGAATATGTCCGGAAAATTTCAAGTCGATCCGAACAAAATTGACTGAGATATGAGCGTTGAAAGAGAAGCATCCGTGAATTGAAGAACTGAAATTGAAACTTTAAACGCGTTTTTCTCAAAATGGCATTTCTGAAGTCGGTGACCAAGATTACTCGAACACTAATGAACCGATCTTCTTGAAATTTTGCAGGCTTATTTAATACATAAAAATGTAGTCTTTAATCGTTCGATTTTTTTTTTCGAAAAAGAATGGCCGTTTTATAGCCAAAAAACGTCCGGTTTTTTTTCGTTAAAATCGAACCATTAACTTTGACTGTCCGCCATTTTGTGAAAAATGAATATTTTTTAAAATCCTTCGATTAAAGACTAGTTTATACTTATATTTGACTAAATCCATCCGCATTTTTTTTTCAGATGATCCACTTCGCCGCAATGTTGGTCACCGCAAACCGTGTATATAAAAACATTATTTCATTGACGGCCATTTGCCACTAAACTATGTAATATTTTTCAATAAAAAAATTACTGAAAGTTCTTCAAGATGTGTTCTTTAAGATGGTATATTGATCGGTTAAAAAAGTTTTGTAGTTTTCTTTAAAAAAATTCATGAAAAAGGCCTTTTTTTGCGCTACAAGTGGGGGTAACGCCTCAAGTATGTAAATCTGATTATTTTTAAGAATCTGACGGATTATCACTATTGTATACACTTTTGCAGCGACCGGAAATTGGGTTTTTGTATGTCGTCTCGGGATTCCTTCACAAAATTACGCAATTTTTATATCTTTTTGTCTCTTTAATAAGGTCGATAAGCGACCCTGAATTTTCACAAAGACGATTATTAATATAATTAGTGAAGGTCAAAAAAAAATTATGAAAATCCTATGAATTGAACTTGGCGATAGGACTATCTTAACATACTGAATCTAAAACCGTTTGATTTCTTTTTGTTTCGGATGATCCATCTCCGAGTTTTCGTCAACAGCGCATACCTACAATTTTTTTAGGACTTTTTTTTCAACTACCATTTTCGTCGTTGAATAGTGACTTCGATGAATAAATAAAATTCGTTACGTTATTTCGAAAGTGTATTTATTAAGTGTAACAACTTTTATATGAATATCTATAATACAAGCCTGTCAAAAAAATGCATGAAAATACCTTTTTTTAGCGTCTAAAGTGAGAAGACAAGAATGATCTTGGAGAATGCTTTTTTTCCCGCGTTTTTAGTCTCTCTACACTGAGCTGCTTCTTATCAGTCTTTAGAAATAACGTATTGCAAAGTTCCTCCTTGATAAATGCAAATCCCGTTGGCGTCGTTTCTCAAGGACGTTTGACTGTCATTTAGGAGGAATTAAAGATAATCGCAGTGGTAAATGGCAAATGTGGGAGGGGGCGGTTGGTGCAACCAAAGGGGTATTAAGTCTGAGCTTTACGTGTCCGTTCCTCTCTCACATTCACCAACTATCAATTAGGGTCGATTTATCCTCCGCGCTGGCCAACTATACCCCAAGGTTCATACACGTTGTCGCCTACATGCGCAAGCTGAGTCTACGTTACTGCGTATATGCACCACCGATATCCAGACCGTAATATCCAAACGTTCATTTGGACCTTTTTAAGGGGAGGTTTACCGTCGAGAGACATGAAAAAATGCATGAACTTCGGGACATTTTCTTTGTTATAAAATAATCACTTTTAATAATGGGTTTCATCGTATCTTGTTCTTCTACCAATGGAGAGTATATTTCAATTTTATTTATAACAAAAATATAAAATGGCGGCTCCAGCTACCGTCAAATAAAGCCACGCATGGTCTTGGTTCGCCCTACATTCTTGCCAGTTCTTCGAAAACAAAAATTGATTAAAAATGATTAAACGATTAAAAATTAAATGATTAAGGTAGACTAAATTCGGAGGGGGGGGGGGCCTTATCGTCTTTTGTTTGCTGAAAAACCCCTGGATAACGAAATGGCAGCCGTTTGTAAAAAGTCCAACTTTTTTGGCCGCTTTTTTTCGCTTCAACGGAGAAAAAAAAATCTTTCTCAATTAATTTTTGACAAAAGTCGCGTCCTGACGAGCCCGCCGATTCAATTTCGTAGAGTCGTTTTCAGCAAAAAGAATTCAAAGTTCAACGTTATAAAAAAATGGTATTTAATATTTGTCTCTGACAACCCAAACAGACAAACCCACGGGTTCCAAACACTTCGAGGATGCAAATTATGCAAGAAAAATCCTATTCTTCATCGTCACGAACGGTAACATGCCGTTAATCAATTCTCTTTCGCGCAGGATAGAAATGGAAACGACGCCGCAGAGTTCATTTTGCATCACGCGGAAAAATATAGTCTCCATCCGAGTTCCACGGATTCGTGGATTAATTTAATTAAATTCAACGAACCGAATTGGCAAGAGGAAGGTGGATCGTCGGCATACCGCCCATTCGCGGCATTCTCACAATTTATTATCAAAATGATCCATTGGCGATACGTTGACGCGATTCATCGTGCGCAGTCGTACTTCAACCCTTTCCATTTAGTTTTTTTTATCGCGACGTTGAATGAGTTCTCGCTGTTTTTTTAATGAAAATTCTTGCTTTATTTAAAAAAATCACTCTCAATGCTTTCAAACGTTTCGAAGCTGTCGTGTCATCGACTCCCATAGTTTTGCAAGTTCAGCTTGCGTCTGACACGAGTATTCGTGAAGTTTTTTCGCCACGATGCGACATTTGACGTATTTAAGGATGTTGAGTCCCTATGAAACATGTTAATGTTAATTGTTCAATAAATAGCTTCTTAATCGTCATGAAATTTTTACACGACCTCCTGAATACTTCATGTAAAAACATACCAAATTTTCCGAATTCTATCATCATTACTTCAACCTCCTTAAGGGTTGAAATAAAAAATGATAAGAAAGTTCGGAAAATTTCGTATGTTTTTGTATGAAGTATTTAAGAGGTCGTGTTAAAATTTCACGACGATTAGGAAGCTCGTTATTAAAAAATTAACATTTTGTTAAGAACAATTTTTAAAAGAAATAAAAAAAATTATCAATAAACTTCGTTTTGTTTCCGTTGCTTTCAGTATATTGTAGATATTATAAAATTGAGAGGTCAAAAAAAAACTTATAGCAAAGTTAGATCAGTTTCCATAAAACAACATTTAATTTGTGAATGTTAATTGTTCAAAACGAGCTTCCTAATTGTCGTGAAATTTTTACACGACCTATGAAATACTTCATACAAAAAGATACCAAATTTTCAGAATTTTATCATCATTTGCGATTTGGGACTCAACATCCTTAACACTGTGAAAGGAAAAAGTTGCTTGCACTTCGGCGAAATGGATTAAGACGGAATGACACCCGACGCGAAACTTCGATGCGGCCCCGGCTTCCGACCGGTAGGGCAGAACTCAATCGAGCTTCTGCGCCCCACCGACGGATGTCACCGCGCGCGTTCGTCGCCGCGCGCGCGGAGACATTGCGTCTCGCCTGCCGCGGGCCTCGACACGCTACGCAACGCATGTGTGCGTGCGTGTCGGTGCACGTCTACACCACGGTGTAGAGAGACGTTATTGGCGCTGCCACGGGCTTCGATGCGCGTCGCTGCAGACCACGAGGCGAGCGCCGCGCGCGGAATTCTCGTGAACTGAGCACGTCGAAGTTCGGGCGACATTTGCTCGCAATTATCAACAATTACACGACAAATCTAGATTACCACTTTTCTCCTAAGATATGCAACGAAGTGCAGTGATTGAGAGCTCAAATTGTTCGTTTTTTATGTGGCTACGCCGTCTAGCTTTTCTCTAAGTCGCGACATTAGCCAAACATCTGATTTTTCATCTTTTCGGTCTCGAGTTCCGCATGATAAGCCAGTGTACGTTTCTTTTCTCAAATTCAAAAAATTTGAGGGGCTGGAAGCTGTTCGTCTATCTATTTGACGTCGTTTGGCAAAGTTTCGACGGGATCTGAAGAGCCGTTTCAGAGATTTTTGGGTATCTATAATTCTGTTCTACCATACCGACCGCGATGAGGTGTCATTCCGTCTTAAGACGGAATGACACCTCAGCGCGGTCGGTATGGTAGAACAATTATAGATACCCAACAATCTCTGAAACGGCTCTTCAGATCCCGTCAAAACTTTGCCAAACGACGTCAAACAGATAGACGAACGGCTGTCTGCCCCTCAAATTTTCTGAATTTGAGAAAAAAAACGTAGATTGGCTTATCATCAGCTGATCTACGTTTTTTTTTATCTCAAATTTACAAAATTTGAGGGGTAGACAGTTGTTCGTCTATCTATTTGACGTCTTTTGGCAAAGTTTTGACGGGATCTGAAGAGCCGTTTCAGAGATTGTTGGGTATCTATAATTGATGGTGCTGAAGTTTGGCATCGTTGGAACGCAACGAAAGTTCCTTTTTCCATTTTATTTTCCACATTTTTATTATTATAGGCGACCTTTTTTTCATAGATTTTGATGTAGATCGCAAAATAAATATCTTAAAAAATGGTTGTTGAATTTTTGTGGGCGAAATCTGCCGAAACAAATTAAATTCGTTGCAGTCCAAAGATGCAAACTTCAGCATCGTCTATAATTGTTCTACCATACCGACCGCGATGAGGTATCATTCCGTCTCAAGACGGAATGACACCTCATCGCGGTCGGTATGGTAGAACAGAATTATAGATACTCAAAAATCTCTGAAACGGCTCTTCAGATCCCGTCGAAACTTTGCCAAACGACGTCAAATAGATAGACGAACAGCTTCCAGCCCCTCAAATTTTTTGAATTTGAGAAAAAAAACGTAGACTGGCTTATCATGCGGAACTCGAGACCGAAAAGATGAAAAATCAGATGTTTGGCTAATATCACGACTTAGAGAAAAGCTAGACGGCGTAGCCACATAAAAAACGAACAATTTGAGCTCTCAATCACTGCACTTCGTTGCATATCTTAGGAGAAAAGTGGTAATCTAGATTTGTCGTGTAATTGTTGATAATTGCGAGCAAATGTCGCCCGAACTTCGACGTGCTCAGTTCACGAGAATTCCGCGCGCGGCGCTCGCCTCGTGGTCTGCAGCGACGCGCATCGAAGCCCGTGGCAGCGCCAATAACGTCTCTCTACACCGTGGTGTAGACGTGCACCGACACGCACGCACACATGCGTTGCGTAGCGTGTCGAGGCCCGCGGAAGGCGAGACGCAATGTCTCCGCGCGCGCGGCGACGAACGCGCGCGGTGACATCCGTCGGTGGGGCGCAGAAGCTCGATTGAGTTCTGCCCTACCGGTCGGAAGCCGGGGCCGCATCGAAGTTTCGCGTCGGGTGTCATTCCGTCCTAAGCTGAATTTCAAGCTTGTTTACAGTACTTCTTTACAGACGGGTCGCCATCTTACACTACACGCGGGCATTTCTGGTAGCGCCATCTGTTGGAAAACAGCGAGAACTTGTTCAACCCCCTGATATGACGATGCGCGATCATGACTTTTTTTCCGACAAAATACGATGACACGTGAGGGATACGTCGACCGATGCGCGTGTCGATTTTGCTTGAATATCCTCGTAGAAACGTATGCACGTGAGCGATAAGCTTGCGTGAGTTCCATGTTGGAAATACGCGAGTTCGGAGTCAGACAACGGAGTTAATAGACCCAAAGGAGGATAGGAGAGTAATAAGCCAGACTATGGGCTGGATATTGTACGCATCTGGCGCCCAAAGCTGGAAAACGAGAGGGGGAGAGAGAGAGAGAGAGAGAGAGAGAGAGAGAGAGAGAGAGAGAGAGAGAGAGAGAGAGAGAGAGAGAGAGAGAGAGAGAGAGAGAGAGAGAGAGAGAGAGAGAGAGAGAGAGAGAGAGAGAGAGAGAGAGAGAGAGAGAGAGAGAGAGAGAGAGAGAGAGAGAGAGAGAGAGAGAGAGAGAGAGAGAGAGAGAGAGAGAGAGAGAGAGAGAGAGAGAGAGAGAGAGAGAGAGAGAGAGAGAGAGAGAGAGAGAGAGAGAGAGAGAGAGAGAACAAAGACCCAATTTTGGAGCTCCCAAATGCTCACCCCTCCTGTCGCCATTCTCTTTTTCTCCGTCGTTCACTCTCCCCCTATCGCGCTGTCTCCACAATTCTCGAACCGAGGACCAATATTCCTGACAAACGGACGCGCTAGGTCTCAACTTTCTCCAAACTCTCCGAGACGACTGTTCGCCTCGTAATTCACACGACCCCTCGGCTTCATCTCGTGTTTGTGAAATCGTCGCAGCCTCGCGCCCCGTGACTAATTTCTATCTCATTAAACGCCCGTACAAATCCGACGATTAATCAACCGCGAATTCTAGCGCGTGAGTATAATCGTGCCTGTTCCTTACAAACGGCGCCCGCAAGTGCGAATTCCGATTGTTATCGTTTCGGATAATTTACCGGAACGACGACCTCCTCCCGGCGAATATCGCACTTTGGAGTTGGGGCGTAAGTTTCGATGAGACGATCGGGCACAAAATTGGCTATTGTGGAGACGATTCCGGAGGCCGAGAGCGAAATTTACTGCCTCTTGGCGGAAAGACACCTTCGCCCGGCAATTTTACGTATTCTCGGCACTTGAAACCGGCGACTTTGGGCGTCATCGTCCAAGAGATAGAAATCACTTTTTGAATTTTTCATTGGAATAAAAAAAGTTTCGTATGTCGGCAGTAAAACATTTTATTTGTTCAAAATAACGAGAGAGAGAGAGAGAGAGAGAGAGAGAGAGAGAGAGAGAGAGGGGGGGGGGGGGAGAGAGGGAGAGAGAAATACTCACCACGAGAAGAACGCACCGATTTTCCGTCGACACGCCGCCACATCCGAGCCAACTACCGATCACCGCCAAGGCACCGGCCGCTACGAGGGCGTAAGCCAGTATCGGATACGCCGAGGTTGACATGAGGGAGATGTAACTGTGTTTCGCTATTACCGTCCATATACCGATTGCTCCAACGACGAGTCCGGAAAGCTGAAATCCGTTGAAATATTTCTTGACGTTGGTTCGAGGCTACCGTAAAACTTACGAACGCTCGTTCGTAACTTGCCTACGAAAATCATAATAGCCAAAAATATGTGCGTGCACTGTAAAGCATTTATGTATAAAAATTAATACACAAGTGTAGGAAGTTTTTATGCGGATACCGCTTGTGAAATTTCAGATACGATTTTGAAAATCCAAAACAGGTTATTTGAAAAATGAAAGTGTAGCTCCGTAATATTAATATACTTGTGCGTTTGAAAAATAATGCACGTGTAAAGAAATAATCACATCCAAGTATATTGAAATCAAGAACCATTTGCTGATATCAATATACGAGGGTATATTAAATTCAAGAACCATTTGCTAATATCAGCATACGGGTGTGTATTAATTTCACAGAACCATAGTATTACCTTTAATGTACACTGTAAAAAGCTTCTGTATAAAAATTAATACACAAGTGTATGATGTTTTTATGCGGACGCCGTTTATGAAATTTCAGATAATATTTTGAAAATCCAAAGCAGGTTATTTTAAAAATAAAAGTGTAGCCTCGTAATATTAATATACTAGTGCGTTTGAAAAATAATGCACGTGTAAAAAAATGTTCACATCCATGTATATTAAATTCAAGAACCATTTGCTAATATCAACAAACGGGTGTGTATTAAAATTACTGATCCTAAGTATTAAGTTTATTTCAGAAATTGATAATTAAGCCCACTGAAAATGTGACTCGTATTTATCCTCCTCGACGGGAGCTAGAGGTAAAAATAGGTGGTTTTTGTGAGATTTCTTCCTTCACCACCGGGCGGCGTAAAAAGGGAAAAATTATTTCCTTCGGATAGGCGAGTTCAAGAACTGCGACTCTGGCGTGGATATGGAGAGGTAACGGATTTGCGACACTCTCCGACGCGTCCACGAGTTGCGAACGCGTCTGTTTTTCCCAGGACGATCGTAGCCGGTGGTCGGGTTATATGCCCGACCGAAGCTGCGAGTGGCTATGGGAAAGTGCGGAACAAGGCGCCGTCCCTCGGGCGCTACGCGAACTACGCGCGACCATCGGTCGTCGCGAGCGGCCGAGGTGGGTTGAGCGCGTTTTGTATTTGCAATACTCTGTTTTTTATATTTGAATTAATATACAACTGTTGTAATCTTTAATTTAAGGCACGGGTTGATGCAATACATTTTCCATAAATTTTCAAACTTTTCTTGGAAATACCATGTTACATCTATTAAATTCTATATCCACGTTAGAATTTCATGTTCCTGTTTTAAATTTACGGTACAAGTGTCTTAAATTCAATTTCATTTACTGAGTTCGTAAAATTCAATTCTTTTGTCCCTTAAATGTAGTGTAAATTTAAAATAATTTTCACGTTGTTTCATGTGATTTTCATCAGCGTTTATGAATTCTTTTTTCAATTCCAGTTTCGAACTTTTAAATAAATCTGTTGTGATCATGCATTGTACGTATCGTAAAATTCAGTTTCACATATATTATATTTTTCAGGCAGCTGTAAATAAATTTCAAACTTGTTTTGTATTTTCAATGCTCTGTTTTTTATAGTTGATTTATCATACATCTGTGGTAATTTTCAATTGAAGACACGGGTTAATGCAATAAATTTTCCACAAATTTACAAACTTGTCTTTGAAATTCCATGTTCCATCTATTAAATTCTATATCCACGTTAGAATTTCATGTTCCTATTTTAAATTTACGATACAAGTGTTTCAAATTTAATTTCATCTACTGAGTTCGTAAAATTCAATTCTTTTGTATCTTAAATGTATTGTAAATTTCATATCTTTTTTTTACAGTGTATTGAGTGCGTAAAATTCGATTCCTTTGTATCTTAAATGTATTGTAAAATTCATATCTTTTTTTACAGTGATGTTATATGAACCTGGCTTAGCAGACTGATAGTGAGTCCACGTTTTCTCTGTGCAAGTCGTACTTGAACTTTTAGACGCGTTTTTCTCAAAACTGAACTAGAATATCCCTGATATGTGCCATGGTTTTTTAAAGCTGGAAAAGTCGAGAAAAAACATGAAATTTGGAACTTAACTTTTAAAACTGTGCCAAAAATTCAATTTTCGATATTTTTGTTTACTACACTATAGTTCCGGCGATAGCCTCAGGTCTACAAATTAAAATGCTGTTTGATTCTTTTCATTTCAGACAAGCAAAACCTCCGGAATCATGGCAGCTGTCAACCAACTTTTTTTTACGCACGAGTGTCTTCCAAACGGAGTAAAGTCGATTCAACTCGTTTTTTTTATATATAAAATTCTGAGGGACTGTAAAAATGTTATTAAATGTGCGGTAAAAATTCAAAGATAGCATTTTAAGGAGGCACGATCACTTCCACGGGGTCAAAAAAGAGTCTAAATTTATTTTACCCACAGCTGCTCTGATTTTTGTGGCGGCTTCTATTCAAATTAATTTCAAAACAAAGCTGGGTTATGTTCGCCAAACGTGAGCAGAAAAACCACGATCACCGCACTTCCGGTTGGCCGTCTTCATAAGACGACGTGCTCCGGTGACTCAAAGTGCTCGACTTTGCACTTTTATCGCGAAAAAAACTAAACGGTCAAAATAGCTCAAATTTTGGCATAAAGCGCATAAAGTGTTCGTGAAAATCATATAAAAATTTCAAATCCGAAAGTTGGATTCGTAGTAATGATCGTACCTCCTCAATGGTTAATCGAAAAAACTTGCCGAAAAAAAGCCGTGACATGGAAAAACCCCGTTAATGGTTTGCACTGTCCAAAAGGGTCGATAATAACGCACAAGACGTTTCATTTAAATCGTCAAGTATTATTTCCCCATAGAATATGGAAAAACAAATAAAAAGAGAAATCGCCGGTGTACGGTCCTTACTTCGCACGACGGGTTTATTTTACGAGAGTTTGCTTCTTTCCTACCACCGGCTCTCGGACGATTTGAGATGTTTATTTTGATTTTTTATTTTTTCACGTCACGCGGGTTTCAAGCAACGCGTAAACGCGATCTAAGATACGAGAGGCATGGCTCGAGTCAACAACGATTACAAGCCCGGGTGTCTTAATAGTTTTCCCGTTATTTCTGCTTTTCTTTTTATCGTCATTCTTCTCTTTCACACGTGGGTAGAAATCCCGGGCGGACCGTTCAAATTCTAGAAAACCTGTATTGCTCGACTCACGCCGAGATAACGAAATGCTTTACGTGGACACGTTTGGAGCACGACGCGGGACAAGCATAGAGGTAAACGTTTGAGGGCTTACAAGCACTGTAAACGTCGAAAATTAAGTGATTTTCCACAATTTTTCTTTTTTTGACGGAAGGACAAGTAAGAGGATAATAATAATCAAGGATGTTTTTAGTCATATTTTCAAGAGAATTAAAAAAAAAGTTTGTTATAAAATTGTACAATACGGCGACGCTGGAGACATTCTTCCGAGGCGTGTTGAATTTGTAAAAACATTTAAAAATTCTATTAAGGGGTTACCCCCACTTGCGATCTTGAAAAAATCGATTTTTTTTATTGCATTTTTTGAAGTATAAGTATCTGAGAATATGTCCTGAAAATTTCAAGTCGATCCGAACAAAATTGACTGAGGTATAAGCGTTGAAAGAGAAGAATCCGTGAATTGAAGAACTGAAATTGAAACTTTAAACGCGTTTTTCTCAAAATGACATTTCTGAAGTCGGTGACCAAGATTACTCGAACACTAATGAACCGATCTTCTTGAAATTTTGCAGGCTTATTTAATACATAAAAATGTAGTCTTTAATAGTTCGATTTTTTTTTTCGAAAAAAAAATGGCCGTTTTATAGCCAAAAAACGGCCGTTTTTTTCGTTAAAATCGAACCATTAACTTTGACTGTCCGCGATTTTGTGAAAAATGAATATTTTTTAAAATCCTTCGATTAAAGACTAGTTTATACTTATATTTGACTAAATCCATCCGCATTTTTTTTCAGATGATCCACTTCGCCGCAATGTTGGTCACCGCAAACCGTGTATATAAAAACATTATTTCATTGACGGCCATTTGCCACTAAACAATGTAATATTTTTCAATAAAAAAATTACTGAAAGTTCTTCAAGATGTGTTCTTTAAGATGGTATATTGATCGATTGAAAAAGTTTTGTAGTTTTCTTTAAAAAAATTCACGAAAAAGGCCTTTTTTTTGCGCTACAAGTGTGGGTAACGCCTTAATTTACGTGAGTATAGATAGTGAAATGCGTAGGGAATTTCGAAAATGTGAATTTTTGTGTAATTGGCAAGCATTCAAAGGAAAAGCTCGATTTTCGACCGAAAAAAGGACAATCATTCGTTAATAGCTAATGCTGTAATGAACTCATGGAAAATCCCGTACTCGTTTAACTTCGGAATGTTACTTTAAAGATGTGTTCAAAATTTGGAGTGTAAAGAATGAAAATTGTTGGAGTTATGCTGCGGGCCTGCGGACCTCTGTTTCACAGGTACCAAACTTTTTTCCCCCCTAAATGGAGATGGTGCAAAGTATCTCTTCAGCCAATTTGAAAGAAATCAATTTTTTGAAAATTCTGCGGCTTTGAAAATTATACTTTTAAAAATTCTACTGAAAATTCTACTAACATAGCTCTTAAGGCGGGATGTACATTTAAACGGGGAAAAATTAAGCAATTTTTCGAGATTTTTGAAACGTCTCAAGTTAAACTTTTTTTTTTACCTATTTAAAAAACGAATTATTTTACATTTATCAAACTGTAGGTATACTTT
The DNA here is from genome assembly GCA_951751655.1 of Ophion costatus. NCBI lineage: Eukaryota > Metazoa > Arthropoda > Insecta > Hymenoptera > Ichneumonidae > Ophion > Ophion costatus. The sequence goes on along the minus strand of OX632359.1, from coordinate 42,958,986 downwards.
AATAGTATATTTAGGCACACGAAACCATTTTTTGAAAAATTAATTTATCATCAAAATGGCGAAGCTCTGACAGAGTGTCACATTGATTTGCAAAAAATTGAAAAACAAAAGTTCAATTATAGCATGTATATAAAATAAACGTGGGCACCCCATTTCTCTAACTTTTGTTTCCTTTTGGCCATCGTTAGTGACGCATAGTTTGCGAAATATTCGGGCGAAAGAATAAAAATGGGACACCCGGTGTGTGCATATACAAAGTGCATAACTATAACCGTTGGTTACAATGCAAACTTCATTGTTGCACGTTGCGAACCACATTATTGAACCCAAGTCACGTGGTCGCACGGACGAGTTTTGTCGGGCGAGAATGCATTTCTCGCTCGGGGCCTTTAGCCACCGCACCGCCCCCTCCCATTTTCCTACTTTCGTTCCCTCCGATCCGTTATTATTCAGGGATAGTCGCGACGAGCAACTCCAGGGTTACGAGGGAGCTGCCGGATTTTGGAAATCGATTTTCATCACAAGACAGCTGACTTGATCACAAAGACATCGTTGTGGCGCATTATTGACTAAGAAATTCCCTTACTTTTCGACATTTCCCCCACTGGTTTCGAAAATATTCCAAGGTAATTGGGGTCAAAGGACTAACGTCATTTTTTTACGAAAAAATACACGAAAATGTTGAATGTTAAGCCTAGCAGACGAGGCATCGCATTTCTGGTGTCTCCTGCCGAGCATGTGGGGTCCGCGTGGACCCCACGCGTCTTTTTTTTTTTATTAGATCGCTTCCTACAAACAGAAATTGCGTTTATATAGGATGTATTTCTTCGTTTTCTTTTTTTTTTCAAATAAGGAAGGGAATGTCGTGTCTTAAAGTCAATTTTCAAAAACCGAAAGTCGTGAAAAAGTACTTTGAACCAAATAAAAATCCAAAAAATGTGCAAAAATAACTTTTTTCAAACCAAACATCTCATTTTTTGTAATCAACCGAGTGAAAAAAAAAAATCAAACGGGGTTTCGAAATAGACACAATATACTATCAGAAGAAAAAAAAATCACCAATTTCTGGAGATTCGGAAATGGGTTGAGTTAAGGATAATTCGGTAAAATAATTTTTTCGCAAGTAATATCGATATAGATTTATTCGTATTCGTTTGAACCCGAAAAAGCTGGTTACTATTTCAGGAGCGTGGTTAGAAATAAGGGTGGGGTCCATATGACCCCCGCGTGCTCTTTCTGGGGTTAAAATAGAATTAAAAAAAAAAAACTGAAATACGAAAAAAACTTTACACGCTGTGAAGTAAGAAAAATACATTCAAAACAAGTACAGGTGCCAATAAACCAAAAACAATCATAAACACTTATTTACGATAATAATTGTGTGCATGTGTATCTAAAAATCGAATGCATATATATAAAGAGCTTTTGAGCAAATAAGTTTTTAGTTCTTGATATTTTCAATATTTGGCACTGACGTAACTGTTTTTTGTATGTAATGAAAAAAAAGATAAATATCGAAAATATTTATATTAAATAATAATATATCGAAATATATATATAATAGTTTTGATATATAAATATAAATAGTTTTGTAAAACTAGTTTTGATATATAAATAATAAGTATAAGTGATATATAAATACTTATATAAATATAAGTTTTGAAAAACTAATAGTTTTGATATATAAATATAAATAATAATATATTTATACTAAATATCGAAAATATACCTTTCGGTTTTATTTTTCGTAACTGTTGCAAAAATTAAATTTTGGAAAAATTCCAGAGAATTTTTAAATTTCCAGAGAATTTTGAAAATTCCAGAGAATTTTTAAAATTCCCCGACTTGTCTAGGAAAAAAGAAATCCCCTGTTTTCCATATGCGTAACATATGCCTATTTTTCTTTTGAATTTACAAAGGTCTACTTACGAATAGAACAACGTTGTATATGTGGAGGACGTATTTGAGGAAATTTACAGAGCAGCAGCCATCGTCGCGTGTCCTGATTCGGCTGGAAGTGCCGGGTAATCTTTCCGCGCCTTTAGCCATTTTCAACGATAATAAATGCCCGTTCGCTCCAGCTTCAAAGTCGGGCAGAACCTTCTCGTCCTCCTTCGGGCTCTTCGGTCACCTTGTCATTGCTTCTGCAATCGCAAAAGTACAATTACGTCTCGTTCACTCGTACCTATTATTCTTGTATTCAAAACATAAAGCGTATCCTGTAGATATGCGAACATTTTTCACCAACGTAAACCACCAAACGTAACAAAGCCAATCCGGCTGAAAAGTATTCCGGGTGATGTTGTTTGGCTGGTATGGTCTTGAAATTCGCATCGTTGGAATGCAACGAAAATTCTTTTTCGTGTTTATATTTCCCCATTTTTGTCATTTTGCAAAAACGTTTTTTGCATATTTAAATTCTAGATTCCTTGATAAGTGGCTCGAAAAATGATTGGGAATTTTTTCGAAAGAAGATTCGTCAAAAGCAATTCGAGCAATTGAAAGAATAATATTTTTCGTTGAACCCCAACGATGCAAGCTTCAATTTCACTGGCCAGTTGCTTGGGTGGACGTTGATGAAAAGTAGTTTTCAGCCACAAATACCATCGAGTCCCACTGGGCGAGCATTTTGGTGCTGTGCATGCGCGTCTTTAATCTCACATGGGAATTTGGTGGAATGACGGAAATGCGGGAGGCGTCAAACATAGCTGTGAAATTCATATGTAGAGAGATATCTCCCGAGCAGGTCCCTGGCCACTGTGTGCACGAGGAGATACGATGATGGACGTTTGCACACGCATATATTGAACATATGGGAAGACTAGTCGCTCGATTCATGAATTTAGACCAGGGCGAAATTCAAGCTCGAAAATTACGTCGCTACCATGATGGACGTTTATTCAAGGGCCGACATGTTCAACCGTACAGTATGTGACGTTAAGGATGTTGAGTCCCTATGCAACATGTTAATGTTAATTGTTCAATAAATAGCTTCTTAATCGTCACGAAATTTTTACACGACCTCCTGAATACTTCATGTAAAAACATACCAAATTTTCAGAATTCTATCATCATTACTTCAACCTCCTTAAGGGTTGAAATAGAAAATGATAAGAAAATTCGGAAAATTTGGTATGTTTTTGTATGAAGTATTTGAGAGGTCGTGTTAAAATTTCACGACGATTAGGAAGCTCGTTATTAAAAAATTAACATTTTGTTAAGAACAATTTTTAAAAGAAATAAAAAAAAATTTATCAATAAACTTCGTTTTGTTTCCGTTGCTTTCAGTATATTGTAGATATTATAAAATTGAGAGGTCAAAAAAAAAACTTATTGCAAAGTTACATCAGTTTCCATAAAACAACATTTAATTTGTGAATGTTAATTGTTCAATAACGAGCTTCCTAATTGTCGTGAAATTTTTACACGAGCTCTAAAATACTTTATACAAAAACATACCAAATTTTCAGAATTTTATCATCATTTGCGATTTGGGACTCAACATCCTAAATATTGATCCTCAAGAGCATGTACAAGATCCACATAACCTCACTAACGTTCGAAACCGAGGTTTCTCATAGATGGTTGAGTTTTTTAGGACAAACAGAGCATCAGGCTTTCGACAATCGTCTGACGCAGATCTTGACGATTTTCTTTGGCCCTAAATATAATTATTTTCTGAAAAATCTCTGTTCTAGCATTCCAGCTATCTCCCACGTAATCATAGGTCACGTGGTAAATGTTCTACTTTGCCTCAATGGGGGAGATACCTTTGGGCGAGGAATTCGATGATTTTCTTTATTTTTTCTTTAAAGAAAAGATTTGCTCACCATTTTTGAGACTTAGGGTATATTTCATTACTACTTTTAGCTGTCACATGGTATTTTCTTAAATGTTAATCTGTAAATATGGTGGAGGTATGGCGCGGTCTTCTAATCTGTATTTTCGAAACTGGCGTGATGTATGGCTAATAAACTAATCGACCGATTCTGATGGAATTTCGTATAAATCTTGATAGCCTTATTGTCTACATGACACTAAATATTTTCGAAAACCAAAAAAATATATTTTTTTTTATTGCAAAATGTAGCTATTTTTTTCGGAAAATTTAATCTTTTTGTTTCAAACCGTAGTATTTTATCGTTTTTCGACATTTCTCATTTTTTCCTGGTTCATATGTTGCGCATGAGTGTTAATGAAATAAAAATCTTCGTTGGATTTTTTTTGGATTAGTCCCGTCGACGCTACGTGTCACGCCGTCAAAAGTCGCCGCAACGTCTAGAAGACAGTGCCATACCTACGCCTTTTTTCAAGGCTAATATAAAAAAACATCCCATGTAACAGGCAAAAGTAGTAAAAGCCATAACGTAAGTCTCAAAAATGGTAAACAAATCTATCCTTTACAAAAAAAATCACGAATATCAGCTATTTTGTTGTCGCCTAAAGGCATCTCTTCTCTTCATTCGTATATCCTAGGTGGAGTTACAGTCTTTGGGTTCACCAATTGCACAGCTCATCAACCGCTTCGGTGTCGCAAAACTGTATATTTTTTCCAAATCTTATCTCCATGCTGATCTTATTTTAACACTGAATATTCATATTCTACGTGAGAACACAATTTTTAAATAAAATAGTTAAACACAACATATACAATTTTCAAATAAAATCCAATTTTATTGAAAAATTTGAGTTTTATAAAATATTTGTACACTGAGTAAGCTTTTTTTCCGTGATTTTCTTGAGTGAGACTTGTCGAGGCAGCCACGCATCAAACTCCAAACGTAATCAGCCATCATGTGTGTACCCATCTTCCCTGATACCTATCTCCGGTGATGTTTATGCTTGGTGCAAGCGTTCTCTTTGCTTTTCACTGAAGGAGCCAAGATTTCCTGCGATTTTATCTCGATCCTATTTTTCTATCCGAAAATAATTTTTTAAAAAAAGCACTTCTCACGAAATCCAATCGTTTTTCAAAATGTTTGAAAATCATACTCTCCGCATACATAATGAAATGTATTAGGGTAGTTCGAGCAAGCTCGTATTCGCTTCGCCTTCGTCGACATACAACACATCCAATTTATAACAGAAGTAGCTTAAAGAATAAACGAAAAATGTCTCATGGCCTTAGGACACTCCAGAGGCCAAAAAAGAGCATATATTGTGATTTTTTTCCAGCGAAACCATAAAGTAAACCGAAATTACAAAATAGGGGTTTTACTATACACGTAATTGACCATACAAAATTATTTTTTCACAGCGATACATGTCAAAATGGCGACTGTGCAGCACTTTTCCGATGACGCTTTAATTTCTGGAAGGTCAACGAGCAGACCAACAGCTCCTATAACTTTTGAGTTATGACGAGACATTAAAGTTTTTTTTCGATTATATAAAAGAATAGCTATAGAAGCGCGTAGGATTTTTTTTGGATATATTGTTTTTTGTCAAAATGGCGCATTTCTAAAGCAAAAATATAAAATGCCAGAGAAAATCGTCAGAATATTGTTTATAAAAATAGAACTATGCAATATAATTTTTTTTTAATCCTACGTAGTACCTTAGAAAATGAAATTCTAAATATACAGTTAAAATTTCAAGTGAATCGGTTGAAATTTGAGTTACGAGTCCGACCGAATTGAAAAATGTAGTTTTGAGATAAAAGCGTTTAAAGTTAGCAGAGTCACGACACGAATAATGTTTAAATAACTTTAATCTTCATCAATCATCGAAAATAGAGTCCTTAGAGATTGTTTACACCGACAATCTTTTGGAATATAATTGTATAGGTACTAAGCTACCTTTTAACAATAAAAAAAATCGATTTTTGGAAAATTTAAGAGTGGCCTAAGGCCTTGAATAAACTGCTACAACGACACACGCTATTTCACTTTAGACGCTAAAAAAGGCTATTTTTGTGAATTTTTTTTTGATATGTTTATATTACAGATGTTGATATGAAATTTGTTACACTTAATAAATACACTTTCGAAATGCCTAAATAAGAATATTTTTATTTATTTAAGTCACCATTATAGACGAAAATGTCGTAAAAATTGTAGGTCCGCGGTGTTGATGAAATCTCGGAGATGGATCATCCGAAACAAAAAAATCAAACGGTTTTAGATTCAGTATGTTAATGGCTATAGCGCATATCATACGATTTTCGCTATATGCAAAAATAACAAAATGGCGGACATTTTTCGAAAAAACAAAAAAAAAAACGTTTTTTTTTTCCACCGTTTTGGACAAAAAAATTGTTGTAAAGAATATGTGGTTAACATTTCATAAGGATCGGTCCAGTAGTTTCGAAGATTTTATCAACAAGCCGTCGAAAAACGTCGTTTTGAGAAAAACGCGTTTAAAGTCTGTTTGGGTTACATAAATTCGTAAAAAAAATTATTGTCATGTATTTCAAAAGTGTATTTATTAGGTGTAACAACTTTTATATGAATATCTATAATATGAACCTATCAAAAAAATTCATGAATTTTTTCAGCGTCTAAAGTGAGAAGAGCCTTTAAAATTTCATTTGCAAACCTGATGTAGTAACTTGAATTATAGGTTTTCACAGGTCTTCCCAGTAATTTGATGAAAAATCATACGAGTTTTGCTGGCACGAAGAATATATATATATATATTTTTCATCGACCTGTGTCTTATTTCGATTTGTATCTACGCCCATACTTACTTCAGCTAATTAAGGCCTTAGACCACAGTAACAGGTATAAAATCATGTGCGAATTTGACCATTTTTTTCGCATGAAAGTGATTCACTCATAAAACTTACACATCTATTTAGTATGAATATCAAGCTGTTGGAAAGTGTACATTTTTTTTTCTATATATAACTTCATATAACTTCAACGAATTTGCACTCGATTTACGTCAAATTTGAGAGTTATGTTCCTAATTGAATTTCGCAGACAAGTACGTACGGAATTTCTGATTACTCGAAAACTTTTCACTTTACGAGCAGCTTATGAGCAATTATAACGAAATTTTTCACTGAAAATTCATTTCTTCAGTTCAAATACCTGAAACTTTTGAATAAAACAATATTTTTCAAATTCCGTACGTACGTCTCTAGGTATTCTAACGCAGATTGACGAGAATTTGTATTTTCTGTTCCAGGCAAAACATTTCGGATGCTAAATGTCACGCCGCGGAGCGCTTAAAAAAAAGATAACGATCGAAAATATTAATAGTCGGCCATTGTGTACATCGAAAAGAAAAAAAAAAATTTCCAACAGCTTGATATTCATACTAAATAGACCCGTAATTAATTTTATGAGCGAATGACGTTTTTCGTACGAAAAAAAAAAAATGTTATTTTCGCACATGATTTTATACCCGTTACTGTGGCCTAAGGCCTCAACGAGTACGCCCGAATATGTATTCCAGTAACTATTTTCTTATTATCCCCATTGGAGAGGCAGGCGCAGGCCGCCTTGTACTTTATCAAGGTACTGCAAGAGTAACGACGCGAGCAAACGTAAAAGCAAGGCGGATAAATATTTCTCCAGACACGAGAGGATCTGTCTCGCGTATCGCGCGGATACGTCTACCGTACATATTAGAGAGATAGCGTGGCTTGGCCGATAGCGTCATAGTGTGCTCTTGGAAAGCGATACACGACCACGTGGCGGGTGTAAAATTCATTTTTTTTTTAAGAATGTTGAGTCCCTATGAAACATGTTAATGTCAATTGTTCAATAAATAGCTTCTTAATCGTCATGAAATTTTTACACGACCTCCTGAATACTTCATGTAAAAACATACCAAATTTTCAGAATTCTATCATCATTACTTCAACCTCCTTAAGGGTTGAAATAAAAAATGATAAGAAAATTCGGAAAATTTGTTATGTATTTGTATGAAGTATTTAAGAGGTCGTGTTAAAATTTCACGACGATTAGGAAGCTCGTTATTAAAAAATTGACATTTTGTTAAGAACAATTTTTAAAAGAAATAAAAAAAAATTTATCAATAAACTTCGTTTTGTTTCCGTTGCTTTCAGTATATTGTAGATATTACAAAATTGAGAGGTCAAAAAAAAAACTTTTTGCAAAGTTACATCAGTTTCCATGAAACAACATTTAATTTGTGAATGTTAATTGTTCAATAACGAGCTTCCTAATTGTCGTGAAATTTTTACACGACCTCTGAAATACTTCGTACAAAAACATACGAAATTTTCCGAATTTTATCATCATTTGCGATTTGGGACTCAACATCCTTAAATATCGTATCAAGGGGGTATCACTGCCAGAGGATGAATGCGCTTTTTTTTTTGTGAAAAAGTTGACAGTCTGTGTGCGTGACCTGTGGGGCATTCGGCCGATTTTCGAAATGTCCGGATACAGGCAGGAGTGCATGTGAGTCGCGAGCAGATGTTTCCCTGGGGATAAGGCGGAATATAAACGTAGTGTTCAGGTGCGGATGCGAGAGAGGCAAAGGCGAGAGACCGAGGGATTCTCAAGACTCAACGATAATTCCCAAGAGTCTGGAGAAGAAGAGAGCTTCGAAGAGGGAATCGGAAATGTCACATCGAGATGCACTGGAAGTAACGCTCTATGTATATATCTATGTGTGTTCGTGTGGGTGTGGGTGTGGGTGAATAAAGACGCGTGGCGAGGGTTGAGCTTGAAGAGCACGTAAAATGTATATAAGCGAAAGCTGAAAAGCCCAGGCTGTAGAGACCGGGGCTCCGATGGCCAAAGGATTTAAAGAGGGAATAAGTATACAGGATGGAAGCTCGCGAGCCACGTAAAAACTCTTGCTTTCGCTTCGTTGATTCTCTCCAATGGTCATGCATCATAGCAATATGTACAATGTCTATGCAGGCTCCATTTAAGCTCCGGCTTAACTTTATGTATTATTGCATGAGCAAATTGTTTGCTATGCTGCTCCGATATTGAGCGGTAGGCTGCTGTTTGAGTCATAAAAGAGTTGTCGTTTCTACCGTGAATGGCCAAAATTCGTACGAAGCTTTTTTCAAAGCTTGACGATTATTTTACAAAAGCGCGGGCTCTCAGCAATTACGTTTGGGTTTGGAATGGTTGAAATGCAGAGTTGAAAATACGGCAATAAACGGCGTCATCAGGTGACAGCAATTTTTTTAAACATTTTTTTTTTTATGAACCATTTAAATACACTTTTAACTTTTACCACACATCTGTTTATTTTTACCACACATTTATCATCAATTTATTAAGGGGCCTTCTCACTTTAGACGCTAAAAAAGGCTGTTTTCGTGTTTTGTTTTTTTTTTTTGATAGGTTTATATTGTAGATATTGATATAAAAGTTGTTACACTTGATAAGTACACTTTGGAAATTCATTTAAAAAATATTTGTTTATTTGAGTCATTTGAGAAAAACGCGTATGAAAGTTCAAGCACGATTTACACGAAGGAAAATATTGACTCCCCATTAGTCTGCTATGTCGGGTCCATATATCACGCACAAGTTCATTGCAATTTGCGCAAACATTTTTTTTTTTTTTTTCGATTTTTTGGATCTGTCGCATGGGATGACCGCCTTGAGGATGGAATGTTAAAAATTCGTACGTGGGCTTCCATCATTTTACAAAAGCATCGGCTTTTAACAATTATTTCTGGATTGAGGTTTGGAATAATAGAAATTCGGAGTTGAGAATTCGGTAATTAAGAATGAAATGGCAAATACGTGGACGTAGTTTTTCGCAAGCACTTTTCATTATTTTACAAAAGCATAGGCTTCTAACAATTACGTTTGGGTTAAGGTTTGAAACGGTAAAAATTGGAAATTGAAAATTCGGTTATTAAGGCGTTACCCCTACTTGTAGCGCAAAAAAAAGGCCTTGTTCATGAATTTTTTTAAAGAAAACTACAAAACTTTTTTAATCGATCAATATACCATCTTAAAGAACACATCTTGAAGAACTTTCAGTAATTTTGTTATGGAAAAATATTACATTGTTTAGTGGCAAATAGCCGCCAATGAAATAATGTTTTTATATACACGGTATATAAAAACCGTGTTGCGGTGACCAACATTGCGGCGAAGTGGATCATCCGAAAAAAAATGCGGATGGATTTAGTCAAATATAAGTATAAACTAGTCTTTAATCGAAGGATTTTGAAAAATATTCATTTTTCACAAAATGGCGGACATTCAAAGTTAATGGTTCGATTTTAACGAAAAAAAACGGCCGTTTTTTGGCTATAAAACGGCCATTTTTTTTCGAAAAAAAAAAGCGAACGACTAAAGACTACATTTTTATGTATTAAATAAGCCTGCAAAATTTCAAGAAGATCGGTTCATTAGTGTTCGAGTAATCTTGGTCACCGACTTCAGAAATTCCATTTTGAGATAAACGCGTTTAAAGTTTCAATTTCAGTTCTTCAATTCACGGATTCTTCTCTTTCAACGCTCATATCTCAGTCAATTTTGTTCGGATCGACTTGAAATTTTCAGGACATATTCTCAGATACTTATACTTCAAAAAAATGCAATAGAAAAAAAACGATTTTTTCAAAATCGCAAGTGGGGGTAACCCCTTAACGACGGAAACATGCAAATTTCGACGCAGTCTTTTCAAACCACCCTCCATTATTTTACCAGAGCACGTGCTTTTAACAATTATGTTTGGTTTTGAGTTTGGAATGGTGAAAATTCGATAATTAAGGATGGAATGGTAAGAGCATCGGCTTTCTGACAATAATGTTTCTTCGGCGGACGCACGTGATGAAAAAAACGCCATGATAATGAATTTTGCCTCGTTGGAAATCAACGAAAGATTAGTAACCCTATCGTTCATGATAAATTCGGGCTACGTAAATCGTATGAACGTTTTTGAGAATCCTCATTGCATATCTACAGCTAAAATTAGCGACAAACGATTTTGAACGACGAAGAAGATAAATAAAAAAAAAGAAAAAGCATTTTCGTTGCATTCCAACGATGGAAACTTCGCAAACCCTCGTAAAACCATCGTAAAACATCTAGGAATAATTTTGATTCCGAGCAGCGGACGAGTTTGTCACTTTGACTCGAGTAAGCGCGATATTTATGTAGATATTTGCATGAATTATTGCCGTTATTCAGACTCTTTCATACACTGATAAACGTCTCGTCGTTTTACGTCGATAAATAATCATCTCGGTCTACTTCATACGCGAGAGTACCAAAGCCTTTGATTCTTCTTTTTCTCGCGCTCTCTGTTGCCGTCCTCTCTCTCTCTCTCTCTCTCTCTCTCTCTCTCTCTCTCTCTCTCTCTCTCTCTCTCTCTCTCTCTCTCTCTCTCTCTCTCGTCTCTCTCTCTCTCTCTCTCTCTCTCTCTCTCTCTCTCTCTCTCTCTCTCTCTCTCTCTCTCTCTCTCTCTCTCTCTCTCTCTCTCTCTCTCTCTCTCTCTCTCTCTCTCTCTCTCTCTCTCTCTCTCTCTCTCTCTCTCTCTCTCCCTACCTCTCTTTCCATCGCCCTTGTGCATGCCAGGATCGTCTATACATATTTTACCGGGCTCGTAGTACTTTCCTACACGTTTTCTCGAGCCGAGACGATAATGCCACGGGATAAATCACTTCGGGGCATGTAAATTTAATCTCTCCATGTAACCTTCCCTTCTCCACTTTCCCCATTCTCGACTTGTTTCTTTTTTTTTTCCGATCCTTTGTCTTCCGCGTCCGTTCTGTTACTAGATTGGATATCATTTTCATTTAAATGCTCAGATTAGTGATAAAGAAACGGCACGACAAAAACTAATGTAGTTCGATGCAACGCCAAACAACGATTTATGTGTGAGACTATTTTATTGGTGCTGATGTGTTTATGAGTATGCACTAGTCTTTCCCCAATCAATTTGGGATATAATTCTTGATAGGAGATGACCCTAAAAGCTATTCCCGACGTACATGCGAGCAGAGCAGATAAAAGCTAGTATGTGAGTGTACGACACACACACACACACACACACACACACACACACACAAACGCACACACAGCTTCGACATATTATTGACCGGATATAATTACGATATAGTGAGAAAGGGAGAATGGACAGCGAGAGTTGGGCGAGGGGGACGATAAAAGGTAAATTGATATAGAGAGGAGCTGAAGTGATAAGATAGGAAAGGGAGGGGAAGAACGTGAAGGAATAATTCAGATACATCGGCGGGCGGAGAAAATGTGGAAATTCGACTCTCGAGAACATAAAAGACATACTGAATCAACGAAGTATAATTAACATAAGAATTTCCTACATATAGAAAGTACGTACAACCGGGTGGGAAAAACTATGACTGCAAAGAGGATGAGCGGAATCTCCGGAATCATCGTCAATCAACTATTTTTTACACATGAGTGTTTTCCGAACGGTGTAAAGTCGATTCAAATCGTAACTTTTGTTTGATAAAATCCTGAATGACTGTAAAAATGTTAATAAATGTGTGGTAAAACTTCAGAGATAGGGGTTTTAATAATTAAAAGAAAATTTCTCAAAAAAGCGAATACCAGCAACTTCCACATGGGATGACCACGTTCATTCGGTTACAATTGAAATAGGAGTATTTAAAAACTTTTGTTACTTAGAATTCTTCAAATTCTTATTTATGAAATTTTTTAGAATTAAAATGTTAGAATTCGAACTTTTAGTAGTAGTAGTTTTATTTCTCAAGTATACCCTTTCGGGTTTGTATACAGTAACCCCTATATATATTTTCACGTATAAGATCATAATACAACGGGTTATCATTTCTTTTTCTTGCTTACGATTTTAGCTCTACTAACTAAAATGCCGTTTGATTTTTTTTTTAATTTCAGATGAGCAGAACCTCCGGAATCAGCGTCAATCAACTATTTTTTACACATGAGTGTTTTCCGAACGGTGTAAAGTCGATTCAAATCGTAACTTTTGTTTGATAAAATTCTAAGTGACTGTAAAAATCTTAATAAATGTGTGGTAAAACTTCAGAGATAGGGGTTTTAATAATTAAAAGAAAATTTCTCAAAAAAGCGAATACCAGCAACTTCCACATGGGATGACCACGTTCATTCGGTTACAATTGAAATAAGAGTATTTAAAAACGTTTATTACTTAGAATTCGTCAAAATCTTATTTATGAAATTTTTAAAATTAAAATGTTAGAATTCGAACTTTTAGTAGTAGTAGTTTTATTTCTCAAGTATGCCCTTTCGGGTTTGTATACAGTAACCCCTATATATATTTTCACGTATAAGATCATAATACAACGGGTTATAATTTCTTTTTCTTGCTTACGATTTTGCTGCACAAGCTCTGCCACTCTCACATAAGGGCACAGTTTTTGCCACCGGGCCTCCCTACAACGAGCGCTCTATTTTCGCTTTCAAGTTTTCTCCTGCACTGCGATTCACCCATACCGTCAGATCATGCACCACTTTTCTTTTTAGATCGATTCCTCTCTTTGTTTGCATTCGCATATGTGTATCAGGGTCTCTACTTTTGTCCGACATGCCCGAAAGGTTGTATCCGCATAGGCCTTGTTTTCCTTCCCTTCCAACGTTCCCACATCTCATTTTTGCCCACGCCTCCTTCGTTTCTCTTTTTATTTCTTTGTCCTCCCGATAATCTTCTATTCCTAAGCTCTGTTTTCTGTCTTTGTAGCCGCTGCGGTACGTTGACTTTTCTGTTTTGCTCCAGTCTTCCTGCACTTCCTGGTCGATGTTTATTTTCGCTAGCCAGCTCTACTTTTCTATCGCCAGCTCTACTTCTCCCGTACCACCGTTTCTTCATTTTTCGCCATACTTGATCATCCTCCGTTTCTCCCGTGGCTAATTTCATGTTCTCCACATTTTGTTGGATTTCCGTTCACAATGTTCCTCTCACGCTTCCTCTCTCCGGCAAGCCTTTGGCCACCTGTAGTTTTCCATCTTCATTACTTCACCCATGTAGCTCCCGGCTCTCTTCAATATTTATATACTTATATCCCGGTAGCTTGCTATCCATCTTCAAAATGTAGTTCGGCGTGTTTTCTTTTAAACCCATCGCCATCTTGGTGTATTTCGCCTGCAGCCTTTCAATCGCATCAGCCTAGAAAACGTACATTTTCCAATTGAGGAGGTACGATCATTGCTACGAATCCAACTTTTGGATTTTAAAATTTTATATGATTTTGACGAATACTTTATGCGGCTATTGCCAAAATTTTAGCTATTTTGACAGTTTAGTTTTTTCGCGATAAAACTGCAAAGTCGAGCAGTGAGTCACCGAAGCACGTCGTCTTATGGAGACGGTCAACCGGAAGTGCGGTGATCGTGGTTTTTCTGCTCACGTTTGGCGAACATAACCCAGCTTTGTTTTGAAATTAATTTGAATAGAAGCCGCCACAAAATATGCAAACAACAATTTATGGAGGATAGTCATTGAAGATTCGCCTTCGATCCGGCCAGTGAAGGTCATTCCAAAGTCAACAGTGGAATTAGAGGATGTTTACGTTTCGGCCCTCTAGTTCGGGTCCTCTTCAGAAATTTTATTTTTCTGTATACAATATGATACACATTTTTCCATAATAATGTTTGAAAAACGTATGAATACGAGCGTTTTTGGTCATAATTCAGTTTAAGTCATTTAGTATAATAATTCTGTTTGTTCCGTTTCGGTTATAATTATGTTAATGTAGTGTGAATAATTTAGTCTATTGCGTTATTTATTATTTTTGTTTTTGGTGAGTTCGCGTTTGAAATATATGATGTGCAATACGAAGGGTTATTCAATTATGAAATAACAAAGAGATGAAATGTAAGAAACGACAAACCTCGATGTTGTTGGTATTTCAAATTTGTGCTGATATTAGGAAGGATGTTTCGAAGACCATTATTTATGGGTGTAAATAATGGTGGGTGGAGTATTATCATTTATCACGTGTCAATAATATGTATAATTATATTCTGCCTATCGTGTTAATTCCACCGAGGTAATTCAAGCCTATTTTAATAGGTTTCCGGCTGATTTTTTTTTTGTCTTTTTAGTCCGTTTTCATGGTCGATATGTTAATATTATTATTACGAAGGTCACAACCGAGTCGTTGACAATCCAATTTTTCAGTTTTTGTTTGTCCACGTGCGATAAATTCATCACTTACCACAACATTTCACACACTATAATCGACAATACGAATAATCAACATAAGTAAACATTAATCAGAGCAGCTGTGGGTAAAATAAATGTAGACTCCTTCTTGACCCCGTGGAAGTGATCGTGCCTCCTCAAGGTGGCACGATAACGTCTTCCGCAATCAAAATCAATATTTTTGAGAACCTCTAAAATTGAGCGCACCGTTCCCAAAGTTTTCGTGCAAAGCTGCAAAAAAAAAAACGAACATCTCTCCGCGCCAAAGATGCGATAGAAATAAAAGCGAGAGGGGCTTGTGAATGAAGTCCATTGTAGAGTTGTCTCGCCGCATATGGTGGTAACGGAAGTTTTCGTATCTACCGTAAAACGAGAATCAAGATGAAACGTAAGTACGAGAGTTCCGCGAGCGATGTTAGCCGCGACGGAACAAGAGGGAAGGATAATACGGTTGACAGAGGCAAGGAAAAAGAGACGCGCGCGGAAAGGGGCAGATACATAGGGGGCGTAGAGTGAAAAGGAGAGGTGGGAAGCTGGTTAAAAAAAAAAAGCGTCCGACGGAGAAACGAGCCGCGAGCCTGAGAGTGAAGGGTGTGACCTGTCTTGTCGAGAAAGGCGAGCGTGGGCGAGGTTGGCACCGATACCACGACCGAGAGAGAGAGAGAGAGAGAAAGGGGGCGAGGGGGGCATTCGGCTCTCCCGTACCAAGGTACACGTTCCTGTCCAAAGTCTCATTCGCGACGAGAGGGTTTTCGTCAAGAAATAGGAATGAACGCTCTCGGGGCGGAAATGTGTTCGTCCGTTGGTTGACGCTTACTGGGTACGATCCACGGGCCACCGAATCACAAAATTCCATCTTTTTGTGCAGGTTAGCGTTTCTCGCTGTCGAATGTCTCGACTTGGCAACTTATTGAATTTCCCCAAGGTGGTTCGTTTATCCGGCGTAGTAAGTTTTGCCTTGAAGTTCAGGTCAAGCCGAAACGATCAACCAAAATTGATAGTAATCGTATGACAAGATTGAAAAGTTCGACTAAATCTAGATTATACCTTCATCTCAATCATACGACGAAAAAGTCCTCTCGAGGCCATCGCGCACTTCACTATATTCCTATCGACGAAAGATTCAAAACCTCCGGAAGAAAAATCGCTCAATCTTTGCGAGCGTAGCCAGCATCACGGCACTATAAAAATCCTGGATTTAATTTCCGGCACACACACATACACACACGCGCGGGCCCACACGTGTATATATATATATATATATATATATATATATATTTTTTTTTTGATCACATGAATATGACGTGAAGGAGAGAAATCGGGAGAGGCACGCGACCGCGAAGACGAGAGTGGAACGGTATGCAGGCGCGTCTTCTTCGACCGGACTCTATGCCGGTTAAGCAGCGACTGATCCCTCGTCTCCCACAATCCGTTAATACGATCTGTTGAACGTTAACTCGCAGAGCTAGCGGTCATTCCAGCTCGCCTAGGTGTCCGTATATATATATATATATACATATATATACATATATATATATATATATCCATACGCTCGAAGACACCCGCCAACACACGCGCCCGTATACGCGTATTTATGCATACGTATGTACGGGCCATTCGACGAGAAGTGCGATTGCGTGTTTTCGATGGAGATCGTCGGAAGACTGTGAAATTTAGTCTTTTCTTTTCGTGCGCCCGTATAAAAATAATTACGGAAAATTTATGGGTGGAGAGTATGGAGAAAAAAATATACCCTATACCGAGTGAAAAGTCCATTGTATTTGCCAAAAAAAAAAAGAAAAAAAAAAGGCCCGTGGTAAAAGAGGCGATGGTAAAATTCCCTATAGCTTATTGACACTGCAATCATAACCAGTGCAGAAATGTGACCGGGCGTTTCCTACTTTGCGTCGGGCCCTTACCAGGCCTTGTCTCGTCCGATTCACCTGACCGGTCCTTCTCGCGGAGCCGACCGGGAAGTGATCACAAAACCGTTTTTTTACGGCGTACCCTCTGGGGGCCCCAGAAGCAAGACAAAGGTGCGGGGTAAGATGAATCATGAGCCTAGGTAGTGAACAGTGTGTGCGAGCAAAGTGCTCCCGTTGTAGTTTGAAGGAATGACGAAGAGGTGAATGAGTGTGACAGTATCAACTGTGGCACGCGTCCCAGTGAGAGAACAATATCGATTTTTTGACAACACTGATCTAGTAGGTGTACACATGAGTAATCCAATTTTTTCTCATCTACATTCAAGGTTTATTTTAAAATGAAGTAAATTAAATTGTTCAATCAAAGTATTCGTTCAATCAGAATATTCTATAACTTTAAGCCGTCTTTCAGGCAGCTGATGAATCTCGGAAAAATGTTACGTTTTTGGACACGATAAAGTCGTCAAGCCATTTTCGGATCTCATCGAATGATCGGAAATGCATATCGGACAATGCGTGCTGCATCGACCGGAACAAGTGGTAATCGGATAGAGCAATGTCCGGTGAATATGCCGACTGTTGCGAGACGTTCCAGCCAAGACTCGTTACGATGTCTTTTGTATTGGAAGCAATGTGTGGCCTGATGTTGTTGTGCAACAATTTCACTGGACGTTCTCCTGTGCCAGTATATGGGCGTTTTCTTTTCGATTCTTGACTCGAGCAGATCAAATGACGTTGATAGCAGTCCGCAGTAACTGCTTCACCCGGTTCCAACAACTTGCAATAAAGCGCGCCCTTGATATTCCCGCCAAATGCAGAAAAGAACCTTCTTTCCGAAACGATTGGGTTTTGCGACCGATTTTGACGATTCCCCGGGATTTACCCATGACTTTCTGCGTTTCGAATTGTCATAAGATAGATACCAGTATAAAGGCGTTACCCCCACTTGTAGCACAAAAAAGGCCTTTTTCATGAATTTTTTTAAAGAAAACTACAAAACTTTTTTAATCGATCAATATACCATCTTAAAGAACACATCTTGAAGAACTTTCAGTAATTTTTTTATTGAAAAATATTACATTGTTTAGTGGCAAATGGCCGTCAATGAAATAATGTTTTTATATACACGGTTTGCGGCGACCAACATTGCGGCGAAGTGGATCATCTGAAAAAAAAATGCGGATGGATTTAGTCAAACATAAGTATAAACTAGTCTTTAATCGAAGGATTTTAAAAAATATTCATTTTTCACAAAATGGCGGACAGTCAAAGTTAATGGTTCGATTTTAACGAAAAAAAACGGCCGTTTTTTGGCTATAAAACGGCCATTTTTTTTTCGAAAAAAAAAAACGAACGATTAAAGACTACATTTTTATGTATTAAATAAGCCTGCAAAAATTCAAGAAGATCGGTTCATTAGTGTTCCAGTAATCTTGGTCACCGACTTCAGAAATGCCATTTTGAGAAAAACGCGTTTAAAGTTTCAATTTCAGTTCTTCAATTCACGGATTCTTCTCTTTCAACGCTCATATCTCAGTCAATTTTGTTCGGATCGACTTGAAATTTTCAGGACATATTTTCAGACACTTATACTTCAAAAAAATGCAATAAAAAATCGACTTTTTGCAAATCGCAAGTGGGGGTAACCCCTTAAACGCTTTCAGAACTTAATTATGTTGAATATCTATCAAACGACGAGCATTCTTCCTTAGGGGGATCATCTCATACACCTTTCCGCCACCTTTGTCGCATTGCAAAAATAGGATACCTATCAGTTCAAAACTCCTTCTTGCAGTTCACCTTCTGTTCTTGCTGGACACAAGTTACCTATGCATATAGCAGGTCGTAACATATAATAAAGTACAAATCACTATCAGCATCGTCGCACATCATAGGCAACATTTTGAATCAATGTATTTTAGTCCTGTTCACTATTAGGATCTTGGAGAAGTACATTTTTGATAGTGTCCGGAAATATCCATTTTATGAAAACCTACTATATTATATAGCATTGAAGAATAAACTTATGCTTGTAAGACTCCTCGTTGCGATTAACATATGTGCGTGCTTTATGCAACTGCCGAAATATCAATAAGCAGTACAGTACAATGTTGACAGGAACTATGGCTCTAAAATATAGTTGAAATATGATTGAAAACACCATACGTTTCTCTCACTATAGTTCTGAATGAGATGCGGTGAAAATGTAGTGGTTTCTGTGACGAGAGCAACGTTTTATCTGCTTTCATTATCAAAGCGAACATGTAAGGAAAGTAAATTCGGAGCGAGAGGAAAAATCGTTGGTACCGGGCCATAAAGGACGTTTTGAAGAATGGCCCATGCACAAACAACCGTGTGTGTATGCGGCGATGATGACATCGTGACTGTGTACGTTGGGGGCTAGCTGGAAGACGGCAAACTGGCTCGAGAGCATGCGGAGCTCGTGGACAACGTTATTTTTCTCTCTCAAGCTCCAACACGGAACAAGATCCTCACGTCGAGATAACTTAACGCGTTCAGAAGTTGTCGCTTAGTTAACGATATACGAGAAGTCATCGTTTTCTATCGTTCTCTCCCACTTTCTCCCCGTTTCTTTCGCACTTGTATTTGTACTTTTTTCAAAAGTTACCGTTCAACACGAACAGTACCAAAGTCAACGACAAAACTCGCCAATTTTTTCCCATGCCCAAGTGCGAGAATAAATTCACTTTACGCCCATTTCAATGCACAAAAGATCTTAGTAGACGTACGTGTCAAATGTGTGACTGTGGGTTTTCGTATACATGCATACACATATAGACACGTGGTTCATAGAGTACAGAGGGAGACAGCGCATATCCTCATTTAGCCAATGTCCCTTTACGTTCAACGAGCACTTTACCAATGGAGCCAATCATCTAATCGTACTAGCCTTGCGCTTATCCACTCTCGGCTCTGAAAGCCATAAAGCCTCTTGCATACCCATGCGATCGACTGTTATTGGATGGTTCCTGGCCAACGCCGGAGTCCCTCCGTCGCGGTAGGAATTACGGATGGGAAATATTTTCCATTGGAACAACAATTGGAACAACACATTACCTTATATGTATTTACAAATAATATGTTACCATAATTTTTATTGCATATAAAAAGAATTCGAAAATGGAAAAAATAAAGCTCGATTTTGGTTTTTCGAAATTTACCTCACGTCTCTTAAGATTCGACGTTCGAAATCTGGTAGCGATCGATGACGCTACGATCATCAATCAAAAGGGGCTTTCTCAGCACGCTACCCCCAAGCCGAAAATCCTGGGAGATCCATCTATCGCGAAAGTAAAAAAAATCTCTTGATACCGGCAACATTCGTATGAATTTTTGTCGAGTGACTAATGGCGGGACCTATGCCGACCTATATTTCAAGTTAATACACACGGCTTTCAAATTAATTTCAGTGTTATGGTGAGTGCCGTTAGCAATTCATTCAGGACATTTTTCCTTTTGCTTAATTTGTTAGCTTTTGTAAGTTAATTCAGTGATATGTCGACGATGGCAAAGCAAAGGCGAGCTTGATCCAACTACCCTACCCTTCGCTATATTTGCGGAGAGTGTGTTATTCAAACATTTAGCCAAACAATTGCAGATTTAGCGAGAGGCTCGCTTTTTTCTTCTCATTTCGGGATAGAAATGAAGGACCGAGATAAATTCGCAGAAAATGTTGGATCCTTCAGTGAAGAGCAACGCTTCTTGGTGGATACAAATCAGGGAAGATAGGCATCAGGGAAGATTGGACGCAGACACATGATGACGTTTGGAGTTTGATGCGCGACTGCCTCAAGGAAATCTAGCAAAAGAAGCTTACTAACGTCAATATGTCAATATGTCAATATGTCCAATGTCAATATGTCAAATGTCAATATGTCAAATGTCAATATGTCAAATGTCAATATGTCAAATGTCAAATGTCAATATGTCAAATGTCAATATGTCAATATGTCAAATGTCAATATGTCAATGTCAATATGTCAATGTCAAAATGTCAAATGTCAAAATGTCAAATGTCTATGTCAAATGGCAATATGTCAAATGTCAATGTCAATATGTCAAATGTCAATATGTCAATATGTCAATGTCAATATGTCAAATGTCAAAATGTCAAAATGTCAAATGTCAAATGTCAAATGTCTATGTCAAATGGCAATATGTCAAATGTCAATATGTCAAATGTCAATATGTCAAATGTCAATATGTCAAATGTCAATATGTCAATATGTCAATATGTCATATGTCAATATGTCAAATGTCAATATGTCAAATGTCAATATGTCAAATGGCAGTATGTCAAATGTCAATATGTCAATATGTCAAATGTCAATATGTCAATATGTCAAATGTCAATATGTCAAATGTCAAATGTCAATATGTCAAATGTCAATATGTCAAATGTCAATATGTCAAATGTCAATATGTCAAATGTCAAATGTCAATATGTCAATGTTGAAATGTCAATATGTCAATATGTCAATACTCCAATTTTCCAATAAAACTAGACTTTGTTTCAAAAATTGTACATTTCCGTGTTCTGACCCAGAATATCAATATCAAGTGTCAAAGTAGGATCGGTATAGAGATAAGATTTAGATAAAACGTATACAGTTATGCACAAAATCGGCTGTAGAGCTGTGTTATGTATCGCCCGGTACGTGCACACACCCACACGTTGATAGCGCCAAGTATTTATGATGATAAAGTCGTGATGTACGGGAGAAAAAAAATATGAAGATAGGTATGGACAAGTAGAGGTCTGGCACACCCGTGAGTCTTATATGGAGTTGTGCACTCGCTTTCTTTGCCCGATTCATCGTCGATCCCCCTTCCTCAAAACAACACACCGCTGAAGAGTATTCTCGTCATTGTGAACAACCCACGCCTTCCGCTTTTTCTCTCTTTCCTTCTCTCTCTCTTTCTCTCTCGATTGACCCTTACCAGCACGAGGATAAAATTCCGTTTGTGTTTCGTCTGGGGATGGATTTGATTTTATACGTCAAACGATAAATTTATTTTATTTTTTCACTGTAGCTTCCATTTGCCCAGGGTTTCACCCCTTATTACATTTCCCACCATATTCCACTTGAGACGTCAACGATAATGCAAATATAATTTTTCTAGTAACATTTCCTAGGGTATAATAAAACGTTGAAATACACTGGTTCAGATTCACGGAGGCTGTGAATACGCGTGACGACGATAAATTGATTCGTTCCGCTATCCGACACTCGCAACTCTCTCTCTCTCTCTCAGTTTCCTTTTTCTCACTCGCAGCCGGAGTGAAGCGCGGAGGAGAGTTGCTCGTAAATTAGTGGACGCGAGAGTGGTGTCGAGGTTGGCGGGAGCACGCCGAGTGCGAGAGGATAAATTGGCAGGCGTTAACTCTGCCTTCCTCTGTACGTGTCCTCTCAGCCCTCCGTGTCTCATCTCGCAAGCACACACGAGGAAATATCAGCCTCGTTTCTCTCTCTCCCTCCCACCCCCCTCTCTCTCTCTCACTACCACATGGTCGTCTGGCAAACGTCCGAGGGCTCCAACTTCTGCTTTCCACTTGTTGCGGCGTTTGCAATACTCTTCGCTTGTGGGATTACCGTTTTTAGATGGTGAAAATCGATAACACTGATAGAACGCGAGAGTTTGTGTGAGTTAAAAGGGAAGAGTGTAAAAAGCGGACGATAGAGAAAGAAAAAAACTACAAATGGAGGAAGACTAAGGCTTGTGCGATGTAAAATTGATCGCTGATAGCGAAAATCCCGATTCCACTAAGAATTGACGCTTTCATACAATTTTCCAGAAAAAAAACATTTTCGGCAAAACCATGATACCCCCCTTTTGTTTTTTCTGATCTCGGCTTCTTTTGACGTGGAAAAAGATTCGGATAGCGCAATTTATGGTATTGTAATTTTGGCCATACTTTTGGACACCGTTACATTTCGCGTATCCAATCAGCGAAACCCAAAGATCGAACCTGGTAGACTCTCCTTTCGCGAAATCACGTTTACTCCCTACCGTGGCATAATTCTGAGTTTAAGGATGTTGAGTCCCAAATCACAAATGATGATGATGAAATTCTGAAAATTTCGTACGTTTTTGTATGAAGTATTTCAGAGGTCGTGTAAAAATTTCACGACAATTAGGAAGCTCGTTATTGAACAATTAACATTCACAAATTGAATGCTGTTTTATGGAAACTGATGTAACTTTGCAATAAGTTTTTTTTTGACCTCGCAATTTTGTAATATCTACAATATACTGAAAGCAACGGAAACAAAACGAAGTTTATTGATACATTTTTTTTAATTTCTTTTAAAAATTGTTCTTAACAAAATGTTATTTTTTTTAATAACGAGCTTCCTAATCATCGTGAAATTTTTACACGACCTCTTAAATAATTCATACAAAAACATA
Organism: Ophion costatus; assembly: GCA_951751655.1. Classification (NCBI taxonomy): domain Eukaryota; kingdom Metazoa; phylum Arthropoda; class Insecta; order Hymenoptera; family Ichneumonidae; genus Ophion; species Ophion costatus. The sequence continues at coordinate 42,935,545 of OX632359.1, read as the reverse complement.
CCAAAGTTTCAGAATTTTCTTATCATTTTTTATTCCAACCCTTAAGGAGGTTGAAGCAATGATAGAATTTCGAAAATTTGGTATGTTTTTACATGAAGTATTCAGGAGGTCGTGTAAAAATTTCATGACGATTAAGAAGCTATTTATTGAACAACTAACATTAACATGTTTCACAGGGACTCAAGATCCTTAAAAAAGTTGATCGCGACGTGAATTCGGATCCTTTGTCAAAAGGAATAAGAAATTGATTTTGCCGTTTGCTATTAGCAAGTTCGTACACCGCGCTCAACGAGAGAACGACACAGCGTCGCGTAGCTCTGAGCGGGGGCTGTGGGTCGGGTGGGGGTCGTGGGGCTTGCTGCTCAGTACCGTATTGGATCCTGCACCACCATGGCAACGTGGAGAGGGTAAAGAGGGCGGCACATTGGACGATATCTGACCATACCGGACGAATTTATGTTCGGAAGCGTGTCGTTCTCTCATCGAGCGCAGTCTGTCACAATCCATTTTTCACGTGAGCGTTGTCAATCCCAATGGGTTGATCAGCCTTCGAGATATAACCGATCAAAGTTTCGCCAACTTGCAACACCGGCTATCTGGATCTTCGAAAATGCATTTGCTCGCATTTCGGCTTGTCCAGAGTCGTCCTTTCGACCTAGGAACTTCTAACTGGACTTATTTTCCGCGGAATCAATCTAGTTTTCGAATGGATGTTGACCTATCCAGCTGGAAACACTCGCTTATCCTACGGATCGCCCCAAAGTCCGCCTGCCGGATATCGTCAATTTGAATGTCGATTTTTGGTCGGACTTTTTGGGCAGAACGAATCGACATTTCGAGCCACGTCCAATGGCATTCTCTTAGTCCGTCAAATTTTTTTTCGGAAAAGGGCTCATGCATTCAAAATGGTTAATCAGCGGCGGTGATATGGCCGATTGAGGAACAGCAATTTCGGCGCTTCGCGGAGCCGGATAATGAGGAAAATAAAAAATGTCGCTTTTCGGAATTCCTGAAGGCCTATGTCTAATTAGTCCAGTCGTGCTATCGCTGAAAAACCTGGAATCGGACAAAATTAGAATACGGCCAGTTTTTTGACAGGTAATTTTGTCGGTGCCGCAGGTGCTAAATCCAAGTTTGCCTAAAAATTGGGGGGGGGGGAGGTTTTTCTAGGGGTGACGGGGCATGGGGGTGGATTGATGCCAAACTACAATCCCTACGAGGTCGGCGCCGTGAGACAAAATGTTCAGAAAAATCCGGGCTCTAGTTTTGTCCATAGTCCCGAAACCGTGGAAGTTCATTTTGGGGGTGAAAAAGTGGAATGATATTCTGAAAAATCAGTTTTAATTCAATAACTCTTTAGGAAAAATTCGTACAATTTTTGTTCAAATGGGAATGTTGTAGCCCATGAAAAGACGCGTCGATCGAGTATTTAATCATCACTCTCTAATATCTTCACTCCCCCCGCCCCGAACGTTGATACAAAAAAAATGGTTTATTGAATAACTCAAAAACAATTGGTTTTTCGCGTATAGTTTAAATGTAGGAAATGTAGAGAATAATAATTTTTTTTATATTTTCGTTTCTATGGACCACGCTTGAATTTTGATTTCCCAACCCCTCTCGGGGGTTGATTCCAATGTACAGCACGACTGTACTAAATGAGAAATTCATCGCTGATTTCGAATATTCTTATACGCAGGCATGCAAACATTTTTGCAATAAACAATACGCATTTTCGTTCTTCTGTCATTTATCATCGTGAATGTATACAAATTATCATCGTGATCATGTATACAAGTTATCATCGTGAATGTGTACCAAAAGAAAAATACAATAAGTTTAACAAACGGTGAGAAAAGTTGCTTCTATATTCTACGACGTCAAAATGTGCAACATAAATTCATTATATTCAAATCATCAGCTTGTCATAATCCACAACTTTGTTGTCCTCTAAGGTCACCAGAATCACTCGAACGTTTCTTTCCGGACTTTTCCAAATTTTTACACCGCACATTTGTAGAAACAAAAAAAAACATATTTTCGGCGAGTAAGAAAAAAAAAGCTAAATTTCATGGCATTCCAACGATGCAAACTTCGCGAGTACAGCGGTGGAGACGAGTAACAGGCTCAGCGCGTCAAGTTAATAATTTGAAAGGGGCGAGTGCTCGAGGAGTTACGCGCGAGTCGCGAATGACAAGAGCAAAGTTACGAGGTGGCTCGAGCGCTCAATGACAAAGAAGGTGGAAAAGTGCGGAAAAAGAAAGATGGAAGAGTGCCCGAGCGAGTGAAGAACAAGATCCTCCCGTCGACAGGATGAAAGTCCTCTGAAGTGGCCGGTGACAAAGATGTGAAAGGACGACGAAGATAGGAAGAGAGAAAGAGGGAAAGAGAGGCCACAGAGAGGAACAAGTTTGTTCAAAGCTTTCGAGATCAGAAGGAACGAAGCTACCAAGTTTCCCGTAGCTATCGAGCTCGAGAGAAATCTCTCAAAAGTCTTCGGTGTTCTTTTGCCACGAGTCGTGAAAGAAGAATGAAGACGCGACTGGAAAGCGCGAAGACCCAAAAAATTACGATAATTTCCTGTAGCAAAGTTTGCCCGGTCGAAAGCTCAAAAGTGCTTCCTCCCTCTTTCGGTCCCTTTTGCTCTTCTTCCCATTACGAGAGGAGCGGATACCGTCAAGCTCGCGGGCATCCCATTGAGAATCGCAATTTCATCCGAGTTTAAGTTTTTCCCCGCCATCTAATCCTCCGGAGTTTCTTCCGAGTCCGTTAGCTTCCACCTCAAGGAATCCTCGAAGCGCGGCAGGAAAGAATATCAAGACAAAGTAAACTGGCTTCTGCCAGCCAGTAGCCGTACAAGCAAAGCGTGTTAATTTTTTTGTTCCCCCTTGAAACTCGCGAGCGATCGAAAGTGTCTTGTTTCGCGTAAAAACTAAGTATTGCTTTTCGAAACAGCTGGATTTCGTGGAAATTTCGAATTGCACCAGTCGAATTGTAACGCGACACGGCCCATTCTCGCGTAGCGACGATACGTTCGCATAGACGCATATATTTGCGTCTTCGTGTTTCCGTGTACTTTGCTGTTCAAACGTTCAGCGTATTCGAAAAAGAGGACGACACGGTTTCTCGTTCGCGTTTAGTAAATGTCATGTAGCGATACACGTTACTGAGGGCAAATACGCGCCACGGAGCGGAGAGGACACTTTAGAGACGAGAGAGAGAGCAAAGTGTGGACATAGAGATATGTGCGTGTGTGTTGGTGCATTGCATATTCCGTACGTACAAATTTACGTTTAGAGCCAGTCCCGTTTCAATATTTGCGCAACGTGTATGTGGTTCATTGCTTTCGTTACTAGGCTGTATGAGAAAGGGCCTCTTCTGACTGTTGATCCCATCGATACATCGTGGTGTTGAAGTTTCCATCGTTGGAAGGCAACGGAAATCCTTTTTTACGTTTTTAGTTTCTCCATTTTTATGGCTACCTACCCTGAGAGAAATTTATAGTGTTTTCAACCATACTTTAACTATATTTTTGTCCCCCGAGGGAGCAATGAGATTTCATAGTCATAGTTACTGCCAAAAGTACAGTACCCGTGCGGAAATGTAGCCAGGTCTTCTCTACTTTGTGTTGGGCCCTGACCGGACTTTCCTTATCTGATTTACCTGACCGGGTTCGCCCATGGAACAGACCGGGAAGATCGCTAAATCGTTTTTACGGCTCATCATTTATGTTTGGTAATTACAAGCCCCGTAAGTACAACTTCCCGTGATGTCTACCCAGCCAGAACATTGACATGAAAAGTGGAGTCTGTCTTTAAGAACTGAAGCGAAGTCACTTTGCTTTTCACCTCATCAAAGATATTTATAATTGATTAGGATGAAACTAATACTTAGATAATAAGTATCTCGGCTTACCACCTAATACTATCTATTTTACTCGGGTAGATTGCCAAAAGCCTTTTTAGTACTTGATCGTTGTGCTGTCCAGTTCCTAATCAGTTCCCAATCAGTACCTGGAAAAGGGAACGGCGGATCGGGGCCTGGCCGAAGACCCGTTACATGGCGAACCTAATCCACACTGGGCGGCCTGGCCTTATATCGTTTAGGGAAGGCAGATCAGGGGTAGAACGTTTTCCCGGCTCAAACTTCAACATGGGGTTGCTTATTGATATTTTACCAGTTGCATCAATTATGCACATATGTTAACCGCAACCATCGATCTTACAAGCATACGTTTATCGATCAATGCTTTATAATATAGTAGGTTTTCTTAAAATGGATATTCCTTGACACGATAAAAAATGGACTTCCCCAAGGTCCTAATAGTGAACGGGACGAAAATATGTCTACACATTGATTAAAAATGTTGTCTACGATTTGCGACGATGTTTATAGTGATTTGTACCATATTATAAGATACGACCTGCTATATGCGTATTTGGTGTCTTATTCAAGTGTTGGTTTAAGGCATCAAAGCCTGTCTCCTAGAAGCATATCATATTTCCTACATCGAGAATAAAATAAAATACGCAACTGAGAGTTCTACCTCGACGATTTAAAAAAATTATGATTCGTCGTTCCCTGGTCGCCGGGAATGATTGATTTCGAAGAAAATATTTCGTCTGCAGATGGAATCGAACCTACCACCTTACCTACCCTATCTTCTGCCTATGCTACGCACGCTGCCACTGCGCTATCGAGTGCTTGTGGCATCTTGATCGCAGATATGGCATAATAGACAATACTAATTCCGGCTGTACGTCTGAATAGCTGTTGCTTCCGATTCGAGTGAAATTTTGTGCCGATCTTTTATTTTATAATACACGTCACTGCTTAAATGGATTTTTGGCGCAGCGCAATAGTATTGTATCGGTAATTTGGACCATATTATATGATACAATCTGCTATGAGCATAATAATGAGCTGCTTATGAGTGCTACTGCTAATGAGCTAATGAGTAATGACCTACTGTGAGCATAGTAATGCTGTCCGTATGAGCCATGGAGACTAGAGTAAAGGAGCCCAAACGCAATGCTGGCAAAATGGTTGTAAAAGCGATGAACGATCCGCGGATTGTACCCGCCTGGCGGCGCTACCACTGCGGGCTCCGTCTGCGCGGTGATTTTGAATCGTCGATCCGCAATTTGTCGTATATTTCTTTCTTATTAGCGCAGCGTGCAATACTGAAGAGTAATATTGATCTGCTTTTGTTTAAATTATGAAATGACAATATTTCAGTAATTTTTTTATTTGGAGGTGATCTATACTGTGAATGTTTTATTTTTATACGGTGACATGTACGATTAAGCAGCCATAATGTGAATATTGCATACTGGATTTCCAAGAAAAATATTTTTTTCAAATCGTACATTATAACGAAATGGGAGCGAGGGGTATTTATATTAAAGGATTCGCATATTTAACCTAAAAAACGTTTTTTTCGTCCAAGCATCATGTATTACATTTTTGCTGTATATCAAAGAAATCTCTAACAGCATTAAAATTAATGACAATTATAATTAAATTCAGCGACGATAGCTTGCGATTAAAAAAATACAAACGATTTGACAAAATGAATCAAGATGTGGTTGCACATGCCGATCCTAATACTTGTCAATATTTTGGCTAATTCGCGAATTAATTGCATAAACATAATATTAAGGTTCAGTGCTTACCTTTATTGGATGGTCTTTTTCTGTTTTGATTGTAAAAATACGTTTAATACCGAAATATCAGTCAACGATGCGTAACACCGTAAACTGCGTAAACTGTATGTAACTGACATATATGTACTGCTCACATACATAGTAACTGACAGTAAAACGTCATTGTATGTATGTCACAAACACTGCTAAGCCGGTCCTCACGGACCTATCCTATTTGGTCCCTGGAGCTAGTATCGTTTGCGGATATTTTTCGAACTACAAGATCTTTCATCACTTTCGCGATCCACTTTTCGACGATTCCGCCATATGCGTTCGGGCTCCTTTACTCTAGTCTCCATGGTATGAGCATAGTAACGGGCACAGTCATCCATAGTGTGTCTTGCAAGAACAAAAGGCGAACTACGATAGGAAGTGTTGAACTGATATCCTATTTTTGCAATGCAACAAACATACTATGTAACAGTTTGTCAGACATGCATAGTTCTTAAAACTCCTAAGCCGTGATCGCTCCAACTGCTGATGACTTATGTCTTCGCTGCAAGTGTATACATTGCCATTATTTCTTTTCGAATAGTCACTTTTCATAAGACCTTCTAACGAATTATACCCGACAAATGTGATTGTCAACCATAAGAATTGTAAAACTTGAATAAAATAACAGAAACGACTGACCAAAACCTCCCGTAAAGTGTAGAACATGAGTTTTTGTGTGTCGATTCTACGATGGCACTGAATTAACGATATATATTTTTTCACGCCGTTTACAATAGTTAATAATTATTTCGGGGATCATAGATCAGACAAACACGCCACCCAAACAGCATGTTTAGATATACTTTCCGCTTACAGTTGCCTTCGCCATATTCAATCGCTGTGTCAATAAACTACAGGCAATTTTTCTATCTCCTCCTATTTGCCATAGGCGTTTTTCGTAAATACCACGGACTTTTCTCTTCAGTGTGCCTTCTCAACGAGAAAAAAAATGTTCGTTGCCTTCCAACGATGAAAACTTCAATACCGTAATATATCTTCTATCCTTAGCTACTAAGGCCAACGAAACGATTCTCGCCTGGCACGAGGCAAAAAAAAAAGAGAAACAATTATTTCAGTAAATCTCTTTCGTCGTTCTTTCTCGCTGGCTCGTTTTGCGCCAAAGCTTTCCGCGCCCTCGTACACGTTTTGTCCTCATCGTAGTGCCAACGGCACTCGTGATGGCGGCAAAGGCCACGCGACGGCGTCAAGACGAGAACGCGTGACAATTATCCGAATTAGTTAGTCGGGTCTCCAGAGGTTCCGATGACAGAGCGGACCTCAACGACGGAGATGGCGAATGGATAGAGAGTGGCGCTACGAGACCTCACCTCACTTGACCTGATTACTCGATGAGAAGACGAATATAATTGGCTACTGTGTGCGGAGGCTACGACCACCCGGAGCAAACCTGCTGGACCAATGGAAGCGGCAGCTGCGGCACGTTATACCCCCGAGTGCCGACAGAGAAAACAAGAGCCAGCGCTTCGAAAATAGCCTGTGAGAAGACGACCGGAGATTTGATGAACCGCCCGGAGGAAATGATACGTTCCGTATGTGGAAGCGGAACGCACTTGTACTGCTGCGATAAAGCAAGACTAGACTTCCAGACGTTTGAGAGAAGAAGCGTAGATATCAAACGGGTTAAGCCACTCGAGGAATTTCGAATGTTCGGTAAACGAAAAAGGAAAAGGACAATGTTAATTTGGAAGGCCAAATGTCAAGTGATAGCATTTATAATTGAAGGTTAATTAAAAATGCCTATTGCTAAATGTTGGTTCAAGCTCTAAGGCCACAGTGACGGGTATAAAATCATGTGCAAATTTAACAATTTTTTTTCGTATGAAAAAGTGCGGCACTCGTAAAATTAATTAGACATCTATTTAGTATGAATATCAAGCTGTTGGAAAATGTGTATTTTTTTTTCGATCCACAAAATGGCCGATCACTCGAAACTTCTCGAAACAGCTTTTTTCCAATTGGCGTGACAAATAACTTCAACAATTTTCACTCGATTTAATTCAAATTTAAAAGTTATTGCATTTTTTTTTGTTATTGCATTCAAATTTAAAAAGTTATTTCATTCAAATTTAAAAGTTATTGCATTTAAAAAGTTATTGCATCAAATTTGAAAGTCCTTATTGCATTTCGCAGAGAAGTACGTACGGATTTTCCGATTAACGGGTTACCCCCACTTGCGATTTTGAAAAATTCGATTTTTTTATTGCATTTTTTTAAGTATTAGTATCTGAGAATACGTCTTGAAAATTTCAAGTCGGTCCGAACAAAGTTGACTGAGATATGAGCGTTGAAAGAGAAGAATCCGTGAATTGAAGAACTGAAATTGAAACTTTAAACGCGTTTATCTCAAAATGGCATTTCTGAAGTCGGTGACCAAGATTACTCGAACACTAATGAACCGATCTTCTTGAAATTTTGCAGGCTTATTTAATACATAAAAATGTAGTCTTTAATCGTTCGATTTTTTTTTTCGAAAAAAAATGGCCGTTTTATATCCAAAAAACGGCCATTTTTTTCGTTAAAATCGAACCATTAACTTTGACTGTCCGCCATTTTGTGAAAAATGAATATTTTTTAAAATCCTTCGATTAAAGACTAGTTTATACTTAAATTTGACTAAATCCATCTGCATTTTTTTTTCAGATGATCCACTTCGCCGCAATGTTGGTCACCGCAAACCGTGTATATAAAAACATTATTTCATTGACGGCCATTTGCCACTAAACAATGTAATATTTTTCAATAAAAAAATTACTGAAAGTTCTTCAAGGTTTGTTCTTTAAGATGGTATATCGATCGATTAAAAAAGTTTTGTAGTTTTCTTTAAAAAAATTCATGAAAAAGGCCTTTTTTTGCGCTACAAGTGGGGGCAACGTCTTAAAGAATCCCTGCAGTTTAATAAATGTAGAATAATTATTTCTTGTTTAAAATATGCCTCAAAACGGTTCAATTTTTTCCCGTGTCATTGTATATCCCGCCTTAAGCCGAAACGGAGAATGCACGTGTGTGTACTTGCGATTCACATGCCATGTGTCTAATAACGCTAACAATAACAATCGCTCAACATTAAAGATCGTACAAGAAACGAAAAAAAAAAAAAAAAAAAAGATGAAACTTAGCAGAGCGTGGTTTCGATCCACGGACCTCTGGGTTATGGGCCCAGCACGCTTCCACTGCGCCACTCTGCTCTCCTGTCCAGGTCTCCTCGTAGAGCGTACGGTAGTTTCCATCAACTCGAATCCATTTTTTTCGTCCACTGTGCTACAGCCTCGCGCCTCATCAGACAGCTTTCAAAATTGTTGCGAACTCAAATGAGGTTGAAGATTGCATCGTTGCAACGCAACGAATTTTTAAATTTTTTATTGACCACTTTTTTCAATTGCCTTTTCGGACTCCGAAAATCACTCAAAAGTTTTTGCGTATCCTCATTGGAAATTCAGGACCTCAATTCGCAAAAGAAAAAAGGTTTTCGCTAAATATGCAAAACGAAAATAAAGTAAAAAATAAAAAGTGAACAAATAAATCATTGATTTCAACGATGCAAATTTCAGCTTGATAAGTTCAGCCTCAACGACAAATGAAACCGCTCATCCAGGATATGTGCCTACAGTATGTGGCTCCTGCAGTAAACAGGCTAAAGCGAGTCGCTAATCAACTCACTGAGTTGGAAACACGAACAAATATGTATTTACTTGTGTACTACAATGTACGAAGTGATAAACATATACACGTGTATATATGACAAGCGTGCGTATGCATACACAGAAATCAACGCCAAGCATTTGAAAACTTAATTACGTTAATCACATCCGGCAATAATGATATGCACGTGCAATGGATACGCATTGGCGCAGTCAGCATTTTTTTCCAGGCGGAGACCTATGAGGGACCAGCTTGACCAAAAAAACTGGTTTTCTTATGATTCTTATGATTCTTATGATAAAAAAAATGATTATTGTTTGGTCAAATCAACTTTTCATAACAATGCATAATTAAATTGCACACATAAAATATGAAATTCCAACGTTGTGTTAACATCGATATCAAACTCTTTTAATAATATCAATCCTGTCTTCTATGCTCTATACAGTGCTTATAGTTTATAGTAAAATTAGTTTATAGTACTAAAAATTAATACTCTGAACTAATTTACTAACTAATAAAGTACTATAAACTTACTAAAAGGAAGCACTATATACTTACCAACTGATAAAGTATTTACTAGCTATAAACTGACTTAAATGAAGTACTACAAATTTACAAACTCATAAAGTATTATTAACTAATTAGTTTATGGTACTTTATTTAAGTAAGTTTATCAAGTAACATAAATAAAGTACCATAAATTTAATTACTTCAATATATTTACTAACTAATAAAGTATTTACCAACTACGAACTTACTCAAGTAAAATACTAAGAATGTACTAACTAATCAAGTACTATAAACTAATTAGTTTATGATTTTTCAATGAAGTAAGTTTATAGTTAGTAAATACTTTATTAGTTTAATTAGTACTATAAACGATTTTTTCAACATTTTCAATTCAGTTTCCAGTCCTCACCTTTACTTTCAGAAGGTACTTAACTTAAGGCATTCCTTTCGCGGAGGGCCATACTTTGTGGGGGCAAAGGGAGGACACTTCCGAATCGTCAGTAAATTACAGTGGCGCTTAATGAAGAATGAGTTCAAGTCAATTTTATTATACCCAACGCTAACTGGAATAAGAAGTTTCGCGCAAATTTAGTCGACTTAGGCATCTATACATCTTCTCTGAAAGTGCCGTGGCTACGAAAAATTGTCTACTAGTCATATTTTTCCAAGTTTCATCATTAATATTTGGGTTAAGCACTCAGTGACCCGCTGTTTTTATTGTCGTTACGGAAACTTTAGAATTTTTTACGCGCGTAGGGGAGTTTAGCGTCAGACATCTAGAGTTATTCGGTGTAGAAATTATTGGATGAAAATGTTGCGGGCATGTCATCTCTATAAAGTGCCGTACAAATTAGACGATTTTTAGAACCGTAAGTTTTTGTTAAAACTTCGGCAACTTGGCTTGAAATTTGACAGGCAACCTAACAACGAACATCACTCAAGTGCCCACTTCCGAATTTGTGGAAATTCGTATGTACGATACAACATTGAAAAGTATTACGAGCGTATTTTTTTTAATCGGCAAAAAACGGTTTCAGGGTAGAAATCACCGCTCAATGAACGGCGCATCGAGAGATGTTTTTGTAGTTTCACCCACAAGTAGTCCACTGATCAGTATGAAACAAAAACCAAAATTCTTCTGACCCGAAACGATGCAAAATTCACTACAGAAGAAGTACTGGACAAAAATGAAAATAGGGGGCGACACGTTTTCCTTCGAGGTGTGGTTGCCTCCCTCAAAGCCGTTTTTCCGGGCGATAAAAAAAAATACGTGTCCAACAGTTTTCAATGCTTTATCATATATACAGCACCGGACGAAAAAAAGTACGCACCGTTCAAAATTCATATTGGTGCTACGATACTGACGAAAATAGTTCATTGGGTACTTCCACAGCTGTTTAGACGATACTTTATAAGTTTACGTTTACATTTTCACTGAAACATCGTAAAAAATATTCGAAAGCTGAACGAAAACAATTTCAACGCGTAGGATACCAATTGTAGGTTGGACAAAAAAGTACGCACCCAAAGAAGAAAAGAAAATATGTCATCACAGCGGGCATCTAATATTTTGTGTGACCACATTTTGCTTCGATAACAGCCTGTAAACGCCGAGACATACTTTCTACAAGATTGTGAATTTGCTGCTCGTCGATATTGTCCCAGGTCTCCCGCAAAGCATCGAAAAGCTTTTTTTTGTGTGTTACGGCGCCCTTATTACCATTTTGGTCCAAAATAGACCACAGATTTTCAATAGGATTCAAATCTAGCGATTCTGCTGACGAATCCAAAAGTTTGATCTGCGAAGAACGAAAAAAGGCCAATGATTTTCGAGCCGTATATTTGGAATCGTTGTCTCGTTGAAAGATGAATTCATCATGCAGACCGATCTTTAGCAGTCATTCCTCCAGATTTTCGTTTATGATATCAATGTGAACATCGACGGTCGTCATACCGTTGATTGGAACCAAATTTGCCACTCCTGACCACGCAAAACACGCCCACACTAAAGCGCTTCCCCCTCCGTGTTTGACAGTCTTTTGAATAATTTTTTCAAGAAGCTGTTCTCCCGACTCAAGAGGGAATGATACCTTATCGCGGTCGGTATGGTAGAACGATTATAGATTCCCACGAATCTCTGAAACGGCTCTTCAGATCCCGTCGGAACTTTGCCAAACGACGTTAAATAGATAGATGAATGGCTCTCTTCTTCTCAAATTTTCTAATTTTGAGAAAAAGAATGTAGATTGGCTTATGATAACCCAATCTACATTTTTTTTCTCAAATTCGGAAAATTTGACGAGAAGACAGCCGTTCGTCTATCTATTTGACGTCGTTTGGCAAAGTTTCGACGGGATCTGAAGAGCCGTTTCAGAGATACGTGGGAATCTATAATCGTTCTACCATACCGACCGCGATAAGGTATCATTCCCTCTTGATCCAAAAGCGTGATCGTCGTTTATGCCCAAATAAGTCAAACTTGCTCTCGTCACTCCAAACAACTTGTTTCCAAAACGGAATCGGCTTATTCGCGTATTTTTTTGCAAACTCGAGGTGCTTGATTTTATTTGCTTTGCGAATCAGAGGGCGACGTTGTGCAAAACTATTCGTTAATCCTGCTCCGCAAAGTCTCCTGCGGACCGTTCGGCTGGAAATTACACGGATTAGAATTACACGGCTAGTAATCGTCGGATTTTTCTCTACCATACGGCTGTGAATCAATGTCTTGGGTAGGCGGAAATTCACGCGTGACGAAAAATGGTACCAGCGCTTCGGTGTTCGGTCAGCCGGGGAAAAAAACGAAGAAAAAAAAGCATACTCTGGCTACCGTCCAAACTTCATTTTCACACACTGGGAATTCCTGCTCCCTCCCTTCTTCTACAGAACTCACACGGATCCATGGCTGGAGAGGGTTGCACCGCAATTTCACGGCCCAAACGAGCCGAGAGGAGGAACGGGAGATACAGATGGTAGGAAAGGACAAAAAAAAATGGGGGGCAGAAATTCCAAGCGATGCAACAGTGAGCTCTTCCGAACCTAACGGATTACGAATAATTCGATGGGACACACGAGTACGCGCGCCCCGTATCCGTATCTCTCTTATTGTCTTTCTCCCCCTCACTCTCTCGAATGACCGACCATGCGAAAAAGATTTGTATTGCTCAGCATTCCAACTGCTTTTACTGTTTTCTATCTCGAAGCGTGCTCACTTTGCAGTCCGTTTGTTTTCAATTCAAACCGTAGGCAGAAGAGATAAGCGCGTGACTGTGTGCATAGGTGCGCATAAGTGTGTGTGCACACACACACACACACACGCGCGCGCGCATAGATGCGCATGGGCATGCATACATTTGTACCAAGGACGAAGATTACGCCAAATGGATACAAAAGAGCGGTTACGCAAGTCCATTAAGGGGTTACCCCCACTTGCGATTTTGAAAAAATCGTTTTTTTTTATTGCATTTTTTTGAAGTATGAGTATCTGAGAATATGTCCTGAAAATTTCAAGTCGATCCGAACAAAATTGACTGAGATATGAGCGTTGAAAGAGAAGAATCCGTTCTTCGTGTAAACTGAAATTGAAACTTTGAACGCGTTTTTCTCGAAATGGCATTTCTGAAGTCGGTGACCAAGTTTACTCGAACACTAATAAACCGATCTTCTTGAAATTTTGCAGGCTTATTTAATACATAAAAATGTAGTCTTTAATCGTTCGATTTTTTTTTTCGAAAAAAAATGGCCGTTTTATAGCCAAAAAACGGCCGTTTTTTTTCGTTAAAATCGAACCATTAACTTTGACTGTCCGCCATTTTGTGAAAAATGAATATTTTTTAAAATCCTTCGATTAAAGACTAGTTTATACTTATATTTGACTAAATCCATCCGCATTTTTTTTTCAGATGATCCACTTCGCCGCAATGTTGGTCACCGCAAACCGTGTATATAAAAACATTATTTCATTGACGGCCATTTGCCACTAAACAATGTAATATTTTTCAATAAAAAAATTACCGAACGTTCTTCAAGATGTGTTCTTTAAGATGGTATATTGATCGATTAAAAAAGTTTTGTAGTTTTCTTTAAAAAAATTCATGAAAAAGGCCTTTTTTGCGCTACAAGTGGGGGTAACGCCTTAAGGCCTTAGGCCACAGTAACGAGTATAAAGTCATGTGCGAATTTAACAATTTTTTTTCGCATGAAAATGTGGTTTGCTTATAAGATTAATTACACATCTATTTAGTACGAATATCGAGCTGTTAGAAAACATTTTTTTTTTTCGATGTACAAAATGGCCGACTACAAATATTTTCTTTTGTTATCTTTTTTTTAGGCGCTCCGAGGCGTGACATTTAGCATTTACAATTTTTTACCTAGAACAACGAACAAAAATTCTCGTCAATCTACATTAGAATACCTAGAGAAGTACGTACGGAATTTTTTAAATATTGTTTTATTCAAAAGTTGTAGGTATTTGAACTTGAGAAATGAATTTTCAGTGAAAAATTTCGTTTCAATTGCTCATAAACTGTTCGTAAAATGAAAATTTTTCGATTAATCAGATATTCCGTACTGCGGAAAGATACGGAAAAGACGTACTGCGAAATGCAATTAGGAACATAACTTTTAAATTTGAAGTAAATCGAGTGAAAATTGTTGAAGTTATTTGTCACGCCAATTGGAAAAAAGCTGTTTCGAGAAGTTTCGAGTAGTCGGCCATTTTGTACATCGAAAAAAAAATACATATATTTTCTAACAGCTTGACATTCATACTCAATAGATGTGTCATTAATTTTATGAGTGAGTCACTTGTTCATACGAAAAAAAAAATTGTTAAATTCGCACACGATTTTATACTCGTTACGGTGGCCTAAGATCTTAATTGAGTAAGAAAAACGGCCACCTTTCGGAGAAAAATATCGGTAAATATTCGGTAGCGGGACTCCTGCTAGCTGATATTTGTTTGGGTTTCGTTTGAAGCCTTGAATAAAAATTAACCTGATTCTAGCAGGAGCCCCACTTTCGAATATTTACCAACAAAAAATCAACACGGTGTAGAAGGAATAGCTATTTTTCAATAGTATTCCAATTATTTCAGCACTAGTCAGCGGGTCGATAAATGCCCTCCAAGCCCAGTGTAATAATTATGGAAAACTATGCATCCGCCGATAAACCCGGCTGTACCTTTAGCTCTTTTTTGGCCATATATTCATTCTTTCTCATCCCTTTTATACATTTATCACGCACATGCGTGTGTATGTGTGTCGGCACGTGTTCTCTCCTTCTTCTCGATAAGGAACGTTTTAATTGGCGGTGGCGAGCCAAAGAAGGAGAGAGAGAGAGAGAGAGAGAGAGAGAGAGAGAGAGAGAGAGCAGACAAGCAGCCACATCATTTATATGCATCGAAAATTTGCATCTCGGCAGAATGGACCCCCGAGGAAACTACCAAAACCGTATACATCCCAACAGGCGTCTAGAAATGTGCAGGGTGCTCCAAACTTGAACGCAACAGTCGAGACTGCGTACGAGTTGAGGAGAGCTGGTGTTAAGGGAGCTTTCCAGTGTGAAATTTTCAAAAAATCGATTTTTTTTTTTTGCTTTATCGAATAGTATACTCTTCCGAATATTCCCTGAAATTTTCATGCCGAAATTCAGATTATTTCGGTTACTGTACAGCATTTCTTGGAAGAAGGCAACGGAGCGCTACAGCTACAGCGAAACTTTGAACGCGTTTTTCTCGAAACAGCATTTTTCAAAACGGTGTCCAACTTGGAGGGCAGAGTTTTAAAGCTATCGAGTTGAATTTTTTACACAATATTCTTAACGTCATTGTTTATCGTGCTATGGAAGCTTTTTTTTTTTTGACATCTTCCTATTTTTTTGTAAAAAAACTGCCAAAAAAAATGCTAAAATCGATACTTTTTGTTCAAACCGGCGCCATTTTTGCAAAAAAAAAAAAAAAAGCCTCCATAGCACGAAAGCCAATTATATACCGATCAATAATCTTTTTGTGTTTTTTGTTTCAGATCAAAATTGTGACCCCCAACGTGGACACCACATCCAAGTGCATTTTCTGCAACAATTGTTTCATCATTTTTATAGATATTAATTAATAAATAAATCGATCTTTAAAAAATTGTTTTGTATTCTTCAATACCCAATTAATATACAAAAAAAAAACCAGACCGATTAGATTATTTTTTCTTTAAAAAAAAAAATCGCGAAAAACAGCGATTTTTCGGGCTGTCACACTGGAAAGCTTCCTTAAGTCAGTGAACGCAAAAAAAAAAACATCCAGCCTTGCGGAATTTCTCGTGGCGAAGGAGAGTGAAAAACGAGCATGTATATTCGAAGATGATGTTTTGCCCTCAAACTAGTCATTACCCGACGCTTCCAAAGCTTCCAAACGCGCGGCACCCTGTACGCATATCCCTCGTGTGCATGCGCGTGTGCGTGCGCGCGTGTGCACACATACGAGTCGTTTCCAGTTCGATTGAGGTACACAGGGGGAGGGGCAGAAAGCCGACAAGCGGAGTAGCGCCGTTTATGGTGAGGACACGAGAGTCCGAACACGACAAGCAACACGCTACCGGGATAAGAGAAGAAGCAACGTTGGAATTCTTTTCAACGGCCTTTTCAAAGGATCCCATCTGCGTACGGAAATGCATTTTTTTCGGAAATATTTCACGAAAAATAAGGAAAGTGAAACGAAGAAAAATGTTAGAGCAGCAGCCCATTTGTTGCTTTTTTCCAGAAATAGTTGAATGAATTGGCAAAAAGTTCTTTTCATCCCACGCAATGAAATTGAAGTTTGCATCGGTGGAGTACGATGGAACTGATTATTTTTCGATTGCTCGATTTCCCTACGGGAAACATTCGTTACGAAAAAGCCTCAATCATGTTTCGAGTCGCTTATTTAGAGATCTAGAATTTAAATATGCAAAAAAAAATGTTTTTGAAGTACTAAGAATGAGGAAATCAAATTTTCAAGAATTGTTCGCTGCATTCCAACGCTGCAAACCTCAAGACCTTTGTCACGTAATAATTTCGCGTCGCCGTGAACGGCTCTCGAGGACGGATAAGGATTACAGGGTAGGAAGAAAGAGAGAGAAATAAATCCACCCGAAAAGCATCCATCTTGACAGGGATCGTGAAGAAAATAGACAAGCCCTGGAAGAGATAAGCATATCCCAAAGCCGTTCGAAAAAAATTGAGATAAAAGGAAGATGAATGAGCCTGAATCGAGAAAAGGAGCACGTCTACGCTCAACGCGCACGATCTACCGAGCACGATACCCCCACCCCAGTCGGCTCATACGTTCGCAATGCTCCAACGGCAGGCTGAGAAGCTCCACACAGGGGCTCGTCACTTATCGATCGTCGGTAACGTAGAGGAGGATCGTGTCATCGGTGTGCCACGAGTGCGACAAGACGATAAGACGTATGTCGATAACTTGCCCAGACTATTCTCGGATATTCCACCCTAACCCTTTAGATGACGATTTTCGCGATCTATGAGTCTGAAGTTCGCATTTTGATTTTTTTTTCAACTTTTGGAATTTCAGGTTATCTCTAGAACATATATATATATATCTTCATATATATATTCATATATATATATTCATATATATCTTCTAGGTGCATCCAGAAGATCGTACCAAAGATTTCAAAGGGATTTCGACAAACAGAACCTACACTTAATGAGGGGGGGGGGGGGTGAAATAGAAAAATGTCGTATCTTCCAGGTAAATTTTTTCGGACCAAAATCTTGACGCGGACGACGTTCATGGTAAAATTCATGTAAATCAGTCCTGGGCGAGGATGGGACTTGGAAATTCGTGACCACCAAACGATTTTTCATGTATCAAGAGCCTGTCCAATCCATTTTAGCAAAAAAGTTCAATTTTTGAGGTTTTGTGTTCTGACGATTAAGGGCTATTTTAATATGGCTGTCCAATCGAGTTTCCGATACACTTGTAAAATTTTCCAGGTAGAACTCGATCGAAACAAAACTCTCGATCCGAAAAACGTTTATGGAAAAAAATTGTTGCGTTGCGAGGATGCAAACTTCATGGCGTCGAAGTTTGCATCGTTGGGATGCAACGAAAATTCTTTGTAATTTTTTTTCTTCATTTTTATTACAATATATAATTTCCCCATAGATTGTGCGGGACGATACGTCCTTTAGACGAGAAAAAAATGTACCGATTTTCATGATTTTTTTGTTCAGGAACGATTTCTTCTCCATTTTTGACTTAAGGTATGTCTTATCGCTCCTTTTGGATGTTACATGATTTTTTTTCTTTAATATTTATAAATAGTGGAGGTATGGCAAACGGTCTTCTAAACGGCGTTTAGATCTTCTAAGCGGCCTTTCAAAACTGGCGTGACGTATAGCTAAAAAACTAATCGACCGATTCCGATGAAATTTAGTATAAATCTTTCTCACCTTACTTTCTAAAACATGACCCTCGATGTTTTTGGAAACAAAAAAAAGTATCCTTTTATCGCAAAACGTAGCCATTTTGTTCGGAAAATTCAATCTTTTCGTTTCAAGGCTTCGTCGATTTTCGACGTTTCTCACTTTTTTATGGTTCATGTTCTGCGTATGAGTGTTAACGAAAGAAAAATCTTCGTTGGTTTTTTTTCACATTAACTCTGCCGACACTGCGTTTCACGCCGTCTGCCAATATCCGCTGCAAGCCGTTTAGAAGACCGTGCCATACCTCCGCCATTTTTTGACGATTAACAATAATTAAGAAATACCACGTAACGTCCAAAAGCAGTAATAAAACATACCCCCAGTAAAAAAATGGTGAAGATATCTTCCCTTAAAAAAAAAATAATGAAAATCGCCCATTTTTTCTTCGCCCAAAAGTACCTAAAGGTACCTTAAAGGTACCCTTAAGATCGTGGATCTCTGATGAGGATAAGAAAAAAACCCCTTTGCGGGTTTTTCTTGCCCTAAATCGGCAAAAAAAACCCGAGCAATGGAAGGAAAATTAACTTTCTCTGCATTCCAACGATGTAAACTTCAACATCAGCCGCAGACCCATCGCGATTTGTAGGTGAATGAGCCCACTGGTATGCTAAGTCCGTCCACAAAAATCCTTCCCGGAAACCTGGGTTGAACTTAGGAGTTCAGAGTGAATGACAGAGAAAGAGAGAGAGGGGAGGGGGGGAGAGGGAGAGCGAGAGAGAAAGAGAGATAGAGGGAGAGAAAAGGGTCCAAGAGCTAAGGGTAGAAGGGAACCAAGGAGAACTCCGTGAGAACGGCTTTTGTAATTTTAATGTTTCCATCAGAGTTTTCAATGGCGACAACGGCGACGACGAGGAAAATGTGGGTTAGTTTTACGAGAATAGATGGCCTGTGAACGAGAGGTGGAGCGAATCTCTCATCTCTTTTCCACATTTGCCCCCTCCCCCCCGCCCCGTGTGCCTCAACGCGAAGCTCGGATAATTTTCCGAGCCTCAGGCGTCTCGACGAGCCCCAATGTTGACCAGGCAAGTAGAAAAAAAAAGTTTCTTCCCTCCGAACGATATTTCGCTCTATACATGTATGGTGGGGAAAAGCACGAGTCATTGTCCAACAAAATGGGACAAACTCCCCAACTATTGTTTGGCAATGAGGATTGTACCCGATATCGGATAAAATTACGTATATATTTTGGGTTTCATCAAGCCCGGGATGCACGATCTTAAATTCTCCATGGCATTGGAGTTTGCATCGCTGGAATGAAACGAAATTCTTTTTCCCCTCGTATCGCCCAATTTTGTTCGCCACACGCAGCTTGCGAATATCACGTAAATATTTTTGAAAATCCTTATTAGGGATTTACAACCTTAAACTGCGAAAGAAGAGTTGACAAGGGAATAAAAGTAAAGACATCAAGGTATTAATGAATGGATCTTTTTTAAAAATGCCAAAATTTTTTAAAATTTGAGCAATGATAGTTCTCGATAGAATACATAAATTTTAGGTTTTTTCTTCACTAAATACCTTGGTAGTTATTATAAACATATGAATTTGGCACGGTCGTTTATGGGGAAACAGCTCTTGCAGGCGTTGATGGTTGCAAAACGAATGGGACTAACTTTAACGCGTTACCCCCACTTGTAGCGCAAAAAAGGCCTTGTTCATGAATTTTTTTAAAAAAAACTACAAAACTTTTTTAATCGATCAATATACCATCTTAAAGAACACATCTTGAAAAACTTTCAGTAATTTTTTTATTGAAAAATATTACATTGTTTAGTGGCAAATGGCCGTCAATGAAATAATGTTTTTATATACACGGTTTGCGGTGACCAACATTGCGGCGAAGTGGATCATCTGAAAAAAAAATGCGGATGGATTTAGTCAAATATAAGTATAAACTAGTCTTTAATCGAAGGATTTTAAAAAATATCCATTTTTCACAAAATGGCGGACAGTCAAAGTTAATGGTTCGATTTTAACGAAAATAAACGGCCGTTTTTTGGCTATAAAACGGCCATTTTTTTTTCGAAAAAAAAAATCGAACGATTAAAGACTACATTTTTATGTATTAAATAAGCCTGCAAAATTTCAAGAAGATCGGTTCATTAGTGTTCGAGTAATCTTGGTCACCGACTTCAGAAATGCCATTTTGAGAAAAACGCGTTTAAAGTTTCAATTTCAGTTCTTCAATTCGCGGATTTTTCTCTTTCAACGCTCATATCTCAGTCAATTTTGTTCGGATCGACTTGAAATTTTCAGGACATATTCTCAGATACTCATACTTCAAAAAAATGCAATAAAAAAAATCGATTTTTTTCAAAATCGCAAGTGGGGGTAACCCCTTAAAAAATGACACGCCGCATGCCAATGCGAGAAAAAAAATCCGCTCCTTTTTCATTTATGGTACCCCCGTGAGAAATAATTCTATTGAATATTGAATTTCTAATTCAGCATTTGGTTTTGGTTCAACATTCTACACAAAATATCCAAATTTCGGATCTCTAGCTCATTCCGTTTACGAGCTTTGGGCACGGAATCCTAAAAACTAGAAAAAATTCAAACAGATATTATCCCTCAAGATCTAGGATTGAGTATAAGTATGCGAAAAAACGTTCATGTGATTTTCGTAGTCTAAATTAGACAAAGACAAAATTAGTTTGTGTTGCATTCCGACGATGCAAACTTTTCAATATCATAAAAAAGAAACACGAGCCGGCTCAATGAATTTTTCTTGTCGTGAAATATTTACAAGGCCCGATTCGTAATTCGAGAGTGAATCCAACACAACGTCAGCCGCGTCGGTTCAAATGCCTATGTGTGCCTATAAATCATCGGTCGCAAAAAAATATCGCGTAAAGTCCGTTTAGCGCGAGTTGCCGTTACGGGGGAGAGCGTAGGTCGAGAGCGAAATTCCGTAGATAAAATAGCTCAAGGACATTATCCTCTCGATCGCAAAGCGCAGGCCAGGCTAGAGAGACGCGCATGTACGGGTTGTTCTACCTCAAGACCGCATTTTCTCGCGACGAAACGCGCGAAAAGCAAACAATTTCTTGAGAAGTTTCGAAACGAAAATCGAAATGCTTGCAGACGATTGACATTTATATCAGCGAGATATTAATTTAGGATCCATTAAGACGGTCATCCCACGTGACAGGTCCAACAAATTGAAAAACATTTTTTTGCACAAATTGCAAAAAAATGTGTGCGTGTTATGTGGACCCGGCATAGCAGACTAACGGCGAGACAACATTTTCTTTGTGTAAATCGTACTTGAACGTTCAAAAGTGTTTTTCGCAAAACTGTATTTTTCGAATTGGCTTCCATGATATCTCAAAAACTATTGAACGGATTTCGCTCAAATTTTTTCGATCAATATTCAGAAGGGTCGAAATTTCGAACTCATTAAGGGCTTACATACACCTGGGTAGGTCTAAAACGTCGACTGATACATCGTTTCATAGGTCTGAAACCTCGTTGATAAAAATTGTGAGTACAAATATCTCGAAATTCATTCGTAGCGAAAATAAATATAAGATTTAACAAAATAATGAGAGGTATAACATCGACTTTCCGGTATAAATACACCCAACAATTCGAGACGACAAATCATCGAATTGTAAATATTATGATGGTTGATAATTTCGAATTCATTAAAGCGAAGGGCCAAAGTGTCGATCAGATAAAATAGCGATAGGTTTTTTTGGTTTGAAAAAGTTTGCTTTATTTAGAAAAATTATTCGGATACGTATAAATAAGTGTAAAGCATCTTAGGAAAACTTAAACTCATAGTATAATGATGTTTTGGTTTGTTATATTGTTTATAAATCTCGCCAAAAAGTTTATTTGTAGTGTAATGTCTACTTGGATCTTATTTGATCGACGTTTGTGTTTCATTGGAAATCAGATTGTTAGAATTTTCGACTATGGAAAAAATGATATTATAAAAGCACCGCAACAGTATTTGTCCTTAAAACTACTTAATACTATATAAAATCTGTGATATATCTCTGAAAAATGTATGTACATATATACAAGGTGCCCAAAGAAACTTGAGGCCTACCTACCACAACTGATTTTTTTTTGTTTGAAAAAGTTTGCTTCAGTTAGAAAATTATTCGCATACATATAAATAAGTGTAAAGCAATTTAGGAAAACTTACACGTATAGTGTAATGGTGTTTTGGTTTGTCATATTGTTTATAAATCTCGCCAAAAAGTTTAAAAATAGCGATAGGCCGAAAAGGCCTAGGTCCGTATAGCGAAAACTTATGATCGAGCAATACGTTACTTGCGCTTCAGAATGAAGCTGGCAGATGGCGCTGATGGCCACTCGGGTAAGGCAGCCATCCCATGTTCGCTATTTAGGTATTCGCTATTTCGGACCATCGATCATTTGCCCATCTGACATCTACACATTCGAAGTTTGTATTCTCGATATATGACTTTTTGCTATAGATGGTATTACCAATATTAGATATTAACTTTTTTCCATTTCGGAGATACGAATGTTGTAGATTGTTCGAATCTGTATTTGTATGACTCAAACTGCACATTATCTGAATACACGTTCTCGAATTCATGAGCTCTCGAATAAACAATCCTTTGGTGTAATAGTTATTCGATTTCGTCATCGGTCGAAGGATAACATTTCGAATGATTTAACCTTAGTTATTTCGAGTTTATAATTCTGTCATTTCGAAATCTTTGTCGTTCTGTATTTGGCCATTCGAAGTTTTGACGCCCACCCGATGTAGCGGCAATAGGCTTGTCGAATTGACTGCTGCCCCCATAGGTGCGATGCAATAGGCCGGAAAAGGTCTTGGGAAATCGAGCGAGGAACGAGAGCACGGTGTCAGTGCAAACGACGGGCGCGCGAACATCCTCCAGGCTTGCCACTTTTTAGAGCGTCGCGCCACCGTCGCGCATATCTATACAGCGGTAGTAGGGGGGGGGGGGGGGGGGCGTACACGGCGTTACGTCTAAGCACGAGGTGCACGTTACAGGAAGGCGAACGCGAGAGCAGGCGCGCAATAACAGACGTCCGCGGTGTGGCGGCGCTTGAACCGGTATTACCAGGCAAGAAAAGAAAAAAACAAGGTAAAAAGATCGCAGAGTGCGAGACGCGGACAACATTGAAGAAATGACTCTAATCGTGGCACGCTGTCGGTAAACGCTCGTACGCTCGTTACAGCAGAGGCAAGCCTTTGTGTCGAGGTAAAGCAAACATTTTTCACGCTCGGATAATGAGAGACGAGCGCAAATTGCAACTATTATTGTTAGGGAACACGCCAACTAGAGCTTGGAATTTATCTTGAATGGATTTTTCTACCGACCTGTGTCTTTTGCAATTTCTTTTTCTCCAATTTTCAACGAAATTCCTTCGAACGGAACAACGCGAATTTCGTTTGCTCAAAAATAGCCGATTTCGAAACGAACCTAATTTTTGTTTTTTCTTCTACTTTGAGTTAAAAGAAAACGAAAGTTTTTAGCGACAAAAATTTCGAAAATGGGATGGGTTTGGACGGAAATTATATTACTAGAAAAGTTTCATCTTTTTGTGCGAACTTTAACGAAAATTTTGAAAATTCCTTCGACCGGGACTACGTAGAATTTTGTTTGCTTGAAAAATAGCCAATTTCGAAAAAAATATCGAATTTTAACAAATTCTTTTAAACAGGGCTACGTAAATGTAACTTGCTCAAGAATAGTCGGTTTCGGGGGAAAAAAGAATTTTTTGAAATTACATTTTCAGTTTGAAAATAAAACGAAAGTTATCGGAACGAAAATTTTGATAATGGGCTACGTTTCGATGCAAATTACATTTCGATCGAATTTCGCATTTTTCGAATTTTCATGAAAATTTTGAACAATCCTTTAAACAGGACCATATAGAATTGATTTTCTCAAAAAACCGGCCGATTTCGGACCGTATGTATTTTTTTTATTCGTTTAAACGGGATTACGTAAATTCAATTTTCTCGAAAATAGTCGACTTCGAAAAGAATCGAATTTTTGATAATTACATTTTGAGGTTGAAAACAAAACAAAAGTTGTCAGGAACGGAACTTTTTCAATTGGGGTACATTTCCATGGAAATTACATTACGAGTAAAATTCCATCTTTTTTCAAATTTTATGAAAAATGTTTAAAGCCAAACGGGATCACATAAAATTAATTTACTTAAAAACGGCCGATTTCGAAACGTATTTAATTTTTCTTTGAAATGCGTTAAGAATCGAGTAGGACGAGGTGTACATGCAGATTCGTAATGTAAAAATATGGCGGTAATTACCAAGAATATGTTAACGCGCGAATTCTGCTAAAACACGTGAAAACGGAAGATGGTGATCCGATTCAAAGGCGCATTAGTGTCGAAACAGTTGGCCTCTTGCACTTTGTCCACACAACTGACACAAAAGTGTAAGGTACTGTGCCGACGATCGTATAAATTATTTTCACAAAATACCCGTTAAGAACCAGCACTCGATGTTTTCGTTTTATCGGGCGAGCGAACGTGAATATAAACAAGTGTGTTTACACGAGCGACACGTGACCGGAGAGCCGGCACGCGCTTCTCGCCTCGATCGCGCCCGGCGATCTCTCTCCGCTCGCTCTAACGCAGGCAATATGCTTTATTATTCCCTGGATAACAAAGAGACGAGAGTCTATCGCAACGGCGATGATATCAACGAAAAGATTTGTCGTCGATGCGCTTGGTCAAATTGTGAGAATGCATGCAGCAGCAGTAAGTCTTTCGCATAACAGATTTGACGCGCAAACCAATCGATATCATACTCTCAAAAACGATCCACACTCAACCACGATCGCGGCGCGACTGCCGATGAGTGCCGCATGCGGGCTCAGTCGCTCTGGCGCTGCCGGAGAGAGCGCGCCACGTGCCGTGCGCACGCACGTGCTATGAAAATGCCGCTTGGGAAAACGGCATCGGAAAACAAAACGTTACGTTTGAAGATGCCCATCGGTGTCTTTGACGTACTCACGCTGATGGAAAATCATCGCTACGAAGTCCGTGCTTTATCCCTAAAAAACGGCAATCCCAGCCGAATTTAGGCTTGGAATTTAGACAACGATCGAGTTTTGTCATCGGAACGAGTACGTCCAATACGAATAAATAAGTCAACCGGAAACTACCGTCACCCGCGTAACCTCCGCATAAAACGCTGGGTTTATTTTTTCACGTTCGCCATAGCCACGAAAAACACGTTTTTCATCCACAAGGCCAGAGTTACCACACCGTAGAAAAACGATACTTTGAAAAATCGAGTAAAATCGCAATGGAAACAAGCCCCGTCGATTCACACTAAATAAAAAACCATAATAATAACCCCCAGCGGTTCTCGAGTTTCAAGAGAAGAGATCTTTTTGTTCCTCTCCAATTTGGATAATAATATGCACGCGGAGTTTTTGTACTTGAAAGGCGTTGCTTGCGTTATTTACGTATCGTGTGAGAGAACTCGGCCCCATATGCGTGCCGTTCATCTCGCACTCGATAAATATACATTCGGTGAAATTCTCGACATTTTTTTTTACCGCACAGCCAACGAGGGTATGTCTCTGCAGTGCGAGTTTTTTTTTGGGTTATGATTCGTTGTGGTTGAACGTGTGGGCGAGGGGGCTGCGTTTGAAAGGAGAGAAGTAGAAAAACACAATACGAGAGGTACAACAAAACGGCGTACGAGGAGGGGCAACGCGATATCGTTCTTGGAATTGCGCGAGTATTAAAGGCTCGGGGTCAAATAACCTCCGAACGGTTTGTAATGGAACGGAAGAATAAGTAGAGAACAAACGTAATGCCCGGGGATAAAAATTCTGTACTGCAATATAATTCTAATAAGGGCGGCGGGGGAAGGGGGAGGGTACTTAAAAATATGAAAAATTATGAAAATAATTTTACAGGAATAATTACGTGATATTAAAATGGGAAAAAATGTTTTTACACATTTTAATGTGCGCTGAAAGAAACGTATGGCGTTTTCAACTACATTTTAACTATATTTTATATTTGATATGTTTAATGATACTTTAGCAATTGTATAAATTATGCACATACGAACACCAATCTTACAAGCATACTTTTATTGTTCCATGCTACATAATATGGTACGTTTTTATTAAACGAATATTCCCTAAAACTATAAAAAATGTAGCTCCCCCAAGATCCCGATAGTAAACAGGACTAAAATATACCGGGTGTCCCGTTTAATACTACACCGAGTTTATCTCGAAAAATACTGTAAATATAATAAAACAGTAAATAAGTAAACTGTAAATATATTTAAACTTTTAGGTTTCAAAGCAGGCGGTGCAAAAGAAAAATCTTTTTTGGTCCAAAATTCAAAATGGTGAGGTTAAGATGGCCGACATGTTAAAAAAAATGGAAACATAACCTTTTCTACCACACAATTTGTCGGGCCAAAGCTAACAACTTTTGTAGCATTTTTCTTTTGTTGATAACGTTCATAATTTCTAGGGTAGGAAACCTTTTTTTTACCATTTCAACGCTATCTAGAATGTACGTTTGTGTGTGGGTGTGAGTTTTTTTGCGTTTGGATTTGTTCGATAACCCAAGACACGTGCTTACAACAAGTCAGGAAACTTCGGCGTTTTTTCGTGGTGGGGGTAGGTCGCGTTTTGTAGACGTGTTTATGGTGGCCGCTAAAGTTGCTGCGATCGGTTAGTCGCTTAGGCGAAGGATGGCGGTTTCGCCGGGGGGGGGGGGGGGGGGGGCATTTCCACCCGTTGTCATCGGGATCGCAGACGCACATAACCTGAAAACTCGAGAAAATAGAGAGAGCTGTGGAAAAAAATCGTGCATACAGGGTGGACCATTTAACGTGACCATCCCAAATATCTCCGTTGCATTTAGAGGGACGAAAAAAATGTCGGGAGATAATTTGATTTATTTCGAAGGGCTGATACAGTGGTGAAAAACAATTTTTGTCAAGGTCATAATTTTTGCGTTCTCAAGGTCGTCGATGGTTTTTCAAATGGGAACATTTTTTTTCTTCATTAAGCAGTTGTAGCTGATATTCGGACGAATCCAACGACCTATGATATCATGACCTTGAAACGATTGTTCACGAAAATACACGTGTTAAAACGGGAAATGGCATTGACAATAAGAATATCCAAATAATGTAATTGAATTTTTTGTGCAGACAATTTATTGTAACAAATGTTTGAAGTGATGGCGATCGACCCCTTCGTTGGCAGAGAGAATTCGACAAAAAGTGCCCAAAATGGCAGGAGAATTTTTTGATCCGCCTATTGCCAAAATTTGAGCTATTTTGACCGCTTAGTTTTTTCGCAATAAAAGCGCAAAGTCGAGCACATGGAGACTAGATACAGGAGGCCACACTCGGCCTTTCAACTCGTCCACAAAACGGTATCACGATAGATGGCGCTGGGGAGCTCCGGACCACATGTATAGATATATGCAAACATCGGTCCGATCCAGGGGGCTGACACTGGGATAAATTCTCTTAACAGTAATGTGTCCCCGTATTGTCGCCACGTAACTA
Source organism: Ophion costatus (assembly GCA_951751655.1). NCBI lineage: Eukaryota > Metazoa > Arthropoda > Insecta > Hymenoptera > Ichneumonidae > Ophion > Ophion costatus. The sequence continues at coordinate 42,907,657 of OX632359.1, read as the reverse complement.
ACCCACCATGCGGCGCTAGTAGTCACCCGCATGACCCCCACTCCGCAAAGCACCTCTCCGTATTATTTCGTTATTTTTTCTCGACCTGTCATTGTTCTCGAATAAAAAAAATCGTAGTGTGGTAAAATCGTAATTATTTTATCACATTAGAAGAGCGATTTGTGGCTCATCGCAATTCAACACGTGTTTTCGAGTCTATATTGGACGACGTGTGTAACTATGAAAAGCTCTCTTTTCCGTGTATAGAACACGCCGATAGTGTTCTTTTACACATAATACAATATTACGTATTGATGCGGATGCAGCAATATTCTGCACGTCTCAACGCAGAACAAAAAAAAGCAATCTCGACAAGAAAAAAATCGCAAAACATTGTACAACGTGACTAATCCATTATTTAAAAAATATTAATGTTATCTGTTTATTTCGTTCAATAAATATTTTTAAATACATAATATTGCAACAAGTGTAAATATTGCATCCCTTCCTATATACACATATACTTTTAAATTCTATTCTAAACAATGAATTTTCCAGACGCGTCGAATGCAAATTATGCAGACGCTGCGCGACTGGAGTGGGGGTCATGCTGGTGACTACTAGCGCCGCATGGTGGGTTAGTTTACGTGGCGACAATAACGAGACACGGTAGACCCAGCAGTGCCAGGGGGCTGGTCCGATCAGAGAGGCTAGCCTCCATGATATTACTATACATAAAGCCCGCGGCACCCCAGCAGCATCTATGTTTGGTCTCCTGGTATCTAGGCTCCATGGTCGAGCACTTTGAGTTACCGAAGCACGTCGTCTATGGCGAATTTCACTAATCCTTATTCCACTATGGGTGGTTTTTGTAAATACCAGACTTCTCTCAGTGTGAGACTGAGATAAAGCGGGTGGGGAAAAAAACAAAGCCGTTGTATTTTTCTGTCGTTTATTGGAAATAATGATAACATTGCGCTAGTTCGTCGATCCCAAGCCAAGGGGAATTGCGGTTATTGTTCGATTCCTTTTGGGCTTGTCATTCGGAAGTTCTTATTTATGATTAGCGTTTTTATCACATGACGAGGGCGCGATCGAAAGTGAGACAAACGCAAAGTCGTACGTATATATATATATATATATATATATATACCCGATGTTTGCACGCCGGTTCAGTCTGAACAATGGCAAGCGAGCGTGAAGATCGACGATCTCGATGACACGCGAGACTGACGCCATCTTGACGACGAGTTACGACGCGGGAGCTGCGAGAAAAAAAACACACGTTTTATAAAGATTAATGCCTGCTTTTTCCGCATGCATGGAGCGGAGTAAAGAATGACAGAAAAGCAAAAGTTTCCAATAAGCACAATCCTTCAACTGACTTTCGGCGGGCGCAGGCGCGGGTGGAGCAGCTTCGGCCGGCGGCGCGGGTGCCGCGGGTGCCGCGACCGCCGCTGGTGGGGCGCCTTCGGCTGGTGGCGCTGCTGGCGCTGGGGTTGCTGCCGGGGCAGCACCGTCGGCGGGTGGCGCTGCAGGCGCTGCAGGCGCACCTAACGAATGTAATTGTAATTAGCAATGCCGCTGAATTTTCCAAATGTTCAGTCACTGAGGGCAGTAAACGAGTGGTATACTGACCCTCAGCGGGAGGGGCACCACCTTCGGCAGGGGCAGGGGCGGTGCCGTCGGCCGGCGGTGGGGCAGCTCCTTCCGCCGGTGCAGCGCCATCTGCCGGTGGTGCACCTTCTGCATATAATATTTTACCACCATTATTATTCAACTTACTGTTTTGTTTTCATTTCGTACATTCTTGAACTCTTTACTTTTTGTTCCTTTAGTGATTTTTTTCAGTGATGTACTATGGAAAAAATTAGTAGCCTTTTTTAACTGTTTAATTAACTATTTTTTTTCAGTAGTTGTTTCTATTTTACTTGTTCTTTGAAAAAAAAGATTGGTATTTATTTCTACTATCCAATATACTACTTTTATTCAGTGGTTTGTTGCTTTTCGAATTTACTATTAAAAAAAAATAATAACCAAAAATTACCATGAAAAACACATTAGTACATTTTTCCGCTATTCAACTTATTATGTCTTTTAATTTGGTACATTTCTAACTATGCAATATTATTTTATATATTTATATATAATATATTTTCTTTTTATAGTAATTTTATTCTATTCAATCTATTTTTAGAAAATTGACACATTTTTTCGACTACTTAATTAAGTATGTATTTTGTTTGATTTCGTCACTTTTTTTCACTTGATTCGTAATCTGAAAAAAGTGGTTATTTTTTTCACTAGTTAATTGACTATTTTTTTCAGTAGTTATTTCTATTTTACTTGTTCTTTGAAAATAAAGGCTGGTATTTATTTTGAGTATTCAATGTACTATTTTTTATTTCGTGATTTGTTACTTTTCCAATTTACTATTTGAAAAAAAATAGTAACAAAAAATTACCATAAAAACACATTAGTATATTTTTTCGCTATTCAACTTACTATGTTTTTCAATTCGGTACATTTTTAGCTATGTAATTTTCTATTTATAGGGATTTTATTCTATTCAATCTACTATTTTAAAAAGTTGACACATTTTTTTCAACTACATTATTGACTATTTTGTTTAATTTCGTCACTTTTTTCACTTGATTCGTAATTTTAAAAAAGTGGCTGCTTTTTTTTACTAGTTAATTGACTACTTTTTATTTAGTGACTTCTTTTTTATTTAAAATACTTTTTAAAAAGCACATTTATTACTATGGAAATTATAAAAGTATATTCGTTACTATGGAATTTATAATTTACTTTTTTTTCTCATTTAATTTACTATTTTTGGATATAGTAATTTCCTTGTCACTTTAGTATTTTTAAAAAATGAGTAACTTTATTACTTCAAAAATTGCTTGAATAATGTTACCTCCGTCTTCGCCTGCTGCTGCCTTGTTTTATTTCGTCACTTTTTTCACTTGATTCGTAATTTGGAAAATGTGGTTGCTTTCTTTTACTAGTTAATTGTGACTACTTTTTATTTGGTGACTTCCTTTTTATGTAAAACACTTTTAAAAAAGGACATTTGTTACTATGGAAATTATAAAAGTACATTTATTACTGTGGAATTTATAAATTACTTTTTTTTTCATTTAATTTACTATTTTTGGATTTAGTCATTTCCTTTTCACTTTAATATTTAAAAAAAATGAGTAAGCTTATTACTTTAAAAATTGCTTGCATAATGTTACCTCCGCCTTCGCCTGCTGCTGCCTGTGCCGCTGCAGCGGCAGCCGCGGCCGCAGCCGCCGCTGCCGCCGCCGCTTCTGCCGCCTTCCGTTCCTCCGCCGCCTTGGCCTCCTCCGCTGCTTTCGCTTCTGCGGCCGCTTTAGCCGCCGCTTCGGCCGCCGCCGCCTCCTCGGCCGCTTTAGCCGCTGCTTCGGCCTCCGCTGCCGCAGCCGCCGCCGCCTCCTCGGCCGCCTTCGCCGCCGCCGCCGCTGCTGCCGCGGCCTCGGCCGCCGCCGCCTGCAATTCGTTCCAATCTTTCAATTTTTCTTCGTAAACGCGCTTTCTTCGAACTATCAAGGAAAACACGGCCAAGAAACGACAATCACGCCGAGAAGGGGCATTCGAAAGCAACGTCAATTTTTTTTCATTAATTTACGAAAAATTTAAGATTTTCAAAAAATCTTAGGATATAATTTTTTTCAAAATATCTTAATATATACATTTTTTCAAAAAATTGTAACATATTAATTTTTCAAAAAATCTTAATATATACATTTTTTCAAAAAATTGTAATATATTAATTTTTCAAAAAATCTTAATATATACATTTTTTCAAAAAATTGTAATATATTAATTTTTCAAAAAATCTTAATGTATACATTTTTTCAAAAAATTGTAATATATTAATTTTTTTTTGAATCTTAATATATTAATTTTTCAAAAAATCTTTAATTTTTTTCTAAAAATTTTAATGTCAATTTTTTTAAAAAATCTTAATATATGAAGTCTTTCCAAAAATTTTAATATATAAATTTTTTCAAAAAATCTTAATATACAATTAAAAAAAAAATCTCAATGTATACATTTTTCAAAAAATCTTAATATATACATTTTTTCAAAAAATCTTTATATAATTTTTTTCAAGAAATCTTAATATATACGTTTTTTTAAAAAATCTTAATACATACATTTTTTTTTAAATCTTAATATATAAATTTAAATAAATATAAAAATTTATTTGATTTTAATTGAATAAAATTTAATATTCAAATTAAAAAAAAATTCAATGTATTTTTTTTGCATGATCCGATAGCATAGACGGTTATAAACATGCTGTTCATTTTTTGGGCGAAATTCGAGTTATCCCGGTTGCTGAAGTACTTTTCAGAAAAAGAGATTCGACCTGGACGGACGCGATTTTATAAATAAAAAGATTTTAAAAATAAACTAAAAAAATTAATTAAACTAAAAAATTGAATAAATTAAAAACTGAATAAAAAAATCAAAGAAACGTTCAAGCATTTATTTTTCACTGTTCATAAGTGCTTACATTCGAGATAAAAAAATCAGACTGATCAGCGTATTTTAACCATCGAAAAAAAAAAATCGCGAAAATGATGAACCCTTAGTGTACGGTGAGAGAATTAAATAAAATTCAAAAAATGTCGATGCATTCCACGCGATTCGAAAATTTCGTTTGACGCGATGCTGACTCCGGGGCTTTGAAAATCGAGGGGAATTGCTCGCTCGGCGTATCGCGAATGTTGTGTCGGTGTGAGCGTACGTAACAAACGGTTGTATCAGCCGCGAAATGATTTACGTGCAAAAGTGTGGGACCGGTGTCTATCGCTCTGTCGGAACGTTGAATCTGCACGGGATTCGCGCTCGTTCGCATTCGACTGGCCGCATTATGTGCCTGCACACAATTGAAACGTGAGCCGGGAAATTACTGTCCGCCCTGTCGCGTCAGCGGCAACATTTGCGGCAACATTTACGGCAAACGTTTCTACTGTTTCCACGATTATCCGAGATAAAAGCACATAGACGTAAATACACGTACATATATGAGAAATTCATTGCTACGTCGAAAAAATATTCTTTCTTTTTTAAGGAGGCTGGAGCGGTTCGGTCAAATGACGATTTATGTTTTTATTTTACTGCGAACCTTAAGGATTCTCTTAAGGAACCTTAAGGAGAAAATTTCGAATATTTGGTATGTTTTTGTATTGAGTATTTAAGAGGTCGTGTTAAAATTTCACGACGATTAGGAAGCTCGTTAATGGCAAGCACTTTGAACATATACTGTAAATAAAGGCAATTTCACATAAAAATAAAGTTCATGTCACTTTTCGATCTTAAGGATGTTGTGTCCCTATGAAACATGTTAATGTTAATTGTTCAATAAATAGCTTCTTAATCGTCATGAAATTTTTACACGACCTCCTGAATACTTCATGTAAAAACATACCAAATTTTCAGAATTCTATCATCATTACTTCAACCTCCTTAAGGGTTGAAATAAAAAATGATAAGAAAATTCGGAAAATTTGGTATGTTTTTGTATGAAGTATTTAAGAGGTCGTGTTAAAATTTCGCGACGATTAGGAAGCTCGTTATTAAAAAATTAACATTTTGTTAAGAACAATTGTTAAAAGAAATTAAAAAAAATTTATCAATAAACTTCGTTTTGTTTCCGTTGCTTTCAGTATATTGTAGATATTATAAAATTGAGAGGTCAAAAAAAAAACTTATTGCAAAGTTACATCAGTTTCCATAAAACAACATTTAATTTGTGAATGTTTATTGTTCAATAACGAGCTTCCTAATTGTCGTGAAATTTTTACACGACCTCTGAAGTACTTCATACAAAAACATATCAAATTTTCAGAATTTTATCATCATTTGCGATTTGGCACTCAACATCCTTAAATGACCTTGAACGACTTTGACCCCTAAATGTTTTTTATGCAGTTTCCGATGGTCTACAAGGTAGTTGAAAAAAAATGTACCGTCCCATTTAAAAAAGTGGAGGTGACCTTTACTGTGCGACAGCGCCTCCACTGAGATAAAAAAAAATGATCGCATTTGATGACCCCTTTCGTACGGTACAACTTTTGTTTCGAACATTTTTTTGTGACGCCGATAATTACAGAGATATTCAAGGTGTCAACAGTTAGTGCCTCACCCTGTATACACAGGGTGTCAACAAGGTCGATCCGAAGCCTTAGGGGGGTGATAGGTCACCTCGTTAGGAACATATCTAACCTAGGTTACCTTGGTCCAAAGGCTAAAGATTTCGAGTTATCACGGTAAGTATAACTTTTGGAAAATTTCCCAAAATTAGGTACTTGTTCATAATGTTCAAACAGACAATAATTGGTAGCTAAAAACTTATTTGCGTCTTAGCTTAACCCCTTCGTTGGCATTGACGCAATAGTGCGTCAAATAATTCCGTGCCCTGTGTGGCATTGACGCAATAATGCGTCAACCTTTATTTCCCTATTGAACTTGCTCCGATTTGAAATCGGCGCCTCACTCGGGGGTTTTTCGGCTCGCTGAATTCGAATTTGAAGTCAAAATTTAGAAATTCGAAATGGCGGCGCCAATATGGCGGACAAAAATAAAAAACTTTACTCGATTTAGATGAAAATTAGTACTCCGGGATTTTTGAGGTCGCTCATTACGAATCTGAACTTCAAATTTGAAAATTCAAAATGGCGGCTCCAGGATGGCGGATCGAAATTGAAAATTTTACTCGATTTACCTACTTTTACTCGATATGTACCTAACGAGGTGATCTGTCACCCCCTTAAGGCTTTGCATCGACCTTCCTAACACTCTGTATGTATGTGTGTGTATACATACATATGTATATATATATATATATATATATATATATACACACACATATACATAACTACATACATACTAATATATATATATATATATATTGGATTGTAGTCAACGCCTTCTTAAGGGAGCTTTCCAGTGTGAAATTTTCAAAAAATCGATTTTTTTTTTTTTTGCTTTATCGAATAGTATACACTCTTCCGAATATTCCCTGAAATTTTCATGCCGAAATTCAGATTATTTCGGTTACTGTACAGCATTTCTTGGAAGAAGGCAACGGAGCGCTACAGCTACAGCGAAACTTTGAACGCGTTTTTCTCGAAACAGCATTTTTCAAAACGGTGTCCAACTTGGAGGGCAGAGTTTTAAAGCTATCGAGTTGAATTTTTTACACAATATTCTTAACGTCATTGTTTATCGTGCTATGGAAGCTTTTTTTTTTTTTGACATCTTCCTATTTTTTTGTAAAAAAAACTGCCAAAAAAATGCTAAAATCGATACTTTTTTTTCAAACCGGCGCCATTTTTGCTAAAAAAAAAAAAAAGCCTCCATAGCACGAAAGCCAATTATATACCGATCAATAATCTTTTTGTGTTTTTTGTTTCAGATCAAAATTGTGACCCCCAACGTGGACACCACATCCAAGTGCATTTTCTGCAACAATTGTTTCATCATTTTTATAGATATTAATTAATAAATAAATCGATCTTTAAAAAATTGTTTTGTATTCTTCAATACCCAATTAATATACAAAAAAAAACCAGACCGATTAGATTATTTTTTCTTTAAAAAAAAAAATCGCGAAAAACAGCGATTTTTCGGGCTGTCACACTGGAAAGCTTCCTTAATGAGGTAAATAAAAACTTAAAATTGACAAAATAATTAATTGAAAAATGAAGAATAATTGATAAAAAAATAATCAAATAATTAAATAAAAATCGTGCGTGCGTGTGTGTGTGTCTAATCTTGGATTGTGGCTAACGTTCCGACCTTTTTAATTGGACAAAAATAAATGGCAAATAATTGATTAAAAAAAGAATCAATGATTAATTAAAAATCGTCGAATAAAAAATATGTTCGACGAGGCGGATTTATATCGACGAAGTGTACGTCGAAAGCCCCCATTCGGCGATAACAAACAAGCGAGACTTTCGTCCGTATAGCGAAGTGTTATCAAGCGAAAACTCGTTAGTATCACATACCTACCCTCACTGTCACAAAGACCTATCGAATCTCTCCGTTGATTCGAACCCCCCGTTTTTATTTATCGATACCCATTTCAATGAAACATTCTTGCGGACAAATGAGAAATATTTGTGAGACGATTATGACTCTTTCGATCAGTAAAAAGAAAGCCAATCACTTTTCGATAAATATTCGTTTGCAACACGTCGAATTATTTCGAATTTGAGTCTCTGTGAAACGTAACGAGGCTAGACCACAGTGGCCGAAAACTGACGACGGGTTTTTTTTTAGTTTAATGAATATAGGTGGAAAAAAAAATTGGAATTGGTTCTTCAAAAACACACAAAGGATAGAGAACATTTTGGATTGTTTTTTCGGTAATAAATTGTGGCAGACTGGCGGTCTAGCAGGAATCATCGATTTCTGCAATTCAACAAAAAACACACGATGGAAGTGAGCCTGAAAAATGAAGGACAAAAAAATCCGGCTGCTTCAACTTCCTGTGAAAGGATTTAGGATTTACATAAAAGACTGGACGACACAGAATCACATTTACATTTTTTTTTCTTTCTTTCTTATTTTTTTTATACATCACGAGTACTTATTATTACGATTGAAAGTCGTAGAACAGTGTGAAGCGACGATTAATCCACTCTCATTGTTTGGATAATTTTTTTTTTTTGGAAAAAACAAAAATCGACTCGAAATGTCGATTTTTTTTTGGAAAAAAGAAAAATCGACTCGAAATGTCGATTTTTTTTTTTGGAAAAAACAAAAATCGACTCGAAATGTCGATTTTTTTTTTTTTTTTTGGAAAAAACATCGACTCGAAATCTCGATTTTTTTTTTGAAAAAACAAAAATCGACTCGAAATGTCGATTTTTTTGTTGGAAAAAACAAAAATCGACTCGAAATGTCGAAACCGGATAGGTGAAATAATATTTACGCAATTGTTCTTGTTTTTTTTTTAAATCGCTTTTACCACAGACGAGGTTTTCATCCCAATTGGGTTGTACGTGTTAATTGACTAGACTCCACAGGGCTAACTTGACAAGGTTCTCCAAAAGCTTCCTTTCACGACACATTTCATAAAAATACTATACGTACGTCAATTGGATAACGAATAAAAATTAATCCGCATATGTTACAACAGGGGAGAGAAAAAGATCGGTAGGGGAGTTTCGTCTTGTGATATGGGCAATCGATTTTTTTTTTGCACGTTCTTATAGTCACTGATTATCGTAATTAATATATTTATAGGAGGCAGGGGGGGGGGCGGGTGGGTGAATGTTTCTCATGCCTCGACCTCTTCCTCCTTTACCTTCTTCTCCTCGCCCTTCTTCGACCAGTCCGGCTTTTTCTGTAAAAACGAAAACAACGCGAATTAGCAGTCTCATTGGCGAATAAAAAAAATACACGTGGAATTTTCGATGCTATTGTCTAATTTTTATAAATCGTCTGCGGGAAGGGATCATAAGCGCTTGCGTCATACTCGTCACGAAAAAAAATCATCTAAAAAGCACAAGAGCAAATTACGAATGCTGAGATCAGATTAATTTTTTTTTAAATGACAATCGTGAACGATGGGCCATCTAAAAAAGTTCTAAGCCATCGTATGTATAGAGCATTCCAATCTAACCGTATCGAACGATACTTGACATTTTTTTTGACCCCTCAGGGTGATGGCGAACATCCGTAAATAAGAATTTTTCATACCCATGATTTGTCGACTGATTAATTATCTTTTGTATTTTTTTTTTTTTTCGTCTCGTTGAAATTGCCTTTTCTTTTGTAGTGTCGAATGGCGTTTGAGGGGGGCGACTTAGGCGAGGAAATATTTTGCTGATTTTCGTGACTTTTTTTTTTTTAAGCAACGATTTTTTTACCGGTTTTGAGACTTAAGACGTTTTTTATTACTACTTTTGGCTGCTACATGGTATTTTTTTATCAATCTTTAAAAATGGCGGGGGCGGGCTAGAAAAACTAATCGACGTAGTCTGATTAAATTTGCTATAAATGTTTCTCAACTTATCGTTTAACACATGACCCGAAATGATTGTGAAAGTTTGAAAAAAGTATTTTTTATTGCAAAATGTAGCCATTTTTTTTCGGAAAATTCAATTTTTTTGGTTCTAAGCGTGCCATTTAATCGATTTTCAACATTTTTCACTTTTTCTTGGTTCTGCGTGTTAATGAAAAAAACATCTTCGTTGCCTCTGCCATTTTTAAAGAATAGAAAAATACCATTTAACAGCCAAAAGTTGATAAAATCGAACTTAAGTCTCAAAAATGGCGAAGGAATCTTTCCTTTAAAAACAATAATGAAATTTCGCCATCTTACCTCCCTTTTTACCCCCTTTACCCCCTTTTTTACCCCCCGCCAAACTCCCCCGTTAAAAAATAAAAATCAATATGCCAACAGCCTTCAAGCCCAAAAGAATTCTACATTCTTTCTTTTCTTTCTTCTTTCTTTTTTCTCCCCTATTTATTTTTAACACTAACAAGCTCTCGTGAAACAAAAAAAAAATCGTCAAAATATGTCATTTCGTGACGTGCGAGTTTGAAGTTTTACCTTGTCTTTTGACGCGCTCTGCGAACAATAATGCAAAAGCAAGATTATCATTAGTAAAGACGGGCATGGACGATACAAAGCAGTTAACAAGCAAATCGACAGATTCGATATAAACAAAAAAGAAAAATCGAATCTGTGGATTCACGATTTGTTGACTCACATTGAACGACATTAGATTGGGTGATCGATTTTTACATCTAATCGTTGAGCAGGACGAAAAAAAACGACACATTGACAGCTTACTTAATGTTTTTCGAATTAATGAATTTCGTTTATTTGTCTGCCACTTGACGGGCTGGGGATGAATTAAAAAGGCACGTCGAGTGAAGGGACGAGTGCATTGAAAAAAAAATCTCCAAGGTCTTAGTTCCCTCGAGGACCTTTTTTTCTTAGTCATAGTCGGCGGATTTTTATTCCAATTTTTCTCCCGCGACGAATTGTCTTGAACGGAGATAGTCCAGTAAAATGTGCCAAAACACACCATATTTTTTAGGGGAAATTTGAATTTTTGACGGAAGCTAAATGGTTGGATATTGAAAGTAAGCTCGATGTTGTTCCTCAACCCTGCCAAACCCTCCGAAATAAGGGTTGAAGGTATAAAAATCGCTATATCTCGATATTTAATAGCCTGATTGAAAAATGTTTAAAACAAAAGTTCTTTGAAATAATAAAATACGTAGAAATGTATCTGACTTCTAACCCTCTATCTTTGAAAATGCGAGCACAAAAACTATTTGAAAATTCGAGCTTGGCATACCGGTATAACTTTAGAAAATAATAGAACATATTTATTCACGTATTTTGCAACTTTTTCGATTCATAACGAATCATTAATTAAGGGGTCGTCTCACTTTAGACGCTAAAGAAACGCTTTTTTCATGAATTTATTTGATAGGTTTATATTATAGGTATTGAAATAAAAGTTGTTACACTCAATAAATACACTTTCAGAACTTTCAAATACACTACAAAAGAGATTTTTGATATATTTAAAAAACACGAAATGGCGGACATTTTTCGAAAAAACGTGTTTTTTCACTGTTTTTGGCAAAAAAATTAGTAAATGTCACAATTAAAAAAAAATCCTTGACATGCGCTATAGCGATAGTTGTAAATGATATGTGGATAAAACTTTATAAGGATCGGTTCAGTAGTTTCGAAGATTTTATCAACAAGCCGTCGAAAAAACGTTGTTTCGAGAAAAACGCGTTTAAAGTTTGTTTGGGTTACATGAATACGTAAAAAAAATTTTTTATGTATTTCGAAATGGTATTTATTAAGTGTAACAACTTGTATATCAATATCCATCATACAAACCTATAAAAAATTTCATGAAAATAACCTTTTTTAGCGTCTAAAGTAAATAGACCCCTTAATATACTCGATGCGCACCACTGGAAGAGAGAGACGTCCTATATGTCCGTACGGCCCGCACTCACAGCCACGCTTCCCCCACTGCTCGGCGCGTGTATATATAGATATAAATGGAAGCGTCACGCTCGGTGTCAGTGGTGCTCAAACGAACGGAACATTTTCAAGCGTACCCGAATTTTCAAACCTTTTTTGTGCCCTTATTTTGAAAGATGGGGGGTTCGACGTCACATAACTTTCTACGTATTTTATTATTCCGAAGAACTTTCGTTTGAAACATTTTTCAATCAGGCCATTAATTATCGAGATACGGCGATTTTTATACCTTCAACGACTATTTCGGAGGCTTTGGCAGGGTTGAGGAACGAAATTAAGTGGAGCTACTTTCAGTACCCAACCATTTGGCGTCAGTCAAAAATTCAAATTTCCCTTAAGAAAGTGCTGGGTTTTGGCACATTTTACTGGGCTATGAGGCTGCTTGTGGAAACGGCAAAAGACGCGTGACGAAAGATGCGACAGAAAAAGGTGGCCTCGACGAAGTGACATGGAACATTTATCGTTAGAACAAAAGCCACAAAATCGACACATTTTGGAAAAAGACGAGAACATTTGGAACGGCGGGATCAACAGGCACAATAGTTTCTTTTTGTTTTTGAAAAACACGACTCCACAAAGAACGATGACAAAATTTACCTTTGTCGACAATACAAATATCAGCTGCGTCGGAATATTTCGAAAAAAAATCAAATAAAATAAAAGCAAACAAATGCCTCATCTGTCCAATGGCCGTTGACAATTGTGATAGATTTTTCAGCATAGAAAAGAAAACATAGTTACCTCCTTGTCTTCCTCCTCGAGGGTGAATTCCTTTTTCTTAACCTGTTTCAGCTGATTTCTGAAGTTGAACTCGGCCGCTTTTTTCTGGAGCTTAGCAAATTTGTTTTCGTACTTGGAGACTTTCTTCAAGGTTGGCTTCATGCTGCGGAGAAACGACGAAATAAAATTGCACGTTGCGAAACATTTTGGAACTTTTTTTTCTCCAGCTTGCACAGATGCAAATTTGACTCACAATTTTCCTCGGAGATCGTTGACCTGGCTGTTCAGCTCGGAGATCTAAGTGAACGAAGAACGTATTTAATTTTTTACTTTCATTCATTTCACGGCTTGTCTGCGGCGTAAAAAGCAATTGAGCAAATTCACGTCCAGTCTCCAAAGAAAACTTGTTTCATTTTTTTTCTTTTCCTTTTCGTTTGAACATTATTTTTAATTTGCTGGAGAATTTTTTTTTCGTTCAAACATTTCTGTTTTATTACTCGATATTTTTTTTCCTTTTTTTGTTCAAACGTTATTGGTTTATTTCTCGATCATTTTTTTCTTTTTTTTTTCGTTCAAACATTATTGTTTTATTGCTCGATAATTTTTTTTTCTTTCTTTTTGGTTCAAACATTATTGTTTTATTTCTCGATAATTTTTTTTTCTTTTTCGTTCAAACACTATTGTTTTATTGCTCGAGTATTTTTGTTTCTTTTTTTTCGTTCAAACGTTATTGTTATTTTGCTCGAGAATGTTTTTCTTTTTCCGAAAAATGACAAATCTCGACGTTTAAACGGTTGTGCAGCGCTTAGACTGGAACGCGGCCAAAAGCTATTTCTAAAAAAAGAATTGCGCGAGCTAGCTGCATCGGCGATACGTGAGGATTAAAAAATCGTTGGCACAGAAAACATCGAAGCACAGAGAAGATATGAATTTTTACGTCAGCCCGTTATTGCTGCCACCCACAAACGTTAAAATTATTATTACGATCATTGTCATTGTCGCTCAAACATCGAAGCGGGAGTTTTGGAAGTTTTGCCACAGCTTTCAACATGCAGGGGAAATTGTGACAAGGAATGGTGTCGATGTTTGCATCGTTGGAATGCAACGAAAATTCTCCTTCGTTTCTTACCTTCATTACCTTCATGGTAATCAATTCTTCAAACATTTCTTTATCTTGATTACCATTTCTCTAAACATTTATTTATCTTCATAGCCACCTTAACCCTTTTTTCCCCAAGTTCACGCTATGGACCAGTCCTTAAAAAATGTTCCAGTCATTTTTGTAGCCTGGATGGGCCGAAAGAAAATTGGCCAATAAAAAATAGTTTTTCGTTGCATTCCAACATGCAAACTTCCATATACCATGAGGGACAATGCGTTGATTCGTTTTTTTTTTCCACGCCAGGAAACTTTGACATTTTTTTTCTGGATGGGAAGTACAAAGTCGAAGTCGGTCCGGAACAACAATTTTTTAATCACGATTTTTTGTTATTTATCAATGGAATTATTAATGTTAATATTTTATCTTCCTTTCAGAGTGAAAAAATCGTCGAAATATCTGTCTATTGATAATTACACGATTTTCGTAGGCACGCTATGCACAACCGATAGGTATTTTTTGTTCTTTTTTTTTGTTTTTTCTCGGAGGGTTTACACTCGAGGGGTGGCTGGCCGGTCTTGGACAGCCGTTTCGCAAATTCATCGAGAGCTATGCGCGTTCTCGAAGGGTGAAAACACTGTGAAAAAAAATTGGGTGCTTGGTAGTGGCTCGTGTGGTTCGGTGCAAAATCATTTACAATTTGTTTTTCAGGGAACACAATACTTCGTCGATTCGATATTTTTCCCAATCGTACGATAATTCGACACAAAATGTAAAAACTCTTACACAAAATGGAACAAAAATAACATGAGGGATTATCTTCTGGATGGAATAAAACATTTTGGAATTTTTACAAAACTCACTTCTCTCTCTTCCTCTCTCTCTCTCTGTATGTATCGTTCTCTCTTTCGGGAGTGGTGGAAACAAAAACGGTAACAAAAAACACCAGACGCGCCCATCTTTGTGAGAGTCTCGGGTACAAGGGAGCAAATATGGAGGTCCATTCGAGGGTGACGGTACGTAAAAAGGGTCGCTTGAGCCTTTTGTTAATCTTTTTTGGGTTTAGTTCCGAAAAGCCCATACCTCTGATTAATTTGGCATTTCGTGTACCCATGCATTTTGACTCGCTGATTACGGATATCGTAGTGAAAATACCTGCCAATTCGATTTTCAAGGTCAACACTGACGAAAACTGATTTTTTAAACAATTTCTCTGTTTTATTTTAGTAAATATTCATTTTAGAGAAAAATGTTTCCAATTAAAGTTATAGCCTATCAAAATATTGATATTTTATGTTCTATACAGTCTTTATCTAAAACTGTTCCGTTTCGAGATAAATAGGATAATGGTCCGATAAGTGAAAATTGCTTAGCTGCATTAGTTTCGATCTTATCTACTTACGCCCTTTACCGCGGGAAGGTTGGAGTTTAGTCTTTAAAGTAGATGTTTTTTTTTTGCTTTTTTGTTTTATTTTATCGATTTTTTTTCTTTTATTTTAGTTTCTTTTTGTATTATATACGATTTTTGTATTTTTTGTGATTCAGTCAATTTTAAAGTGCACGTTTTTTTAACTTAAAAAAAAAATTTCTTATCCTTTAGTTTCTTTCAGTAGTATATACTATTTTTGCATTTTTTTGGGTTTGTTTGGGTTTGGTTTTTTGTTGGGCTTGCTTGGGCTTTTTATTTATAATAATTTTGTCTTTTTTTTACTTTGGGTTGTTTGGGCTTTTTTATTTAAATATGGGTTTGGATTTTTTGTTGGTTTTGTTTCAGTTTGAATTTGGTCTTTTTCTTTGGGTTAGTGTGGGCTAATGAACATCATCTATATTCTTGCTGTTACCGATCCCTTACTATAGATAAGTAGATAATATCGAACCTAATGAAGCTAAGCAATTTTCACTTATTGGACCATTATCGCATTTTTCTCGAAATGGAATGGTTTTAGATAAACATTGTATAAAACATAAAAGATCAATATTTTCATAGGCTACAACTTTTGTGCAAAACATTTTTCTCTAAAATGAATATTTACTAAAATAAAACAGAAAAACTGTAAAAAAAACAGTTTTCGTGAGTGTTGACCTTGAAAATAAAATTTGCGGGTGATTTCAATATGATATTCGTGATCAGCGAGTCAAAATACATAGGTATGCGAAATTCCAAATTAATCCGAGGTATGGGCTTTTCGGAATTTGATCCTCTTTTTTTTCTCATATGAAAATTCTTTCTTTTTTCTTCCAAATCGTGGCATTTTTTTACTCTCGTGGTGAAATTATTTTGCAAATTTGGGACAACCAAATCTAGCCCCTCGGTGTTGCGAGTTTCGAGGCCTGTCCTTTTTTTCGTCAAACCCCACGATCTTTCGGCGTTCTTCGTTTCGTACCAGAGACACATATGAAGCGCCACAATTGGAAAGCGTGCTAATTGGCAGCTTCTACATTTTCGACTCGTAAATGATTGCTTATTTTTTTGTATTTTAAGATTGTGGACATCGTGAATTGTTAGCAGCATGTCTATGCTTTGCTGGGGTGGGGGGGGGGGGGGCGGTGGGGATGTACTAACCAAGCCATGCATTCGTCAGATGATTAAAAACGATCCCGGATGACATAAATGTGTTTGTAGATTTTTTTTTCGTTTATTCCTCAAGGGGCAAACGGGACAAATTTGATTTTGCACCGACACGTAGACACAACGGTAAATAGGGGAAAAAAACAATTCGCTGAAAACTTTTTTTTTAAGGGTGGAAGACTGTGAAAAGGGGAGAGATTTTTTTTTCATTTGTGGTTCGTTATAAATGGATACCACGCTCCGGCGTACTACTTTTGTTTTTTAATTCAGCAGCGATCGAAATGAGACGGTAAGAGGAAGGGCAGGTGATGAGATAGAGACATAAAATGATGCAAGAGAGACAGACAGAGAGAGAGAGAGAAAGAGCAAAAGCGAATGATGGCACTTCATATTGTCAAATTCGTCAATGAAATATAAATATTCCAATATCGCCGCTAAGGAAAAAGTGTACGAAAAAATACTCAAATTTACATCTCCGCATTGTATACGTAAAATCAATTTTCCCTTAGAGGTTATTATTTTAATACTGTTTTTTTTTCTTTTTTCTTTTTTTTTTTAATGTCTCCGTTCACGTTGAGGGGTGGATTCGATATCGGGGGAAAAACAAAAACTAAAAAGGACAGGCGAGATGCAAGAACATTCCAATTTCGTCACTAGAATTGGTCACTGTCACTTTTCATTTATTTCATTGATTAACGTAATACGGATCATCGTTCGGAAATCGTCGACGTTCTCGATAGCTCGAAAATTGCGGATAAGAGTGAGGAATTTAAGGAGGTATGATCACTTCCACGGGGTCGAAAAAGAGTCTAAATTTATTTTACCCACAGCTGCTCTGACTGATGTTTACTTATGTTGATTATTCGTATTATCGATTATAGTGTGCCAAATGTGTGGTGAATGATGAATTGGTTGCACGTGAACACTAAAAACTGAAAAATTTGATTGTCAACGACTCGATAGTAATCTTCGTAATAATAATATTAACATATCCACCATAAAAACGGACTAAAAAGACAAAAAAAATCAGCCGGAAACCTATTAAGGATGTTGAGTCCCTATGAAACATGTTAATGTTAATTGTTCAATAAATAGCTTCTTAATCGCCATGAAATTTTTACACGACCTCCTGAATACTTCATGTAAAAACATACCAAATTTTCAGAATTCTATCATCATTACTTCAACCTCCTTAAGGGTTGAAATAAAAAATTATAAGAAAATTCGGAAAATTTGGTATGTTTTTGTATGAAGTATTTAAGAGGTCGTGTTAAAATTTCACGACGATTAGGAAGCTCGTTATTAAAAAATTAACATTTTGTTAAGAACAATTTTTAAAAGAAATAAAAAAAAATGTATCAATAAACTTCGTTTTGTTTCCGTTGCTTTCAGTATATTGTAGATATTATAAAATTGAGAGGCCAAAAAAAAACTTATTGCAAAGTTACATCAGTTTCCATAAAACAACATTTAATTTGTGAATGTTAATTGTTCAATAACGAGCTTCCTAATTGTCATGAAATTTTTACACGACCTCTGAAATACTTCATACAAAAACATACCAAATTTTCAGAATTTTATCATCATTTGCGATTTGGGACTCAACATCCTTAAGATAAGTTTGAATGACCTCATCGGAATTATAACACGATAGGCAGAATATAATTATACGTATTATTGATACGTGATAAATGATAAAACTCCATAAATTGTTGTTTGCATACTTTGTGGCGGCTTCTATTCAAATTAATTTCAAAACAAAGTTGGGTTATGTTCGCCAAACGCATCAGCTGTTACTCGCGACGTTGCCGAGTCTGTGGCTGCTATTTCGTCGTTCTGACCATTTTCAACCGGAAATTGAAACTTTCTTGTAACGTAGTGCTTCAACTACACGGTGAAGATTGATTTTCTTATTTTTTACAATATCTATTATATCTAATCTGTCGAATTTCAGTTTTCCAACGAAAAAGTATTCGTCGAAATAATTAAAAAATTTCAAATCCGAAAGTTAGATTCGTAGTAATGATCGTACCTCCTCAAGCGTCGAACGACCGAGAGCTCGCGAATATTCGAATGGCTTCGTGACAATGAGAATGCTCGGAGACGGTTCAAAATTTGTATTTTCTTTTTTTTTTTTTAGGGGGGAAGTGAAAAATGCTTGCTCGACCATCGGTTTTTGTTTCGGGATTCAGATTCGACGAAGGGTTTTTCATATTGTACCTCGTAATCCCTTTTTCGTACTTCACGCTCCAAATCCCACTTCTGACCCTCACAAACGTAGACGCGGTCATAATACTCTTGGCAAATCTCCTTCAAATCCTCTACAAGAACACATTTCACCATCAGACGCACTCCTTCGTATGTCATGAGCGAATAAACAGCAATTTTCTTTTTTTTTTTCGCATTATATTTCTTCTCCGATATTACGAAGGCCCAACGAGGAGAAGAAATTAGCTCCGCAGAAGCGCAAAAAATGTCAACACATTATTGCCTTGTTTTTTTTTGTTTTTTTTTTTATTAAAAATTATTGTCGAGAGAAAGCGTCTGTTTTTTTTGTTTCGATCTCGATAATTGCGGAAACTCGCCAGCAAAGCAAACGCATCGCTTCGATCGCAAAAGATATTGCAAGAGAGAGAGAGAAAGAGAGAGAGAGAGAGAGAAAGAGAGAGAAAGAGAGACAGATAGATACAGAGCGAGAGAGAAGAAAATTATTGCAAAAAAATGTATACCTGCAAATTGAAAAAAAAAACAAAAAACAGTGTACCAAAATTTTATCGAATCTTTGACGTGTGTCGAGTGTCGGTGAGAACGTGTGCGTAAGATTTTTTTGTGTCGGGACTGCGTGAGAAGCGTGAACGCAGGGAACGATGAGAGAGCCAAAAAAAAAAATTGTTTCTTTTTCTTTTTCATTTTTGTCGCAGTTTGCTCCTTTCGAGCACATGCCGAATTTCCTTCTTTTTAGTTGCCTCATCGTGTCGAACGATTCACCAGCGTTTTTTACAATTCTTGTCAGTGTCCGAGCTCTTAAATTATCGTCGGTTATGATTTTTCACGATATATCTCGAAAATTTTATATTACAAAAAATGTCACGATTGCAAGGATAAAAAAATTGTGTAAAAAAAAAAGAACCTTTGTCTCGTCATTAGTTACCTCCATGTCTTTCAATCTATTTTTCCTCTCGAGATCAAACTTATCACCCTCGAGTGCGTATATTCTGTTCCAGAATCCCGTACAAAGCGTCTGGAGCTCGGCTAAAAATATAAGAATTGCACGAATTTGGGATCCACGACTGTTCCCTCCTCGCTCTCTTGGAATTGACCAAAAAAAATTACGACTAATCCTTGAACGATAAATTCTCGTCGAGATGGGGAAAGCGACCATGATTTTCTCCTGCTTTTAAAAAAATTAAATGTCGATTTAATTGTTTTCGAGGATCGGCGAAATTTAAAGAAGGATGCAGAATGACAATCGAAAGCCAGGAATATGATTACGGGAAGGAATTGCCAAACAAGCCCGAATCGGGATAATCTCGAATATATGAAACTAAGAAGAAAAAACGAAAAATACTGGAAACAAATGCTACGAAAAAAAATCGTGATTAAGGGGGGAGGCACCTGTAGGCGAAGAAAAAATTTACCGATTTCCGTGACTTTTTTTTAAAGACAGATTTCTTCACCATTTTTTATACTTAGGGTGTACTTTATTACTACTTTTGGCGGTTACATGGTGGTTTCTTTGTATTTATTTATTAATGTTTAAAAATGGCCCGGTCTTCTGAACTGGATTTTCAAAACTGGCGTGACGTATAGCTAAGAAAGTAATCGACAAATTCTAATAAAATTTGGTATAGATCTTTCTAACTTTATGGTCGAAAACATGAACCTACATATATTTGAAAATAATGAATAACAGTATTTTTTATTGCAAACTGTAGCCGTTTTTTAGTCGGAAAATTCGACTTTTTTGTTTCAAAGCCTACAATTTCATCAATTTTTAACATTTCTCACTTTTTCTTGGTTCATATTCTACGTACGAGCGTTGACGAAAGAATTGTATTCGGTAGTTTTTTTCTCAGATTAACCTCGCCGACGCCAAGTGTCACGACCTCTGACAACATCCGTCGCAACCCGTTTAGACGACCGTACCATAGCTCCGCCATTTTTTAACGTTTAATAAACAAATAAAATACCATTCAACAGCCAAAAGTAGTGATAAAACATACCCTGAGCCTCAAAGATGGCGAAGAAATATTTCCTTAAAAAAAAAATCATGAAAATCGAAAAAAAAAAATCCCGCTCAAAGATATCTTCTCCCTCAATCCAAATCGAACAGAACAATTCCTATACATCTATGAGCGGTACTGCACTTCTACGAATAACGAACGGAATTATTTCGAAAAACAAAAGTTATTTTTCCGACTATTTTATTCTCCGTCAAATTGACAAATAACTTTTTTTTTCTTCTAATTCTCGCGCTTATGCAATTCTGTCTAGACCTCAAAGTCCTTCCTGATGACTTCGTACTCGCGATCGTACTTCTCCCCCTCGAGTTTGTTGATCCTCGTGTGATACTGGGTCAGTATCGACTTCAAGCTCGCTAGCAAATTTCAAAAATAACACTCATAAGCACAGGCTTTTCTTTCACAATCGTTCGATAATATCTTCCGTATCCTATAGACTTTTCTTTACTCCGAAAAGAAAAAAAAATGTGTCTGCCACCCTAGCCAATTCGATCTCTCTGTACCCTGCTTTTTTGTGTTCCCCGACATACTCGTACTCGGGACATTTGTGTGATTGCGATTTGCGTGTCGAGCGATTCTTGGACGTATACGAAGAGGCGAACGACGAACAGAGCGCTGAACAAGTACGAAATAATAAAACGAAGAAAAAAAAACGAAAAATTGTTTGTAAAAATAGCGGTTAAAAAAAGAAAAATACGGACACGAGATACACAATAAAAATCAGCGACGACACCTTTCTCATTGGATAATAGAACGTGCTTATTAGACTGACACTATAATGACCTCCATTTTCGTAACCACTTTTCATTTGATCTCGCGAATTTCGATTTTTCACAGACATTCGAAGGATTCCGGAGGAAACAATTTTTTTGGCCACCGGAAATCCTTTTCGAAAGATCGACAAAAAAGAAATGCATTTCGAGCTCAAAACGAAAATATTCGTACAACGGGTCACGT
Organism: Ophion costatus; assembly: GCA_951751655.1. NCBI lineage: Eukaryota > Metazoa > Arthropoda > Insecta > Hymenoptera > Ichneumonidae > Ophion > Ophion costatus. The sequence goes on along the minus strand of OX632359.1, from coordinate 42,886,016 downwards.
GATATGGTCAGGCTGCAACTTCCAACGATTAGACATAGCGAGATGACGAGAAGAAATAGTGATGAAAAAACAGTGGTTAATCGAGTCTGCGGATGTAGCGAAGTGAAATAAAACGAGATAAAGATGGATAGACTAGATATTGAGAAAAAAAAACAACCGATAAAAACAGTCGAAAGATGCGAAGCACGCGAAGAAAAAATAATTTACGTTTACATATGTCACTCGTGCTGGACACCGCGCGGTGTCGTAACGACACTGCAAAACGTTCTCTCTCTTTGATTTTATGGATTAATTTTTGTTGTTGTTTTTTTTCGAATTTTTCTTTTTCTAGTTTTTTGCTCGTTGTCAATTCGTGATTTTTTTTTACTACCTCGTAGTCCTTTTTCTTTACGATATACTCGACATCGAATTTCTTGTCCTCCAACCCGCAGATCCTATTGTAGTAGTCGCGCAGGATTTTCTTAAGGGACTCTGCGTGTCAATGGAAATAAATGTTTAATGTCGAGTGGGACGAGAAATTCTCCTGGATCGGTTCATCTGGGATCTCGAATGCTCGTCGTACGAGAACTATCGATATTGCTCTCGTGTTTTTTTTTTTTGTTGTCTCCTTCAACCTCTATTAATGTTTGTTTTTTTTTTCTGTTTTCCACCGGACATATTCTCGAGTATATTGAGGGGGAGGAGAGGGAGTGTTGTCGAAATTGATGCTCGAGAGCTCGAGAGCAACAGTTTTGGGGAAGTGTACTGGATTTTTTTTTCGTCAATACTCGATGGCATATATTTTGATATCGAGAAAAAAAAAAGCTGTGGATGAAAATAATTGACAGATGCATTTAGACAGTCGTCGGGGGTGGGATCTGCGAAACAGCGATGATAACACAGGTCAACAAAAACAAATTTTCTTCGAGTTTGTATTTTAATAAGTAAATTTTGATTCTATACATCGAATAATAACCAAAATCTTCATTTGTTACTTATGAAGTTCGGGTAAGGTTCCGAAAACGCTCAACCTCCGATAGAGATGAAATTTCGAACGGACCTCCCTTTTAATATTTTAAGACAACCCTAAAGGGATTTTTGGCGACGCGCGATAGGTTTTGGGTTTGGGTTTGTTTGGGTGTTTTTGTTTGCACAGAGCGGAGAGCGCGATAACATATACAGGGTGTCCCAGAACTGAACGCGTTACCTGAAATGGGAGGTTGGGGGTGAAATTCTGAGTCGATTGATATAAGCATGTGAGGGGCTCAAATCAACCCTTGAATTATTATTAATTTTTAAAGACAGGCCAATCAGGGCGCACCTGATTGACCCGCCGGCTCATCGGGCGCACCTGATTGGCCCGCTGTCTCATCGGGCGCACCTGATTGGTCGGCCGGCTCATCGGGCGCACCTGATTGGCCGGCCGGCTCATCGGGCGCACCTGATTGGTCGGCCGGCTCATCGGGCGCACCTGATTGGCCCGCCGGCTCATCGGGCGCACCTGATTAGCCCGCCGGCTCATCGGACGCTTCTGATTGGCCCGCCGTAAATAATCAATAATAATTCAGCGGTTGATCTGAGACCCACACATGCTTATATCAATCGACTCGGAATTTCACCCGCAACCTACCATTCCAAAGAACGCATTCAGTTCTGGGACACTCTGTATAGGTATAAACAGAGACGTAGCAGATATAGATACACTCGGCGCTCGTTAAAGCAAAAACTTTAAAATTCAATATCTCGAAAACTATTGCGCGTCGGCAAAAATCCCTTTAGGGGTTGTCACAAAATATCAAAATGAAGGTTTGTGCAAAATTTCAGCTCGGTCGGAGGTTGGGGTTTGTTCGGAACCTTATCCTAAAGTTTGCTGTCGCCTTTTTTACGTTGATAAATAAGTCTCGAAGCTTTCGGTTGATAGTATAAGCAACATATAGCAGCACGTTTGAATAACAAAAGCAAACTTTATCTGATAAAACTATTTTTTCTTTTATCAGCTGCGTGGACGAAATCAAAATTTGACACTTAGAACCCAGACTCAAAATTTGTGTTGACCGGTGTAATCGATGCACTATTGAATTTCAAATATTGAAGAAAAAAAACGAATAGAATTTTTAATAGCGAAAAAAATATGTACGCCTTTGGCAGGTGTAATCTATTATCTTAATGGACAGCTAAACACGGACTAAAAAATAAATTGAATATAAATCTTTAATAAATTGTTAAAAGAGCACTAAATCTTCGCGTCTGATTTTTTTCAAACTTTTTCCGTACCTGTGTGCATTTAAATACTGTTCGAATGGAATTTTCAGCTCATTGAGCATATCCTATGGGTAATTAAAAGAAAATTGTGCAGTCGTAGTGCGAAAAACGATATATACCTTCGCTGACGTTTTCCACATCTTTCATTTTTCCACAACGTTCTTCGATGATGCGCCTCCTCTCCGCAGCCTTTCGCTCCTGTTCCTTCTTCAATTCTTCAGCAGCTTTTTTACGCAACAAAAGCTGAATAAAGATAATAAAAATACAGTTTTGCGATTCTTTTTTTTTAATTCGTCAGAGAGGTGAAAATTGATTTACGTATTACGAGAATGGGAGGAGAAAATGGAAAAATTATACGTACTCTGAGCTTCTTCTTCCTGTCAGGGGTCATGAAGCCTTTTTTGGCTTTTTTTGCTTTGGAGGCCTCCTCGAGACGGGCACGGACTTCCGCCCGCTTCCGCTCCGTCTCCGCCTGTTTCCTCTTCTTTTCCTACATTTTTTTTCAGACGTGAAAAGTGTTTGAAATTGCCAGCTCAGTGTTCATTAATTATCCCCAATGTACCCGCTTCGCCTGCGACGAATCGTTAAAAAATTATTATTCTTAACGGTAATTTTATGCTCGAAAGAAAATAAAAAATCGCAAAAATTGTCAATTCTGTCAGGGCGTATTTTTCGACGCTATGAAATTGTATACTTTTTTTTTACAATGAGGAGACTTGAAAAACGTTGAATCTGATAGTATTAAGGGGGGGTTTAGGCGAGGAAAAAATTTGTCCATATTCGTGATTTTTTTTTAAGGAAAAATTTCTTCACCATTTTTTTTTAGACTTAGGGTATGTTTTATTTGTATTTTTGGCTTCTACACGGTATTTTGTGTATATATATATATATATATATATCCACTGCCGGCCAAAAGATTGAGTACACCAGTCGAAATTTCTTGCCGCACCAAAAGCTAGATAGCGAACTCGAAAATTAAGATAATCAAATTTCCCAAGCTGTGTTTTAAAGAGGATAAATTTACCTTCATTTTGCCTCTTTAGAAAATTTTTTACAATTTTTTTGAGCCCGGTACGCCTTACTGAACATTGCTATTTTTCAGCTTTTTTTTGCACGTCTAAAACTGCCCGCATAACTTCAGGCGAATTTCTTCGCTCGTTTTTTTCCATGATGAACTTAAAGAGGATTTCAAAACCTACATTTTCCTTTTTTTTAAGTTTTCTACGATTTTTTTTCGTCCCAGTATTGCATCTTTATCTAAAAAATAAATGTTTTAGCAAAATAGGCGTAGTCCAATAACTATGAGGTTTCAGAGAAAATGTCAAAAGGGTAAAAAGTTGCATGGGTTCACATTGAAGTAGCCAAAATATTTTCAGAATTTTTGTTGAAAACATTTTTTTTACAAGTTTTGGTCGGGACTGATGAGTGGAGGGGCTTCATTTGGGAATTATGGGGTCTAGGACAATCTATCAAGAAAGAAAATTTGTTTAATTTTTCATTTTTAAATAACTACAATTTTTTCAGAATTAAAAAAAAATTATTTTAACAATTTTTTCAGAATTTTTTCAATATTATTTTAACAATTTTTTCGACTAGAACTCTGAGAATCATCCTCGGTTGAGTTGTTGTATCTCCAGGTCTATCGGATTTTGAACCAAATATTAAAAAGAAAAAACAAATTCAAATGTTTACGGTTTTTCAAAAAAAGTTCTGAAAAAATTCTAGCTAGTTCCAGTGTGAACCTATGCAACTTTTTATCCTCTTGACGTTTTCTTCGAAGCCCAAAATTTCAGCCAGATCGAGCTATAACATGAGCAGTTTTTCAAAAAACGCCTAAACGAATACCTTATAACGCCGCCATGTTGTTTAGTTTAAAAAAAGAACAAATAAATTTTAACATTTGACAGTTGTAATAATAATATCAAAATTTCAAAATGATGCGATTGTTTTATCGCCAAAAAAAAAAAAATCATGAAAAATGATTCATTTTCGGGCGTCCAAAGGGATTTCCCCCCTTAAGTGATGTTTCTTCCAAGTGTCAAAGATAGCAAAGAAATCTTTCCTTTAAAAAAAAAAACATCATGAAAATCAACACATTTTTCCTCGTTGGTATCCCCTCCTCAAAAAAAAGCTAAAACACAGGGTTGTTTCCAAATTGTGTATTGCAATGTTTCAACGGATCGAACATTTCCGACTCGGTCGATTCCATACGCGATCTGCCCTCTCTCTTACGTACATCCTCGATGCGTTTCCTCTGTAAAAATAAACCAAAAACGTATCCTCGTAAATTAAATTATTTCGTACAGAATGGCATTATCAATTAATTGTTGATTATTTGCTCTGCTCGCATTCAATTTTTGCCTTTCATAATTATTTCAATTTCGTGAGATGACAAGCGAGAATTGAAGAACACAAGACATTATTTTCGAAGCAGCGTGAAAAAAATTAATTGTGAAAAAATAATTAACGGCATCTTTTTCTGCAATTAATTCCAATTGCCGTAATTTTGTCAATTATCTCGCAAGTTTTGACACCAGAGTTATTGATTTTTGTCCAGGCTTTCGTGCTATCGTTTTTATAAATTTAAATATTTTTTTTATATATAAAAATATAAATATTTTTATTATATAAAAAAATATAAATATTTTTATTATATAAAAAAATATAAATATTTTTATTACATAAAAAAATATAAATATTTATATTATAAATATAAAGAATATAAATATGTTTTCGTCGAAAAAAAAATAAATAGAAAAAAAGAAAATTCTTTAGTTAATCCTAAAAATAATTAACGTGAAGCATGCGTGGCTCAGCGAGGCGTTCACATCGCTGTGATTAGGCAATCAAATTTTTCGTTTCTCCTTTCGACAAAATAATTCTTTTCTTACGATCAAACAAACGCACACTCAAAAAACAACACATTCTACTTTACCCAGGCGGACACTCGTGTCTTGTATCGGCGTCTTTACTCTACTATAGTAATCCGCTACTAAACTGATCTATTGTTGGTTTTGGCAAAATGAATGTAGTCACTAATAACGAGAGCGGGAATGCTCGAGGGTTGGGACTGATGGACGAAAAAAAAGAAGAAAAACGACAAAACAGGTCGAGAAAAGTTATAAAAAGCAATTTGGGCTGGTCCGAGAGTGAGAGGCGTCTGTGGACACTTTCAGATTTCGCTCTTCTCGTTGCAAGTTCTAAAGATACGAAACGTCGGGCTTTCGACGGTCAATTCTAAATCGGTACTCTTGGAGCCGTGCACACGGACCACCGGATCATCGAAGAGACCAACGAGGCTCACGACACTCCGAAAAAAATAACGATTTACAACTTCTCGCAAAATGATCGGGTCTTTTGACATTTTCGCTCGTAACCGAGTCGTACAAAATTCCACTCAACGTGATTGGGCACAACGGGGCGTGACTAAAATTCTCATCTCAACACGGTACAAATCACAAGATCCACAGAACAAGAAGCATCAACAAGCCATTGCATACCTTTCGAAGATGTCAACTGGACAGCCAAATGAAAATGTAACGGAGTCGTTTTTTTTGTTTTGTTTTTTTTTTTTTGTTTTTTTTTCGTTAAAGATCGAAGCACCAGCACGTTTTTCGTAGTCGAGACGATGGGCATGAAAAAAGAGAGAAAACAATATAGTCGCGTTGAAGTAAAAATATTTTCGACCAAAATCGTTTCGTAGAAAAATAAATAAAAATTCTATATCGATTTTTTGATTATCGTTGTCGTTTTTTTTTTCTCGATACTTACCTCACCTCATCGTCAGCCATGGTACCTCCTGTCTACACCTGACGGGGCCTGCAAATGAAATCCTCATAAACGTCAAATTCCAGTCATTTTATCTTCGTCGTCGTTGCGTTCAATTGAGTAACTCGTTTTTTTTTTCTCTTTTTTTGTTCATTCGAAAAAATTATTTTTGGTTCGCGCGACGCTTTCGGTTAAGGGGGGATTGTCTTTTTTTTCGCAAAATTTACCGCTTTTTGGGAATTTTTTTGTGAAGAAAGTATACAACGGAAAACTTGTGAAACTTGGCATATAGTTTTATTGATCTGTTTACTACATACAAAAAATTTTTTAAACAATTTCATAAAAAAATCCGCCTCCCACCCCCCTCGACGCGCGATGGTCCTTTTTTGATGGTGTGCACGATTACAGCCTTCACGTTCATCCTGCGACAAAAACCCAAAAAGCATTTTACTTTAGACACATATAGCTATCGTTTGATGAAGCAAAAAAGCAATACGTTTAATAGTTTTTTATTTATAACAAAAAATCGATCAATTTTTTTCGAAAAATCGATACTTCAAGTTCAAAAAGTCACCAAATCGTCAATTTTTTTTTTTCCCTTCATCGAACGATAGCTATATGTGTCTAAAGTAAAATGCTTTTTGGGTTTTTGTTGCAGGATGAACGTGAAGGCTGTAATCGTGCACACCATCAAAAAAGGACCATCGCGCGTCGAGGGGGGTGGGAGGCGGATTTTTTGATGAAATTGTTTAAAAATTTTTTTGTATGTAGTAAACAGATCAATAAAACTATATGCCAAGTTTCACAAGTTTTCCGTTGTATACTTTCTTCACAAAAAAATCCCAAAAAGCGGTAAATTTTGCGAAAAAAAAAAGACAATCCCCCCTTAAAACGTCATACTCGAGGGTACGTATCCGGCGCGAAAATAGACCGGATAGCTCGCCCACTCGCCGGTTACACGCGAGAACTACGAACAGCCTCCAAATTTGGTCGCAACCGATTGACATGGGTTTTCATTCGAAAGCGAAAAAAAAAAAAATTGCATCGTGCTTCGCGCGTTCGAATTCTCTCGGTTGAAAGGGTATTCGGGGCGGAGAATTCGGCGCGCGATGATCGAAAATAGACTCAGCAGCTCGCCAGACTCTCCTCGTACGAACGAGGACCGAGAGGAGGCTCTAAATTTGGTCGCAACTGATCGATATCGTTCGGGACCAAATTTGGAGTGCCCTTCCGCCCATTGACGCCCCGTTGGAGATCCCGTTTGGGTTTGTTCGGGCTCGTTGGGTTACCGGAATTCGGATAAGCATTGTTCGAAGACTTCCAACATCTTGGCAACTGGTGGAAACGTGCTGACTACTGTTCGAGGGCGAACGGAACCTGTCTTGTCCGCGAATTACTTTTTTGCAGGAGAGGTCAAAAACCAAAGTAACCGCACGGAGATGGGTTGGAATTTTGAAGATTTCGGTTACAAAGGCTCCGTATCAAAATGTATGCCTGGGCCTGGCCTCGGTTCAATCGAAATACTAACTACCATTTGTTTATTTTTCTTTCGGACAAGTCCGGTTTTTAATGAAAATATGGACATATCCGATTACGAGACAAAACAGATTCTTCGAATCGATGAAAAATGTGTGTTTTCATTGTCAATTTAAGGGGGGATTGTCTTTTTTTTTCGCAAAATTTACCGCTTTTTGGGAATTTTTTGGTGAAGAAAGTATACAACGGAAAACTTGTGAAACTTGGCATATAGTTTTATTGATCTGTTTACTACATACAAAAAAATTTTTAAACAATTTCATCAAAAAATCCGCCTCCCACCTCCCTCGACGCGCGATGGTCCTTTTTTGATGGTGTGCACGATTACAGCCTTCACGTTCATCCTGCAACAAAAACCCAAAAAGCATTTTACTTTAGACACATATAGCTATCGTTCGATGAAGGGGAAAAAAAAAATTGACGATTTGGTGACGTTTTGAACTTGAAGTATCGATTTTTCGAAAAAAATTGATCGATTTTTTGTTATAAATAAAAAACTATTAAACGTATTGCTTTTTTGCTTCATCAAACGATAGCTATATGTGTCTAAAGTAAAATGCTTTTTGGGTTTTCGTTGCAGGATGAACGTGAAGGCTGTAATCGTGCACACCATCAAAAAAGGACCATCGCGCGTCGAGGGGGGTGGGAGGCGGATTTTTTTATGAAATTGTTTAAAAATTTTTTTGTATGTAGTAAACAGATCAATAAAACTATATGCCAAGTTTCACAAGTTTTCCGTTGTATACTTTCTTCACAAAAAAATTCCCAAAAAGCGGTAAATTTTGCGAAAAAAAAAGACAATCCCCCCTTAATAATCCTACGCAAACTCTTCCGTGTCAGGCTCGCAACAATCGCCTTCAATGTAATTATCCCCACTGTGGTCATCCGATGCTAATTTTTCATCCAGCAAGTCAAACTACCATTTGTTTATTTTTATTTCGGACGAGTCCGGTTTTTAATGAAAATACGGACATATCCGATTACGAAACAAAACAGATTCTTCGAATCGATGAAAAATGTGTGTTTTCATCGTCAATTTGATAATCCTACGCAAACTCTTCCGTGTCAGGCTCCCAACAATCGCCTTCAATGTCATCATCCCCACTGTGGTCATCCGATGCTAATTTTTCATCCAGCAAGTCATGGACCGTTTCCGCTCGAAAAGCAGTTGATGCAAAATATTTTGGCAGCCAACAAAGACGCGCTCGAAGACAACGAAAAAAAAAATGAATCATTTGACGTATCGTGGATGAGTCCGGTTTTGTTCGCCAGCTCCTCATTTATATCTAGCCGAATTCCAGATCACCCAATAGTCCAACAGTCCGCGAAGACGTTGGAAGCGTTGGTAAACTTGACATCCGTTTGTTTTTTTTTCCTTCATTTTAACTCGATTTGCAGTTTTACTACGAAACACGGAGTTTCAAAGATTCTAGCCACCACTGTCAATTATTCGCAACCGATCCTCCTCGTCTTCGGCTCCACTCGGTTTTCATCTTCGTTCTCCACAATTTCGCCCGATCCGTGCGCCGGAATTTTACTCGCGCACTGGCACTCCGGCGTGCACGATCTTATCGTTTTTTCTTTGAAAAACCATCGGGATCCACTTTTGCCACGTTCGGAAGCTACCTTCGCGTGCTCTCAATCTCACGGTGCAATTTTCGAAGGGTGCCCAATGCGAGGGTGAAATCAAAATACCGCATACGATTCGTGGGATTGTCTTACCTGGTGCGGGAACGAAAAAAAAAAATCTAACGGGGTGGATTGGAGGAAAAAAAGTAAGATAAAAGCGTGAGTGGAATTAGCTCGTCGAGGTGACTAGTCAGCCGGACTTTGGGCAACTGACTGTGCCAGCAGTCGTGAATATTCTATCTCGGATCTGAAACGTTCATAGCCCCCCCCCTCCAGGGATTTTCATGGGAGGGGGGGGGGGACTATCGTCAGTTGTCAGCCGATTGGCCGATACTGTTTTAGACGAGAGCCGTCGCAGCCTCCCTGATGTACGAAAATAAATTTGTAACTGAAAACGGAGACCAGCTACCTCGTAACTCTTCTTCTTCTTCCTGCAACTTTTCTACACCGCGACGCTGCCCGTCGTGCACGAAAATCCACGATCGTCCGTATGCAACGAACATTTTATTCACCACGCCACATATTACGCTGCATGCCGAACAGATTTTTCGAGTGCTTGCCAACGGCTTTCAAGCGTGATGTTACGCTTTTTTTTACATCATGTAGGTCAGCTTATCCGGTCGGAAAGCAGCGAGAAATCAGCCTCGAATCAATGTTTATTTATTTCTTGATTTATGTTTGTTTATTTTAGGTTCGTCGTTTATTCATTTATCGATTTTTACTTTTGTATAACGAACGTACGGGGTTGCTATTACGCATTGTTGATTCAGAAATTTCCTGAATTTTCCAGAATTTCCATACACGTTTTGCAAAAATTTCGGGTTTTGCAAGCGATCCGGAAGGGGGTCAAATAAAGAACATTTTGTTTACATCGAATATGTATATATTTTTTAACGGGAAATATACACCTAGGAGCCGAAAAAAGGTCATTTTTGCGAATTTTTTCAAAAGGAAAACTATTTGAAATTGCGGATTGGGGTTTTAAGGCGTTACCCCCACTTGTAGCGCAAAAAAGGCCTTTTTCATGAATTTTTTTAAAGAAAACTACAAAACTTTTTTAGTCGAGCAATATACCATCTTAAAGAACACATCTTGAAGAACTTTCAGTAATTTTTTTATTGAAAAATATTACATTGTTTAGTGGCAAATGGCCGTCAATGAAATAATGTTTTTATATACACGGTTTGCGGTGACCAACATTGCGGCTAAGTGGATCATCTGAAAAAAAAATGCAAATGGATTTAGTCAAATATAAGTATAAACTAGTCTTTAATCGAAGGATTTTAAAAAATATTCATTTTTCACAAAATGGCGGACAGTCAAAGTTAATGGTTCGATTTTAACGAAAAAAAACGGCCGTTTTTTAGCTATAAAACGGCCATTTTTTTTCGAAAAAAAAAAATCGAACGATTAAAGACTATATTTTTATATATTAAATAAGCCTGCAAAATTTCAAGAAGATCGGTTCATTAGTGTTCGAGTAATCTTGGTCACCGACTTCAGAAATGCCATTTTGAGAAAAACGCGTTTAAAGTTTCAATTTCAGTTCTTCAATTCACGGATTCTTCTCTTTCAACGCTCATATCTCAGTCAATTTTGTTCGGATCGACTTGAAATTTTCAGGACATATTCTCAAATACTTGTACTTCAAAAAAATGCAATAAAAAAAATCGATTTTTTTAAAATCGCAAGTGGGAGTAACCCCTTAATTATCTAAAAGTATATACATTCAAAAATATGTTTAATTTTCTTTATTTAAAAATATCAAAAATATACAAGAATATTGTATGACCCTTTGAGCGTCGTAAAAAAATCGGTACCCAAAATTTCTCGAAAACCAATGAACCGATTGCCTTGAGATTTCTCGTGGTCATTCTATACACCATTATCTAGTACTTGTCATAGAATTTTTTTGCTCCGTTACTTAGTTTTTATTTTATAGGAAAAATAATAACTAATTTTTGGCCCAAAAATCACTATTTATGTTCAAACGTCCGCTATTTTGTCATAAATCGATATTTTCAAAATCGGCTAGGACAAGTACTAGATAATGGTGTATAGAATAACCACAAAAACCTCAAGGCAATCGGTTCATTGGTTTTCGAGAAATTTTGGGTACCGATTTTTTTTACGACGCTCCAAGGATCATACAATATGTATATTTTTAATATTTTTAAATAAAGAAAATTGAACATACTTTTGAACGTATATACTTTTGGATAATTGAAACCCCAATCCGAAATTTCAAATAGTTTTTCTTGAAAAAACTCACAAAAACGACCTTTTTACGCTCTTAAGGCGTCTTCTCACTATGGACGCTAAAAAGGCTATTTTCATGCTTTTCTTTGGATAAGTTTATATTATAGATATTAACGGGTTAGGCCACAGTAACGGGTATAAAATCATGTGCGAATTTAACAATTTTTTTTCGTATGAAAAATTTATTCACTCACAAAATTAATTACACATCTATTTGGTATGAATATCAAGGTGATAGAATTTTATTTTTTCAATGTACAAAACGGCCGACTACTAATATTTTCTTTTGTTATATTTAAAAACAAAAATTCTCGTCAATCTACATTATAATACTTAGAGAAGTACGTACGGAATTAGAAAAATATTGTTTTATTCAAAAGTTGTAGGTATTTGAAGTTAAGAAATGAATTTTTAGTAAAAAATTTCGTTATTACTGCTCATAAACTGCTCATAAAATGAAAAGTTTTCGAATAATCAGAAATTCCGTACGTACTTCTCGGCGAAATGCATATGTCGAAAAAATGGTCGAAAATTCGAACTTTGGAGTGAAAAGGCTCCCAAATTTTCAATTTTGCACTTTTTCATCATTTTTTAGGTATATCCTTCCCCTTAATATGTCAGCAAACGAATGCCACTTATCAAGTCTATTTCCGAACAACAGAAAAAGAGTGACTAAAAGAGTGAAAAGCAGCACTTTTCGATGTCGCGAAAAACAGGCGTCCGAAGACCCTTAACAACGCCGCCATTTTGTTGGTCATCCGAAAAAAAAATTTTGTTTTTCAACTTGACAGTTATAATAAACTCGTGTCCAAATTTGAAAATGATCAGATTATTTTATCCCCTCTAAAAAAATTCCGAAAAATACCTATTTTTCACGCTCCTAAAGGGATTTCTCGCCTTAAGGCAGGGCACCAGTTAGGAGTACGTTTTTTAGTGATTTCCATGATTTTGTTTTCACAAGGAATGAATTAATACAATTTATTCAAACTTTGGGAATACTTTTTTACATACTTTCAAACAAATATTTTAATTTTTTCGAAGTATTTCCTCTGAAAATATGAAACATATGACCTGTCCATCGAAGGTGGCGATCAGACTTTGCTGTTTGTGTACCCTCTGGAGGCCACACTTTTTATCGAAAATCAATACGGTTTGATTACTCTAAAATCATGTTTTCCTTCTATACGAACCTAACCCTAATTTTAAAAAATCGAAAATTACACTCTTCAGCGGTGTTCAAACAAAAAGGCAAAGTAATGGCAAAATTATTTTTGCCAATACTTTATAACCTTTTTTGCTGTAAAAAATATACTTCAAACGATGATATGGCCCCAAAGTAAGGTTCATATAGAGCGAAATTACACAAAGAAACTATCACTTTATAAAATTACAGGTTAGACACTTTTTCAGCCAGATTGTGCCCAAATTGAAAAAAAGTTGTTTCGAGAAAAACGCGTTCGAAAAAAGCAATTACGGAAAACAAAAAATTCAAGGCAGTAATGAATTATTTATACCACTTACCGGTTAAACAGCAATTTTTTTTACTAACAATTTATTAAATTCAAAAAGATCGATGTTTTTTAGTCATCCAAACTGGTTTTCCGCCTTAAGGGGTTACCCCCACTTGCGATTTTGAAAAAATCGATTTTTTTTATCGCATTTTTTTGAAGTATAAGTATCTGAGAATATGTCCTGAAAATTTCAAGTCGATCCGAACAAAATTGACTGAGATATGAGCGTTGAAAGAGAAGAATCCGTGAATTGAAGAACTGAAATTGAAACTTCAAACGCGTTTTTCTCAAAATGGCATTTCTGAAGTTGGTGACCAAGATTACTCGAACACTAATGAACCGATCTTCTTGAAATTTTGCAGGCTTATTTAATACACAAAAATGTAGTCTTTAATCGTTCGATTTTTTTTTTCGAAAAAAATTTTATAGCCAAAAAACGGCCGTTTTTTTTCGTTAAAATCGAACCATTAACTTTGACTATCCGCCATTTTGTGAAAAATGAATATTTTTTTTAAATCCTTCGATTAAAGACTAGTTTATACTTATATTTGACTAAATCCATCCGCATTTTTTTTTCCGATGATCCACTTCGCCGCAATGTTGGTCACCGCAAACCGTGTATGTAAAAACATTATTTCATTGATGGCCATTTGCCACTAAACAATGTAATATTTTTCAATAAAAAAATTACTGAAAGTTCTTCAAGATGTGTTCTTTAAGATGGTATATTGATCGATTAAAAAAGTTTTGTAGTTTTCTTTTAAAAAATTCATGAAAAAGGCCTTTTTTGCGCTACAAGTGAGGGTAACGCCTTAAAATGGGAAAGAAATTTAAAAGGAGCGATGGAAAGCGCAGGTGAGGAGAGAAATCTGGCAATCCATGTGGAATGGAAATACGAGGGAGGTAGAAAAAAATAGAGAGAGGCATGAAAATTAGGTAAATATTCGGAAGTGGGGCTCCTGTTAGAGTCAGGCGAATTTTTCGTTTGGGTTTGTTTGGGGTTGCTTAGGGATGTTCGGGTTTGTTTGGGTTTGTTTGGGTTTGTTTGAACCCGCAAAAAAATGAAAAGAGGCAAATGAAAATTTGAGACGCATTTACGGTCCAAAGGTTGGGAGGAAACTCGATCGAGTGGCGAAGAAACTGGAACAATGGTTGGAAAAGAGCAGCGGGATAGAAATAGACAGTAAAATGGAGACGCAACTGAAAAAGCATCTGGCAAAACAACGACGTGTTTACGTTAGGCAATTCGAGAAACTAGAATATTAAGATAGATGTAAGATAATAAGACCGATGTAAACACGTATGTAAAGGTGAAGGAAGGGTCACCAATGTAAAGATCCTTAAAAGGTTATGCAAGGAATAAATACTACTATGCTACTATTTTCTTTTTGACGTTCGTTGGAAAATATTTAAAATCTATTTGTCATTGAGGTAGTCCCATTGCCAGGCTTCAATCCATAGGATTTTCATAATTTTTTTTTTGAGCTTCACTAAATATATTAATAATCGTTTCTGTAAAATTTCAGCGTCGGTTATCGACCTTATTACAGAGAAAAAAAATATAAAAATTTATATAAAATATTTCATTTTTAACCGACATATTTCACCGACACAAATTTTCCACGCTTTTTTACGAGTCGTGGCCCGAATACAATGCTTCACATTTCCCGCACCTGACATTGTTTTGACAGATCGACGTTGAAAAGCACGGAGGTTAAACTCGCCTGAATGAGTAAAAAGAGACGGAAATAGAACCAAAATTGCCAAATATCAAACCTAGAAATACTACGCGAATCGTTGGAATAGCTATTTTTTCATTTTTTCTCATTAAATGTGAACATTCATTAAACAGTTTACAAATGGAAAATTTTCGTTATTATAAATTATTTTTTTGCATATGTTAAAAATGTAATGACTAGTGCGAAACGATCGGACTACCTTAAGGGATTACCCCCACTTGCGATTTTGAAAAAATTGTTTTTTTTTATTGCATTTTTTTGAAGTATAAGTATCTGAGAATATGTCCTGAGAATTTCAAGTCGATCGGAACAAAATTGACTGAGATATGAGCGTTGAAAGAGAAGAATCCGTGAATTGAAGAACTGAAATTGAAACTTTAAACGCGTTTTTCTCAAAATGGCATTTCTGAAGTCGGTGACCAAGATTACTCGAACACTAATGAACCGATCTTCTTGAAATTTTGCAGGCTTATTTAATACATAAAAATGTAGTCTTTAATCGTTCGATTTTTTTTTTCGAAAAAAAATGGCCGTTTTATAGCCAAAAAACGGCCGTTTTTTTTCGTTAAAATCGAACCATTACTTTGACTGTCCGCCATTTTGTGAAAAATGAATATTTTTTAAAATCCTTCGATTAAAGACTAGTTTATACTTATATTTGACTAAATCCATCCGCATTTTTTTTTCAGATGATCCACTTCGCTGCAATGTTGGTCACCGCAAACCGTGTATATAAAAACATTATTCCATTGACGGCCATTTGCCACTAAACAATGTAATATTTTTCAATAAAAAAATTACTGAAAGTTCTTCAAGATGTGTTCTTTAAGATGGTATATTGATCGATTAAAAAAGTTTTGTAGTTTTCTTTTAAAAAATTCATGAAAAAGGCCTTTTTCTTTGCACTACAAGTGGGGGTAACGCTTTAAAGAATTTTGATGATTAATATACATTATGTGAATATATTGGCACAGGCAAGGTAAAATCTCTGTGAAAAGGTTTGTAACATTTTTCCACGAGGAATGCAGTAGAAGAGTACCATTTGCAATCGTACGTAAATTTTTATTATTGAAATCGTATCGTATCGGCGTAGTGTATCGCTACAAATTGGCTACGTGTTATGGCAGTGGCGAGTATATTTTTTTTTTGTCAATATATACACGACAATTTATTTTAAAATATTTACAAAAATGTTGTACCGATTTGGCTCGATTGCAAGCATTGACTTGGAAGGCCAAACCATTGGCGTAGCCAGTATTTTTTTCTGGGGACGGCTGGCAAGGGTCGGTTTGGAAAAAAGTGGTTTTGTTCGCAATCTTTTTTTTGTTAGGCAGTCGTGTGACCGGTGCAAAAAATTGAAAAAAAAATTGTTCGCGAATTGAAAAAATGTGTGCGTGCTATATAAACCCGGCATAGCAGAGTAACGGTGAGTCAACAATTTCTTTGTGTAAATCGTACCCGAACTTTTGAACGCGTTTTCTTCTAAACTGTATGATTCGAACTGGCTTCCATGACATCTTAAAAACTGTTGAACGGATTTCGCTGAAACTTTAATGGTATAGTGAGTCCATCTATAGTTCTCACCCGAACTAGAATCCTTCTGATTCTGCCACAGTCTTTTTTAAGCTGAAAAAGTAAAAAAAATGACGAAACTTGGAATTTAAGGTTTAAAACCGTGTCGAAAAGTTAATTTTCGATATTTTTACTTTACTCTAGTTGCGGCTAGAGCCTCGGGTCTACAAATGAAAATGGCGTTTGATTTTTTTTTTAATTTCAGATCAGCAAACCCTCCGGAATCATAAGAGCCGTCAAACAACTTTTCTTACACATTCAACTCGTTATTTTCGTTCGATAAAATTCTGAGGGACGGTAAAAATGGTAAAATAATAATAATAAAATTCATAATAAAATTAATATTTAATTATAATATTAAATTTAATTAATTAATAATAAAATTAAGGGTCTATAAAAAAATTCCCCAAAAAAGCGAAAAAACTAGCCGTCACATAGGATGACCCCGTTAAGGGGTCTTCTCACTTTAGACGCTAAAAAAGACTATTTTCATGAACTTTTTCGATGGGTTTATATTATAGATACTGACATAAAAGCTGTTACACTTCATAAATACACTTCCGAAATACGTTAAAACCATTTTTTATGTATTTATGTAATTCAAACGAGCTTTAAACGCGTTTTTCTCGAAACCACGTTTTTCGACGACTTGTTGATAAAATCTTCGAAACTACCGAACCGATCCTTACGAAATTTTAACCACATATTCTTTACAACTATATTTATAGCCCATGTCAAGATTTTTTACATTTTGATATGTACTCATTTTTTGCCAAAAACCGTGAAAAAAACGTTTTTTTTGTTTTTTTTTTCAAAAAATGTCGCCAATTTTCTTATTTTTGCATATATCAAAAATCGTATGTCATGCGCTATAGCCATTAACATACCAGATCTAAAACCCTTTTTTTTTTTTGTTTCGGATGATCCATCTCCGAGATTTCATCAACAGCGCAGACCTACTATTTTAAGGACATTATTTAACTACCACTTTCGTGTATAAATAGTGACCAAAATAAATAAATTAAAAGAAATGTATTTGGAAAGTGTATTTTTTTATTGCTTTTATTTCCAGCCGTACAGGCTTCCCCTTTTAACGAGCCCCAATCCGCATCAACTTTCCATCACCCATTCCATCACCCATTCCACTACCCCCCCCCCCTCCTTGTGATTAATCGCCCGTTCACCAACTCTCTCTCGCCCAGCTTCAATTCCAACCCCCCCCCCCTCGCCGGCGACCGCAGCCGTCTTCCCCCTCCCTCTGTATCGTATTCACCATGGCATATCTGTCCGGGGTATAGGGAAACTGCGGAAAACCTATACCACAATACATCCGGTCATCAAGTTCACCCCCCAGTCGTGGAACTAGCTTTATTGCGCGGCGAAATGCCGAAGAAAAACATTTCACGACGAAATGTCCGCGACTGGGTTTCGAACCCGGGACCTCCCAATCCGTAGGTTTAGTGGCAAGCACGCTAACCACTGGACCATCGCACCGGTTCTGTTTCGAAAGAGTATTCATCAAGTGTAACAACATCTATACCAATATCTAGATCTATCAATTCATAGATCTATAGACAGAATATATATCTATCAATAGATCAATATCGATTGATATGGAAAAATTCATAAAAATATCCTTTTTCAGCGACTAAAGTGAAAGGACCTCTTCACCCCTTCGTTGGCATTGACGCAATAGTGCGTCAACCTTTATTTCCCTATTTAACCTGCTCCGATTCGAAATCGGAGCCTCACTCGGGGGTTTTTGGGCTCGCTGAAACCGAATTTCAAGTCAAAATTGGAAAATTAAAAATGGCGGCGCCAATATGGCGGACAAAAATAAAAGACTCTACTCGATTTGGATGAAAATTAGTACACCGGGATTTTTGAGGTCGCTTATTACGTATCTGAACTTTAAATTTGAAAATTCAAAATGGCGGCGCTATAATGGCGGACCGAAATTGAAAATTTTACTCGATTTAGATAAAAATTGGTACTCTGGGATTTTCGAGGTCGCTTATTACGAATCTGAACACAAAATTCAAAAATCTTTAATGGCGGATCTAATATGGCGGACGAAAGTGCAAAAAACAGCTCGATTTGGATAAATCTTGGTACTCGGGGGTTTTCGGGGACGCTGAGTGTGATGCTGAACTCAAAATGAAGGAATTTTTCACGGTGAATTCAATAACATGTATTATTTGTATTTTCATTCGCCATATTTGTTCCTCATTGTGACTTCCTGAATTTTCAGTTCAGATTCGTAATCACCACCCTCAATAACCCCAGCGTACAAGTTTTCAGGATAAAAAAAATGTCTTGCCATTTTGGGCACTTTTTGTCGAATTCTCTCTGCCAACGAAGGGGTTAAATTACTTCTTCACGCTTGCTTGGGCGAAACGAATAAAACTAATCGACTTCGAACGTTATTACGTCGGACCGATTCTTCTTTAAGGGGGCACGAGAATTTTTGCGGGGCCGTGCCCGCCCCTGCCCCCTCCCGGCTACGCCAATAGACGCTACCCGAAGTGTCTCGTTAAAAAAATCACCCTTACTGTCAATATCGATATTATTATTACATTGCACGAACGTAATGGAGTATGTACACTGTGTGAGAAGAAACTTCGGAAGATAAAATGAAAGATGAAACAAGAGAGGACTAGACAACGGACAAACTCGCTTTCTTTTTTCCCTTCGGCTAAGACCTCATTTCCGGAATGAATTTGTCGAGTTCCTTTTTAATGGCGGCGATGAGCGGTACGGCGGGATCTTCCGGGGGAAGTTGGTGATCCGTGAGTATCCGGTTGACGTCGATTTCCGGCAAATTCGGACGATGAAAGGGTCCGGCGCTCAGGGGCCTCGAGCCCCAAGCACCTCGCGGATGGGGCGCTGCGTTTCCCGTTTCCGGTATCTCCGGATTCTCGCCCCGCGGCAGTGACGTATAGGGCCTCGCCATCGGTTCCGTTACGGGCGACCCTACCGGACTGACATTTACATTGTTATGACGAGGACGAATCGAGTGGGCGATCGCAATGGCGGTGTTAAGGATCTCTCAAAATCGCCTGACGTTTCAAATTGCGCGCCATTTCTTTTGTGGCGAACATAGAGTAGGGTAAACCGACCGGTGAATGGACGGGGACCAGCGAATGGACACAGACTGATTTACATTCAAAATCAGTAAAGAATATCGTATTTCTATTTTATCATATTTCCATAATGATCATATTTCCATTTACTGGTCATATTATCATAATTATCATATTTCCATTTTATCATATTTCCATAATGATCATATTTCCATTTACTGGTCATATTATCACAATGATCATATTTCCATTTTACTGTTCATCTGAGTCCTACGGTGTCCTTATTCATCCATTCAATGGTAGGTTTAACCTACAAATCTTTAACAACTGGCATCAGGAAGTGTTAGGGAGAATTGCACGAACGAGCAACGCATAGAAATTGTTATTTGCTGCATTGTTACTGCATAGTTATTTCTGAAAAGAAAAGTATGTGCCAATGCTCCACAGACCATTCCGGAGCTCAAGGAAGCAACTGGACGGACCAATAATGAAATTAGTCCGCAATTATGCCAAAATGTGATTGAAAATTCATCGGAAAATTGAACGTTTTCAAACGAAGACGAGGCGGCCGTTTTTAAGATATTGTTTTCCATACATAACCTCCATGTTTGTACCTTATATTGTCATAAAAATCATGGAGACTAGACGTACGAAGTACGAACGCCTGCGGCGATCACGATCCCGAACAGTTCGTGATACTTTGGATATTAGTAGTTAGTGGTTTCACCGCGTGCGTCGCTATTGCTTGACCGTACCGAAGTGAAGTGAGCAACAAGAACGCAACCGACGCCATCGGCCATGGATGATTCCCGCTTGTCGTCCATGTCGGAATAAAGCGTGTGCGGACTAACGAATTTTGCGAATTGTGTCAGATTTAATAAATTAATAATCGCGTCTCGGCATAATATATATTTATAGTGATCTGCGGCGTTAACGATCACGCGAATCTCACGAATTTTTTTGTGTCTATAAATAAATTTTGTTCGTTACTGCTTTCGCAACGTAAAAAAAACATATTGACTCCATTTCTGTATTTCGTTATTATTATTCATATACGCAGCGTATCATAGTGTGTGAATATGTGTGCCAATTTGTAAAACTTTTGTCTGGATTCAGAATTCTTGTGAATTTTCTTATTTCTATAAATAAATTTTGTGTCACTGCTTCCGTAACGAAAAAAAAATATTTACTTAATTTCTGTATTTCGTTATTAGTCTTTATCTATGCAGCGAATGAAAGTGTTTTAATATAATGTGTGATCATTTACAAAACTTTTGTCTGAATTCAGAATTCTTATGAATTTTCTTATTTCTATAAATAAATTTTTTTTGTCACTGCTTCCGTAAAGAAAAAAAAAATATTGATATAGTTTCTGCATTTCGTTATTCTCTGAAACTATCTGTATCTTAGAAGAATTCTATATAATTAATTAAAATTAATTTGTAATTGTAATTAATTGTAGTTAATGTAATTAATTTGATCAAATTATCGGTCTATATGGAGTTGCAAAGGGTGCTTTCTGCACATCGTACGGCACTGATTTGTTGCTGACTTCACTTCGGTTCGCTAGAAAAGCAGCGCCGCACTTCTCGTCCTCGCTTTTGCGGACGTTCCGACACTGCGTTCGTACTCCTAACCTCTAGTCTCCATGATAAAAACATTCGTACTCTTCGAATGAATAATACGTTTTGTTAATAGATAAAAACTTCAGGCCATTTTGATACACGTTGTGTAAAATGTTTTCAATCATTTCCATCATCGAGGATTTCGAAGGAACTGACCTTACGTGAGCCGATTTTCCTCTCGACTCGGAAAACGTAGTGATCCCCGTTGGAGGCTCGTGCGATCTCGCGGCTGAATTCGGGCGCGATGAAAAACACGCCGGTTCCCTCGATTTTGCGTCCTTGGTCGCGAAGAGACTGAAGGAATCCTCGAGCAATTCGTGAAGTCTTCTTCTGGCTCGACCAACCGGACCTGACGCACTCGCACGTTCTCCTTCCTCCGTTTCCGATGTACCGCTTTCTGCGCGCACAATTTATATCTTTTTCGAGAAAACGATGCTTCGAGGACACTTCCGGTCTCGCGTTGGACCCGACTCCGTGGAATCGGGTCACGCGACTGAGCTCTTTATTATGGGGACTCACTCTACATTCGTTTCAACCAAGCTTAAGGGGGAAGAGGCCTTTAGGAGAGGACATTTTTTGCTGATTCTCATGACTTTTCTTTTAAAGGAAAGATGTCTTCGCCACTTCTTAGGTTATGTCGTATGTTTCATTAGTAATTTTGGCTGTTACATGGTATTTTTTTTTTATGGATCTTCCAAAATGGCGGAGGAATGGACTGGTCTCCTAAACTACATTTTCAAAACTCGCGCTACTTATAGCTAAGGAACTGATGAACCGATTCCGATGAAATTTTGTATAAAGATTCCTAACATTGACTTAAACATAACCCTAAATGTTTAAAATTTTTTGTAAGTATTAGTACTAGCGGATTGACTAATCAACAGAAAATCTATAAATGATCGAATCTGAAAAGGGTATATGTATATGTATCCAAATGTATATAATACATTTGGGTATAATAAGAAGCGTGATAAGGAAAATAATTATTTAAAAAGTGTATATGATAAGTGTGTATCATATTATGAAAATAAAGTATTAAAATAGCAATCAAATTTGACTTGAGTTGTCACAGGCCGCCATTTCATAATTCTGGCAATATCCCCTAACCTATATTTTCCATGGAACATACGTGCCCGCGTCAGCTTCTTGTTATTTACCGCTTTTCGCATAGCTCCGATCTAATCGCGAACTATTATTATTTCCGTTCCAATATTTGATCCGCACGGATTCTCTATCATGTGCGCGTTGAATGCATTGATTTCGTGAATTAACTACTATTGTATTTAGCCGGAAAGGCATACCGAGTGTTCGCGGACGTCATTCCGTATGTCTATACTACAGCATATAAAAGAAAAAATGTTCTCTCTAATGAGAAGGTTCGTGCACGTACTATCTTAAAGTCCTTTTTCACAACCTTCGGTTTGTAAAAATTAGCTTCAGTACACACCATTGTCTTCCTTATTTAAAAAACGAAGAGATTCGTCCTATATAAAGCTAATTTCTGTTTGTAGGAAGCGATCTAAAGCATGCGGGGTCGGTGTGACCCCCACGCCTCTGTAGAAGGCACCAGAAATGGGATGCCTCGTCCTGGGCTAAATACCTACCGCTCACTTGCCACGTCGAGCTGTATCAATTCGCACAGTCGACGATTACTGGGAGAACTACCTTGGCATTTATCATCAGAGATACTTTTTTGGGAGCATTTCGTTTGAAATCGACAACGAGGCATGTTAGGGTAAATTCTGACCTTCCACGGTCCTTTGTCGTCTGAGGTCCCAAACGATCGGCCCCACGACACCGGGGTCCTTGTGCACGCTCTTCGCCCTGGTCAGTCGCTCGTCCTGGCCGCCTCCTCGGCGATGGTACACACCGTTGCCTCGCCTCGCCATTTCCGGTGTATCGAGATCGAGGTCCAAGTGCCTCACGACCACAGGCTCTAGGATCTTCGACAATGGCTCGACGCTTCTCATGCTGGGAAACAGCTTGCACGATGGCATCGAGAGGTACGAGTGAGGCGAGGCGGTCTCCTCCAATTTTCGCATACGGGCCTCCTCCGTAGACGCGAGATTTTCCTCCTCTTTCGTCACACTCTCCATCGAGTCGGCAGTTTTCGGCTGATCCATCATTTCTGTTCTCGGCACTCTTCTTCGAGCCGGCTTCCTTTATCGATGAAAACAAGAATATTTGGATAATTCTCGACACCTACATTCATCGATTTACTTAAAAATGGCAAAAAAAAATTATTATTATTATTGTTTATTATCAGTTCAAAGTAAAATTTGACTAATCGGCAAAATTTGTCATCAATTTGAAAAAAAATTTGAACAATTGGCTTAGTTTATTATTGGTTTGAAAGAAAATGTTCACAGGCGGCAGAATTTATTATGAATTAAAGTTTTTTTTAAGAGATTAGCATAGTTTATCATCGATTCAAAATTAATTTTGAAAACCAGCATCATTTGTCATCAAATTGGAATAAATTTTCAAATATTGACATGATTTATTGTCAATTTAAATTAAAGTAAAAAAATCGACACACTTTATTATGGATTTTAAATGAATATTTAAAAATCAGCATTATTGGTTATTAATGTAAAACAAATTTCACGAAATCAGTATTATTCCGTACTGATACCAAATGAATTTTTAACAATCAGCATTATTCGTTATTAATATAAATTGAATTTTCAAAAATCAGCATAATGTAAAATAAATTTTTGAAAATGTGCATAATTTTTTATCCTTTAAAATTCATTTTTTATTAATCATCTTTTATTATCAATTGAAAATAAATTTTAATAATCAACATCATTCTTAAGCGTTTCAAAATGAAATTGCAAAAATCAACATTGTTATCAATTTGAAATAAATTTCAAAAAACTCAACATCATTTATTATCAATGTAAATCAAATTTCAAGAAATCAGAATTATTCCGTACCGATACAAAATGAATTCTTAACAATCAGCATCATTCGTTAATAATATAAATTAAATTTTCAAAAATCAGCATAATATAAAAAAAATTTGAAAATTAACTTAATTTGTTATCCTTTAAAAATCATTTTTTTTAAATCATCTTTCGATATCAATTAAAAATAAATTTGAAAAAAATCATCATTATTCTTAATCATTTCAAAATGAATTTGCAAAAGTCAGTATTATTTGTTATCAATTTACAATAAACTTTAAAAAATTAACATAATTTATTACGAATTTAAAATGAATAGTAAAAAATCAATATGTTTATTATCAACTTAAAATGAATTTTCAAAAATCAGCATAATGTATTATGAATTTAAAATAAATTTTCCAAAATCAGCATTATTTGTTATCGATTCAAAATCAATTTACAAAAATTAGCATCATAGTTTATAAATTTTGAATAAATTTGAAAAATCGACATTAATAAAAAAAAAAAACAATTTAAAAAGAAATCACCTTATCGCAATAAGAGAATACCAAAATCAGTAAAGATAATTATATAACTTGAGTTGAGATAATTGCCTAGATTTTTCGACCGAGCCAGGATACTCTTCGATGTCCCAAGGCTTGGCACTTTGCTCCCTCTTTATTTTATCCTCGTCGTCGCTTGATAGTTCTTGGATATCGTCCTCGAGGCTCTCCGGTGTTAGCGGAGTTATCGGTGATCGCGATTGACTCCCGGGCGTTTGTCTCTGACTGGTACCGTCCGTCTGCGACAAGAAAATCCGAGAACCGCGCCGTTACGTTGTTTCTTTTTCATACGTACGCCAATAAATCCGAGGATAATGGGCGGTTTTGACTTTGCGAGGAAGGAAGGAGATTTGTTATAATCGATATTGTCCTGGCATCGGAAATTCGGGGGGTGCAACAATACCGTTTAAGCAACTCTGAAAATATTTTCCCTCGTCGTTCAGCTGCTACAAATTTTCGAAGCGTGCGCAAGTTCGCATTGTCGAAAGAAAAAATTCTTTTCTAATTGATTCGTTGTGTCGTTGCGTTAATTTGGTTTTTTTCTTCCCTAACCAAACATTGCTTCGTCGAAGTTCGTCTCATTTATTTTCTCATTATTACCGAGCATCACGAGGAGTATCCATTCCCTCGACATATCGATATAGCTATTATACGATGGAACAGCGTAAAGGCGGAATAGCAAACTCGGAAGTCACGTACCCTTCGAAGACACGCGAGATCACATTTTGTTCAGAGTTCGTTCATTCTTACATTATTAATTGTGTTTACCGGAAGGTGGATGAACCTCGTGAAATGCGCGTGTGTTTGTCTCTCTCTCTCTCTCTCTCTCTCTCTCTTTCTCTCTCTCTCTCTCTCTCTCTCTCTCTCTCTCTCTCTCTCTCTCTCTAAAAAAAAAGAAGGAAATGTATAAAGAGGTATCAATGTACAGAGCGGGACTGTGTGAGGACTCGCAAAGGTATACTGGAAAGAAAAAAACTATACTGTCCTATATCTTTTCATTGTCATTTTTTAATGAATTATTATTCTTTCGATTTAGCGAGGGGAACGTTAATTTACGTTTTCGTATCGATTCGAAAAGGCAATTTGAGCATTCAAATCTTCCTGAAAATTGAACTTGATTCTTTTGGAAATTGAACTTGATACGGGATTTTTTTGAAAATGAAATACTCACCCGAGCTTCGGTTTCGGATGTGTAGCCGGTGTTGTCCATGCCCGGAGTCGTCGGCGTGTATCCCCGATCTTTTTTGAGGATACTCTCGACCGGTGGTGCCGAGACGGCGCTGTGGGCCCTCTTTCGCTTCGCTGCTATCACCAGAGCGGCTATCACGAGCGTAAGGAGAATCATCGCGGCTCCAGCTGCACCTACGAGTAACCAAGCATCGCGTTTCCTCGACAGGGCCAAGGGACGAGTTTCTTTCAAATAAGCTGAGGGAAAAGGAAAAAGTCAATTTTCTCGTCTATCGAATACCAAGTACGAATGAATTTGACATTTTTCTGGCTAATCATTTCGCGAAATTTCAGCGACCAGGGATTTAAAAAAATGAAGCTCATTGTTCTTTCAGATTTGCATTGACGAAAAATAAATTCTTACGTTCGCTCCGAATGATGAAGTGCACGGAATAAATTTTTTACACCAGCATAATTTATTATGAATATCAAATAATTTTTTAATCAGTCTCCTTTATTAACGAATCGAAATAAATTTTTGAAAAATCAGCTTCGTTTGTGAACAATCAAAAATTCTTTTTTTTTAATCACCATAATTCACGATGAATTTGAAATAAAGTTTGAAACATCGGCATCATTCATTGTCGATTCAAAATTATTTTTTTTAATCAGCATAACTTGTTATCGGATAAAAATAAATTTATAAAATTCATCATATTTTATTATGAATTTAAAATGCATTTTCAAATATAACCATCATTTGTTATCAATTTTAAATACATTTAGAAAAATCATCATAATTTGTTATCAACTTTGAACCATTTAAAAAATCAGCATAATTCTTTACCAATTTAGAATAAACTTTATAATATCAGCATCATTTGTTATCGATTCAAAATGAATTTTTTTACAGCAGCATAATTTGTTATCGATTTAAAATAAATTTCCAAAAATCATATTCTATAATCAATTCAAAATACATTTTCAAATATGAGCACAATTTGTTATCAATTTTAAATACATTAGAAAAAAAATCAGCATAGGTGAAAATAAATTCTTAAAAAGCATTGTCATTTTTTATCGATTCGAAATATTTTTTTTTCAAATCACCATCGTTTATTATCAGTTGAAAATAAATTGAAAAAAACCAGCATTACTTTTTGTCATTAAAGTGTTTTTTTTCCAATCACCATAATTTATGATGAATTTAAAATAAGTTTTTAAAACTAAGCATCATTTGTTATCGATATAAAATGAATTTTTAAAGATCATCTTCATTCGTTACCAATTTAAAATAAATTGTGAAAAGTAAACGTAATTTATCACCGATTTAAAATAAATTTAACATTCGACATTTTTTTTGTCGATCATATTGCAAGATTTGAGGGACGAGGGATGAAAAATTGAAGGTCATAATTTTTCAGAATTTAATTGACAAAAAACAAATTCTAACGTTCGCTCTGGATGATGACCGGTACTCCGAGCTCGAGAGCGACCTCTTGCGGCGACAGCAGCGCCATGTCTTTCGCCGCGGTTTCCGCTGGAACGGGTTTCCCGCCCAAGTGGACGGAATAAATGAGTCTCGTACTCCCGGTCTCAGTGATGCTCGTGTTTTGCATTCGAACTTGCACCAGACCGATGTCCAGTGCTCGCAATTTCGATTTGCTAGAATTCGACACTTCCGTCCGATTATCCGACGTACCGACTGCCCCTCGAGCTACCGAGTCTCTCGACCGCTCGTTTCTTTCCCTCACGAGCGAATCTTCCATCGAGTCTTCCGACCTTACCGGGCCTTCCGGCGTATGGGTACTTTCGTAACGACGACCTCTAGGACCGATCATGCTCGAAATTGCGAATTGCTTCTCCGCGACCCTTTCGTTTGTATCAACAAGCGTTCCGGTTTCGTACTTCACCGGTGAAAAATCGCTTTCGGATTCGACCGCCACATTTGCCGAAGAATCGATTATTTTCGATATCTTCATACGCCTCATTCGTTTTATTTCGATATTTCTCACTTTCGCCAAGTCGCCCGATGATTCGCTGTGCAAACTATTATTTTTCGCGGATGCGTAAGTCTGCAATAATCAGTGCGAAATAATCAATCATAAAAATCCTGTCGAACGGAGCTCGGGGCTTTGTAACGAAACTCCGAAAATTCTATTAAAAAAATGGTTGGGATGTTGAATAAGTTCTCGCTGTTTTTTTCGTAAAAATCAAATGATTTTTTTTAATAGTAAAAAAACATGCCACCGAAGGTATTGTCCATCGTCTTCGTGAAGTACAGGATGTCTCAAAATGACCTGACATTCAAATTTTATTAATAAAACGTATTATTTAGTCGAAAAGGAGGTTATGTGTGGAAGACAATATCCGATAAATGGCCGCCTCTCCGTGTTTGCAAACGTTCACTCTTTTGACGAAATTTTCAATAACATTTTGGCATAATTGCGGACTAATTTCATTAATGGTGAGTCCAATTTCTTCCCTGAGCTCCGGAATGGTCTTTGGATCATTGGCATACACTTTTTCCTTTCAGAAAAGCCCAAAGAAAGAAGTCCAACGGTGTAAAAGCGCACGATCATGTTGGCCAATTCAGATCGCCGTGGCCTGAGATAACACGACTACGAGACTTCGTCTACAATAGGGAACCTATGCAAAGTTCAGCGCAGATGGCGCCACGTAAACATAACGTAAACCCTGTACTAGGGTTTACGTTATGTTAACCTGTACTCCGGTGTCAGCCCTGTACTAAAATTATACGAATGAACAACATAATGAACAATAATTGCATCCAATTGCACAACACACATGCATTCTTCACAATTTCTTCACGCCAATGAAATGCCTCCAATTCTTCGTCGTCAAAGTTTTTCGTTGCGCCACAGCCTTCTTCATCTTCAACATCAAAATCATTTTTTTTTAAGCGTCTAAACCAATCACTGCATGTTGTTTTCGACTTAGTATAGTCGCCGTAAGTCTCAGCAAGGATTCTGTGTGCTTCAGCTGCAGATTTCTTTTAAATAAAGTAATGCAGTAAAATTCCCCACATATACTCTTTTTTCGCACGAAATTTGCCATGTTTAACACTGTGAAATAAAAGTTGTTTACACTTCGGCGAAATGACATATACTGAATTTCAAGCTTGCCTACAGTACTTTTCTTGTAGATGCGTTACCATCTTAAACTACCGGCACTCAGATCTGGTAACGCCATCTGTTGGAAAACAACGAGAACTTATTCAATGTCCTAGTAAAAAAAAACCCTATGTTGAGACTCGGAAGATTTCTTTGTCGTACTCAGGGGGCTGACATCTTTTGGAATTTTAGCTACGCGCATCGTCCGCTGTTTGTAGTGTCCAACTCTGCCACTCGCAGCGCTAGTTCTCTTACAATCCTGACGCGTGCGTAGGAGCTATGTATGGATACACACACACACGCATATAACTCATAGACGTTCCATAGCTACGAACACAAGGATCGGCTGGTAGGTGAAAAATGCGCCTTTTCAGGATTACGCGGGTACCCTGAGGTACAACTGTGCACAACACACGGTAATTTCGGTAATTTCATCAATTCCGCACCGCGGCTTGAACTTCAAACGTCAAAATAGTCGTATTCGGCGGAGGGTGGTTAGGCACGCCGTGCGGGCCTCACGCCTGCGCAATAAGAATATTGTAAGAGACCTACTAGCGCCACGGGGACAGGTGGAACTAATTAAAGTGGTCAAAAAGCGTAGCATTTTTACATACGGTAAGGGATAAGAGATGCCTGCCCCCTGTGGTCGTACTATACACTTTTCGACAGGGAAGAGAAGGGACAAACGTTGTATCTTACATCAGTAGTATTCGATCGATGAAATATCGCGGGACGATTTTCCATCGGCACGCGATGCTTGGACGCGGCTCTCCGGAGACGTGGATCCGTAGCCAAGAGTCCCAAATGCCTCTGTTGCTGTCTCGAGAAAGCGGCGCGATACAATCGCGCCAGTCGCAACTCCACCTTCGATGGAACGCTCTCCCCCGATCGAAGGACCGTCAAAAGCCAATACCTGTTCGGATAATCGAATCGACGTTGCTCGTCAAAGTCCCGTCGAAAAATAGGACTCGGCAAGAATCGTGATCGAGAAAAAGCCACCAAACGAAGCCAAACAGATTAAGGGGGTATCCCTCTCTGGAAACTTCGGAAAATCGTTTTTTGCATATTGTCGTAGTGTGAACTTTCAAGAATACTTTAAGACCAACCGAACCCTGAAATTCTACAAATTGACGAAGTTACACCTATTTTAGTGGAACAGGGTGCATCAGATTTACCGCGATTATCTCGAAACTACATATCTCGACACAGCGGGATTGACATCTTGAGTAACCTTCGCATTATTGACTTGAATTTGCACAGTTAGCGTTCAAACCGTAGTCATTTTCGGTTCACGATCGTATTTTTTAATTGGACGAACTATTTGTTAATAACAATGACTTCAGCATGCTGTTTTTCAAGAGAAAAAAGAGGTTTTTTTTTAAGACGCGGTCATTTTTCGTATTTTGCGAAATTTCGAAAAGTGGATCGTGAACCCGTGGCCAGTTGAATATATTTGAAGAAAACATTTGTTGTTTTCGTTTCGGATTACATTTGAACCTGGTCGAGATCCCGCCGTTTCGGGCCACGCCGCTGGAGGACTGCAGCGCCATCTGCAGCACCGCGAACACTTCGAAAACTATCTTCCGAAAAAAATACATTGTAACCACAAACATGTGTACATCGTGGTGGGAAAAAATCAATTTATTCCAACGAATGTGTTACTAGAAAGAAAATCATTCTGACCCTTCGAATGGGGTTCCCAGAAAGGGATATCCCGTTAATCGATGGAAATAAAAATTCGCTCAAGCATCGAGTAATGAAGTACGAACCTCGGGCCTGGATCTTCGCCGACGAGGACTCCGATGTCCTGATCGGTCTCGATGACTGTCGGTGTTGGATTTATGCAAGAAACGCAAGCGGGATCGTAAGGACTGAGGCGAGGATCCTGCGCGGGTCCTCCTTCTCTTTCGGCCACTGGAACTCCTTCGTCGGGAACGTAAACCGTCGCTGTGTGATGTATCGTCCGGGTCTCGTAAAGATTCAACGTTTGATCCGGATCGAGCCATGGCGGCGCGTCCTCCGCACCCGTCCAAAAGAAATCCTGGAGATGCACCCTCCTCCCTGGCAGATGCTCGATCAGGACGATCTCGTCCTCTGGATGAAACAAACGAACGGAATCCGTCGAAACTACACCGGTGAAAAAACGTATACATATATATATACACACCGGGTATCCCGTTTTAATCTTACACCTAACCTATCTCGAAAAATGCTGCTCCAATCAATGTTGAGTATACTAAAACTTTTAGAGTCCAAAGCGAGATATGAAAAAATATATATATATTTTTTGATCCACAATTCAAAATGTCGAGGTTAAGATGGCCGACATGTTTCTTTTTAATGGAATCATGATGGTTTTTTTTTCACCAAAACATTTGTCACGCCGAAGCTAACTTTCGTAGGAAAAGTTAGTTAGTAAAAATATATTTTTTGATCCACAATTCAAAATGTCGAGGTTAAGATGGCCGACATGTTTTTTTTTTTAATGCGATCATGAAGGTTGTTTTTTCTCACCAAAACATCCAAAAAACCAAAAATCAGGTCGAAACTAACTTTCGTAGGAAAAATTCTTTGATAACGTTGATAATTTTTAGGTTAGAATGCCATTTTAAATAAGAAAATGTTATAAGGAGAAAGCATATAGGTAGGGCGTTTACCTCCTCTGTAAACACCCTAAAGGGGTACACCTGGAATAATAAATAATTACCTGGAATAACCTGGAATGTTACTATTAATATAAATAATAATAATCACTATTAAATAAATAAATAATAATAAAATAATGACAAATAATAGTAGAAATAAGTAATTATTTATTTTATTACTTACTTTTTTATATTATTAGTTATATTTCACGTTATTCCAAGTAAGTATTTATTGCTGCAGGTATTTATGGAAATAATTACGGGAACAATAAAAATATTAAACTAAATATAATAACGAGCCAAAAAATAATAATAGGTAATAAGACTAAATAATAATAATGGAAATAATAATCATAATAATTTTGGAGGAGCGAGACTACTCTCTCCTCTGTCCCGGGAATGTAATCGTCGATGACAGTAAATGTTGAGTTACTCACGGTGAATAATGTAATTTGAACAAGGGACTCATCGCGAATATCCGCTTCAACTCTGACACGCAACGGCAAAGTTTGTCGAACGATATTTTACTCATCAGAGAAACTGTACGTGTCTTTGTGTACGCGTGTGTGTACATTCGACGGTTAACAACCCTCGAGTGCAGCGGTCATTGATCTATGAATTAGAAAAGAAAGTCCTTTTTTAATTCATAGACACAAAGGCCATGTGGGTCGATATGTTTACGAAAAAATATTCGAATTCTTTCACGTCGTTTTCCTCAACGAATAATAATAATTGAGGTATCGAAATATGTCAGAACAATTTGGACAGCCAAATCAAAATAGACACAGGCCAAATGTTGCATATGATGTGGCGGATCTCGGGGATGAGTCTAAATTAGCAAAGGCCATAAAAATACATTTTTGTGGCTCCTGATGAAGAGTGCAATCGGTCTGTACAATTTTTGTTCTCTTCTCTTTCGTCATCTGTTATTTAGCGTCAGTGTCAGAACGACCTGGTTGCACGGTCCGTTTGCGTTTCCGGCCCGGATGTTTCCTAGGCCTCTCAGAAAAATGCGCATTATAAATATATACGATGAATTCAACCAATTTTTTTCTAATTGTATTTTCGTCGACTCCGATCGAGTACAAGTCGACGACTTTCTAACCGCGTTTTTTTATATTTATTTCGTTTTGTTTGAAATTTACATTTATGAGATTTACAACGATCAAATGGGGCTGGAAGTAATTAAAATGAAGTAATTAAAAGTGTTTGATCGAAGGGGACTCGAAAGCATGGATGCGCAAATATCTTCGGAGGGGATCACCCTTTCTCTCTCTCTCACGCTCCGTCTGTATCAGACACGCCGTAGGCGGTATTTTTAGCGTTGCTGATTGCGGGTGTTAAATCGATAGAAAAGCGAAATAAATGGTACCCCTTATTTACGAATACCTCGTTGCTTTTTTTTTTCTTTATTTTTCACGACGTATGGTTATTTATTTCGATCTGTAATTAAGGCATTCCTTTCGCGGAGGGTCGTATTTTGTGTGGGCACAAGGGCCCTTCTGAATCATTGGTTAAATTACAGTGGCACTTAATAAAAATTAGTAAATGGAGAGGTGACAAAATAAATCACAATAAATTATCATACCCAACGATAAACCGGAATAAAAAGTAATCTCCATAGAGATACTTATATAAATAGGATACTTATATAATAAGTCACAATCAGTTATCATACCGAACGATAATTTTATTAATATACTTAACAATATACTCAACTTATTAGGCATATAAGCAAGTGAGTAAGTAAGTATATATTTAACTTATGTATGTAAGTTAACTATATACTTAACTCGAGTATATACTTAATTTCACTTAACTTAACTCATAGTTAACTTATGAGGAATATAAGTTAGGTGAGAAAGTAAGTATATACTTAACTTTTATGCGTAACTTAACTACGTACTTAACTCAAGTATATACTTAACTTATCTTCGTAACTTAACTATATACTTACCCCAAGTATATACTTAATTTAACTAGACTTAACAAGCTAACTTAACTTGTTAAGTTAAGTTAACCTACTTACTTAACTTATTAGGCATATAAGTTAAGTAACTAGGTTAAGTATATACTTAACTTCTATGCGTAACTTAACTATATACTCGACTCAAGTTAACTTAACTTGACTCATACTTAACTTGTTAGACATAAAAGTTAAGTGAGTAAGTTAAGTATATACTTAACTTAACTCATACTTAACTTGTTGGGCATATACGTTAAGTGAGTAAGTTAAGTATATACACAACTTACATGCGTAACTTAACTACATACTTAACTCAAGTATATACTCAACTTATATACTTAACTTATTAGGCATATAAGTTGAGTAAGTAAGTTGAGTATATACTTAAGTTATTATACGTAACTTAACTACACACTTAACTCAAATATATGCTTGACTTATATACTTAACTTTTACTTGCCACTGTGGGGTTCGAGACAACCCCACCATATTTTTCTTATGCGGAATTGTATTGATAATGTGTATTCTACAAACGTGGGGCAAGTAATGGTTAACTTGAGTATATACTTAACTTATTAACCCAATATACTTAACTTACTTAATTATACTTATAAATATACTTAACAAAAAGCGCCGTGTAAATGAGACGATTTTGACAGTCGCAATTTTTTGTTAAGGGTTCGGTAACTTGGCATGAAATTTGGAATGTATTTTTATATTGGAATTTATTGTTACTTAATTATAGACGAAAATCAGGTAGTTGTTGAATATTCGGGTTCGTGAAATGAATACCTTGATGCTGCACGATCGCCCATTCTATAAGTTCTATACCGATCCAGTGCAATAATTTTCATCTTGACAAAAAGAGAGTACAATCACGTTCCGAAATTCTAAAACATTGAACCTTGAATATGGAAAAAAGACTTTGACGATACGGGCCGTAGGATTTGAATGATAAAGAAACAATCGGTTTAAAAAAAAACGTTATAATCTTCGAATTTTTCAAATCGTTTTATATACTTTTTCGAACAGCAAAACAAGAAAAATGTTAAGAGTGGCGAAAAGCTGTTACGAAAAATGCCAAATATGAAACGTTTATCGAAACATTAGAGAAAGAAGGGACTTAAAAAATATATATGTCTCCACGGTAAAGATATAAAAAAAATATGCGCCGGTAGATGCAACTTTACGGATTTACCGCCGCGTGACCACATGCCAAGTAAGGCGAGTGAGGCTATAATATTGATTGTTCATAGCAACACCTGCGAGCAGTTCAATCTACGTTTCATTTCTACGAGCTCTCACTTTGCTTTTGTTCTTCAATAACTCTGACACTCAAACATATTTTCAAAATCTTTCCAGAGTAGCAAACTTCATTTAACGACGACAATTCTCACCTCAAAAGTTTAATTATTCGTAGAGCTCATCCCGAACAATCAAATATCACATAATTCCGTTTCATTCGCACGACCGCTACGTTAAAAAACGTAAACAAAAACATCGAGAGCAAAATAATTTGTTTGGCCGGATGAAAGCAATGAGCTTTTTCGATGGGTTGTTTTAATTTGATTTTCGAGAACCGCGGGAACAAACTCACCGGCCCCAGGTGGAAGAGCTCCTTGTACGAGAGTAGCGGGTGACTGAACGAGTAGGTTGATTGTTATTATAGCGAGACAAACAGGCACCGCGATACGAGCAACACTGCAAAGCATCGCGTTACGCGCGCACTTGCCTACTGAAGGGCGACGCGAGCGCGTCGCGGGGAATCCCCCTCCACGATGCTCCCTCGCTACTACGAGATAAGCCGGTGATAAGGCGGTCGGAGGGGGAATAAAAGGTACGAGTTGATACGGTCGATGCACATGTCCGCGCTACAGCAGGTGAATGAATTATGCATACCCGTACTACATAAGGCTACGTATATTTAGAGCCATTCATGGACGAGTGGACGAATTATTTGGCCACACAGTTCGAAATATTTCTTCCGTTTCAACCGGATTTATTCGAGTAAAATCATGTTTTATTTGCCTCACGGCCTTCTTGATACGTATAAACGATATATGTGAACAAAAAATATCTTTATTTGCACGAAGGTGTCTGGAATTCTTTATTCGAGATTGCAAAATGTGAGATCTCGGGATCGAGTAAATGGACCGAAAATTAACGTAAACAAAATCGATAGGAAAACGTTACGTTGCTACGGTAAAGTGTCTTGAGATTTTTCATTTGTCGAAATTGGTACGTGTAGCAATTTAAAAAGCCCGCCGTTCAAGGCAGCACGGGCACCGTAGTTCCGATTTCGGCCGCGCGGTGTCGCCCGATGACGGCCTTGCCTTCTGTCACAATCACAGACGAACCCGTTAGGTTAACTTTTGCCACTCTTTGCTTGTCTCCAGACGAGAGAAATTCGACGAGTTTACAAACAAAGAATAATCGTTATGGCGTGAGTAATTATTTTATTTTTCGTAATTATTGCTTCTCTCGCTTCGGTATACTTCGGTTTTTCGTCACGTTGATCGTGAGAGCATCGCCTCGACACCTTCATCGTCAAACATATGTTGAAATTTCGTTAGCTTTACAGAAATATTGAAATTGTTATTCCTTAAATTCTCGTTTTAGATCGAAAGTAACCTTCAAGATCACGCTGACGTCCGATCCAAAGCTGCCGTTCAAAGTGTAAGTAAACGCACACTTCGTTCCCTTTCCGACACTCCGTCCTATAACGCGTAAGCGGGTACACTTTTTTTCAATTCAATGTCCATTCGTCTCTC
Organism: Ophion costatus; assembly: GCA_951751655.1. Taxonomy (NCBI): domain Eukaryota; kingdom Metazoa; phylum Arthropoda; class Insecta; order Hymenoptera; family Ichneumonidae; genus Ophion; species Ophion costatus. The sequence goes on along the minus strand of OX632359.1, from coordinate 42,849,916 downwards.
GCACGTGGCTCCTGAATCTTCTGGCTGGATGGCGAGAAGCACTTACTCTCAAAAATATTCGACACGTTAAAAATGAGAACTACATTGGTGAACTGCGAGTTCGCGATCGGCGGCTACTTTAGGGTTCGTTTACTTTTGACGCAGATGAATCGCCGCTAGCCAGAAGATGAGGGAGCGAGAAGAGAAGGCAGCCGCACGTTAAGAGTTACGCCGTCATGGGGGAACAAGATTTACAGAAGATTCTCGCCATATTTGACACGTATATAGCGAAACTCGAGAATCCGCACGTCATGGAAACAATTACGGAGGAGAACGCGAAAAAGTTGATGGACTTGTGTATGTTCGTGGAGGCGGCGGTTGCGAGGGTGTGCCTAGATGACAAGGCCGAATGGCTGGAGAGCCACCTGAGGGCTCGCTGGTCGCGGGAGCAAAACAGAACGTCCTTTTATACTATGTCGCAGTTGAAAAAAGCTTGCGACGGAATGCTCGAAGTTTGTCTGAAAGATGCGGAAGTGTCGAGCGGCGCGATGGACAAATTATTGCAACTTTATAGCAAGTATTGCGGCGCCGAGAGATTGAACGTTCTTCTCGCCAAACTGCTCGAGAATTCCATGTCGACGAATGTCATTGTAGAATCGTTGATAGATCTCGGTATCCCGGAAATCGATATCGAGGATGAAATTATCCTAGAGGCTTGGAAAAACGAGGCTGCGTGCGGCAAATTGGCACAAGTCTCTTTGTGCATAAGAAAGATGGTAGAAGATGGTGAAGTCGGGAAAATCATTGATTACGCCTTGTACGTGGAGGAGGATAGTGTCGTTAAAAAATTAATAATGGAACGTCTGACCGCAATCGCGTCCGATTACGAGCCAAATTTTTTCGCCTTTCTTGCGGACACGGAGACTAAAATATTGTGCCGTCTGTTGAGAAATAGTGACTTTCAAATATACTTCTTCGACGGCGTCTTTTATTTCGCTCGAAATATGACGTTGGACGATAATTCGTGGCGATGCGAGCATGCTTTTCATTACGAACGACTCGTTAGAACGTTGAGGAATGTCTCGAGAGCCTCCGACGAGTTGAAACAAGTTATCGCCGAACGTCTGGAACGCGCGAAAGCTAGTTCGGAAAGTTCCGTGTGGATTGACATAGAGAGAGACGCTATGAGTTAACGCACAAGGAACTTTCCAATCAATATTGATATATAGCACGGTAGACATTTATGGAGAATTCTTCGCTGTCGTGTTCCATGAGCTGTAACTATTTTTTTTATAGTCAATGTTGTATCGGAGCAGCAACAGCGATTATACAATTACAAGTCTGAGTTACACTTTCGCCGGTCTCGTTTCTGCCCACGTTTGTTTTACAACCTCCGTTAAGAAAAAGACCATGCGATAAAATTTGTCCGCAGGCTCAGCGTCCCGGAGAACACTCCGTTCACCGCTGTTCTCAAATTCGCCGCCGAAGAGTTCAGAGTCACGCCGGCGACATCCGCGATAATCACGGACGATGGTATTGGCATAAATCCTCAACAAACTGCAGGTACAATTTCAATGTTTTGAAAGGCCCTAACACTGATGGAATCATTTTTTAAATTAACAATTCGTGGATTATATCCTTCCTTGGAACGATGGGACGCTTCCTGAGGAAGAATCTTCGGTTGGACGTTTTTTTCTACAATACTGTACATTTCTGATTGTTATAGGCACCGTATTCCTCAAGCATGGCGCCGAACTCAGGCTCATACCTCGGGATCGCGTAGGCGACGCGAGTTGACTCGTCCACTGATATTTTCATTGCTTTTTACTGCTTGATCAAGATTAAATACGTATACATATATTTTGTTTGCAATCTTATAATGATGAGAGAGTTTACCGTTTATATGTAAAACTACTTATGGGTTAACGAAAAAACAAAAACATTCCGAAAAACCGAGTCGAGTATTCTCATTTGTTGTCAATAATTATACCATTCGATCATAAACATAATTTCAATTTCTACGGATATCCAAGGTTTCGAAGGTGATCTCCGGGGCAAGGATCTTCGAATAAATATTTTGTGCACAAATTGCACACGTATGATGTACGTAAATTGCATAGGTTTCAACGCGAGCAGAAGCAATGGAAAGATTCTCCGGGTTACACGCACACAAGGAAAATACACGAGACATCGTCTTACTTGGTAAAAACTTTTTTTTTTCGTAGATGAAATACATGTAAGATATAAAGTCGATACAAAGAGACGTCACTACACGACAAAACTACTTGGCGAAAAATCGTTCTTAACGCGAAACACTCGTGTCTATCGGGCTGATTGAAACAAAAAACGAGGAATATCTTTCCTGCGGATAAAGTGTAACAAAATGGGCGAGTTTCGCGTCAAAGAGAATGCTTTATCTACCACTGAGGGGCTGCTGATAAAAAAGGACAATGAACCGAGAAATCTGAAGTGTGATTGACGTTTGGCTGCTGGAAACAAAAAAGGCGAATCACATGAAAAATAATGCAAACACAGAGTACGCATCGTTCATAATATCTCGAGGATTTATAGTAGGAAAATATGGTAAAGAAATGTTACGAAATGCATCGCGATACGTTATTCGTACAGAGAGCGAAAAATCAAAGCCCGAGAAAGCTATCCCCGGGACGAGAAATTATCATTTCTATTCGAATGTAATTAGCGTCTTACACGATAATCGACAAATCATGAAATATAACGCTCGACTTATGATTGGTGCAATATCGGGAAATTTTCGTTTTGTTATTCAAAGTCGTTTTACGCAAATTGCATACGTATTTTGTTTAGCGTAATGGAATGCTTCGGAATTCGAGGAGTAAGCTACGAACTGCGTCCGCGACGGTTCGGAGGGGCCTTTTTTATTTTCTCTATTGCCAGTTGCAAAAGTTACGACACGAAGGTAATTTGGCACCTCGTTGGTCTTTCGTGGTCATTTTTTTTTTTTTTTTTAGGAAACGGCGTTTTCGCGTGCCCGCGACTGATCAAGGATCGACGAGATAAGAGCCACGGATAAAATATCCGAGATCTCTCGCCTCGTCGATTCCTCGGGCAAGGAGTTAGCACCATGGTACAAATTATATCATTAACCCTTACGTACATTTAGGTCACACTCAATTTCAAACATTTTCATTACTCTTTCGCTTCGTTTTTTCGTTCTTTTTTTTCGTCATCTATTCTCATCGATTCGTAACCACGGAATAATGTTTCGAGTACGAATAAATGTAGTGTAGCAAAAATTCTTGACTCTTCGCTAAACGCGACTGCAGGTAAAATACTTTGAAAAAAATAGTCTCGAATTTGTAATGTAAAAAAGTGTGTAAAATTGGAATCGTCCGGTTATTCACGATCGTTTTTCGTTTTTTTTTTCCGTTTGAGCGAAACGCGATTTTTTCATCCGTGATAACCGAGACCTTTGAACATACTGTTTCTCAATTAAGGGGGGAGATCTACTTTTAGGCGAGGGAAAAATTTGCCGATTTTCATGATTCTTTTTGTTAGAAAAATTTCTTCATCATTTTTTAGACTTGGGTTATGTTTTATTGCTATTTTTGGCTGTTACATGGTATCTTCAAAAATGGCACGTTTTTTGAACTGCATTTTCAAAACTGTCGTGACGTTTTGAACCGAAAATAGGTAAAAACCTAATCGACCGATTCTGATGGAATTTGGTATAAATCTTTCCAACTTTATCGTCTCAAACGTGACCCTAAATGTTTTAGAAAGTCTTTTTTTTCATTGTAAAATGTAGCCATTTTTTTTCGAAAAATTCAATCTTTTTTCTTTCAACGGGTATTATTTCGTCAATTTTTCAACATTTCGCACTATTTCCTGGTTCATATTCTGCGTACGAGTATTAACTCTCCGCCTTGACCGGGGGTCAAGGTGACCCCAAGCGCAAGTTGAAGCCAAAACTACTATAAGTTGTTGCCGACCAAGGCGATTGGCCCGCCTTCTAACGGTGCTTTGTAAATACAGGCTAGGGTCGGACGTGGAGCTATTTTGACCCCTTAATCTATTCCCCACTATGGAGCTATTTTTTACCTCAAACTATCATATCTCGAGAGTATTACCCTAAAATTTGACGAAATAATATTGAAAATGGCAAGACTTATGATTTTTTCAGTAAAAAGGAGCTTTTTCACGCATTGACGCCTTGCTGATTTTTTTCCGCCATTTTGAAATTCGGTAAAAACGTAATACCGAGAATGTCACATTCTAGAATGTTCAAACTAATATCGAGATTGTTTTCAAGTCATTCGGAACGGTACGGTCAACGTGGCAATGGTATGAAACATGGCTGGGGTCGTTGCGACCCCCTGTTACCATCGTGCGACCGCGAAGGGTTCGTAAAACAAAAGCCTTCGTTGGTCTTTCAGATTAATACCGTCGACGTTACGTGTCACGCCCCCTGGCGGCAACCGCCGCAACCCGTCTAGAAAGCTGTGCCACACGGCCGCCATTTTTAAAGATCGATAAATTTTAAAAACCATGTAACAGCCAATAGTAGCGATAAAACATACCCCAAGTCTGAAAAACCGTAGAGAAATCTTCCCTATGAAAAAAAAGTCATGAAAATCAGCAATTTTTTCCTCGCTTAGAGGTATCTCGCCCCTTAAGACGATTTTCTTAGGCTCTCGATATGATTCTTCGTTCCGAGGTTTCGGGGGCAAAGACGTGCAGGGGGCTTTTTTCCCGACGGGAATTAGGGAGTGAGAAGGGCACGTTACTTACATTAGTGCATAATCTATAATCGCTACTTAATCGTATTTCCCGGATAGATTAAATCTCAGTGAGCGTGTGCGTGTGGGCGGGACGAGGGCGGGGGGGGGAGGGCGCGTTGAGAAGAAATCCAATTCTTCTCAGCGCTGTCAAAAGTATCACTCACTAATATCACACGCGCAATCTCAATATCCTGACAAATATCAAATTTTCCACTCTTCATTCTTCCCTCACGATATTTCGCCTCGTCGCTTGCCTCGTCGACGGAAGAACAAATAACGTCTCCACCCTTGGAACGTTTTCTTCGTTCTTTTTTTTAAAGACATTTTGGAATCTCAGAATGGCACGATCTTACAAGCGATATTCTTTTGCGATTAAAAGTCGTTAAACCTCGTCGTTTTTCAATTCGTCCTTAAATGTCGACCAACAAGACTCCTCTGTACACCGTTTTTCGCGTACTCAAACTTAACTTTTCATTCTGTTTTTCTTTTGTTGTTCGGCTCAGAAGAGCTCATTCGCCTAACGGTAATCAAAGGTTCAGTCGAAAGTGAATAATCCCACGATACGAAAAAGAAAAATCTTTTCTCATCGACGACGAAGCCTCCGACCGAATTAATCCCTAGTGTAGCCCATAGTTGTATAATTTTAATAATACTAAGCCGTTAGCATCAGGATTACGTACGCTAAAAATTAAATAGAAAAAAAAACGCATATAAATTTGTGGGAAAGAGAAACGAAGAGTATCATTTCAGACTAGAGCTATGATAACGCGTCGATTCTTCAGAAGCACAGGCGCTATCGTGAGAATTCTCGTTTAGGTACGTTATACCGATCGCGGTCTGGATCGGTCCGAAAGAATCTCCAAATACGTCCTAAGATTGCGTGTAATATACAAATAAATTAAATCCGTGCGCTCGGGAAAACTATGCTCGAATATCTGCGGGTTCGATGAAGTGTCTTTGAGAAAGAAATGTAGAAAATAAATTAATTGAGAAAAAAATTGGAAAATCAATTTTCTTCTCTTGCGTTTTTATCGATGGCTTGGACCGTTTCGAGTGGGGAGCACATCCGCGTTGCTCGAATTTTGCGCATTCTCGTACATCAAGGATTCTAGCACGATCCAAACACGTTGAGGATTCTTCTCTCGTGCTTGTTTTTCTTTCGATTTTTCGCAGCCACATTTATTCGTCCTGAAACAAGGAAACAGCATTGAAGTATTTTTTTGATGAATTAAATTTAAAGAACGAAAAAATCTACTCGTACAACTTGGGTGAAAAAAAATGACTTTTTACGGTTGGCAAAAACCTACCCATTCGTGCTCCTCGACCCCTTCCATCCGGTCCTGTTCCAGCGAACAGTCTATCACGTCTCCGATACAACTGCTCATGTATTTTTGGATCTACCGCATACGTCACACCACAATTCACTCGCATAACATTCATAAGCGATACATTTTTTTTTTCAACGATCTTCCACAGAATTCGATACGAAGTTTTTCCAGATAACTCGGACATAAAAATGTTCAAATTTGTCGTTCGTGTTTGCGAAGTGTTCGAAATATACAATTTTATTTCACCTCTCGGAATCTTTCCAGGGTTGTTACGCTTTAGGGCCTCAGAAGTTCCCCGACTTTTACAGATTTTGTCATACAACTTTTGCGAAAATTCCAGGTTGTGCAAACGACCGAGATTATGGCCGAATGAAGAACACTTGGTTTTCATTAAATATATTTATATTTTTTTTGAGTTGAGGGCTTACTACACCTGGGTAGGTCAAAAGGATCGATCTTTAAAAAAGGTGCCCATTTGGAAGTACCATTCTTTGAGTGTCTACCCTGAAAATGTCATAAGGAAATTCGCAGTAATGACGAAGTTATAGCGTTTTGTAACTGACCGGGTGAGCAACGACTAACGTTTGGGGCGCGGGTGTAAAGTGTACTCAAAACTTTAAACGCGTTTTACTCGAAAAAGTGTTTTCAAAATCGGCAGAAATATTTATTTTTATACTGTTCAGTTTTTTTGTCAAGTTGGTTTCATTTTTCGTAGTTCTTGCAAAAAGTAAATACTGAGAAGATTCCAGAGAATTTCCAAAAATCCCTCACTTTTCCCCGATTATTCCAGGAGGGAAAAAAAATTCCACGATTTCCGGTGACCCCTGCTTTCCATATGCGTAACAACCCTGCACCCCAAAAAACGTAATATTTTCGTCAATACCCTTCCCGACGACGTGCGAAAAGACTTCGACACTTTGGTAAACTCCAGAACGAAATTTGACGAATTTTTCCATAGCCAAGCTCCGTTCGAACGTTCGATTTGTGTGCAATCGTGTCAAACGCCTCGATACTGTGTACAATCATGCGAAGAGAATTTAAAAAAAACAATAAACTCATCCTCACCTCCTCCTGCTTCGCTTTTAGCAAGGTAGCGACTTCCGGATTCCAAGCTGTCCTACCAAACGACTGTGACGACACGTTGAAGTGTCCGCCCGATTGTTTCGCCGCGATTGGTGCAGTCACTACGCCCTGGCCTTGATTCTCGGTCACTACAATAAATAACGATTTATTAATGACTTCCCTTGCTTCTATCGTCCTTTGTTCAATCTTCTTTGCATTAAACTCACGCGAGTCCATTCCCGGTGGTTTTAGGCTCGTCCTTGGGGCCTGTTTCTTAACGCCGTTGAACCATTCCGTGGACGATACGGTTGGCTTCCACGTAACTTTCGTCGGTGGAAAGAGATCGTCTTGAAACAACTCGCTCTGTACACACGACGGGCCGATTTCAATTGATCATACTTGACAATGCCAGTGAGGTCGCAATTTAACGAGCGAAAAATAATCGTCACGTGGACGATCCAATTGACGAATAATAGACGGAAAAGTACCTTGATTCGTGGCACTGTGAAGCTCAGTGGCTCTATCGTGTTATTCGTGAGTCTGAGCGCCGATGCGAATTCCACGCTCGCAACGTCGCATTTGTTCTTCGGTAGAAACGCGAGACCTTGATGTAGACTGGCGCAACGATGATGACTCAGTGGACAACAGTAGGGAGGTTCTTCCGTCACTTCGAACGCATAGATCGTCGAATCACCCTGTCAATTGCAAACTCAGAATTGAAAAGAATTAACGGGCTACCTGGGCGGGTCAAAGAGTTGCATTTTCCGAAAATATTTTTATTCGATGGGACCACTTAACTATATTCCCTGAAAGTTTCAATGAAATATGAAAGCGAGCACTAGCAACGCCGTAATTCGAAGTATAAGGCGGGAAACTATAATAGTTTAGCAGTACGTTTTCTTTTTAGTGATTCTCATGACTTTTTTTTTACAAGGAATGAATGAATCGAATTTATTCGAACTTTGGGAATACTTTATGCATATTTTCAAACAAACATTTTAATTTTTCTTCGAGGCGTTTCGTCTGAAAATATGAAATATGTAGCCTATCGCCCATCTAAGGTTGTCATCAGACTTTGCTGTTTGCGTACACTTTGGAGGCCACAGTTTTAATCGGAAATTAATACGGTTTGAACGTCACTTTGAGAACATGTTTTTCTTCTATACGAACTTAACTATGACCAAAAAAATTGAAAATTGCACTTTTAGAGGTGTATAACCAAAAGGGTATAATTTTTGCCACAATTTTATAACCTTTTTTGCCATAAAAATATACTTTAAACAATATTACCCCAAATGTAGGTTTGTACAGAGCGTAATTATACAAAGAAACTAACCGTCACTTTATAAAATGATATTGGGAGTACAAATAAGTCTCCGCCGTTTGACAAAAGATGGCCCTACCAGGAGGTTATGGTTGAAATTGTCAGATGTGAAACGTCATATCGTAAGGTTGGACACCCAGCAAGACCATAACCTTGAAATATTAGCGATTTTGGTTTTTATATTTCGGATGGACCGTTCAAGCTGGAGAGTGTCCACCGACGAACGTCGCAAATATTGTTTTTTTGTTTTTGTTCATGTTTTTGTTTTTCCATATTTTTTGATGATTTTTTCGAGGCTATCGATATATGTACCTTTGTATTTAAAAAAATGCGTTTCGTTTTCACCATTTCCAAAAAAAACATCCGGAATCGGGCCATTTTTTCGGGCCTCTAGATAGATGCAGCCTTAAAAGCAAAATACGAAGAAAGGAAAAAGACTCACGCGTCCAGTGAGGAAAAGTGTGGAACTATCCTCGTCGTAGTATGGCATTAAAATGGCGGGAGATACGTCGAGACCTACGCAAGTCAGCGGTGAATTGAGTTTGTCGGCTTTGTAAATCAATATCTGTCTTTCCGATACTCTGAAGTCGTAAAACGGAAAAAATCATTAAACACGTTTCTGATTGCGAGAAGTACGAGCGCGGCGAATTGCTCGGGTTGAGTGGGAAAACGTACTTGTCGAATCCCATTACAACGAGATATCGTCCATCGAGTGCCCAAACGACACGAGCGCCTCGCGTACCAACGGGCCCTTTGCCCTCGTTAATCGGAGTCTCGCCGTTTCGCGGCTTGTAAACTCTGAGCTTGCCGTCTTTGCAGGCGGTTGCCAAGTACTGTCCGCACGGTGCCCACGCCAGACTGAATATCTGATCGGTATGGCCGGTCAGCGTGATTCTCGCTACCGCCGATTCACCCGTCCCGAGCGGAGACAAGTCCCAAATTTTCACCGTCATGTCGTACGACGCCGAGGCGAGAACGTCCAATGCGAGCGGATGAAATTTAATGAGATATATCTTGTCGGTGTGGGCTTCGATCGTAAACTTTGGCTCGTTCGTTGGCTCGAGCAGGCCGCATTCGGGAATTTCCCAAAGTCTTATAATGCCATCGTCGCAAGCTGAAAAATACATTTTCACGTATCACTTTTTCAAGTATGAGTTGAAATTTTTTCATTTTCAAGTATGAGTTGAAATTTGTTCATTTTCAAGTATGCGTTGAAATTTTTTAATTTTCAATTATGAGTTGAATTTTTTCAATTTTCAAGTATGAGTTGAAATTTTTTAATTTTCAAGTATGAGTTGAATGTTTTCAATTTCCAAGTATGAGTTGAGATTTTTTCATTTTTAAGGACGAGTTGAAATTTGTTCATTTTCAAGTATGCGTTGAAATTGTTTAATTTTCAAGTATGAGTTGAATGTTTTCAATTTTCAAGTATGAGTTGAAATTTTTTAATTTTCAAGTATGAGTTGAATATTTTCAATTTTCAAGTATGAGTTGGTTTTTTTCAATTTTTAAGTGTTGAAATTTTTCAATTTTCAAGTACGAGTTGAAATTTGTTCATTTTCAAGTATGCGTTGAATTTTTTCAATTTTCAAGTGGGTTGAAATTTGTTCATTTTCAAGTATGCATTGAATTTTTTCAATTTTCGAGTGGGTTGAAACTTTTCAATTTTCAAGTATGGGTTGAAATTTTTTCATTTTCAAGTATGAGTTGAAATTTGTTCAGTTTCAAGTATGCGTTGAAATTTTTTAATTTTCAGGTATGAGTTGAATGTTTTCAATTTTCAAGTATGAGTTGAAAGTTTTAATTTTCAAGTATGAGTTGAAATTTTTTAATTTTCAAGTATGAGTTGAATTTTTTCAATTTTCAAGTATGAGTTGAATTTTTTCAATTTTCAAGTATGAGTTGAATTTTTTCAGTTTTAAGATTCAAGTGTGAGTTGACATTTTTTAATTTTCAAGTATGAGTTGAAATTTTTCAATTTTCAAGTATGAGTTGATTTTTTTCAATTTTAAAGTTCAAGTATGAGTTGCAATTTTTCAATTTTTTACTTGTTTAACGTTCATGGGCGGGGAAAAACTCACCAACTGCCAGCCTTTGATTGTTGAAAGGATCCCACTGAAAGTCCATTATACTGGCACCGTGCACCAGAGCCGGCATCACACCATCCGGCAATCTCCCGGTCTTTTTCAACTCGAGGACCGCAATCTTGCCGCCTGGTCCGCTGAGAGGTACCGCGACGCGGTCGGAGTTTGCTGCCGAAGAAAAACCAATAGGTCACTGCTAGATCGTTACACATATACGACTGATTTTTAGCCCCGACGTAACGAATGCTCGATACTTTTCAATTATCTTCGCGCCTACCGTGAAAACCGTCGCACTCGCCGGATATCTGTCGGCTTATGTTTCTGATGTTCTCGATGTGCGTAGATTTGTGACCTGGTGTTCCCTTCAGATGTCTGAATTTTGACACTCGACCTGTGAATGAGGATTTATTGGTAACCACTTTTTCTTTTGAGCGGGGAGGTACATTTAGGCCAGGAAAAAATTAACTCATTTTCACGATTTTTTTGAGGAAAGATTTCTGGTTACTTTTTTAGTAGGTTTTCTGTTTTTAGGTAGAAATTTCGGTTTTTAGTAGTATTATTGTTTTTAGGTAGGAAAAAATTAGCTCATTTTCACGGTTTTTTTGAGGAAAAGCTTTCTGGTAACTTTTTTTATAGGTTTTCTTTTTTGAGATGCAAATTTCTGTTTTTAGTAGTATTTCTATTTTTAGGTAGGAAAAAGTTTGCTCATTTTCAAGATTTTTGTTAAGGAACGATTTCTGGTGACTTTTTCTTAGGCGGTTTTCTGTTTTTAGGTAGAAATTTGTGTTTTTAGTAGTATTTTTGTTTTTAGGTAGGAAAAAATTAGCTCATTCTCACGATTTTTTTAAGGAAAGCTTTCTGGTAACTATTTTAAAATAGGTTTCCTCTTTTTAGATGTAAATTTCTGTTTTTGGTAGTATTTCTGTTTTTAGGTAGGAAAAGATTTGCTCATTTTCTCGATTAAAAAAAAAAGATTTACTGGTACCTTCTAATGAAGTTTTGTATAAATCTTTCTAACCTTACTGTCTACAACATGACCCTGAATGTTTTAGAAAATACATTTTTTGATTGCAAAATGTAGCGAATTTGTTTCAGAGTTTACCATTTCATCGATTTACATTTTTCAGTTTTTCTTGGTCCATCCTCTACGTATAAGTGCTGATGAAAGAAAAATTTTGTTTTTTTTTCAGATTAAGCGATAACACCACTCTAGGATTTTGTGGAAATCGTTTCATTTTGCTTGAAAAATACTTTGGGGTGATAAAAACAATATGCAATTGGTCCGACAGCGAAAAAAATTCGTTTAAACGCTTCAATTACCAATTTTCTTCAAATATTTTCAACTTCAATTTCAATTCGACTTTTTCAAACTGGGAGGATTAATCGACGATTCACCTTACTATTCAACTTCAATTTTCTTCGATTTTTTTCAAACTGGGAGGACTACTCGACACCTTTGCATGGATCGATTTAAAATTTTGATAGTAGCTTCACAATTACATTCTCTACGGGAATACGTAGCCGTTTTTTCAAAATTAAATGTAAAATTTTTTTATAAACAATTTACTGCTTATTTTTTGGGCAAACAAATCAATTTATTTCTTTCAGTGCCATTTTTCAAAATTTGATTTAAAAAAAATCCCTACGTAGTCATTTTTCCTACGTAGCCATTTTTGAAGATAAAAAATACCACGTAACAACCAAAAGTAGTACAAAAATATGGCCTAAGTCTCACAATGGTGCAGAAATCTTTCCATTAATAAAAAAACAGCTATCTTTTCCTCGCCCAAATATATCTCCGCCTTGAATTCCTCGATATTTCCCGATCCGTGATATAATAATCACCGAAAACAGTGGAAGTTCTCTTTGGCGTCGGGGTGGTAATGGGCTCGGGTTTTTCCAATCGCGGATCCATGCTCTGTTGACGCAGCATCGGGACGATTTTCTTCACCTCGTCCTCCTTGATGATTTCGCTCTTCGCTTTGAACGAATCTCTTCGTCTCAAAGCGGTCGGTGAGCCCATAGCTTTTTCCGCCAAATTCCCGTCGGTCACCGACACCGAACGACTCTCGTAAAGCCTTCTTCTCTCGGCAATAGAGTTTCTGTTCAAATTGCCACGCTCGAAATTTCCGGACTCCTCGTTCTCCGGCGACTCGTCCTTCACTTTGGTCTCGAACACTTTTCGTCTCTCGGCCGTGCTCGGCGTTTTTGGCTTGTAACCCGAGTCACTGGAATTGGCGTCTTCCTCCATCGAGCTGGAGTCGCTCTTGCCGTTGTCCGTTTCTTTGATTCTCTCGTTTTCGTAGGTCGGCGATTTGTCCGCCTCGCCGTTAGTCTCGGCCCCCGGAGCCGGGCTCTCGTTCGGAAAACCGTTGTTCTCGTTGTTCGGAGCTTGAGGAACTGAGAATACCTTGTCGAAGGAGAATTCTTGACTGCCCGATTTAGCCTGGAAGGGTTTTGGTCCGAGACGAGGCTGTTGAAGAAAAAATCCATAACACGAATTAATCTTCCACCCTTTTCGAAATCTCTCAAGGGAGCAGATACCTTTAGGAAAAACTTTGCTAATTTTCATGATTTTCTTTTCACGGAAAGATTTCTTCACCATTTTTGAGACTCGGTGTGTGTTTTCGTGCTACTTTTGGCTGTAACATGGTATTCTTTTTTGTTAATCTTTAAAAATAGGAGAGCTAAAAAACTAATCGACCGGTTCTGATGAAACTTGGTATAAATCTTTTGAAGCTTATTGCCCACAACATGACTAAATGTTTTTGAAAATGAAAAAAATCGCCACGCAAATTATTTTTCATTTAACATTATTATTAATTATTAAATTTAATTATTCAAAATTATTGCATAAATTATTCAATTTTAAATTGAAATTAAATAATTTATTCCAAAGTATTCAATCTCAAATTAAAATTGAATAATTTATTCAAAATTATTCAAATTTATTGAATTTAGCTTTTATGCAAAATTATTGCAAAATTTAGCCATTTTTTGGAAAATTGAAGAAAAAAGACTTTTTTATTGAAAAATTTAGACATTTTTGGAAGATTGAAAAATAAAGTACTTTTTTATTGCAAAATTTAGCCACTCTTTGGGAAAATTTAAAAAAAAATACTTTTTTTTAACTGCGAAATGTAGCCATTATTCAGAAAATTCATTTTTTTTTGTTTCAAAGCGTACCATATCATCGATTTTCAAAATTTCTCACTTTTTTGGTTCATATTCTGCGTAGACTGTTGAAAGAAAAATTCTGGTTGGTGTTTTTTTTACAAAATAATTTCGCCGACGTTCCGCGCCGTCCGGAATCCGCTGCAAGCCGTTTAGAAGACCGTGCCACACCTCCGCCATTTTCAAAGATTAATAAATAAATGAAAAATACCGTGTAACAGCCAAAAGTAGCAACGAACTCTAAATCCCAAAAATGGTGAAATCTTTTTAAAAAAAAATGAAAAGCAGCAATTTTTTCCCCGCTTAAAGGTATCTCGCCCTTTGAATACGAACATCACTATCTCTCCGTTTGCCGGAAGTGTAATCCGCCGGGAGGAAAACTTCGTCGCAGGCTTCCTACCGCCCGAACGTACCCCGCATCGTCTCGAGCGGGCTTACTTTTGTCGTAGCTCGTTAAATTAATCCACAATTTTCAACAATGTTCGGATCAATATCGCGAAGGCCCTCACGCGAGGGTGTAACAATTACGGTTTCTTACTCTCATTCTTATCGCTTCGTACCCGAGCTTATCGTTTATGCACGCAGCCACACATACTTGAACAGCACCGTACACTTAAAAAAAAAAGCTGTACGCCGACCGATTTTCTCGAAACATCTGACGTCCCTTGATCAATGACGTTGAACTTTGCAACATTGGAACGCAACGAAATCGATTCTTTTTCTCACCTTTCCGAATTTCCAAATAAAATTCTGGCGGTTTTAAGTTACGAAATTCGCGTAAACATTTTTTCGGATTGTCGTTCAGCGATCTACCACGAATTCGCATAATATGATTTTGGATATTGATGAAAAAAAAAAGAAACCGAAAAGAATTTTTGTTGCATTCCAACGATGCGAACTTCAAGCCCATCTGAATCGATTCTAATCCATATCGCGCACAAGCGATCGTCTCGGCGCTTCTTTGCTATCATAGATTCCTCATTCGAACCTTGTAGCCGCCAACGATATTAGGGTTGACAGACGTGACGACTGATCCAGGACCCGGGGACGTTCGTGGTCTCGCAACGGGTTTTGGCTCGTCCTCGGAGATGCTATTCGCCCGTGACGATCTCGGCAATGGTTTAGGCGGTATCGTTTGTCCTCCATTTTGCATCTTCACTTTGTCATCGTCGATCTCCGGCGCACGGGGTGACTCTTCCGGCAATTTTTCCGGTTCGACATCCAGCTTCCTCTCTTTCTCTTGAATCGAGGGTTGAAGCGGCTTGGCGGGCTGGGCGAATCCTTTCGGTGTGGCGTGCAACGATTTTGCCGCCTTAGACTGCTCCACCTTGATTTCCTGCTGTGTCTCTTTGAGGGTTGCTAAATTTCCTTTGTGTATCTGGAGATTACGTTCAAGCTATCTTCATTACAACCTCACACCGAGGACACCCAAATTCTACTTTTCTCCCGATCGAAAATCGGATCACGGATACGCGGAGAATTTTTAAGTATTTTTTACGGTGAAATCTCCGTAAAAATTACATTAAAAATTTGAAACCGGTGACAAATGTGCACATAGTCAAAAATTGACACTAGCTTTTAATATTTTGCTTTCATTCGTGTAAAAATGTAAGCAAGTAGCATAATTTTTTACATTTCTTTCAGTAAAAATTCTGACACATTCTCATGTAGAATTTTAACAATAGGCTGCCTCAAAAATTCCAAGTTTCTACAGTAAAAATAACCTGGACAAACTTGAAATTTCTAAAATCCCTAGCGAAAAATTAATTCCCTATGATTAAATAAATACTTTTTTCATCGGCGTTTCTGAACATTTGTGTTCTTGATTGCTACTTATTTTAGCATATCATCTTTCCGTACCATTGTAGACGTCCTTTATCGAAGTTTCTTTTCACGTTTCTTTGTTTTCTTGCGTAGAACTGCGTAGAACACGTTAGACTGCACGAGACCACGAGGCTTTCTTGGCCCATGCTTCGTACTATAATGCGCATGCGCGGTACCGCTGTTGCTAAGCAACGCGGGTCGGCAACGTTCGTGCTCGTCATACTGCGTCATACACAAGCCCACCCTCACAGCTTGCGTTCACGTATACGCACGCTCCCACACAGAGCTCACGCGTACGGTCAGGCGACCTAGCCCTAACTGATTTTACTGTAAAGAACGTAAAATTCCGGTGGACGCACGGAAAATTTCGGCTTCCTTTTTTAAATTTTTATGGAAAACACGCAAATTTCTCAATGTTCCACTGAAAAATTTCATTTATATTAGCACTTTTTTAACTTATTGTCGTAATCTTTACGTTTCATGAAATTTTACTATTAATTTCAGTAAAAATTCTGGAAAATATTTTAAATTTCTGTTACGCAAAAGTAAATTTTGATTCATTTCCATGAAAATTTATAATTTATTTCCTAAAAACCTGAAGAATTGCACATTTGTCACCGAGTTACTGTGATTTCACAGAAAAAGTTACTTAAAAATTCTCTCCGTGTAGTGAAACGAAGCAAACAAAAAAATACACGTCCTATCAAGCCAAGATTTTGCAAACGCTCGACACAGCTTCGCGCAATCATCCAGCGCGAAGCGACGCGACACTACCTTACAACTCACGTGTACAAACGAACGCATTGATATTCATTTAAAACAAAAAGCATACGGTCCGGCTTTCGAAACACGTAAAAAAGAAAAAAAACGTACAGGCTCTCGACAACAATGACATTCGCAAACGAATAACCCGGAGACGCAAAATTAATACAACGACGAAAACGAACACACGAATAAATGATAAATATTTTGAATAACTTATCGACTAAGACTCGCAGGGTGACAAGATCATAGAGGATGCTCATTAGCCTATGCAGTGTCGTACGGACGTCAGGTTGATTTTCAATATATACGAAATGACACTGTTCGCCTACAGGCGATTAAGGGGGGGGGGATGCCTTTAACCGAGGAAAAAGTTGAACGAAAGAAAAACAGGAACGATTTCGTCACCAGTTTTGACACTCAGGATATGTTTTATTACTACTTTTGCCTGTTACATGGTATTTTTTTTTTCGTAATTATGCAGTTCGAGGACTTTTCCGAAAAACGATGGAATTTTTCTTGCCATGAACTGCTTTAATTGGCCACCACTATTGATATTCCGTCGGGGGAGGCTGACATTTTCTATTAAGGGGTCTTCTCACTTTAGATGCTAAAAAAGGCTATTTTTATGTAATTTTTAATATATTTATATTGTAGGTATTGATACAAAAGTTGTTACACTTAATAAATACGCTATCAAAATACATAAATTTTTAATTTTTATTTATGTAACCCAAACGAACTTCAAACTTGTTGATAATATCTTCGAAACTACTGAACCGATCATTACGAAATTTTAACCGCATGTTCTTTACAACTATAGCTATAGCGCATATCAACGATTTTAAAATTTTGATATTTGCTTTTGTTTGTTGCCAAAAACGGTGAAAAAACACGTTTTTTGTGGTTTTTTCGAAAAATGTCCGCCATTTTGTTACTTTTGTTATTTTTCGTATGTGCGCTATAGCCGTTAACATACTGAATCTAAAACTGTTTTATTTTTCCGTTTCGGATGATCCATCTCCGAGATTTCATCAACAGCGCAGACCTACAACTTTTTTAGGGCGTTTTCCTAACTACCATTTTTTAACTACCATAGTGACTTGAATAAATAAATACATTTTTTTAACTGTATTTCGCAAGTGTTTTTATTAGGTGTATTGAGTATAAACATTGAGATTATGTGTAGCAACTTTTATATCAATATCTATAATATAAGCCTATCAAAAAAATTCATAAAAATAGCCTTTTTAGCGTCTAAAGTGAGAAGACCCCTTAATTCAATAAGTTATGGGGTTTTGAAGTTCCCGGAAATACTTAATAAAATAGGGAATTTTAAAATACTTCGGCGCCTAAATTGGCGGGTGGGTTGGTGGGGGGGGGGGGGGTCTATAAAAGAAGCCTTACCGAATACAATGCCGAAGCGAAATCACGGCGGTCACTTCCCCCTTTCCCCCTGCAGCCGTTGGTACAATTGTAGTTCATTTAAATATATTTAAAAAACTACGTTTAGTGTCTTTGGGGGTCGCCGTCCCCTCCACCCCCCTTTCCCCGCAAGGGGCTCTGCCCCCTCGCCCCGCCGGGGGTTGCACCCACCGGACCCTCTGCATAGCCGCATCGGACACCTTTCCCATACGACACACAAACACAGAGGGCGGGGGGCAGGGGGTATTTGGAAGGTTTCTTTTATAAATCTCCCTACTCCCCATATCCAATATCGGTGTTACGAAAATGTTCGAAAATACGCTACTTTATAACGTGTTATCGTGAACTACAAAACTCGAAACCTTCTTATGAGAGGGTGACCGCCGTGATTTATTTTCGGCATTCCATTTAGAAAGGATTTCTTTATGCCCCCATCCCCAATATAGGCGTCGAAATATTTTTAAATGCCTCATTTTATCACGTGTTTCCGTCAACTTCAAAACCCCATAACTTATGGAATTAATGGAACGTGTCAGCCTCCGTCGGAGGGATATCACTCAATATAATGGAACACACAAGATCACGGTGAAAAAACTTTTTTCCGTCGTTTTTCGGAAAAGTTCTCAAACTCCATAATTACCGTTTTTGTTTAAATTCGATTAATCTTTAAAAATTGCGGAGGTATGACATGGTCTTCTAAACTGCATTTCCAAAACTGGCGTGACGTATTTCGAAGAAACCAATCGACCGATTCTGATGAAATTAGGTATAAATCTTTCTAACCTCATTGGCTGAAACATGACCATAAATGTTTCAGAAATTTTGGGAAAACGTATGTTTTTTAATTGGAAAATAACAGTTATTTTTTTTCGGAAAAATCGATATTTTCGTTTCAAAGTTTTGTTTGGAAATTTTTGGAAGACGTATTTTTTGTATTGCAAAAATTAGTTATTTTTTTCGGTAAATTCGTACTTTTCGTTTTAATCGAATTCAGTCGAATTTCAACATTTGTCACTTTTTCTAGGTTCGTATTCTACCTATGAGTGACGATGGAAGAAAAATCTTCGTTTTTTTTTGTCAGACTCACCCCGCGAGCCGTTTAGAAGACCACCCCATACGTCCGCCATTTTTGACGATAAAAAAAACCATGTGGCAGGAAAAAGCAGTAATAAAACATACCCCAAATCTCGAAAATGACGAAGAAATCTCTCCTTTTAAAGAAAAATCATGAAAATCAGCTATTTTTTCCTCGCCCAATGGCACGTCTCCCCTCGCCATGCTTTGTTCGAATTTATCGCAATTATTGTCAGCCGTCATCGAGTCTAACCGTCCGTTGTGACACTGTAGTGTGGTTGAAGTGCTAAAGTAATCGGGACTACGCAGTCTCGGTGTATCCTTACGCTAGAAATAAAACTAAAACTCACGCAGATGCAACGCAAACGAGAAAAACGAAAAAATCGAACGAAAAATACCGCGATACAGTGCAATTTTTCTATCCGATGATCTTACAACACGAATGAGGCAGCAGTCAAATAATTGCAGTCTCCAATTATCGACGAGATAACGGATCACGCAAATGGAAAGAATATTTGAAGTTAAAAAACATCTAGGCAACGTGAAAGTACTTACGGTAATGGATTCTTCTCCCTTGGCTCGTTTGGCAGGATCGAGCGATATTTTTGGCACTGGAGCGTTGTGACCTTTCATCCAAGCCTCGGCCGTATTTTGCGCGACGCAACCGGCCGTCTCCGGATAAATGTCACTGTGAAAGTCTCTGTACGTCTATCGATTCGTTGAAGAGAAGTCGGTTAGAGTGCGAGTTCACGAGATAACCGGATGTTCATTTTTATCCTATCGATTGACAAATTATTCTGACCTTTCGTGGAACTTGATACATTATCGGAATAACCATATTCGACGTGAGCTGCAGCACTCTGTTGACTTCGGCTTGCATAACGTTGAGAGCACGTTTTGGCACGAGGCAAACGCCCTTCGTTTGCTCGCCGCTGTGTCGTATGCCCTCGACGAGATAGGGATCTTTGTCCGTTACTTCCATGTAGAAAATCGTCGTGTCTCCTTTGCCCGCGAGGAAGAGCATGTTCGTGTCGGGATCGAAGAGAGGCATCAAAATTCTGCGGAGTAGAGAAAGTCATAAGCGGCCTCCCACTCGTGGGGAGATTTCTTTTGTTTCGGGACCCTCTATCGTAATGACTAATCGATCATATTAAGGAGGTACGATCACTTCACTTCCACGTGGTCAAAAAAGGGTGTAAATTTATTTTACCCACAGCTGCTCCGATTGATGTTTACTTATGTTGATTATTCGTATTATCGATTATAGTGTGCCAAATGTTGTGGTAAATGACGAATTTATTGCACGTGTGCAAATAAAAACTGTAAATTAGATTGTCAACGACTCGGTAGTTATCTTCGTAATAACATTAACGTAATCAAATTCAAGCCTATTAAAATAGGCTTGAATTACCTCAGCGGAATTACCACGATAAAACTCCATAAATTGTTGTTTGCATATTTCGTGGCGGCTTCGATTCAAATTAATTTCAAAACAAAGCCGGGTTATGTTCGCCAAACGCATCAGCTGTCACTCGCGGCGTTGCTAAGTCTGTGGGTGCTATTTCGTCGTTCTGACCAGTTTCAACCGGAAATTGAAACTTCCTTGTAATGTAGTGCATTAACTACACGGTGAAGATTGATTTTCTTATTTTTTACAATATTTGCTGTATCTAATCTATCGAACTTCAGGTTTCGAACGGGTTTACGTTGGATACGTGAGCAGAAAAACCACGATCACCGCACTTCCGGTTCACCGTCTCCATAAGACGACGTGCTTCGGTAACTCAAAGTGTTCGACTTTGCAGTTATATTGCGAAAAAACTAAACGGTCAAAATAGCTCAAAATTTGGCAATAGACGTAAAACGATTCGTCAAAATCATATAAAAATTTCAGATCCGATAGTTGGATTCGTAGTAAAGATCGTACCTCCTTAAGGGGCTACATCTATCTAGGAGAGTCAAAAAATCGCTAGTAGCCATGTTTTTGTTGTTTTTCTGTATTTTTTTTGTGATTAAAAAAAAAAG
This sequence comes from Ophion costatus, assembly GCA_951751655.1. NCBI lineage: Eukaryota > Metazoa > Arthropoda > Insecta > Hymenoptera > Ichneumonidae > Ophion > Ophion costatus. The sequence continues at coordinate 42,829,095 of OX632359.1, read as the reverse complement.
TCTCAATTGTGCCTTCGTGTTAAAAAAATCCTTTTTTTTTTCCACAACCGTTTCGCGGACAAAAAATTCGGAATGAAGCGATTTTTCGTTCCTATAGGTAGATGTAGCCGGTTAAAATTGGGTATTGGATAAAATCTGTATATAACGCGAAAAGTAACGTGCCCAGTGCTGCAGTCAAGCTCGAGCGTCTTGACCGGTTCATTGAGATTTCTCAGATCTCTGATGAAAACTTGGCGGAGTCGTGCGGCGTCGAAGCCCGTTGTTAGGATTCTGTTGCTGCTCCCAAGCCAGACGATTCTCGAGTCCTTGATGGACTGATGACTGGGACAAGAGTTGACAATGCACTTTGGTCCCCGCGGATCGCACAGACGAACTTGCTTGTCCTTGCACGATGTCGCCAACAGCGTCCCGTCCGATTTCCAGCTCAGCGATTGTATCACGTCCGCGTGCTCGTTGTTCGCTTTACCGTGAATCACGAGAAGCTCATCATTGTTAACGTCGTTACGAACGGAATAGAACATTGAGTGCGATAGGCCGAAGGAACGAGAGCATTGAGATCTTACAGAAAAGTTCCTGCTGCGACGCGACATCCCAGAGCGACAAATTCGTGTACGACACCGTTGTCAACAGATGCTCGGCGGTTGGATGCCAGTGGACCACCTCGACGCGCCTCTGCCGGTGCGAAAAAGTGCACTCGGGATTGCACAGAGACTCTTCCAAGCCGGATTCCGGCACGTGCCACAGTTTTACCTTGAATTAAAAGAAAAAAAGACAAATTCGTCGCACACAGAGCGCTGGTCTTTTCTTTATATCCACATTGATGGAAAAACGTCCTACCAAACAATCTTGCGACCCAGTTGCTAGAAGACCATCGTGGAACGGTGAAAAATCCATGTCGGTCACTGTGTCCCCGTGAGCGTGGAGCAGCGGCATTGTTTTACTTTTTCTACCGCAATCTTCGAGTGATAAAACCGCTAAGCTCGATCCTGATTCGAGTGATAATTAATGAAGAAATTATGATAAATGCATTCTTAATGTGCTAGATCTACTTGGATGGGTCGACAAATTGCATTTTCCAAAAATATGTTTTATTCCATAGCGTCACCTTTTAGCTTCATTGCCTGTAAATTTCTTTAAAGTATTCCTAAAATTGAATTTCTCAGAACACTGTTTTCAAAGTTGGTGGACATTAGGTCTCGAGAACTACTTGATGGATTGTTTGCAAATCTATCGTCATTGACGATCTCACTTTCTTTAAATAGATGTTCATTTTTTAAAAGTTACTTAAAAATTACGCTATTTATCATGAATTTTGTCAGGCGGCCATGTTTTTGTTTTTTTTATTATTTTTTTAAGGCTTTCAATATATGTACTATTGTGTTAAAAAAAGCGTTTCTTTTCCACCAACCGTTTTGCAGAAAAATGAAATTTGTAAGATGGCCATTATTTTGCCGGGCCTTTAGGTAGATGTAGCCCCTTAATCGATATACGACCACAAAGTCAAGTAATTTTTCCAATGTTCAATCTTTTTGCACTCGTCTTACCGTTATGATCAACATTAAACGCCATGAAAGCAGCGGAGGCTGCGACGTTATTGCCGTAGGTTTGATACGAGCCCACCGATATGTCGCGTATGCAAGCTTCCGGCTTCGGTACGATCGGCGTGGCATTTTTGTACTTGGAAGCCTTGAAACGCCAAGCCATTTTGCCCCGAATTTAACTACTGCTCTCAGTTTACGTCCGCGCGTGTCTCTCTCTCCCTCGATGACACGCTCCTCTTTAACTCATGTAATCTGAGAAATGCAAATGAGGAACCTTACAAATCCAGCTGACAGTAATTCCGTATCGTTCGACTATAAATAATTCCTGTTACGCAAATTTTTTATATCATCAAACCCAAATAGTCGATACAGCACAGCTCTGAATCCTAGTTCTAAAAATTCATTTTCGAACTGAGTTTGAAGTGTTTATGCGTGGCACGTCAGTTTGACACTTCTGTAGTCTTAAGATTTGTCATTTTGGTAATGCCGATTTTACTCGAATCACATCCCTAAGTCGATATAAGAACATCTAAGGATCAAGCGTAAATACTTCCTCTCTACGCAGATATTGATATTTTTATGTGCGGCTCTACGCGACTAAATGATTTTGTTCTATCAGTACAATGAAAGCTTCCCAATTCTCCAGCTCCAGAGGTTTTTCATAACTTTTCAGGACCGAAAAAAAACCGCCGAAAACATGACGTTTTTTTCCTCTCGATTATTGAGTATAATCGACAACCGAAAAAAAAGACCTCCACTCGATGTTAAAAATGACAAATCAATCGTAGCTCGATACGAGACGTACGCCGAAAGTGTAAAATTTAATTCGCTGAATGTCTCGAAAATCCGAATGATCTGAAGATATTGCGAGAATGTTTGAAAGGCCATGGTCGTAAATCCATCGTTAAATTTGATTGAAGGCATAAACGTCGCTTGCATAATTCGTAATATTTGTACACACGTACAAACGTATATTCGCACGTATGAGCGTATACATATGGTGCGGCGAGCGCTGCGTCGATGAGAAAAGAAAGAAAAAAGTTTACTTCGCAGCGATGGTGTGCGTTAGGAGGGGTGCGGAAGATCCGTGCGTGCATGACTAATATTTCAGGGGTGAGGTTTTCGCCACCCCACCCTCGCATAACGCGGCAACAGTAAAAATTGGTTATACGTCTCGTATCGCGAGAAACGAAAGTACAAAATGTTCCGATGCAAAATACAAAGCGCGACACTTACTTGACGATTTATCCGATGGTTATTGGTCCTTCGTCGTCCTACGACTGTGACGTTTTTTTTGTTTTCACACACCCGACAATTGACGGAAAAAAACACCGCTATAATGGGGGAGGGGGGGATAAAAAAGTGCAGTGTTGTATAAACACGATCCGAGAGATAGGATAGCAAGGAGCACAGTGGCAGGCGCTTCGCCGGGTGACAGCCGGAAACGGGAAACCTCCCCTTATCGCTGTCCTTGTTTCGAAGCAACGCGCGCTTCTCCTCTCTCTCTCCGCGCCGCACCCACGAATACGTGCACGCACAAAACCCGGTCGGTAACGTACCGACCGAGAGATAACTGACGTGCGAATTCCCAGTGTTCTCCGAGACGGCTGATCGTTCGGGGAAAATGAAAGACACACCTTCCACTCCGTTGAAAACTGAACAACGTCCATCGCTTCGTTTGCCCGAAGTGTAATCCGTCGAGGAAAAAACTTGTCCGTACGATTTTTACCGACCGAGCGTGTGACACATGTATCTGCGCGGAGAGCTGGGCACACGTCCAATTAACGCTACCGCCATCCTACGGTAGACGCACAAGCTCGTTTGGGCACCTACGCTTCTGGCTCGAACACGACTTTGCATCAGGTCTGGCAACTTGTAGAGTAGCAAGTGACACAGGTAATGAGGCAAAGTGGTAGTTCTCGCATTTGCTACCTAAAGCGCCGCTACCTAGGGATGAACGAATCAAACGCTACTCCGAACAGCTGTGCAATGGAGCAGATTTTTCGGAATAAACAATTTTTTTATGAGCTAGACGAATGGAAAATGATTCAGTTTCTTTTAGTTAAAACTGATCCCATGGCGAGAATGGCAATTGATATTTCAGTAAACTGCATTTCTCGTATGCTCGAACTTCTATTATTTTTCAATTTGGTCTTTGGCCATTGGAGTAGATGGGTATGGGATAGATGGGGTGCGAACAAATTTATACGGCCTACATTTTTTCTTTTTTATCCTTATAATTAATGCTTTCTTTTTCTATCAGTATATAGCATTCCGTGTGTGTTTGTACAACATTCCTTTTTATTTTTACTTTCTTCATAATGTTTTAATGAGAACCTGGAAACGAATTAATGGAAGAGGAATAAGAAAAGAAATAAACGCATTCTGTACGTTTGAAAGGCACCGTTTTTACAGTTTTGTAAGTTTTGCGAGTTTGTTTTTTTTTATAACGAATTGCTTTTACCGTTACCCCATTTTCGACGCAGTTCTTGGATCTACGGAACTTTAATCAGTGAAAACTTTTTAGTATTATTCTTCAAACTTATCCAACAGTTCGGTACGATGCACGTTTTTGGCATTTTCCGAATTCAGTAGACCGGTTTCTTTTTTTTGACACTTCCAGAGATTTCGAGGAAGTTATCTATTGCTGTATATCTATATGTACGAAACGTCGACGTCACAGCGCTTCCAGTGGATAGATGAGGAACTAAGTTTAGCCTCAACTCGAAAACGCCGAAGTTTCCAGAGCTGTATGTGAGACCGCGCTCCCCACCCTACAAGTTTCCCGGCCTGTATGCAAGACCGTGGAAACAACAAACCGCATACTACTATGGGACTCCTTCATTGGCTGATCACCTCGCGCTGATAGGATTTCGATCTCTGCTCCAATTCCGTGACTGTAGCACAGGAAAAGTATTGTGTACATTTCGGCCTTCGGGGACGAGATTGCCGAGCGAGGTTAGCGTCTGGTGAGCAAACTTTCCCATGTTTACAACAGCACGGTGCGTCGCGCCATTGATACATCTTCGCACTTGAATACGCGCTATACGTCGAAGAAACAAGGAAAAGACGATCCTATAATGCGATCGTTCAACTGGTCTGACAATACTTCTTTTTTTACTAACAATGACATCGGATGTTTTTTTGTCCCGTTTGCAACAAGTTGGAAACTGTCATCGACATCTCGCTAGAATTTTCGTTCACCTCTTTGACTTTCAGTGAAAAAAACAATCCGTTTATACACTGAATATTGTCAGAGCACTAATGCGATACAGAATAATCCATCCTGCGTGTTTCAGAATGCGATGGGCGGTGCTCATCTGCACACTCCTCAGTCGATATTTCAACACATGATGGGACAACCCAACGCGCCGCATCAAAACGGTCCTTGGCCGCAAATGCCTGGAACCGCTCCGATGATGATGCCCTGGAGCATTCCGAGTCTTCAGCAATCTCAATTGGTTCGTTTTACGGGCGAACGATCCCCGGCGAACTATGGGAAAACTCTTCACGTAAAGAGAAAACTGCCAGTGGTCGACATTGCCGAAGCGTAAGGCTGTTTCTTTCGTACGATAAATTTTCCCTTCGTCGCTCCTATTATTTTTTCGTTCTCGCTGTTCGTCGTGCTGTAAAAGTAAATTATTAACGCGAGTCCATAAAACGCTTTCCAGTCACAGAGCCAAGCAATTCATAACGGAGGAGAAAATGGCTGCTCATTTTCAAGATATGCACATAAGCAGCGATTACAGCCAACATTCGGTAGCCTCTACTTCGGGAACGCACGAGCCTAAGCCTTGTTGCAGTACGGCGGACGATGAAATTCCCATAGATCTCGACATAGAGAGCGAGTTGGCCAATTTGGAAGACGGCAAGAGCGTACATCCTAGACTCGTGATTTCCGAAGAGCTCAAAAGACTACAGCGCGAACCTCTTTTGCCTGGTAGCTTGCTCGCCAAGTTGTAAGTAGAACATTTTTGCGTATCGAACTTCTCCGTCTATTGGCCGCGTGCAAAGTATATGGTGAGAGTAATGAAATCGAACGCAGGACCCGCAGTAGACAAAAACTGCAAAAGGCTCAGTTATTTATCTGTCGAATCTTTATGAGCGTAGTACGAGATTTTTGCAATTGAATTGAAAACATGGTTTCGTTAGAAATGGTTAGAAATGCTGCAACAGTTGCTGTGTAATAAATTGCAACTATACCGGACGGAATAGTAGATGGAATGATACATTTTAAGGAAATTTTACTTACTTTTTCCACTTTACTGAAAGGATAGACTGCTTACCGTATTTGGTCGGGCAAATTGATTTAATGCAAACAGATTAAATGCAATTCAGGCGCGATTTTCGATTTGTATAATTCATCACAATATTATAACGGCAATCGCGGAGCTTGCGACAGAGCCGACGAAAATACGAACACTAACGCGGCGCTAGACCTGCCCATGCAGCTAATAGGTTGAAAACCTCGTTTTTGGCGTTTTTCAGAGAGAGTCGACCGTCCATGGCACTGGTGCTTTGGGAACCGCCGAGCAAACATTTGAGAATGCTGTCGCACTCGCCAGATTTTCGGGAATTCTCCAATTCGCCAAACAATAACGATAGCGGTAACAATAACGACATGATGCTGAGCAATAATCCATCGGGGAACAACAATCAGGAGGATGGTCCCGATATGAATAGAGCCAGCATGGAAGATCAGATCGAACTCGAACCTATGGATCTTTAAACACCTTGCATATTCATTGCCATTTTCATATTCTCCATAAATCGCGCAATATTTTACTTACGTATGCATGTTTTTCGGAGTTACGGCAGCGACGTTTTTCGAATGTGGCGCTTAAGACGGCAATAATGTTGAATACGTACGTGAGCGAACCGAAACTGTTTTTATTTGTCCCCGTTCTTGGTTCCTAATCACGGAGAGTTTATTGTTTTACGTGCTCGTCTCGATCGCCTTCCATTTTTGAAATTTCGCTCCTAGCTTATAGCGGATAGTATTAGAACGTAAGCGATGCGATTCGAGTGGATTTCGCGTTGAATATAAAGAAATACAATTTAGAAATGTCTAAGGACACGTGAGTGTGGTGAATGATTGCCCGTACTGAGACTGCCTGTCGTGTAAATATTATGAAGGTTTGCATGTTGAAATAATATTGTACGAGCGCAACAACGGTAAAAACAAATAAATGTCAGTTATCTACTCTCTCTATACATTTGTTTCCATTTGATGCCGCGATTAGTCGGCAAGCCGAATTCCCAAGCGCGAATAAACCGATTTTCCATCGTTTCGGCGTCAGTTCGAGCGTACAATTTTTTGTCTTTACGTATCGGTTCGTGAATGATATAAAATATTCTATGATAAATTACGATTAATTTGCTGTTTACAGCGGGATCACGCGATTCTCGACGGATCCATTGTTTTGAGATCTCGAGAGAGGGAAATCGAACGATGTAAATCCTGAGGGATTCGTTTCATTTTTCCCTCTAAGCTCTCCAATGTTGCGGATCTGTGATCGGCGCGAGGATTTTGCCGTCCTCCATTATTCGCGACTTGAAGGCGTCAGCGTCGTCCAGTGGCTCGCCGTTTATCGCAGTAGCGATTTTTGGGTTGTCCAGTATCGAAACGTGATTTCCCTCGACGGTAAAGACTTCTACGTTTTCTCTCGTTACCTAGAATAAAATAAACGACTCGATGGGATTTTTATTGAACGTCGACGAAATCCGCCCTGGAATATTGTTAAATTACCGTGCTGAGGCCGTAGTCCGGACTCATCGATTTTAAAGTCGGACATGTCGGTTTTAGCAGAATGATGGAAGATCGCAATGGTGGAACTTCGGTGTGATCGTATTTCTCCAGTGCCAATAGACGATTCAAGATGCCTGTGCACAAATTTCTCTGCTCCTGGGGCGATATCTTAAAGTCTTTCGTTGGCGCCCTCGACATAAAAGCGTCCAATTTTTCCGTCCATGTCTCACACTTTTCCAGCGCAACGAGAAGCTGCACAACAATATCAACGCAACAATAACAGTGAAGCAACGATTCATACTTTTCTTTTCCATCGCAACGACACTACTTGAGAATGTAGTCTCGTGTTCGGGCTTCGAAAAATCGCTTCGAGCTGAAAAAAGGTTGCCGCTAAAGGAACCGAAGGTTTACTCTATGCCCCACGCGTAGCTGATTATTCTAAGTGTAAATTTTTTATAAGAAACCTGGAATCAAAACTTTAAACGCGTTTTTCTCGAAACGGGTACTAAAATGACTTAATTATAATAATAATTTCTTCTTTTTCCCCGATTTTCAATGAAAACAAAATCACGATCTTTTGATTTTGTTTTACAAGTTCGCCATTTTGTTATTTATTAATGAAAATGTGTACATATAGTACGGGACGGAGCCACAAGCATAGAGAACAATGATCAATTTAATTTTTTTGTTTCAGATGACTGGCGTAATCATCCACGCCACCCACCTACCTCCATTTAAAAGTGTCTACTTTAGCTTCAAAAAACAATGATAAAGTTGTGTAAAATTCAGTGAAAACATTTTTTTTACATAATTTACGATGTCAACAATAACAGGTAAAAAATTCAAATGATTGTATTTTATTTTGTTATGAAAAGAAATTTTCAAAAAAGCTTCCGAAACGGGCCTGATTACCAGACTACATCCTTAAGGTATTCCTCTCGCGGAGTGCCGTAAATGTGGGGGCGTGAGACCCTTCTGAGTCATTGGTAAATTACAGTGGCGTTGAATAAAAATACATCACGATAAATTATTACACCCAACGATGAAGTGGAACAAAAATTTTCGCGCACATTCAGCGGATTCGGATATTTTCACATTTTCTTTGAAAAGTCTACGAAATTTGTTCTGCTAGTCACATTTTTCTCAGTCTTATATCATTAATATTTTCTTTAAGGGAGCTTTCCAGTGTGAAATTTTCAAAAAATCGATTTTTTTTTTGCTTTATCGAATAGTATACACTCTTCCAAATATTCCCTGAAATTTTCATGCCGAAATTCAGATTATTTCGGTTACTGTACAGCATTTCTTGGAAGAAGGCAACGGAGCGCTACAGCTACAGCGAAACTTTGAACGCGTTTTTCTCGAAACAGCATTTTTCAAAACGGTGTCCAACTTGGAGGGCAGAGTTTTAAAGCTATCGAGTTGAATTTTTTACACAATATTCTTAACGTCATTGTTTATCGTGCTATGGAAGCTTTTTTTTTTTTTTGACATCTTCCTATTGTTTTGTAAAAAAAACTGCCAAAAAAAATGCTAAAATCGATACTTTTTGTTCAAACCGGCGCCATTTTTGCAAAAAAAAAAAAAAGCCTCCATAGCACGAAAGCCAATTATATACCGATCAATAATCTTTTTGTGTTTTTTGTTTCAGATCAAAATTGTGACCCCCAACGTGGACACCACATCCAAGTGCATTTTCTGCAACAATTGTTTCATCATTTTTATAGATATTAATTAATAAATAAATCGATCTTTAAAAAATTGTTTTGTATTCTTCAATACCCAATTAATATACAAAAAAAAACCAGACCGATTAGATTATTTTTTCTTTAAAAAAAAAATCGCGAAAAACAGCGATTTTTCGGGCTGTCACACTGGAAAGCTTCCTTAAACATTCGGTGACCCCGTGTTCTTATCGTCGTTACGGAATCTCTAGACACACGTGAGCAGTTTCTATCCGGCATCTAGAGTTATTTGGTGCATAAATTGTTAGATACAAGTGAGGTCAGCGTGTCATCTCCATAAAGTGCTGTATAAATGAAGCGATTTTTGAAGTCGTAATTTTTCGTTAAGGAGGTACGATCACATCCACGGGGTCAAAAAAGAGTCTAAATTTTTGTCACCCACAGCGGCTCTGATTGATGTTTACTTATGTTGATTATTCGTATTATCGATTATAGTGTGCCAAATGTTGCGGTAAGTGATGAATTTATTGCACGTGAACATTTTCAACCGGAAGTTGAAACTTTCTTGCAATGTAGTGCTTTAAGTACACGGTGAAGATTGATTTTCTCATTTTGCACAATATCTATTATATCTAATCTGTCGAATTTCAGTTTTCCAACGGGTTTAGTTGGATACGTGAGCAGAAAAAACACGATCACCGCACTTCCGGTTGACCCCCTCCATAAGACGACGTGCTTCGGTAACTCAGAGTGCTCGACTGCAGTTTTATTGCGAAAACACTATACGATCAAAATAGCTCAAATTTTGGCAATAGGAGCATAAAGTATTCGTCAAAATCATATAAAAATGTAAAATCCGAAAGTTGCATCGTAGCAGCGATCGTACCTCCTTAACAGTCCGGTAACTCGGCTCGAAATTTTACCAGCATACTGCGATGCATTTTCGCTTGATTATAGACAAAAATCAGTTAATCGTTAAATATTCGGGTTCGTGAAAGGAATACCTCAAAGTATAAAACAGAAAGTACCATATTGAGGAAGAAAGACCGATCGAAATATTCAACGAAAGGAAAATCTACATTTGTATGAATCAATATTCACCTCAGGGCTGACGATGGGCGAAAGTATATCCATGATGCCGAGGAGAATATTAGTCTGGAGTTCGACCTCGTTGCTGGATGACAATTGTTGATTCTTAATAGCCTTCATGAGCTCTGGAGATCCATCGATGAGTACCAGTCTACCCGTCAAGCCTTCCGCTTCCAATTTTCTTGCCAACTCGATAGCCACGAGGGAACCGAACGAGTAACCGGCGATGACGAAATCCCGCCGGTTCTTATTCCTCTCGAGTACGTACTGTGCGCGTGAAAAATACAAATGATACGATTAAACGTCGAGAAAAAAAAACGTGTAGTTTCTCGTTTGGTAAAGAAGCGTGAGCCTACCGGTAGGAATTGTTCGGCTATGGCGGGAATCGTAGACGCCCCGTTCTCATTGTGAATAAGTTGGAGACACGTAGCGGGTGATCTAATTTTGCTAGCGAGATTTTGGAAAACGGTGCCGTAGCCTTCGATACCGGGAACGAGGAAAACTTCATCTCGGCCGACTTCTTCCTTCGTGACGAGTTTCAGACAAATTTTTTGTGTCAATTCTTTGTCGCCCAATATCTGCACGAGGAGTTTCATTCCCGTGAGGGGTTCGTCGCCGGCGGCAACTTTGCCCGTGCGTTTCTTTTCCTCAGCGTCCTTGGCCGACATTTCAATGAGCTTGGCAAAATTGAGACTGCGAATGTCCTGAGCATTGAGGAAGATCTCAAACTCACGTTCGAGGGTCTGTTTTATTTCAACGGCCATCATCGAGTCCATGCCGAGTTCGGCGAGCGAGGTGTGCGTGCTGACGCTTTTCAAGTCCTTGAGGGCCATTATATTGAGCACCGTATCGACTATGTTCAATGTACCAGCACCACCGGCGCGTTTCTCAGCGACCACCATCGATCCGACGACCGGCGAGTCCTGCTTCAGTAGTTTGTCCAACTCGGCGAGACAGGAAGAGATTCTCTGCTGAAGCGTACCACCGATTACGAGCTCTTTGTGCTCCTCGTGCATATCGGCAACGAGGCCGACGTCGCCCACCGCTCCCCATTGAATTGCTAGACCCGGAAGACCCTCCTCGACGCGCCTCTCGCAAATTCTCTCCATCACGCTGTTAGCCATTGCGTAATTGGTCTGCCCCGCGTTGCCACGGCCAGCGACAACCGACGAGAACACAACGAAATATTCCAGTTGCGGGCACAACTTCCTCGTAATCTCGTCAAGGACTTTCGTACTCCAGGCTTTTGCGCGAAAGGATTCCTCGAACGTGGCTTCGGTCTGATTCGCGAGCAAGTGATCGTTGAGGACCACAGCGAGATTGAAGACGCCAGCGATAGGTGCGAGCTTCAAGGACGCCCTCAAAAGATCCTCGCACTCGGCCGGCTTCGAGAGATCTTTGCCGGCAACAACGAGAACCCGAACACCGTAACTCTTCCACAGCTCGACGCGCTTCAGCTGATAACCGTTCTTTACGCCGTTCCTCGAAGTGAGAACGAGATTTTTCGCACCACGAAGAACCAGCCAGTCCGCCAGCTCGAGGCCGAATCCACCCAAACCACCGTGAATCACGTAGCTGCGATTTTCGCGGCAGTGAAAACGCGGCAGAGCCTTTATCGGCGATACCAATTTTTCCTTCTCCGCGTGAATTCTGACGAGTACTTTTCCAATGTGTTTTCCCGCGGCCATATAGCGGAAAGCCGCTTTCAACTGTTCCTTCGGGAATACGGTGCGCGTGAGAGGTTTGACAGCTCCGCTGTCGAGACCCGACTGAAGCAATTTTTGCAACTCCGCCTTTCTCTCGGCCGGTGCGATGAGTAGGTTGTCCAGCATGATGCCGTAGAAACTGATCTCTTTGAGGAAAACTTCCATGCCCAGTGGATTATTGGCGGCCAGATCGAACTTGCCGATTTCCAGAAATCTTCCACCCGTAGCTAGACAACGCACCGAGGCTTGTAGTTTCTCCTCGGCGAGGGAATTCAATACAATGTCGACGCCTCGTCCCTTGGTCTGCCTCGTGATCATTTGTTCGAAGCTCGTGTTTCTCGAGTTGCCGATATGATCGTCCGGGATCTGTGGGAAGTGCCTTTTGATGAAAGAACGCTTGTCCGGCGTGCCAACGGTCGTGAAAACTTCGCAGCCCTCGTGAAGAGCGAGTGTTATAGCGGCTTGGCCGACACCGCCTGAGCCGGCGTGAATGAGAACTTTGTCGCCTCGCTTCATCTTCGCGTTGTAGTATAGAGCGTAATAACAGGTCGCGTAGACGCAAGGCACGGTTGCCGCGTCTTCCAGCGACCATTTCTCAGGCACCTTCCACGACAAATGCTCGTCTACCTCGACGATATTTGCAAAACCGCGCGATTCGACGAGGCCCATTATACGACGTCCCGACGAATCGATCGCCGAATACTCCAGGCCGTAGGGACATTCTTGCAGGTGACGATTTTTCGCCACCACCTCGATAGCCAATTTGCCCGTTGCCAGCATAACGTCGCGGAAATTGATCGAGGAATAAACGACGCGCGCCAAATTACGTTGATCCGTCGTCGCTTCGATCGGACCCTCGAGCCAACGCAACGAGCCGAGATCACCGCGCACCAACTGATTGGCCCAACCGTGATAAACCGGCTTCTCCGTGGATTCCGACAATTTTAGATGCCTGTACGTTCCCCACGCGCCCTTGGCGCGTAAAACATTCAAGCCGAGATCGAGCCCCAGCTGATTCGCGTAAAGTGGATTGTCTTCCGCAAAGTCCGGCGCGTTCTCGTCCTGTATCACGTAGCCGCGTATCGTTTCGCCACCGGGCTCTTTTCTCAGAGAATTCACGAGACCGTACACACCGTTGTCAAAGTCTTTCTCGCTTACGAGAATGATTCTTCCCGTGCCACCGATCGTAGATTCCAATTCGGTCTTCATAGCCGACTGTAGTTCCGCCAACCAATCGAATTTGTTGCTCTGCACGTTTATCACGGTAGTCCTTCGCGACGGCTTGCCACGCTTACGGAGCAACAAGAGAGTCTCTTTCTTGTCGCGCTTCTCGAGAACAACGTTCAAGCCTCGCCTCGCTATGGACTCGTGAATGTCGCGGTAATTAGCGTTTTCGCGGGTGAGCAAAAATCCACCGTCTTTCAAAGCCAGCAAGAGTTGCATGAGTGCGTCGATTTTCGAGCTCGTGAAGAGATCACGGCCGCACGCTATCACGGCACCTGTGTCTGTCGTGAGCTTCCGCGAATCGACGAAATTGATCGCTTGCGGCAATTGTCCCTCCTCGAAGGGATTCGAGGGAGCAACGAGGCTCACGTCGGCCTGAACCAACGGAAGATCACCGAGCGTCTCGAGGAGGTACGTCGATGTCAAGTCTTCCAAGGCTGGCGCTTTGTCCTCGTCGATCGCCTCGATCGTCTTCAGTTTCACGGACTGGTGGTTCTCGAGCGCAATATTTCCGCACAAACGCACGAAGTCGGACAGTGACGTCTCGGCGTTGTCGCGATGGGCTACGAATTTGTAGACCTCGAGGACTGGCTCACCGGCTGGCTTCCTTCGCGATATCGCGCTCGCTTTCAGGCCACGAATCTCAACGCCACCGGAAACGATCGCGTCGTAATCCTTGTGGAATCTTACGGGGAATTCTGTTGAACGAATTCGACACACGTTGGGAAAAATTATTCGACACTTTACTTACGGTATTTTAGTTTTGTGAACACCTGGCTGAAGGCTACGAGAACTCATTCACGCTGAAGGATTCGAACTTACCCTTCTCCTCGCTTGTCATCTCGCGAATCATATTGAGATGTGTCTTGGTGTCGATGGTGAGCTTTTGAATTCCCGTCGGAACGAACAGACCTCTCGTGTCCGAAGCTAAAATCTGCATTTGCAGCATGTTGTCCATAAACGCCACCCAATTGTTCGACCAAGCGATCGTTCCCTTTCTAGCGTCGATCGAGGCACTTTTCACACCTCGGAACAAACCGCTGTACTGATAGCCGCGAAGCTTGAGCTCCTTGTAAATATCCCGCGATGACATTGCCTCGACGATTTCGTCGTCGTCGTTCGGTGGAGCCAGACTCATCGTCTCGTGCGATGCCTTTGCCGTTGGATGAATCTTCCCGGTTACCACTGCCGCGCCACCCTCGACAACTTCGAATCTACCGGTGCCTGAGAGTTTTGAGGACATGAATTCCTCGACTCGGATAAATGAAATTAACCGACTACATATATATCTACCTAGGTGGGTAAAAATGACATTTTCGACGAATATTTACACTCGATGGTATCACCCTTTATATATATTCCCTGAAAATTCCATTGAAATGTTCACAAATCGAATGAGCTGAAGCTTCTAACAGCGGGCCGGGCGAGGCGTAGCAGCACTATACTTCAAATTTTAAACGCGTTTTTCTAAAAACGCTGTTTTCCAAGTCGAGGACCACTTGGTGGATTGTTTCCAAATTTACAGGAGATACGATGAGAAACATTCACGAGCTACCACTGTAGAATTTTCGAAAAATCGATTTCTTTCAAAGATGTTGAGTCCTTATGAAACATGTTAATGTTAACTGTTCAATAAATAGCTTCTTAAGGATGTTGAGTCCCAAATGGCGAATGATGATAAAAATCTGAAAATTTGGTATGTTTTTGTATGGAGTATTTCAGAGGTCGTGTAAAAATTTTACGACAATTAGGAAGCTCGTTATTGAACAATTAACATTCACAAATTAAATGTTGTTTTATGGAAACTGATGTAACTTTGCAATAAGTTTTTCTTTTGACCTCTCAATTTTATAATATCTACAATATACTGAAAGCAACGGAAACAAAACGAAGTTTATTGATAAATTTTTTTTTTTCTTTTAAACATTGTTCTTAACAAAATGTTAATTTTTTAATGACGAGCTTCCTAATCGTCGTGAATTTTTTACGCGGCCTCTGAAATACTTCGTACAAAAACGTACCAAATTTTCCGAATTTTATTATCATTTGCGATCGGGGACTCACATCCTTAAATTGGCTCAAGAGATACTTTGAATCATCTAGATTAAGGGAGCTTTCCAGTGTGAAATTTTCAAAAAATCGATTTTTTTTTTGCTTTATCGAATAGTATACACTCTTCCGAATATTCCCTGAAATTTTCATGCCGAAATTCAGATTATTTCGGTTACTGTACAGCATTTCTTGGAAGAAGGCAACGGAGCGCTACAGCTACAGCGAAACTTTGAACGCGTTTTTCTCGAAACAGCATTTTTCAAAACGGTGTCCAACTTGGAGGGCAGAGTTTTAAAGCTATCGAGTTGAATTTTTTACACAATATTCTTAACGTCATTGTTTATCGTGCTATGGAAGCTTTTTTTTTTTTTTTTGACATCTTCCTATTTTTTTGTAAAAAAAAACTGCCAAAAAAAATGCTAAAATCGATACTTTTTGTTCAAACCGGCGCCATTTTTGCAAAAAAAAAAAAAAAAAGCCTCCATAGCACGAAAGCCAATTATATACCGATCAATAATCTTTTTGTGTTTTTTGTTTCAGATCAAAATTGTGACCCCCAACGTGGACACCACATCCAAGTGCATTTTCTGCAACAATTGTTTCATCATTTTTATAGATATTAATTAATAAATAAATCGATCTTTAAAAAATTGTTTTGTATTCTTCAATACCCAATTAATATACAAAAAAAAACCAGACCGATTAGATTATTTTTTCTTTAAAAAAAAAAATCGCGAAAAACAGCGATTTTTCGGGCTGTCACACTAGAAAGCTTCCTTAAGGGGGGAAAGTTTGGTAATTTTCATTGTTTTCACTTCAAATTTTGAGCACATGTTTAAAATAACATTTCAAAGCGAAATACTTACGGGATTTTCCATGAGTTGATTATAGCGTTAGTTATTAACAAATGATTGTCCTTTTTCTGTCAAAAATTGAGTTTTTACTTTAAATGCTTGCCAATTACACAAAAATTCATATTTTTAAAATTCCCTACGCTATACTCATGTAAATTATGAGAATTAAACTCTTTTTTTCAAATTCAAATTTGCGTTAGTTACACTGCGTGCCGCAGAGCGTCTCAAATTCAACATGCCTCGCAGGAATGTCTCCAGCGTCACCATATTGTATAATTTTATAATATAAACTTTTTTTTTGTTCACTCGAAGATATGACTAATAACATCCTTGAATATTATTATCCTCTTACTTGTCTTTCCATCCAAATAAAATCGCAAACTTAAGTTTCGACGTTTACAGTAGTGTCAGCCCTCAAAGACCTCACTCCTTTAAAAATCCTTCATTTTTTAATGATTATGTAAAAATGACGACTTTTTTCATAGATTTTGTGTGCTCGAGTTTAAAAATCGACGATCGCCAACGACTCGTATTTATCGTTGACTTTAATACCCCGTTCGATTTTGAGATTTCAGATGGACCGTTTAAGGTGTCTACCGCCAAACCGCGAAAAATTTCTCATCCCCTGCCGGCGGCCATGTTATGTTGTTTTTCTGTATTTTTTTGGTGATTTTTTTAAAAGGCTCTCAATACGTGTACCTTAGTGTTAAAAAAAAATCGTTCCTTTTGCACCAACCGTTCCGGACTTATTTTTCGGAATTCGGCCATTTTTTTCGGGCCTCTAGATAGATGTGAGCCCTTAGTGATGTATTTTTTTGGAACTCAAAGGCAGTTCGTTTAAAATTTCATCGGCGGTTCACAAGAGAAAATTTCATCACCCTGCGGAGACTGTAGAATGGTTTACCTTTTTGAACCATGAGGGTCAATTCCACGACTCCCTCCTTGGGTATGGTGGTCGCTCGCAAAAACTTAACATCCTCAAAAACGACGGATATCTCGGTGTAGAGTTCGCCGCTCATCATACCGATGGTTTCCCAAACAAGCGCGAGATAGCCGGTAGCGGGCAACAAATTTCTCCCGTCGATAACGTGACCGGCCATGTACTCGTAGTCCTCGTCGGAGAGAAGAACTTCGACGGTACGTTCGCCGGACGTTATTTTTTCCTGCATCCTGTAGGACGTGACGTACCAATCGTCGCTGTGTTCCCATTTGATGAGAGGCGAGATCATGGGTGTGCCGCGACTAACGGGATACTCGACATCGGGAAACAATTTCGATATCTGCGGCTGCAGGCCGACGTTGAACAATCTACCAACGGCCTGAAGGAAAACTTGGACGTTGTCGCGATGTCCGCGTTGAGTCAGAGCGATATTTGAGACACTGGGATTGAGAGAACGACGTAATATTGCTTGAAGCAAACCGTGGGGCGCGATCTCAATCGTCACAGCGTCATTGGGTATCAGGGTCGATGTTTCCTCGAACAGTACAGCGCTCAGGAGATTGTTCGTGTGATATTCCGCTGATGACAAACGAGCCTGCGCCGTGCCCCACTCGCTTCTACGCACCGAAGTGCTCACCCACTTTGGACTGCGGGGCTTTGGCTCGGTAATCACTTGCTGAAGATAGGCGAGCAGCTTCGGTCCTGCCGCTGCTATGTAACGACTGTGATAAGCGATGTTGCTGCACGGAACTTCCCTTGCGAATATTTTCTTCGCCTGGAAATCAAAGTAGATCGTTACGATCCTCCAGTTTGTAGATCAAACGTGACATTTTCCTTCGATAATCGAAAACAAACGAACATTTGGCCAATTCGTTTTTCACGTTGGCATTTCGAGTTGTAATTTACCTGGAGTTTGGCAACGAAAGCTTTCATCGATTCGGCTGGGCCACTGATGGTCGAGCTGTCGGGTCCGTTGTGGCACGCCACTTCGATATCCGGTGGACAGAGACCCTTGACGTCCTCGTAGCCCAGACCAACGGCCGCCATCGAGCCTCTGATCGTGTCCGTCTCGATGGAGGCTAGACCGCGCGAATATGCGGCGAGGACCATTTGTTCGGGGGTAAAACAACCGTCGGCATAGGCACAGCCGAGCTCACCCACCGAGTGACCGATTATCTTGTCCGGCACCACTCCAATGTGCGTTAGAAGATCGACCAGACCGATCTTGGAAAGAACGTCGAAACATTTACAAAAATCGCGAATAACTCCCGTCGAAGAATTTTCTATGTTTGTACTCGTTTTAAGGGGTCTTCTCACTTCAGACGCTGACACAGGCTATTTTCGTGAATTTTTTTATAGGTTTATGTTATAGATATTGATATAGAAGTTAATACCCTTAATACACTTTCGAAATACATTTAAAAAGATTTTTTACGTATTTATGTAATCCAAACAAACTTTAAACGCGTTTTTCTCGAAACAACGTTTTTCGACGGCTTGTTGGTAAAATCTTCGAAACTACTGAACCGCTCCTTATGAAATTTTAACCACATATTCTTTACAACTAGAGCTATAGCGCAAATCGAGGATTTTTTAAAATTTTGATGTTTACTTTTTTTTTCCAAAAACGGTGAAAGAAACGTTTTTTTTTGTTTTTTCGAAAAATGTCCGTCGTTATGTTATTTTTGGACATATCAAAAATCGTATGATATACGGCAGTTCTACGATAACCGTGGCACCGCGATTTAATGATGGATCATTGTGTATCTCGACGAGACAAACCGGAAGTGAAGAATACAATTTTTCGATATCTGTAGTAGTTTTCGAGATATGCGCTATAGCTATTAACATACTCAATCTAAAAGTTTTATTTTTTTGTTTCGGATGATCCATCGCCGAGATTTCATCAACAGCGCAGACCTAAAAATTTTTAGGACATTTTTTTAACTAGCATTTTCGTCTATAAATAGTGACTCGAATAAATGATTTTTAAAAAATGTATTTCGAAAGTGTTTTTATTAAGCGTAACTTTTATATCAATATCTGTAATATAAACCAATCAAAAAAATTCATGAAAACAGCCTTTGGTTGGTGTGTAAAGTGAGAAAACGCATTAAAATCGTGCCGAAAAAGTTGGAAATTTCATTCGTGTTTTTTGGGCAAGCCGACAGCGTCGAGAGAAATCATTGTTTCCCCGTACATTTATCGAGAGGTAAATCGGACAAATTATGCTGAAAATGAAGCAAGCGTGAGCTCAGTGGAGACTGGTACGGAGTCTGGATTGATACCTGAACTGCAGCTATTCCCACGAAGGAATTGAGAATATTATCGAACGTTGATTTGTCCCCGTTCGTCAAAATGTCGTAGATATCGACGCCACGCGGCTTGAGAACAGCGTCGCATTTCCGGATAGCTGCGGCGAATACGGGAAAACGTAGGAGGGCGGTGCCCATGCCGGGCCATTGGGAGCCCATGCCGGAAAAAACAAACCATATTGGACGCTTTGCGCCTGGATAATGTTGAATCTCTCTGAGTTGTTTTTCACTCGTAACGTCGCCTCCAACGATCGTGTATCCTCGGTACATATGCCCGGGAATATCGTCGCTGTGGATATCTTGAAGAAGTCGCACGTATTCCACATCGACCGGTCGACTCTCTACCTACGAGAAAATTAATTTAAACAATATTAAACCTATGCTCAGGAAACAACTAGTATCCGAATTTTTCGCTTCGATCTCTTTTTTCTTCATCCAACAGCGTGACACTTACGTCTTTTAGTATGGACTCTGCAGCTTCTTCCGTGCGTCCCGAGGTCACTACGAGCCTGGGCAAATCGTCGCCCGGTGCACCGTTGTTAATTTTCTCCTTGGCGTTGGATTTCAACAGAACGTGAGCGTTCGCGCCACCAAAACCGAAAGAATTGATCCCAACGTATCCACCTTCCCAGGGCGTCAAATCTGAGATGACTTTGATCCTTCCGTCCTCCAGAGCTTTTACACCCTCCCGAGGATGCTTGTAGTGAAGATTTGGTGGTATGAAGCCGCTCTCCATTGCTATCACGACCTGGAAAACGTGTGAAAAGTTCGCTGATTGAGAACTTCACCTCGTGCTCGCAACAAACGAACATGTTTTGCATAACGCGACTCTAGGATTTTGGAAAAATCGTTTTTTTGGCTGAAAAAATACTTTGGAGTAGAATACATGAACGTAGATGGACAAATGTATGGTGCAGGCATGATAGATTAAAGATAAACAAACATTTCAACGATTTAAGTGCTCGTACAACATTAAGCGCGTTTTTCTCGAAACCACGTTTTTCAAACTGGGCGGACGGATTACTCGAACACCTTTCCTTTGATCGATTTGAAATTTTGATAGTAGCTTCACAAATACCTTCTCTATGGAAGTACATAGTCGTTTTTTAAATTTAAATGTAAATTTTTTTTTTATAAACAATTTAGTGCTTATTTTTCCGGCAAAAAATCGATTTATGTCTTTCAAAGTGCGCCATTTTTCAAAATTCTATAAAAAAGAATCCCTACGTAGTCCCATAGCTGATAAGATATAGATTATACTTTTTTTTTTGGTTTTTGTGCCAGGTCTTATACTTTACGAGAAAACCGTCCTCCCGTGAAGCTGTTTGTAAAAAAAACGTTTTTCAAGGTCGGCTCGGTCGCCGCCATTTTGTATGGAAATTTTTATCATTTTTTTTCATACTTTAATATATGCGGATTTAACAATTTTTTTTCGTATGAAAAATTGATTGACTCATAAAATTAATTACACATCTATTTAGTATGAATATCAAGCTGTTAGAAAATATATATATTTTTTTCGATGTACAAAACGGCCGACTATTAATATTTTCTTTTTTTATCTTTTTTTTTAGGCGCTCCGCGGCGTGACATTTGGCATCCACAATTTCTTACCTAGAACGAAAAACAAAAATTCTCGTCAATCTACATTATAATACCTGGAGAAGTACGTACGGAATTAAACAAATATTGTTTTATTCAAAAGTTGTAGGTATTTGAACTTAAGAAATGAATTTTCAGTGAAAAATTTCGTATAAATTTGCTCATAAAATAAAAAGTTGTCGATTAATCAGAAATTCCGTACGTACTTCTCTGCGAAATGCGATGGGGAACATAACTTCCAAATTTGAAGTAAATCGAGTGAAAATTGTTGAAGTTATTTGTCACGCCAGTTGGAAAAAAGATTAGTAGTTAAAAGCAAAGAAAATATTAGTAGTCGGCCATTTTATACATCGGAAAATAAATATATATTTTTTCTAACAGTTTGATATTCATACTAAATAGATGTGTAATTAATTTAAAGAGTGAATCACTTTTTCATACGAAAAAAAAAAATGGTTGGCCTAACCCCTTGAATAAACTGTCTCAAAATAAATTCTATTCCTTTTTTCATACTCCCAAAATAAATTGTCGAAGTTAGGCCTCATTTTCTGCCGCCGCAGTGGTATCGCTGAAAATCATTTTCATTCTTGGTGACAAATGTGCAAGTTTGGAGTTTTCTTCCGCGTTACCTTAGCGATAGAGCAGATGCCACTGGCGGGCTCCGCGTGTCCTAGATTCGATTTTATCGAGCCAATTTTCAGCGGAGTCGTTCTTCCGGTACAGAATACACGATCCAAAGCGTTTACTTCCTCGGGATCGCCGACTTTGGTGCCAGTTCCGTGAGCCTCGATGTAAGCCAAGCTCGTCGGCGAAACGCCGCATTCTTCGTAGAATTCTTTCAGCAGAACACTCTGCATGACACT
This sequence comes from Ophion costatus, assembly GCA_951751655.1. Taxonomy (NCBI): domain Eukaryota; kingdom Metazoa; phylum Arthropoda; class Insecta; order Hymenoptera; family Ichneumonidae; genus Ophion; species Ophion costatus. The sequence goes on along the minus strand of OX632359.1, from coordinate 42,807,475 downwards.
CGAGGGGAACGTGATGCCCTGCTCTTTGAAGCCGTCGCAGTTCGTTTTAGCGTGAATGTAAGAGGCGTAGATGCGCTTCGCATCTTTCGCTTTTTGAAGGTAAACAAGGCCGACTGATTCGCTACGCGTGTAGCCGTTTGCATCAGCGTCGAAAGATTTGCAACGGCCGTCCGGGGAGAGAACGCCTGAAGGAAAAAAGAACCGAATGACCTTTCGACGAAAATTCGGCGATATTCGTAAAAAAAAAATCCGCCAGCCAGACCCGTAAAATGGCTTAAAAGTCGAAGAAAAATTCGATCCTTTCGGCCACTTTTTCAGAATTGCCACAATTGCGAAATTTCAAACAGCCGTAGCGTCGGTTTTTTTTTCGATTGATGGATATTTATTGGGGAAGTTTTGAAAAGTTTTCCGTCCAAAGACAAACTTAGAGAATGGCGTTATTACACCCTTAAGACTGCTACCCGGCAAAAATACGTAAACTCTAATTTTGTTCGCCCTCAAAGAAGCTACCTGTTAGGTTCAATTTGACGCACCCCATTCAAATACAAGATGAGAGAAAGAAAAATAAAATGGCGCTTCATTTCTCAATTTTGTGTGTTTTTTTAATGTACCCATAATGGATTTCCGATCGTTTTGCATTAGAAGAATTTTCGTTTCTGTTTGGAACTAAAATAGGGGACATTCGTACTGATCCTCTGTATTATTTCTGTAACTACCCTTTACCTACCGAGTCGCGAGAATTGAAGAGACACGTATGGATGAAGGCAGAGATTAGCCCCTCCGACAAGGGCGGCGTCGCACTGACCGCTACGGATAGCTCTGTACGCGTGTTCCATTGCAAACAAACTCGAGCTACATGCCGAATCGACCGTGTAACTCGGGCCGTTTACGCCCAACCAATAAGATATTCGATTAGCCAACATAGCTCTGCTGCAACCGGTAATACCAAAACCGTTTACCTATTGATAAAAAAAAAATATATATATATATATATATATATATATATATATGTAATGGATGAAATGTCATTGTGTAAAAGGATTTGGCTAAAGATAAATATTTTTGGAAATAAAGATATTCCGATATGCGGATCAAGAAGTAAGTTAGATTTAAAGAGTTTCGAACTTGAAGTTTCTCATAGAACCAAGTTTTCTCGGACTCGGAAAAGCAGGCACCGATAAACACGCCAGTTTTAGTGCCCCGCAATTGCCGTGGGTTGATTCCAGCATCAACGATGGCCTCGTAAGCGTGCTCCAGTAGCATTCGACACATAGGGTCCATGGTGTGTGCCTGTTTGAAATGAACGCCGAAGAAGAGAGAATCGAATTTGCCCACGTTGTTTATTTTTCCGGTACGTTGAGGAATCTCGGGATGATCTGTTGGAATATAAAAATCGCTCGAAATGTTTCATTGTCTCGAGTATATTAACCTCCCGTAGAACGTCGACGTAAATTCATCGTTGCTCGACCATGCAACAATGAATTAAAATAAGTAGCGGCGAACCTGCATGTTCATTAAATCCACGTGCGTCTTTTTTTGCACTTACGTCGACGTACATTGCAACCGTACAAAAGGAATACGTCAAGAAAGATCGTACTTTTTTTTCTGCCCGATTAACTATGCACGAAAGCGTGGATGCAAAAGGGTGCACGAACAATTCCTACTTGACATTCACGATGTATATGAATTGCAAAGTTTTCGGGCGCAACGACGGGGACGTCGAAAGGGTCAATTAATAAGTGAACAATGGCATACATTGATCAATGATAAGTGAGCAATACGGTTCGGTGTGTACGGAAAAGTCTTATTTTCTTAATCTTCCTTGATGACATTCCGATCGATGGACCGCAGGGTGCCAATAAATTTACCTAACTTCCAGCGACGATCGTCGTCGGTGACAAGGTCGACTTTGTTGAATAGATTCTCCTGAAAGTGCTTCATGTTGTCGGAATCTGGAAATCTCCCCGCGATGCCGGATATCACGATGTCATCGTCGCAAAACATGCTCGAGGATTTCGCTGATCTCGTGCTTTCGTTGTTCTCTCCGTTCGTCTCCATCTTTCGTTCTCACTGCGTTGAAAAACTAATTTTTACGATCACAGAACTGAATCACTGCAGAGTCCGTTTTCTATCGCTATTGTTTGTCGTATTTAAATATTCAATCACTCCGTTGAACACGTGTAATGAAATTTCACGACGGAAAATTGCCTCGTTCTGTAACGATCACGGGATGAATGACAATGAAGAAGCCTCGTGATCGACACAACTTTTTATAACATGCGCTCTCTCGTCCATCCCTACCACAGAAATATTCACCGGTCAGACCGCGCACAGTTGCCCATTTCACTAAACCCACTTAAATGGTAATGAACTAATTAAATTTTCAAATTACACCATCGGTTAAAATATACCTTGCCAGTCTTCGGGCGATTCGCCGGGTTTCCGTACGGGATTAGCGGTCGTTAGCACGAGATACGAGCCAGCTGCATCGCTTTTTACAATCAGTCGAGGTTCGTGTCGAATGGCGGATCATTTTGTATAGCTAATTTTCGAACCTGTAAAAACCGTTTGCATTGATTCACGCTGCCGAAGCTTAATCTTCCTCGAGGGAATTTCCACGATGTCCCGAAAGCGACCGATATTTCCCTTTCGTTAATCAGATTCGTCGATGCAACTTTTCCCACATTTTTCCTTCAAAGGCCATTCCGCTATAAGCAAATCGATCTTCTCTCCGGAAAACGTATAAATTCGTTTGAATCGTGACAACGTTTGGTGAGCGTTTGTAACCTTGTAGCTAACTGCAAATACAATTCGGAGTTAAAGTACATAACGCAGTACTGTAACGGAAAAAAGGAATGGTACCATCTGAATGATCACCTTGTGGGTGTTCAATGAACGTGTTTTCAATAAAAGAGGCCTCTTTGATCGTTGAATATGCGCGCGGATACGGTCAGTGTCAGGGGTTGCCGGATGTCGCATCACTCTGCATAGATAACCATGAATTTCGTATCGTTCGCCTTTTTTTCTCTTCTCCCGAGCTATGGCATCGCCCTTTCCGGTAATAAACCAGAAACGATTGTCCCCCTGTCCGATTTTGCTCCATTGTCGAGCCCACTGCCGTATTTTTAAGTCTACGTGCGAAAGGGCAGAAACAAAAGTCCGGCTCGTTCCAGACCCGTAAGTAATACCGTCATCAGAGCTGAGCCGCCGTTTATTCGCATTCTCATAGTGGCCTTAGGTACGTAGATACGAACCGAGTATAACGACCATCATTCTTCCACACGTTTCTTCTACCCTCGGCAAATTCCTTACAGACCCTTGAATAAATCGTAGCAAAAATAAGCCAAAGACAATATTCTCGGAATTCTTCAATGAACTTGAATCGTCGCGCATTCACAGCGCGCTGTTTCTCTTACCGCCACTTATGCACGCTCAACATATTCCCCGGTTCATTGTTTTTCCTCAGCTGCATTCCTGAAAACACTCGCAACATAATCAGGGGTGAACGTCGTGACGAACTTGATACGGAAAAGCGTGGGACCACGGGGTCAAGACACGAGTCACAGCTTGAACGTTATAATACAAATCTTTATTTATTGAACGCACCGCCCCTCCACTCGGGCGCACTTCACTTATATCCGGAGTACAAAATTACAAATACTTTGCTGACGTACAAAGGTCGAAAAATATATTATTATATTCAAATAATATTGATAACGCGCGCTATATTCACACGCGGTCGTATGAAATTAATTTATGGCTTTTTATACTTCTGTGTCGCGAAGAATTTATCCTACACGCGTTCCCGTAATACGATGTTTACGTACAGTAAATGAGCCGATTTTAAGTACGTGTATTTTCGTCCACCGTTGAGCATGATCTCGACGATACGCCGCGAGCTTAATCGCAGAAAATTTGTCCAAAAATGATTGAATTAAAGCGTTGAAAGGAAGTACGATAAAAAGAAAACTATATTATGCTAGAATAGCGATTATGATTATTTCGTTAACACTAAATGACGGGTCTCCTGAGGCTTAAATATGTGCGTAAAAAAAGATAAGTATATCTGAGATCGATCCGTACGTGACTGTGCCGTCTCGCTCTCTCTCTCTCATTCCCTGTCGTCTCGGTGTTATATGTGCCGACTGCGTTAAAATTAAACTTTGTCGAAGTATCGTAGAGCGTACGTGGCTTTATTTCCCTAGACTCTACAGCAAATTCCGGTTATTCTCAGAAATTCTGGCAAGAGTACGAAGAAGGATGCAGCAAGCAAATCTTTCATCGAGAAAGGAAGAGAATGTCATCGGTTTAAATAATAGTCTTATATTTACGATAAAAGTAGTCAGTGATTGGAAACGTTGGCGAAGTGGACCCTCCTCCCCTGGCCGTCAAGAGCTTCCATGAGACTCGACGTGAAGCTAAACTCCGAACTGCTGTCGTCCTCGCGAGCCCTACAATTCGATTGGCCAATAATGAATATGGAGAAAAACTTGAATTTATTTACTCAACGGGAGCTTATTTGCATGCATTATGGAGGGTCAAACCTCGCACGTGCTTTTCGTCGTCTTGCACTTAAGGTGAATGCGCTTTCGAAGGTATTCTAATCGCAGTGCCACATATTTTCAGTCCAATAGGCAATTTAGCCCCCTATCGTCGTGCAACGACTTTCCGTAATAATTATCAGGTCATGCATATTTAATGTAAATGTTTTTCGCCACGAACAGGACGAAGGACAAAATGAATAATTCTTTGACGATCTTGGCCAATGATTATTTTCTTCAAAAGTGCATTCAAGATAGGCTTCATTCAGTTTGCTACTCACAATGTGTTCAAACTGGACAAGCTTCCGTTCATCTGTGTCTCCAAAGCTGGTCCGTTGATTCTTAGGACTTCCAACGCTGAATTTACCGCAGATACGTAGATACCGCGGCCACCAGAGTTCCCCAAATATCGTGGATTGTTCAGTTCAATATGATGCTTTTCCGGACTCCTTTGCATCGATCTAAATGCATCGCCGCTGAGCTTTATCACCTCCACCGATGAGAAATGCACGATGAAGAGATAAGGCTTACGAAAAGCTGTAAAAATGAAGTTTGCTTGTTTTCACGTGATTGGACGATACACATTTGACCAGTCGAAGAACCTCCGACGACCTGAATTCGACGGGCTACATCTACCTAGGCGGCCTTTTCCAAAAATATAAGTAAACATTAATCTATAAAATTAATATTATATTTATTATTTATTATATTATATTTATTTATATTTATTGATATAAATAAATACAAATTCATAAAAATATAAATAAGGGCCTTTTCCAAAAATATTTTTGTTCGATATCACCTTTCAGCTTTAGTCCCCCAATATTGCATTGGAATGTTCCTAAAATTCAACGAGCTTAAATTCATCACTTACCACAACATTTGGCACGCTACAATCGATAATACGAATAATCAACATAAGTAAACATCAATCAGAGCAGCTGTGGGTAAAATAAATGTAGACTTTTTTTTTACCTCGTCGAAGTGATCGTACCCCCTCAATATGCAATCGATTGATTTGTGTCAGATTAGCTTTCTATTGAATTACACTGTAATTGATTGCACGTGGTACTTGTGGTGACTAGTTACTTCAGTAATCCGTTACAAAGCAATTCAATTATCAATTACAGTAATTGTGATTTTCATCTCGAAAACCGTGGGACTTTTACTAAACGGGCATTCCAGCACGAAGTAGGACATGATCTGACCTAACGACAGTTGGAGGATTATCCATTCACAGCAGGACACCCCGTACGTGTTAAATATATGTTTCTTTTTCACCGCCCGTTTCCCAGGGGAAAAAATCGGACTTTGGCCATTTTGTTCGAGCCTATAGGTAGATGTAGCCCGTTAAAAAGGCCCGCGGGCGAACAATGAAAGGATCCAAGATAAAAATTCACCGAATGCAAAAGGCAGGTGGCTCCACGTTGGGTCAACAGCACGAGTTCTTTGACCAGACTCGTTGACAAAGACTCCGAACTCGTTGTAGCACAGGAGAAGCTCGACCGACTCGGACGAGGTCGATACGTTGAGAACGCAAACGGGAAAAATTCCGAGTCTCGCTACTCCGGACAATGCAGCTTTTACCGAACTGTCGTCTTCCTCCGGAAATTCTTTAAAAAGAAAAAATCGATCATCCGTTGAACTGCGACGAGCAGCGGAACTTTGGAATAAATATGCGGTTGCACATTTGCATGCATGTTTCGGGTACTAGTCCGACAAAGCCGTAACGTATTGGAAGCGAAGTTGTTGAAAATTCATGACTTTTCGTTTACGGCCGCTGTGCAGCCTCGCTCTGTTAGCCGGCGCGTAGCTCACCGTCTATATCGAAGTTTTCCAAGTCAATCTGGAAAAACTTGTGGCAACCAACGACGAGTACGTTGTTGGTAAAAATGGCGCAGCTGCAGGGTTCCTGCGTCTCGAGCTCTCTCATCGCTATAAATTCGCCCATTTCTCTTCCGGTCGTCCATTTGAGCAGTCTGCGCGAAAAGTACAGTATCGTTATTTTCATTCCGTTTCTCGCTCGCAGCGACATTTCGTGTCGACGAATATTCCGGCAGAGCAACAAAGTATTACACGACATTGGTGGCTGTTGCGGCGCACAGCATATCTCCGTGCATTTGGTACAGATGACAGCTTTCACATCCTGTGAGAACGGTCTGCGTGTTTATGGCCGGTCTCGAACATTCGGCAGCGAGAGCGTTGCTGCGCAATTGTCGGAGGTCACACGACACCAATTGTCTGTCCTCGCCGGCGATCATCAGAGCGAGATTCAATTGTGGATGCAACGTGAGTTGGTGAACCCTCTTGACGCCACGGATCTTCGTGAGTACCTGCGATTGACCGGGTCGATACGAGAAAAGTCCTTCCTCGGAACCCAACAGTAAAACGTTCTCCTCCTCCAATTGAACCGCGCAGTTCAGATCCAACTACGAAAATCCGATTTATCGACATTCAAATATTTCCAAGCAAGATGTAACGTCGTTTTTCTTCATCAACTCACCCGATTCTTCTCGAGTCTCAGGATAGTCTGGAATTTTTGGGAATTCGTCGTTCTTCCGGCCCCATTGTCACTGGTAACGTTCTTGAGTGCCTTCAACCAATTGTTCTTGTCCATTTGGCTCAGCGTTAAGATGTCGAGTCGCGTGGATGGCCAACAGGTGGTCGACGAGTTTGCTTCGACTCGAAGAACGAAAGGAAGATCAGACTTGGACGTACCGCCGACATCGGCCTGCTGCACGTTCTCAATCGTCGTGAATCCGTGCTTGGCGTCCAATTCCAAACGACTCACAGGCGCCATGCCGGGACTGGGCTGATGCTCGTAAACACAGAGACATGTGCCCTCGAGTCGGAGGTACTTTCGGTCCCACGAGACTTTCGCTCTACTGGGAACTTTCACCCAACCCTCCATGGATACGTTTGCGACACTTTTCGTCGGCATCTTTGCATCCTGCTACAGTGAAGAGAAAATATCGCGTGTTTTCACTTATACCAGTGTTGTTTGTGAAGAATAAAAGAAAATCGTTAAAAATCTACCGTTTCTGCGTTATCGGGCTCATCGAGGACGAGCGTTTGAACGCTTCCCCCCAAGTTGGAGATACTGGAGTCGCTGGATTTCCAAGAATTCTTGCCCATGTGTTTGGCGTAATCACCGGGTAATCCGCAATTGGGAGGTACGAGAAGAGAGCATTTGAGATGCGTTATGATTTGGCACTCGTTGCAAATGGCGGAACGTTTGCCAAACTGAATGGTTTCGTGACAAGCGGCGCACTTGCCAGCCCTCATCGTCATACCGATGTTGAATCTGTGTGGGATATTGTGCCTCATTCTCTGAACGGAGCCTTGTCTCGTCATCGCGAGAGCATCGTCGCCCTTTTCCGTTGGATAGCCAAGTGCTTTTTTCGATTCGGGCGACAGGGGCGACGGTGAGACGGGCGCCGAGGCTTGATTGGCTTTCATAGCCAACAATTGTTCGTTCAACGTTTTGACCTTCGCTCTCTCGCTGGCCAGTTGATTCTCCAATTCGCGATAACCGACGGGCAAGCCGGTACCGGTCGACGGCACGTTTTCCTTCTGCTTCGAGCCAAAAATCTTATCGCATACGGTCTTCTTTCTCTTGGCGGCCTCTTCGAGTTTGAGCGTCAGATAATCGATCAATTTGGTCTGTTGATATCTCGTACCCTCGGCCTTGACCTCGCGTTCCTGATAAAACTGTCGTATATCGTCGAGGACCGATTCAAGCTCGGCTATTCTGATACGAAGTTCTTGTCCCTGATCAACGTTGGCCTGTAGATCCTCCATCAGGCAAACATTGGCCTCCTTGAGCTCGTGCATCCTCGTCAAATGTTGGCTGCACTCTTCCTTCACGATCCTCGACTCGGCTCTCGCCCCTTCCAGAGCTCTCCTGATCTCGGCCGAGTCGCACTCGAGCTCGCCGCATCTCGACGTCAATTCAGCCACCTGTTTCGTCAAATCTTGGGCCAATTTTTTGTACTGATCGCGCTGCGTCGAGAGATTGCTTCTCTCAGTCTCGATATCGCTCGTTTCGGACTCGAGACGCTCGAGGGCTCGTTCGGCCACGAGACGCCGCGTCTTTTCCTCGTTCTGTCCAACCTTTGCCTCCCGCAGCTTTTGCTCCGCCAATTCCAGCTCCTTCTGCAACTTCATACGTTCCTGGATGAGCGTGTTCTCGCGGGTCTCGTGATCACTCGTGAGCCTCTCGTAATCGGTCAATTGTTCCTCCAGAACGGTGCAGGTCTCCTTCAGAAGTTCGATGTTAACCTGATTCGATTTAGCCTCTTGTTCGTATTTCTGGGTTTTCGTCTCCAGCTCGTTTCTCTCCTCGTTGTGTTTGGATATTTGCGCAGTGAGGCGTTTGTTCTCGACGATTAGAGCGTCGAGGCGATCCTCGTCGCTGCGCATTTGCCTCCTCGTGCTGTCCAACTCGCGACGCAGCGAAGAGCTCGAGGCTTGCAGCTCTTCGATCTGTTTGTTGGCTTGGGTGAGAGCCTTTTGCGCTGAATCGGCTTGAAGCTTGTTCGCCGTAGCTTCTCTCGCAACCTCGGCCAACGAAGCTTTCGCACTCTCCAATTCCTTCAACAGTTTCTTCGATTTTTCCTCCTCCTCCCTGAATTTGGCGTTAAGTTGCTGGCTCAACTTTTGCTTGTCCTCCTGCAACATTTTCACTCTCTCCTCGGCGGTCTTGGCCTCTCTCACTGCTATCCTCTTGTCGAGATTCGCGTCCGACAATTCCTTCTCCTTCTTCCATAGATTCGTTTGGGCCTGTTTGGCACTTTGCCTCTCGGTCGCAACTATGTCACGCGACGCTTGAAGCTGCTGCTCCAACTTTTCCACCTGGTGCTCGAGAAAGGCGATTTTTTGCTCGACCTCCTTCCGATCCGTTACGCTCGTTCGAGGCTTCACTTGCTCCGAACGCTTGAGACTCGCGTTTTCGGCCTCGAGTTTCGTCACGCTTTGCTCCAAGCGTCTCAAGAGTTCCTCAAGATCGCCGACTTTGCGCAGTTGCTCTTCTTCCTTGGCAAGCGAGTGCTGGAGCCTCTGCTGAAGCGTCGCTTTGTCCTGATGAATTTTTTCAATCGTCAACGCCTCGTTTCGCTCGATAGTAACGAGGGTGTCGCTGAGATCGGACTTGGCAACTTCCAAATGACTCTTCATCTGCTCGTTCTCCATACGTAGCTTCTCGAGTTGGTCCTGCAGATTAGCGATCGTTTGCTCGGCCACGGGTATGTTCTCGAGTTGTTTCGTCCTCTCTTTCAATTGATTTCTCAATGTTTGGATTTCCGTGTCGCGGGCCGGTATCATTGCTTTCGTGCTTCTCAACTGCTCCTGGCAATCCTTCAGCTCGGATTGCGCCAATTCGAGAGCGACGTTCAACCTCGACTGACGGCAATGATTCGAGTCTTGTTCGTTTCTCAGTTTCGCTTCCAAGTCGGTATTCTTGGCAATTTCCGCCTCCAGCTTGCATCTTATCTCGGCCAACTGATTGTGCGTTCTGTTGGCTATCTCCTCGAGTTTGTTCTCCACTCCCTGGGCGCTCTGACGGCTCAATTCCCGAGTTTTGGCCAACGACTCTTTGTACTGTATTTGGAATACTTTGAGCTTGTGCAGCTCGGCGTTGGTGGTCTCCAGTTCGCACTGAGTTCTCTGAAGCTTAGAACTCATCTCGTTGTTGCTCGTGCAGAGTTCCGTTATACGAATAGTCTGAGTTTCTATGTGTTTGTTCAGCTGATCGATCTTCTCCTTCTCCGCTACTTCCCACTTGCGTTTCGCGCGTTTTATCAGATCCAAAGCTCTCGTTTCCAAGTCTCGCCTCTCCTGTCTCTCCAGATCCAGCATCCTCTTTACGGAGATTGCCTCGGATTTGTAGTTTATCAATTCTCGCTCCAGTTTGTCCCTCTCCTTGCTGGCGATCTCGAGCTTCGTTGTCTTTTCCTCCAGCTGCGCTTCCAGCGAGGAGACCGTGTCCAGCGTCGCTTTGTCCTGCAGCTCCAGGAGCTTTTTGTGACGCTCGTGATATTCTCTCTTCTTATACTCCATTTCCGTACTGAGCTCTAGCATCTCTTTGGAGAACTTCTCCGTCCGTTCGTCCGCCTCCTTCGGCATGTTTCTTTCCGTCACTTCGCGACTGGAGAGGAGAAGAGCCCGACTGGGAGAGACCGCTTTTCTTTCCATGTCCTTTACCATAGCTCGGGTCTTCTGGAATGTCGGATTTGAAAAATTATTCTCCCGGAGATGCGGATCGGAGATGAATACTGACCGCGTTGTTGCTCTACGTTCGTGACATATCTCGTCCTCGCGTCGCCTTGTTCACGATTGCCTAAAGTATCCGACTGATCAGATGCATCACCGTAAAACTGTAAAGATACACAAAAAAAAAAATCAAATCACAGACGAGAAATAAAACGATTGCTCGAGGCTTCGTAAGCTGTGAGGAAAATTCTCGAGGAGCCTCTCAATCGATCGCAATACGCTTCGTTATTCATGATTTACAATTTTGTCACTTGTTTCTCATCAACGATAATTTCACGTAGGCGCGAGACGACAATTCATTCGTTCCACAATTTCGCAATGTTTACGTCAATTGGCGCGCTCGCTGACTCGCCTCTTGTAACCGTCGCGGCATTCACACACGCTCCATTTTGTAATTTGAATTCGCGACAGATGCGCTCTGCCAGGAGCGACGCGCGTCGGAGCCGGCAAACGCGCGAAGTAAAATGACGGCGGCTCCGTATCGGTAAGATAGTTTTCGTAAACTACTTTACCGATATAACTGAACGATGTACTTTGAATGTTACCCACTATCGGTAAGGAAGCTCCGTAACTACCTTATCGATAGTGGGTAACATTCCATATCCGAGGAACATATGTACAATGAAGAATCAATGAATGGGAGAGTTTGTGTTTATTCAGCGTCATTGGTTGAGTGATGTATCGTCTGCTGCGTTGCTTGCAGACTTAATTTTAAGTAGTAATATTGCGAGTCTGATAACGTTTTCTGATAGAAGCGTCTATCCTCCAAGAATGTTGCTTCGTAGAGTCAGGAATGCAATGTCAAGAGTATATTCAAGTGAGAAATTACGAAGTGTCAGTGCTACATAACCAAAAAAAACATTCTTTGACATGTCACTCGTCCGGTCGGTAAAAATTCTACGGTCAAGTTTTCTCCCGGACGGATTACATTTCGGGCAAACGAAGAGATAGACGTTGTTCTTCATTTAACGGAGCGGAAGGTGCTTCTTTTCTTTTTTCCGAAAAATCAGCCGTTTCGGAGAACAGCGGGAATCTGCAAATCAGCTATCTCTCTCGCACCCATGACCGCTCTTTCTTTTTCACTTGTGAGTCGTGAGCTTTTTTCAAAACTCTTTACTTCGTTCAGGTTCCCGCCGCATGTCCAGTCTCGCTTTCGTGCCGAAGTATCAGCCCGCGAAGGAAGAAGAGCTCCGCTTACTGAAGAAATTTTTTGAGGACGAAGGCCGCCTTTGCGTCCTCACCGGCGCTGGAATATCCACGGAAAGTGGAATCCCGGACTACAGATCCGAAGGAGTAGGACTTTACGCGACTAGCGACAGACGACCCGTATTGTACGCGGATTTCGTGAGGAAGGAAAATACGAGACGCAGATATTGGGCGAGAAATTACGTCGGTTGGCCAAGATTCTCGTCTTTTCGACCGAACTTCATCCACGAGACTCTTAGATCTCTGGAGGTCCAGGGCCGTGTGCACTGCGTAGTTACCCAGAATGTAGACAGACTTCACACCAAAGCCGGCAGTCGCAACGTCGTCGAACTCCACGGTACAGCTTACGTCGTTATGTGCCTCGGCTGCGATGAAAAAATCAGCAGATTCGACTTCCAACGCATACTGAATGAACTTAATCCGGAAATGACTGCTCGAACGGAAGAAATCAGACCCGACGGTGATGTCGAATTGACGCAGGTACAGATGGATTTTCCCCATTCGGAAAAAAGTTGGACAATAGAATTAAAATATTATCGAATTGACGTTGTTGCTGGCGTTCCGCCAATGGCCTTGCACGCGTAGACTTGTGCTGAAGGCTCCCTAATGAAATGTGCCTCTTGAAAAGTTTCATTAATCCTTTGAAGCATACATTTTTCTATACGTGCATTTGGCTTGAAATTTTGCACTCGGGAGTTTTCCGGGTAGGAAACACCCGCTACGTGAAAAATAAAATTTTGATAGGTGTGCTTTAATAGTTATTCAAGTCCTAGGGACCCTGAAGCATTTACAACCGCTATACTTAATTAAAAAACACTTTTGCATCGTCAAAATCTGAATTGAATTAGGTGTAACACCAGCAGCAATACACTAAGCCGCAAAGGGTTAAGGAACACCCAGAATTGTGTTGAACAGCATTAATACAAAGTTTCAAGTAAATCTGAACAATGTTTCTTTTACCATACAAACTTCGCTACCCCCTTTTCCCCTTAAGGATTGAAATTCCAAAAACGCTGAAATTTCACTAATTGTGTCTAGGAACAGTAATACAAAGTTTCAAGTCAAATCGACCCGATTTTTTAATTTTCCGTACAAACTTTGCCACCCCCTTTCGTTTAGGGGTTAAATTTCGCAAACGCTAAAATACGTGTATTATTAATTGTGTTGAAGAGCTTTAATACCAAGTTTGAAGTAAATCTTCCGACTAAATTGTTTTTATTTTACATACAAACTTTGCCACCCCTTTTCTACCCTTAAGGGTTGAATTTCGAAAAAATCCCTTCTTAGTGGCTACCTACGTCACAAAAGCAACCTACTGTCCAAATTCCACGTGATGAGCTTCAGCGGTTTTGGCTCGGCGTTGCTAAATCAGTCAGGGCGCGTTCTGTTATATGTACAGAAGATAATTCAGAAAAAAGATTGCCTATATTGTACGTTTCTTCGACGCCACTTCCCGATGATTCCCGAATTCAATAACTTTTTCGTACCTCTCAGGACCAAGTGGACGATTTCGTAGTGCCTCCCTGCAGTAAGTGTGGCGGAATACTGAAGCCGGACATAGTTTTCTTCGGTGACAACGTGCCGCGCAGCGTCGTGGAGAACGTTCGCGATAAAGTCGATCAATCGGAAGCTCTACTGGTCATGGGAAGTTCGATAACGACGTACTCCGGTTACCGAATTGTTTTACAAGCCGTCGAGACCAAGAAGCCGATCGCCGTTGTTAACATCGGCGAGTCTCGGGCGGACAAACACGCCGTTGTCAAAGTGTCCAGTCGCTGCGGCGAAGTTCTCGCAAAGTTGTTCGGAAATAGAGACGAAGCGAGTAAAAATTCTCGCGGTTTTAGTTAACGATTGGGAATTTAGAAAAAAAATCGTTATTGTACAGATTGACTCAATAGACCTGTTGATTGTTATGTTCTTTTTGCAATGTAATGACTGCTGAAATTGTCAGTTACGTTTGTAAATTTGTAAATTAAATTCACAATTGTAATAACTGTTTCAAATTAAACTTGATCTATTTATTCTTTGCAATTTGAGCCTGCGGCGTTGAATAATTTACAGCGAGTCGATATAAACATTAATCGTGTCGTTTATTTATTGCTTGATTAAGAAACAACGAACGACGCATTATATTACCGGGCGATCAACATGCAATGGTCCGCGCACACCTTAATATGTTACAACGTAAATTTATCGTAATTTATCGTAATCGATAGACGATATCGATTGATTTATCGTAAAGTATCACTATCGCACTACGTGTATCGATACCGCGATGATTGTTAAAAGGTAAAAAATGAGATACTTATGGCCGTTCGCCTATGATATTTTACGGCAACAGGCGCCAATGTTTTCGAAGGTGAATTTGGTTCTGCAGGCTTGGTACTTGTACGTGTAAGATATGCAGAAGTAGAGTCTTCGAACGTATGGTGCCCAGGACCGTTGGTCATTATCATAGTCTATGATGTTAATACCCTAATTAAACGATATTTATCACACGTTTGATCTTTCAACACGCTCAACAGAGTTGAACACGTTGAACTCAAAGATCATTATCCTTTCGAGATTCTGTTCAACGATGCTCGTTTTGGAAAAGACGAATCTGATGTAAAGAATAACGAGGTTAAACATGTAGGCAAACTTGCTACTTCGACTTCCACGATCGCGTTTGCCTTGTTCAACACGTACTATTTTCAATCGATGCGAAAGGGGAATTACGATTCGCGACTTGTCGTATATGAGAAATATCAGTACGCGAGGAGTTTTACCATCTCTTTGCATGGCACTTAACAGTCAGTACACAAGTTCTCTTTAAATATCGTTAATATTCGAAAAGGACGTCAAGAAGGCCACCGGTTTTTGTTCCGTGATGATAATCTTTCTACAATGCGTAATCTGCTGGAAAAATTGTTTCATCGCGCGTAATTCGGAATGAATGTTTGAAGATAAGAAATTGTTTGTTCCTTCCAAAGGGGAGCCTCGAGTGAGCGAATTCAGCGATTTCCGGACTCCGATTTCTGCTGCTTTCGAATTCATATGTTCAAGTTGAGCGGCATCAATGGCACGTATTTGTCGCTAGGACGGAAGTGGTACTGGGAGCACAGTCGATTGGATTCTGCCTCGCCGTAGCCGTTTCTGGAAAACAACGACAAACGGTACACATTAGAATATGAAAAATATGATTTCTCAACGTTTCCCAAGTCAGCGAGGCCATCCGTTTATTCAGCGACATCGTTAGTACCGATTTCAATCCCAGTCGACCGCCACCGATATAATTGTTCTTAAGCTTTTAGCGTACTCTCAAAATTCATTCGGCAGACGTGAAAGGCGAATAAAGAATGCCGCTGTTACGATTCTTCGTCACTGTTCGGAAGCTCTCGTCCCCGAGCTCTCACACGGTCCATGAAAACGTTCAGGAGTATATTCAACAATACTGAATTCGTTCTTCCGATTGTCCGACTTTCGTCTGCGTCCGTCGGATTGTACATCGGCGAGCTTTTCCACTGCGCTTGGTTGCTGGAATTAGCAATAATGGACCTAACCGGGCTGCAACGAAATGGTTGAAAATCCACCTGATCAACGCCGTCGAATAAACATTGAATATTCGCCACAACATCGCCATCATTTCCCGGAGCATAGCACGAGTATGCGATGATCGGATTGTCATCGAATAACCCACACGATGGTGCAACTCAAAGGGAGGTCATCGACAGTGACGGGAAGTTGCGTTTCGCTACCTTTGCCATTGAGAGCAGGGACGTCGTTCCTTGAAGCACGTAACTTGAATGACATTGAAGAACAGCGCGCCGAGGGTATTGGCAACTTCGGTGTTCAAGTTTTGGAGACAACGGCGAAATTTGGCGTCGCAGTCGCAGTGGGAACGAGTGAACGGTGAAGTATTGCAAATACCGTGGATGCAAGAACGCGGCAGGACTATGGTGGGACAGTGGTCGTGTTCGCGACAGCAGGCGTCCTCGGTGGCGTGATGGCCCAAATCGTCGTACGAAGCGGCGATATTTCCGGGCCCGCACCACTTCGTTCCTGGATACATCAATCCACCACCGGGCGGCTGATTCTGCGATCACGGATCGAAGTAACATGAGTACATATTTCAATAAAACTGTGTATGGATGATTATAACGAAATTATCGTTTTTCATGTAACTGGACTTTTTTGATAGATGATATTCGATCACGTTGCGGAGTTACTTTGCAATGTTTTCATTCGAAATATTGGAACATGCAACATAATAATTACATAATACAACATTTTTCAAATATTGTTGGAAATATTTCGAAATCTTCCTACAAAACAGATTTGGTAGAAAAATCGTCGATATCCTGTTTCTTCTTTATTTTGAGTATGAAAATCATGCCTCTGGCGTGTAACTATCCAGACTTCATATGCTTTGTCGCATATATGAGTTTCAACAAAATCGCCGACGGATACTCAAGTGACGTTCCCCGATAGTAAATATACCAAATGTCAACATTCTGTATTTAATATTTTGATAAATATTCGGAAGTGGGGCTCCTGCTAGAATCAGGCTAATTTTCTTCAAGGGTTCAAACAACCCCAAACAACCCTAAACAACCCCAAACAAAAATTAGCCTGATTCTAACAGGAGCCCCACTAGCGAATATTTACCAATATTTATCGCATGAAAAAATGGGAAAAACATTTATTGGCCCAACAAAGTAAAAGCATGTTAATGCTATTTTTTTTTAAATAGCATTTTCATAGTTAATGCTATTTTTTTAAATTGCATTTTAATAGTTAATGCTGTTTTTTTAAATTGCATTTGAATAGTTAATGCTGTTTTTTTAAATAGCATTTTAATAGTTAATGCTATTTTTTTTAAATAGCATTTTAATAGTTAATGCTATTTTTTTAAATAGCATTTTACTGGTTAATGCTATTTTTTTTAAATAGCATTTTAATAGTTAATGCTATTTATTTTAAATAGCATTTTCATAGTTAATGCTATTTATTTTAAAATAGCATTTTAATAGTTGATGCTATTTTTGAAAAAATAGCATTTTAATAGTTGATGCTATTTTTAGAAAAATAGCATTTTAATAGGTAATGCCATTTTTTTTAAAATAGCATTTTAATAGTTAATGTTATTTTTTCAAATAGCATTTTAATAGTTAATGCTATTTTTTTTAAATAGCATTTTAGTAGATAATGCTATTTTTTTAAATAGCATTTTAATAGTTAATGCTATTTTTTTTTAATAGCATTTTAGTTAATACTATTTTCTTTAAATAGCATTTTAATAGTTAATGCTATTTTTTTAAATAGCATTTTAATAGTTAATGCTATTTTTTTAAATAGCATTTTAATAGTCAATGCTATTTTTTTAAAATAGCATTTGAGTAGTTAATGCTATTTTTTTAAATAGCATTTTAATAGTTAATGCTATTTTTTTTAAATAGCATTTTACTGGTTAATGCTATTTTTTTTAAATTGCCTTTTAGTAGATAATGCTATTTTTTTAAATAGCATTTTAATAGTTAATGCTATTTTTTTTAATAGCATTTTAATAGTTAATGCTATTTTTTTTTTTATAGCATTTCAATAGTTAATGCTATTTTCTTTAAATAGCATTTTAATAGTTAATGCTATTTTTTTAAATAGCATTTTAATAGTTAATGCTATTTTTTTAAATAGCATTTTAAAAGTCAATGCTATTTTTTTAAATAGCATTTTAGTAGTTAATGCTATTTTTTTAATAGCATTTTAATAGTTAATGCTATTTTTTTTTAAATAGCATTTTACTAGTTAATGCTATTTTTTTAAATAGCATTTTAGTAGTTAATGCTATTTATTTTAAACAGCATTTTCATAGTCAATGCTATTTTTTTTAATAGCATTAACATAAGAGATAAACGAGTTTGTACGTGATATGGGACATTTTTCAAAAATCATACTTAACGTGATAACTCGAAATCCTTAGACTTTGGACTAAGGTGTCCTACGTTAGATATGGTCCTAACAAGCTGACCTATCGCCCCCTTAAGGCTCTGCATCGGTGTTCCTAACACCCTGTATATTGTATTAACACTATATCATAATTTTTTCCAACCGCGGTTGCGAATAAATTGCTCATTTTTCACGATTATCGTTCTTTTTTTACTCCGAAATGGGCCCTCTTTAAATGTCGAAAGAGGGCGCTCTATCGAAACGCCCACTATGATGCTATTTTTTTCCTCAAACTATCACATCTAAAGAGTATTGCGCTAAATTTCATTTTTTATTTGTTGAAAATTGGAAGATTTATGATTTTTTAAAGTCACAAAATGGCTTTTTTCACGCTTTGATACTTTCCTGATTTTTTCCGCCATTTTGAATATCGATTACAACATTATACTGATAATGCCGCATTCTAGAAGGTTCAAACTAACACCCTGATTTTTTGCAAGCCGTTCGGAACAATATAATCAGCGTGGCAATCGTTCAAACATGGCTGGGGTCACACGGACCCCATGTGCCCAACGAAGTTGCTGGTCGAGGATGTGACCCCGAAGGGTCAACGCAGGAAAAGGTTTGCATCATTCCTCTGGCCCTACTATTTCTTTCGATCGCCGTAAATCTCTCAGAACTGAAAAATCAGCGCGATCGACAAAATTATATCGATTAGCAATAAATTGCAATTTTTTCATAAAAAATGAAATATTATTTGCTCATAGATTTCGTTGTCCTGAAAAATATGATCATTCGGCGAGAATGATATCCATGTACTGTGCGATTATCTCTCGATTGTTCGAAACGACAGAAGTTTTTCTTACTTTTCCCTTGTTTCGGGATTCCTTGCAGGTCGCCTCGAGATCGTCGATAAGATTGCTCGACATCTGCCGTACTTTTTTCGGATCGGCCCCGAGGATCATCTGCTGAATTATTCCACGATCGTGATAGAGAGCGCAGAACGGAGCGCCGGCGTTGAGCTCGACCATCTTCGACATCGTCATGTCAGCAACCAGGACACTCGATTGGCCACCAACTATCCATTGAAGTATCCAGAGGGCGAAAACGATCGAAAGCATCTGCAAAAATGGTTTTTCGTATCACGCACTGCGGGAAAGAGACCAAATTATAATTGTAATCGTGAAAATTGCGTATGAGGAACCCAAACAACGCGAAAGATGGAAATCACGTTACTTTCGGAGAGACAGACGTACCATTTAGCATTTAAGGATGTTGAGTCCCAAATCGCAAATGATAATAAAATTCGGAAAATTTGGTACGTTTTTGTATGAAGTATTTCAGAGGTCGTGTAAAAATTTCATGACGATTAAGGAAGCTTTCCAGTGTGACAGCCCGAAAAATCGCTGTTTTTCGCGATTTTTTTTTTTAAAGAAAAAATAATCTAATCGGTCTGGTTTTTTTTTGTATATTAATTGGGTATTGAAGAATACAAAACAATTTTTTAAAGATCGATTTATTTATTAATTAATATCTATAAAAATGATGAAACAATTGTTGCAGAAAATGCACTTGGATGTGGTGTCCACGTTGGGGGTCACAATTTTGATCTGAAACAAAAAACACAAAAAGATTATTGATCGGTATATAATTGGCTTTCGTGCTATGGAGGCTTTTTTTTTTTTTTTGCAAAAATGGCGCCGGTTTGAACAAAAAGTATCGATTTTAGCATTTTTTTTGGCAGTTTTTTTTACAAAAAAATAGGAAGATGTCAAAAAAAAAAAGTTTCCATAGCACGATAAACAATGACGTTAAGAATATTGTGTAAAAAATTCAACTCGATAGCTTTAAAACTCTGCCCTCCAAGTTGGACACCGTTTTGAAAAATGCTGTTTCGAGAAAAACGCGTTCAAAGTTTCGCTGTAGCTGTAGCGCTCCGTTGCCTTCTTCCAAGAAATGCTGTACAGTAACCGAAATAATCTGAATTTCGGCATGAAAATTTGAGGGAATATTCGGAAGAGTGTATACTATTTGATAAAGCAAAAAAAAAAAATCGATTTTTTGAAAATTTCACACTGGAAAGCTCCCTTAAGAAGCTATTTATTGGACAATCAACATTAACATGTTTCATAGGGACTCAACATCCTTAAGGGCAGATATACACGTAGGAGCCGGAAAAAAAGTTCATTGTTGTGAATTTTTTTCAAGGAAAACTATTTGAAATTTCGGATTGGGATTTTAATTATCTAAAAGTATATACATCCAAAAATATGTTTAATTTTCTTTATTTTAAAATATCAAAAATAAACAAGGATATCGTATGATCCTTGGAGCGTCGTAAAAAAATCGGTATCCAATATTTCTCGAAGACCAATGAACCGATTGGCTTGAGGGTTTTTCGTGGTTATTCTATACACCATTATCTAGTACTTGTCACAGCTGATTTTGAAAATATAGATTTATGACAAAATGGTGGACGTTTGAACATAAATAGTGATTTTTGGGCCAAAAATGAGTTATTATTTTGCCTATAAAACAAAAACTAAGTAACGGGGAAAAAAAAATCCTACGACAAGTACTAGATAATGGTCTATAGAATAACCACAAAAAACCCTCAAGCCAATCGGTTCATTGGTTTTCGAGAAATTTTGGGTACCGATTTTTTTTACGACGCTCCAAGGATCATACAAAATCCTTGTATATTTTACATATTTTTAGATAAACAAAATTAAACATATTTTTGAACGTATATACTTTTAGATAATTAAAACCCCAATCCGAAATTTCAAATAGTTTTCCTTGAAAAAAATTCACAAAAATGACTTTTTTCCGGCTCCTAGGTGTATATCTCCCGTTGATTAGTAGAAAGAAAAAAAAATAATAATAAACGCCATGTGTCGGGGACTTGCGAATTTGGCATTGAAAAACCGGTATCCCGTACGCGACAGACGTTTGTACGAATTGCGAAATAGGTGGAAGCTTGTGTCTGCGAATTGGGAGAACTTCATCCTGACCTTCACAATTTGGCTCGTGTCGCAATTACGAGAAAACAGGCGCTCGACAACGAACGCGCCGCGAATCCTTCGCCTAGAGTACAGTGAAACTTCAGTTATACGGTTTTCAAGGGGTACACGAAATATTACGTATAAGTGAGGATAACGCAGAAGTGAAATACAGTATGTATGTGAAAGTTTTTAACATTTGAAAATGGCGATTGGTGCATAATTCACGATGTTTATCAATAGCAGTGACTCTATTGTGTTAAGGGGCTATACCAGTGTGACACTTTCCAAAAAATCGATTATTTTTGCCTTTTTCGACAGTTTATACTTTCAAGAATATTCTGTAATAATTTCAAGGCCGTATCTCTAATACCCCCCGAATGGCAGCCTTCCAAAGAGCAACCGCTCGTAGGTATAAAAATCGCTGGTTAATTCTTTAAACGCGTTTTTCTCGAAATGAGATTTTTCAAACTTGCTGACATTGCAACTCAAAGAGCAATTATCCGATTAACTTGAAATTTGAACTGAGTACTCTTGAATATATTTACTCTACAATGACGTAGGATATTTTTGATTGGATGAAAATTGACGATTTGGCATAAAAAAAACGACCGTTTTATAGGCAAGAAAACAGACGTTTTTTTTTCATAGCTACGTCATTTTGTTAGATTTTGATATTTTTCGAAAATCCTACGTCATTGTACAGGAAATACCTTCCAGTTTAACGACGTTTTTTCGTTTTTCAGTTTCAGCGACTCAATCGGCCGGAATCATGGCAGCAGTGGAGGAACTTTTTTTTTTGGCGCCTCCGAAGGCAGCGCATAAGTCGCTTGGATCGCAATATTTTTCTATGAAAAAATTATTCAATATAGGTCAAATATAGCCAAATATATTCTTTATTTTTCGAAATATTTAATTGAGTACTTTTCTTCCAAAAAATTCCCGAAAATCACCCAAATTTTCAGCGTTCACACTGGTATAGCCCCTTAAGGAATAATACCACTCTAAGATTTTGGAGAAATCGTTTTTCTTGCCTTACGGGGCCACAGCGGAATTTTCAAAAAATCAATTTTTTTCTCGCCAAAACGGTGCTTTATGATCATAAGAATAAGTTACTATTCGATTTATAGCAAAAAAATGGTATAAACGACTTTTTTGCTACGATAAACTTTTTTTTGATACTTCCTTTACTTTTTGTAACTCCCAAAATGAATTGTCAAAGTTAGGCCCTATTTTCCGCCGCCAGAGTGGCGTTATCCCTTAAAGTTTGATTTTCCAATTGAAAAGTTGATTGGTAATAATCGAGTGATGAGCCAACTCGAGTGTTGAACTTTCATATAATGCAAGTTTGTAACACTAAGCTTTGACGTTCTAGAGTATCAAATAACAGAGGTTCGTATCGATAAGGGACATGTGATCAAAGTGCATGCAAAGTCAAGGTCAGAAACATCAAAAAGTCGAACAAAACATCAAAACGCAGTCACGTGACATTTTATCCAACGAACGAATAGCTGATAAAAAAAAACGAACCTCGAAATCGACACTGGAGAATACAATTAAAAGCGTATAAGTGAAAAACGTAAAAATGAAACTTGATTTCCATCTTTATGAACGGAATCTGCCGGGGCCAGAGAAATTGAACTCAGTGATAAAAACGTACAAGTGCAAAACGTATAAACGAGGTTTCACTGTATTTCCCTCGTTGGATCAGACACAACGAAGGAAAATATACAAATAATATATTTTACGACAATTGTTGGTGAAAAAAAAAGAATTACGAACTGCTCGCTTCGAGGCTCCACGTTTATGGACGCACAATTGAACTTGAATACGTGCACATTGAAGATTGAACGTAGCACGTGTGTATATCCCTAACAGTCGTGTTGATAGAGAGAGGAAGAGAAAGAGCGAGAGAGTTCATATTGCGTTGTTTAGCTTTTAGTCCACAGGAGGCCCCATTTTCATCATTGATATACCTACATATCCCGTCAATCCGAACCGTTCATCGAGGAACACCCAATCAGTCTAATGGGGCTCGTTAAAAAAAAATCTGCGACCAAGTGGAAACAGGAACAAGTACGCTGCATCATTATACGTGGCAGATTTCACGTCGAATCAGCGATTAAATACTCCTATTACTATTTTATCCTATTTTGAGCATCAAAAGACGAAATTCGAGTGCAGATTAAAGAAGATTCGAAAAAGACATTCCAAATTAAGGTGGATTTATTTAATTTCTCATTCTTTAAATAGAAAAAACAAAAATTAAAATAAAAAATTAATAACAAATAAAATAAAAAAATAAAGAATAAACAAAAATCAATAAAAAATTAATAAAAAAATAGAAATAAATGAAAAATTTGTAAAAAATTTCTAAAAATTTCTATAAAGTGAAAAGATTCCGCCGCGTACGAACGAGGGAAATTTAATGTATTTTCCAATTGTAGGGCCTGAACGATAATTTTCTCAGCAGAGCTGGGAGTTTTCATAAAAACGTAGCAACGTTGTAACGACGAAACTTTCTCGCGTGCACAGCGCGACACGAGAGCTAATGAAAAGTTCCTAGATCGGAATCGCAGTAACAGATACGAAGGTCACCGGGCAATCGTGTCAAGAAGATCGACGGATATCTGCAAAGACGATAAGCGTGACGACGATGACGTATCTGGAAAAACAAAAACGTATGAAAGTAAAATTTGATCGTAAATTCGAATCACGAGTGTCGCGACGAATAAAAAATTCCGCGTGCGCATTGCAAATTGAACAAAAAAGGAGAAGTACGAAATATATAGCTCCGGATCGAAGGTCACACACGAATGTACGATCGTTCCTTGAATTTGCAAAATTGCACTTCGCAAGAGGAACGAACCATGAAAATTTGTTCGGCGGATAAATTCAACTCTTTGTCACTCACCCCTGTATAACGTTTTTTTTGTCTTTTTTACTATTCAGTAATTTTCTCAATTATATTTGTCCGGCGGTGGACCGGAAGTTCGGGTGCGTTTTTGCGCGAGTAAAAAATTCGAGAGTTCGAGTCGAGTTTACGCACGTCCGATTGCAGTACCGCGAGGGAAATAACAAAATAGACGGTTGGAGGATCGAGTATTGTAGTGCACGAATGTCCGCACGTAGCGATGCAGAATAAAGCATGTGTGTTTGTGAAAGGGGTTATGTGCTTGAGAGAGGGTTGGCGTTTGCGCACATTCCCCAAACGTTCGGAGGTTAGGTCCCGTTGGAACGCAATGAAAAATAGAGTTCGACAAAGCGAGAGAGAAAGAGAGATAGCGCTGACGCAGTGCGCATCGCGTTATTCTGTTGCAGACCTACATCGAGTCCTGCCCGCAACGTTCCTCGCAGCCAATTGTGCTGTAAAATCTTTGCCAAAAGGGACGTGAATATTCGTTCGCGTTAGTGCAACAAAATAAAAATGGGCTGGTGGTCGAATGAGGGCAAATCTTCCGACAAATGCGTGGAGAACGATTCACCAAAGATGTCATTTTTATTAACTCCGAAAATCTAAATTACCCAAGCAGCAAACTGATTTGTGAAGAACGTATTGAGGATTCGTTAACTTAGAAAACATGGTGAAATGAATTGCTCTACCTCTCGAGGGAAATAGAGCAAGCATGGTGATTGCAGAAGCTTAGGACCGTTTGTTTGTTGTTTAAGGGGTTTTGTTTGTTGCTCAAGGGGTTACGTGGGTTTGGAAAGTTGAAAAAGGCAGTTTTTAAATTTTATTATCTAATGGTACAATATTTCTCGAATATTCTCCGAAAGTTTTAAGGAGGTACGATCACTTCCACGGGGTCGAAAAAGAGTCTAAATTTATTTTACCCGCAGCTGCTCTGATTGATGTTTACTTATGTTGATTATTCGTATTATCGATACGTGATAAATGATAAAACTTCATAAATTGTTGTTCGCATATTTTGTGGCGGCTTCTATTCAAATGAATTTCAAAACAAAGTTGGGTTATGTTCGCCAAACGCATCAGCTGCTATTTCGTCTTTCTGACCATTTCAAACCGGAAATTGAAGATTGATTTTCTTCTTTTTTACATTATCTAATCTATCGAATTTCAGTTTTCCAACGGGTTGAGTTGGATACGGAGTAAAAGTAATTTTTCTCAAAACACTATTTTCGAAGTCGGTGGACACGATTTCTCGAAACTAATGCATCTTATAAAAATTTTGCACACGTCTTCAATATACCATTGACCAGTGATTTTCGCGAATGTTTTTTTTTTCGATTACAACTAATTTTACAAGGCTATGCGTAGTGTAAATTGTACCAAAAAGGACTATTGTGCATAAAACTCTGCCAAAAATTCAAATTTCAATTTTTTTGAAAATCTTGAAAAAATCTTGAAAAAGAGCTACACTTATCTACCAACAGAAAAAAAGTAGTTTTTCAATTCCAGATTAAGCTATCGTGAGTTAACCTGACCACCTCGAGGACACCGCGAGGAAATTTTCTAAAAAAAATTGTTGTAATGTTGCTCTTTTATGTGCTCAACATTTCGAATTAAATGACATATATATATTTTTTTTTTTAAAGAGAGAAAATATGCTCTTTATCGCTGCGAAACCCGCGTAACTCCTTAAGGGGCTACCTAGCGGACCGAAAAAAATGGCCATATTCCGATTTTTTTTGGGAATGGGTTGGTGAAAAAGAAACGCATTTTTTCAACGCACCACAACGCCGTCGGCATCTGATACTTTTTCGAAAGTCAGTGGACATAATATCTCGTAAACTACTTGATCGATTGATTCCAAATTTACAGGAGGTACGATGAGAACCATTAAAAGGTCGTTGACGATTTCACTTTTTTTCTTCTTAATCGGTAAATATTCGGAACTTGGGCTCCTGCTGGAATCAGGCTAATTTTCTTCAAGGGTTCGAACAAACCCAAACAACCCCAAACAACCTTAAACAAACCCAAACAAACCCCAACAAAAATTAGACTGATTCTAGCAGGAAACCCACTAGCGAATATTTACGAATATTTTTCGCATAAAAAAATGGGGAAAACATTTTTTGGCCCAACAAAGTAAAAGCATGTTAATGCTATTTTTTTTTAATAGCATTTTAATAGTTAATGCTATTTTTTTAGTAACATTTTAATAGTTAATGCTATTTTTTTTTAAATAGCATTTTAATAGTTAATGCTTTTTTTTTAAATAGCATTTTAATAGTTGATGCTATTTTCTTAAATAGCATTTTAATAGTTAATGCAATTTTTTTTAAATAGCATTTTAATAGTTAATGCTATTTTTTTTTAAATAAATTTAAAAATTTTTTTAAATTTTAACAGTTAATGCTACCTTTTGATCGATCCTCATTTTTCAATAGTTACGTAAAAAGCACTTTTTTCATAGACTTTGTACGCTTTAGTTTCAGTACGTCGCCATTTTGTTTAAAAATAATGATTTCAAAAATCGACGATCGCCAACGACTCGTATTTATCGTTAACATGGATAACCCGTTTGCTTCTTAGATTTCAGATGGACCGTTTAAGCCGGAGAGTGTCCACCGTCAAACGAGGCGAAAAAAAAATTCAACATCTGCCGGGGGCCATGTTTATGTTGTTTATCTGTATTTTTTGGTGATTTTTTTTTTGAAGCCCTCGATATTTGTACTTTTGTGTTGAAAAAAATGCGTTGCTCTTTCGCAAGGCGTGTCACAGAAAAAAAATCGGAATTTGGCGATTTTTTTCGGGTCCCTAGGTAGACGTAGGTTCCTTAAGGATGTTGAGTCCCAAATCGCAAATGATAAAAAAATTCGGAAAATTTGGTACGTTTTTGTATGAAGTATTTCAGAGGCCGTGTAAAAATTTCACGATAATTAGGAAGCTCGTTATTGAACAATTAAAATTCACAAATTAAATGTTGTTTTATGGAAACTGATGTAACTTTGCAATAAGTTTTTTTTTGACCTCTCAATTTTGTAATATCTACAATATACTGAAAGCAACAGAAACAAAACGAAGTTTATTGATAAATTTTTGTTTTTATTTCTTTTAAAAATTGTTCTTAACAAAATGTTGATTTTTTAATAACGAGCTTCCTAATCGTCGTGAAATTTTAACACGACCTCTTAAATACTTCGTACAAAAACATACCAAATTTTCCGAATTTTCTTATCATTTTTTATTTCTAGTTAGAATTCTTAAAATTTGGTATGTTTTTACATGAAGTATTCAGGAGGTCGTGTAAAAATTTCATGACGATTGATGCTATTTATTGAACAATTAACATTGACATGTTTCATAAGGACTAAACATCCTTAAGGCGTTATACGCAGTTAGAAATGTCAAAAAATCGATTTTTTTTTAGTTGCATCTTCGGAATGTAAAAATATGTGAGTATATTCCCTGAAAACTTCAAATCGATCCGGCAAATATTCTCGGAAATACACGCATACTTGTAACGACGCTCGGATCGTTACCAAAGTAGGCGGTCTGAACTTTGAATGCGTTTTTTTTTTCAAAATGGTGTTTTCAAAGTCGTTGAGCACGATTTCTCAAAAACGGCTCAACCGATCGGTCTGCAATTTTATCACAACCTTGTCAGATATATTCCTCATGTATCGATCGAAGGAATAATATTTCCGACAATTATTTCTAATTTTTTTCGAAATTATTAACGATTTAACGAAAATTTCGATTTAACGAAAATTATTAACGATTTAACGAAAAAAATTTGGTCGAAAATCGAAATTGTTTCTTTGCGGAGCCACAATTTTGTGAAAAATTAAAATTTCGCCTATTCCTTCGATCAATACCTGGCTTCATCTATCCCCTAAAAGAATATTTGTCGTTTTTTCATTTCGGATAGTCCAAACCCGAGATACTTTGCTCGCCGCCGGACACTTTTTTTTCGGGGACCTCCAGGAGACTTTCGACAGGAGCAACGTTAATGAATATTTTTGAAAATAAAGAATGCCAATCCAAAGTTGAAAGATGCCACCACGCTGCCTAATACTTTTCGTTTTGCCCAAATGAAGTCCTTTTCCAGAAAAAAATTCGCGAAAAAAATACCGGCAACGAAAAAAGCTCCGATAGCCCAAGCCTCAGTTGGGAGATACGGGTCGATATGTGGATCATTGTTTCTGGGTCAGTGTTGCGTCTAGACCCTCGCGATCTCGTCTGTTTTGCAGATCAGGCAGATATTGCACGTACGTCAGAGGGAGAGAATGGACGATTCGTCAAGGGGACCCCTCACCGCGACCTCGTTACAGTTCGTAAAGGACAATTACATTGTTTGCCCTCACTCTCCTATACGCGCATGGGATATTGACTTTTCGAAATTCAAACTTCCGAAAATATTCACCAAAACGAATATCGTCGATCGAACTAGCCGTTGATGCCGTCGCGACATTTTTTGTTCCAAATCCTTCAAGTACCAAACGTAGAAATGACACTCGCCTGCGCGTTGAAATTCCAATTACTTATATCCAAGAACAAGTGAGAAAAATGGAGATCATTCGAATTTTTAAATTCCAATTTCACGTCATTTAAATTATAATAAATACTAGGTATTATTTATATATAATAATCCCTAGTATATATAATAATAAATATCCTGGGGATATTTATAATAATAAATATACTAGGGATATATATAATAATAAATATCCTAATAAATAACTAGGGATATTTATATATAAATATCCCTAGTATATATAATAATAAATGTATTGTTATATAATAATAAATACTAGTAATAATACTATAAATATATAAAATAAATTCTAGGTAGTAAATGAATAGGTACCTTTTCTAAAATTTTCCTCGTTATTCAATTCAGGCCTTATGACAAATACGAGCAAGCTTTATCCAACGAGTAGCGATACTTGTCCAAGTTTTTTCGTCCTTCTTGATTCGTCTATTCACGACACGGTTAGACGGCCGCCTCCCGAAAATTGTTGTCGCTCTTCCACGGTCACTATGATACTGATCGTTCGTAAGGCACGTCAGAATGTAACGCCCGATCCCGTGGACGAATAAGAGTGAATCGACGACGAGGGTACGAGCTGCAACGAGACATAAGCCACGATAGAAATCTTTTATACCGAGGGAATGTATATTGATAGTTGGACTTTTCTATTCACCATTCATCCTACACGATTTTCGTAGCGTGAATTTTTTCTTTTATCACTGTTTACTGGAAAATAATCGTAGTTACGAAAGTAAAAATTCTTGTGGCCGAATGTAAAATATGCTCTAGGGAAAGCATTCATTAATGTCCGGCACTCTATCGATGGCCCATGCCATCGATGCCATTCTTTTAAAAATAATTTTTAAAAGAAATTTAAAAAATTTATCAATAAACTTCGTTTTGTTTCCGTTGCTTTCAGTATACTGTAGATATTACAGAATTGAGAGGTCAACAAAAAAACTTATTGCAAAGTTACATCAGTTTCCATAAGACAATATTTAATTTGTGAATGTTAATTGTTCAATAACGAGCTTCCTAATTATCGTGAAATTTTTACACGACCTCTGAAATACTTCATACAAAAACGTACCAAATTTTCAGAATTTTATTATCATTTGCGATTTGGGACTCAGCATCCTTGATCAGACTATTGCGAATATTGTCCGATTAACTCCAACGTAAAAAAAAATTTCATGTCAGTCGTTAAATAATTGATTAATTTGAATATTTGCATACCAAATATTTGCATAGTGTGAAAGTGACAAGTGAAAGTTCAACTTACTGTATAGAAAAATGCAGCGCCTTCGTTGTGTCAAAATTTTTCTTTTTCATTGACGTTGAAGATCTCGACGATTAAGAACTAAAAGCGTCTTACATTTTATGAAAAATCAAGAGCCTGAACAATTACGTAAAAAATGTTCAGGTATAAATATATTCTTTATCTTGCAGATAGTGAAAAATGAAATGTAATAATATGATATTTATTTACAAATATAATAGTGTATTATTATATATATATGCAGTCGAACCTGAATATGACGAATCTCTAGTAAAGTTTGTAATATCGAGTTTTTCTTATATTGAAGTTTCGTTATATCGAAGTTATGTTCCTTAAAATGTTCCATAAAAAATATATATATTAGTTCTGCAAATAAAGGCACATTTTTCACAGCAAGAGAGGTTTAAAGTAGAGCAATTTTTACAAGCAACTATCAATTGGAGCATAACGTATATTATTATGTCGTTGTATCAAAGTTTCAGGTATCTATCGGAAGGGAATGGACAAATTTTCGTTATATCGAGGGGCGCGACTGTATATACAGGGCGTACCATTTAACGTGACCACCCAAAATATCTCCGTTGCCTTCAGAATGACGAAATTAATGTCGGGAGGTAAGTTGATTGATTTCGAAGGGCTCATGCAGTGGTGAAAAATCCATTTTTGCCAAGGTCACAGTTTTTGCGTTCTCAAGGTCATCGATGGTTTTTCAAATCGGAACATGTTTCTTTTTTATTGAGACGATGTAGCTGATATTGAGACGAATCCAACGACCTATGATATCGTAACCTTGAATTGATATTTCACCAAAATATTTTGGTTTTGTTCAGGTTTGTTTGGGTTTGTTTTCGTAACTCTAAAGGCAACGGAGATATTTCGGGTGGTCACGTTAAATGGTCTACCCTCCAATATATAGAGTAAATAAATAAATAAATATATATATATATATATATATATATATATATATATATATATCTATATATAAATGGAGTAAAATTTATAGTTACATAGGCTTTTTGGGGATTTTTTTCAAAAAGACTACAAAATAAATCGAGATTACAAAAAGGATATTTGTCATACATATCCGTGACCGTATACAATAATTTTTTTGAAGCGTTTAATTTCAAAATGGCGGCTGTGCAGCGTTTTTGCCATGACGTCTCCGTTTGACGTTGGCCGGAAACATAACTCGGACAATTTTCAACCGATTCGCTTGAAATGTTGAATATATCTTGAAAAATACATCGTCTATGGAAGTACGTAGGGTTTTTTTTATATCGCGTAGTTCATTTGTCATTAATAATTATCTGACGATTTTTTAGGCAAATTTTTCACTTTCCACTTTAGAAGTGCGCCATTGGCCAAAAATCAATATATCGATAAAAAATCCTACGTACTTCTATAGCAGTTATTATATATAATTGAAAAAAATTCATTGGCTTATTACAATTAAAAAATTACAGGAGCTGTTTGTCAGGCCGTGGACCCTGGAAAAACGGAGACGTCATCGCAAAAACGCTGCACAGCCGCCATTTTGAAATTAATCGTTTCACAAAAAATATTGTACACGGTCACTGATATGTACGATAAAAACCCTTTTTTGTAATCTAGATTTATTTTGTATTTATTCTGAAAATAGAATCCCCAAAAAGCCTATTTTTTCGGCCTCTAGAGTGGCCTAAGGCCTTAATAAAAGAAAATCTTAGTACTCGTCGAGAACGGAGCTTAGGGTTAACTATTTCCATTTTTTTTTGTCAGCCGAACGAAATTGTCCTTCGGCAAGACTTTCGATAGTCTCCCAGAGATCAGCTAATTGAAAATGTCTCGATACACTTTCTACTCCAAGAATCCTCCCACTTGCCTCGCTAAGTTCAAGGCAACTTCCAAACAAACTCGATAATCCCGACAAGGTGCCTTGTAACAGTTTCGCCCAAAGCGTGATCCTTTTTCCTCAATTCAAGGCAAAATAACGTCTATTCGTAAATGACGAGACGATAATTTGCATACAGCTGCGATCTGAACGCTGTTCGAATTGAAGGTCACGAGACTTTCCCCGGGCGCCATATAACGAGAGGTCGACAAAAGATTGATTTGCTCTTTTTTTATTCCTCGAAAGCCTTTATTCCAAAGCTCCAAGTGTTCACTCGAGGCGTATACCGAAAAATTACTCAATCTTTCGGAAAACTTCGCAGTCCTTCATCATCGGAGTATATTGTCGGAAATGTTTGTCGTCTGGCAACACGTGATTCTTATAGTTTACGAGGATTGCGGAAAGAGGCAATTTGCGTAAAATAATGTTATTTTTTACAAGCCTCTGGATAACTGATAACGATGAAGAGACGTCGAGTCGAAATATTCAAGATCTACGTAGAGAAAGAGGCAGATAGAGAAAGAGCGAGAAATAAAAGTAAATGGAGAATCATTGATTTAGGGTATCCATTCGACGTCGTTGGTCTCGATTTTAGCGGCGTTAGAGCCTAACGGAGGTAGCATCGTTGTTGTCGATTTGGGAGATTCATCGGTGCCGGTAATTTTGTGGTAGACTTTGCTGCCCGCGTTGGCAACCCATTCGACACCATCGCCAATTTTCTCGCCCGCCTTACGTACGAGATGGCCGATGTTCTCCGAGCTGAACGTGTTCGGATCGATGTTGATATTGACGGGATCGTCGCCCGTCTGACATCCGGTTTGTGGAACTATGCTGAGCTCGTACGGGTCGATCCCGAGGTCGCTCAAGGCTCGTCTTATGGAGTCGATTTTCGTCTTCGCGAGATCACGGCGGCGCGAAAGTATCGTCGCGCTCTGGCGATGCGCGAATGCCAATTTTTGGCACGTAAATATCGCACCGTAATTCTCGTAATCCGTGGCAAACACAACGTGCGATGCGCTACCGGCGACACCTGGAAAAAAAATCGTGTCGCGTTGGGTACAAAGTGAAAGAAATCAACGTTAGGATGCATCGCTGATAATGACACAATGAACGTTCGTACAAATAAAAAAAAGTCGTCAGGGTTGCGTAACGAAACTTTCGAGATATTTTCGAAAATTCATCCAACTGTAATGTAATTTTGGCAAATTGACATTGAAGCCTTTACGACGTTGAAGCATCGTTGGAGTGCAACGATATTTTTGACTCTTTATTAACCGATTTTCGTTATTGTCCAAAGTCTTTAATTTTGAAAATTGAGGTAGTAAATTTATGAATATAAACAAGCATGTCCTGACTGAGTCATCAACGCCGAGGCAAACCCGCTGAAGCTGATTACACGAAGTTTGGACAGTGGGCAGCTTTTGCAAAGTAAGACCCCACTGAGAAGGGATTTTTCGAAATTTAACCCTTAAGGGGAGACAAGGGGTGGCAAAGTTTGTATAGAGATTTTGAAAAATTCTGTCGGATTCACTTGAAATTTGGTATTCGTGCTTCTCGACACAATTAATGAAACGCGTATTTCAACGTTTTTAGAAATTCAACCCCTAAGGGGAAAAAAGGGGTGGCAAAGTTTGTGTGTAAAATTTAAAAAAATCCCGTCAGAAGATTTGCTTGAAACTTGGTATTGAAGCTCTTCAACACAATTAATAAAACGCGTATTTTAGCGTTTGCGAAATTTAACCCCTAAACGAAAGGGGATGGCAAAGTTTGTACGGAAAATTACAAAAATCGGGTCGAATTTACTTGAATCTTTGTATCACTCTGCTCCTAGACACGATTAATGAAATTTTAGCGTTTTTGGAAATTCAATCCTCAAGGGGAAAAGGGGGTAGCAAAGTTTTTATGGTAAAAGAAATATCTGTTCAGATTTATTTGAAACTTAGTAATAAAGCCTTAGGCCACAGTAACGGGTATAAAATCATGTGCGAATTTAAAAGTTTGTTTTTCGTATGAAAAAGTTATTCACTCATAAAATTATTTACACATCTATTTAGTACGAATATCAAGCTGTTAGAAAATATATCTTTTTTTTTTCGATTTACAAATGGCCGACTACTCGAAACTTCTCGAAACAGCTTTTTTCCAATTGGCGTGACAAATAACTTCAATAATATTTACTCGATTTACTTCAAATTTAAAAGTTATGCTCCTAATCGCATTTCGCGGAGAAGTACGTGCGGAATTTCCGATTAATCGAAAACTTTTCATTTTATGAGCAGTTTATGAGCAGTTATTACGAAATTTTTCACTGAAAATTCATTTCTTAACTTTAAATATCCACAACTTTTGAATAAAACAATATTTTTAAAACTCTTCCTTAAATTCTTTAAAATTTTTTTAAAATTTACTTAAATTAAATTTAAGTAAAAAATTGTGGATGTTAAATGTCACGCCGCGGAGCGCCTAAAAAAAAGATCACAAAAGAAAATATTAGTAGTCGGCCATTTCGTACGTCGAAAAAAAAAAAATTCTGACAGCTTGATATTCACACTAAATATATGTGTAATTAATTTTATGAGTGAATCACTTTCTCATACGAAAAAAAATTGTTAAACTCGCACATGATTTTATACCCGTTAATGTGGATTGTAGCCTTGATTCTCTTCCGCACAATTCTACGTGTTCCTTAATGAAACATTTCGGCAGTTCTAAAAAAGGGCTATTTTCATGAATTTTTGTGATAGGCTTGTATTATAGTAATGATGTAAAAGTTGTTACACTTAATACATACACTTTCGAAATACATTTTTAAAAAACATTATTTATTTAAGTCACTATTTATAGACGAAAAAGCCAGTTAAACAATTGTAGGTCTGCGCTGTTGATGAAATCTCGGAGATGGATCATCCGAAACAAAAAAATCAAACGGTTTTAGATTCAGTATGTTAATGGCTATAGCGCATATCATAAGGTTTTGATATATGCAAAAATAAAAAAATGGCGGACATAAAAAAAAAACGTGTTTTTTCACCGTTTTTGGCAAAAAAACATAGTAAATGTCAAAAATTTAAAAAAAAATCCTTGATATGCGCTATAGCTATAGTTGTAAAGAATATGTGGTCAAGGGGTTACCCCCACTTGCGATTTTGAAAAAATCGTTTTTTTTTATTGCATTATTTTGAAGTATAAGTATCTGAGAATACGTCCTGAAAATTTCAAGTCGATCCGAACAAAATTGAGATATGAGCGTTGGAAGAGAAGAATCCGTGAATTGAAGAACTGAAATTGAAACTTTAAACGCGTTTTTCTCAAAATGGCCTTTCTGAAGTCGGTGACCAAGATTACTCGAACACTAATGAACCGATCTTCTTGAAATTTTGCAGGCTTATTTAATACACAAAAATGTAGTCTTTAATCGTTCGATTTTTTTTTTCGAAAAAAAATGGCCGTTTTATAGCCAAAAAACGGCCGTTTTTTTTCGTTAAAATCGAACCATTAACTTTGACTGTCCGCCATTTTGTGAAAAATGAATATTTTTTAAAATCCTTCGATTAAAGACTAGTTTATACTTATATTTGACTAAATCCATCCGCATTTTTTTTTCAGATGATCCACTTCGCCGCAATGTTGGCCACCGCAAATCGTGTACATAAAAACATTATTTCATTGACGGCCATTTGCCACTAAACAATGTAATATTTTTCGATAAAAAAATTACTGAAAGTTCTTAAAGATGTGTTCTTTAAGATGGTATATTGATCGATTAAAAAAGTTTAAAACTTCATAAAGCTCTGTTCAGCAATTTCGAAGATTTTATCAACAAGCCGTCGAAAGACGTTATTTAGAGAAAAACGCGTTTAAAATTTGTTTGGGTTACATAAATACATGTAAAAAAATGTTTACGCATCTCGAAAGTGTATTCCTTAACTGTAACACCTTTTATCCCAATATCTATAATATAAACCTATAAAAAAAAAATGCACGAAAATAGCCTTTTTTAGCGTCTAAAGTGAGAAGGCCCCTTATTCGACGCAAGCTAGTGTCTAGCGTTCATACGTAAAAACGTTTGAACGATTCGGCCCGCCTGTTGCCCAAAAGCATTGATCGATCGGAAGGACCTAGTTTCCGTTGCGTTCCAACGATGCAAACTTCAGCGTAATTTGCCTTTATCCTCCCGCGGTCGGTCTTCTGTATATTCGGGCCAAATTCTCGAAGCAGTTTGACGAATTATCCCATCACTTGATACGCGATGTAAACAACTCACTCAGAGGAAAGCGAACTTGCATGCGACCCGGCGTACTCGGCTCCGGCACTGTGAGTTCTCCGGTGTAACGATACTCGTGATCCAACGGCGTGAGTCCTGCAAATAAAACACAAGCACACTCGTGTAAACTCTGGACGATCGTTGGACGCGCTACCGGCCACTTTATTCATAGGGCATTTATTTCATTGACGCTTTCGAGGCTTTACGAGTGGAGCTCTCCGTGTGCACATGCAACGATACTTCTTTCTCATCGTGGCAGTTCATCTACGCACAAAAACCGGACGCAAGCGTAACGAATGAATAGCCAACGTACAAACACGCCTGCAAGGCGATTTTGCGCGTGACGCATGTATTTGTAAAATCCTTCAACGGTCACTCCATCGTCGAGTCATGCGGTTGATAGGTTAGTCACGCATCGCGAGCGCCATTGTACTTTGACTTTGACAAAGCGGAACGAGCTGAAGGTGGACGAAAGGTAAAAATAAAAATAAAAACAATGTTTCGGTTTCTTCGTCTTACCCAAAACGGGATGATTCGAGACCTGAGAGATGAAATATTCCCCGGGCTCGTCACCGCGCGTGTAATTGTAGCCGAAGCATTTGCTCGCTGTCGATGTCTTCTGGATCACGTACCAGTAGCCCAAAAACTGCAAACAAACGAAAACCGTTGTGTCAAATTCAAATTCCATCGAATTCGAGATAAATTTTCGATATTTCAATGAAAATTTTGGCAAATTTTCTAGCAGGCGCCCCGCTTCCGAATATTTGCCAAAATTTTTTTTTCTTTTTTCGCCCCGTGGTAGTATTTTGGCAATGCAATTTTCGTAGAGAAGGGGATAGTAGGATATTTCGGGGCGCGAAGTTTGGACCGTTGATTCTTGAGATATGGAACAAAATAATGAGAATTTCAAGTATGACAAAATTGCCGTTTTGGCTTCCTTAAGGAATTATGAGCGCTTTTAGGGGCAAATGGAAATACGCGAAAATTCAACGATTTTAGTTGGCTCGTGGGGTACAGTATCTTTATTTTATCGCGAATAATGGAAATTTACCGGGCGAGCTTCAAAAAGTATTTATTTGTTTGGGTTTGTTTAATGGTATCATATAAATACCACTAAATGTAGTATTTATATGATTTTCAACATAAATTCCGAGATTATAATGCTTTATTTATACGTATTAGCTGTTTATTTATAACAATGAGAATTGTTCCATATAATTACTACACCAAATTACTAAACGATATATTTTACATAAGCTTAGAGCCTTATGACCTCCTGAATACTTCATGTAAAAACAAACCAAATTTTCAGAATTCTATCATCATTACTTCAACCTCCTTAGGGGTTGAAATAAAAAATGATAAGAAAATTCGGAAAATTTGGTATGTTTTTGTATGAAGTATTTAAGAGGTCGCGTTAAAATTTCACGACGATTAGGAAACTCGTTATTAAAAAATTAACATTTTGTTAACAACAATTTTTAAAAGAAATTTAAAAAAATGTATCAATAAACTTCGTTTTGTTTCCGTTGCTTTCAGTATATTGTAGATATTACAAAATTGAGAGGTCAAAAAAAAACTTATTGCAAAGTTACATCAGTTTCCATAAGACAACATTTAATTTGTGAATGTTGATTGTTCGATAATGAGCGTCTTAATTGTCGTGAAATTTTTGCACGACCTCTGAAAAACTTCATACAAAAACGTACTAAATTTTTCCGAATTTTCTTATCATTTGCGATTTGGGACTCAACATCCTTAAACAGAATGAAAGTACTAATTATTAATATAATAAGAACGGTTTGTCCAAAACTGTATTTTTGGTGATTTTTTTAGCTCTCAATATATGTACCTTTGTGTTTAAAAAAATGCGTTTCTCTTCACCAACCGTGTCGCAGAAGAAAAAAGTCGTAGTTTGGCCACTTTTGAAGTGCCTCTAGGTAGCACTAGGCTCTTAATGGTTCTATCCCGTTGTAATTGTCTGGGAGAATTCATTTTGACGATTCTGCTCTTTCACTCTCTTATGGCAAATCTCGGAAGGTTTAAGGTGGTAGGATCAATACTACGAATCCAACTATCGGATTTGAAATTTTTATATGATTTTGACGAATACTTTTTGCGCCTATTGCCAAAATTCGAGCTATTCGGACCGTTTAGTTTTTTCGCAATAAAACTGCAAAGTCGAGCACTTTGAGTTACCGAAGAACGTCGTCTTATGGAGACGGTCAACCGGAAGTACGATGATCGTGGTTTTTCTGCTCACGTATCCAACTAAACCCGTTGGAAAACTGAAATTCGATCGATTGGATATAATAGATATTGTAAAAAAATAAAAAAATCAATCTTCACCGTGTAGTTGAAGCACTACATTACAAGAAAGTTTCAATTTCCGGTTGAAAATGGTCACAACGACGAAATAGCAGCCACAGACTTAGCAACGTCGCGAGTAACAGCTGATGCGTTTGGCGAACATAACCCAACTTTGTTTTGAAATTAATTTGTATAGAAGCCGCCACAAAATATGCAAACAACAATTTATGGAGTTTTATCATTTTATCATTTATTACGTTAATATTATTACGAAGATTACTACCGGGTCGTTGACAATCTAATTTTTCAGTTTTTTTTTGTTCACGTGCAATAAATTCATCATTTACCACAACATTTCGACACTGTAATCGATAATACGAAAACATAAGTGAACATCAGCCCCCTGGCACTGCTGGGTCTACCGTGTCTCGTTATTGTCGCCACGTACACTAACCCACCATGCGGCGCTAGTAGTCACCAGCATGACCCCCACTCCAGTCGCGCAGCGTCTGCATAATTTGCATTCGACGCGTCTGGAAAATTCATTGTTTAGAATAGAATTTAAAAGTATATGTGTATATAGGAAGGGATGCAATATTTACACTTGTTGCAATATTATGTATTTAAAAATATTTATTGAACGAAATAAACAGATAACATTAATATTTTTTAAATAATGGATTAGTCACGTTGTACAATGTTTTGCGATTTTTTTCTTGTCGAGATTGCTTTTTTTTGTTCTGCGTTGAGACGTGCAGAATATTGCTGCATCCGCATCAATACGTAATATTGTATTATGTGTAAAAGAACACTATCGGCGTGTTCTATACACGGAAAAGAGAGCTTTTCATAGTTACACACGTCGTCCAATATAGATTCGAAAACACGTGTTGAATTGCGATGAGCCACAAATCGCTCTTCTAATGTGATAAAATAATTACGATTTTACCACACTACGATTTTTTTTATTCGAGAACAATGACAGATCGAGAAAAAATGACGAAATAATACGGCGAGGTGCTTTGCGGAGTGGGGGTCATGCGGGTGACTACTAGCACCGCATGGTGGGTTAGTTACGTGGCGACGATACGGGGACACGTTACTGTTAAGAGAATTTATCCCAGTGTCAGCCCCCTGGTAAACATCAATCAGAGTAGCTGTAGGTAAAATAAATTTAGACTCGTTTTTGACCCCGTGGAAGTGATCGTACTTCCTTAAACTACGAAGAAACGAATTAAAAAAATATATATTGAAAATTTCGTATTGATACGAGTAAATATCGAACGAGGTTCAAATTGTATTCTTTTTTCAGTCACGGAACAGTATTCGATAAACGACAGCTTCATCAGAAAGTTGTATCCTTACCTTGCTCATGTCGAAACCTTGCAACGGCTCGACAATGGGACAAGCGCCCATGTGGTAAGAATGAGCTTTGGCAACGGCCAAGAGGCTCGCCAAAAAGGCACAGAGGACCAAGCCCTTCATCTGCAAGAAAAGACAATTCGATCAGCTTGAATTTCATCGGAGCTGGCTAAACGTACATCTTCCACAGCCGATAACAAAAATCGTTTCGTTGACCTGACGGATGTCCGAAGATTTTATCAATTGTTGATTAAGGGGTCTTCTCACTTTGGACGCTAAAAAAAGGCTACTTTCATGCATTTTTTTGATAGGTTTGTATCACAGATATTGATATAAAAGTTGTCACACTTAATAAATACTTTTAAAATACATTTAAAAAATTGTATGTATTTATGTAACCCAAACAAACTTTAAACGCGTTTTTCTCGAAACAACGTTTTTCGACGACTGGTTGAGAAAATCTTCGAAACTCCTAAAACGATCTTTATGAAATTTGAACCACACTTTCTTTACAACTATAGACAACAGCGCACATCAATTTTTTTTTAATTTGATAGTTCCTATTTTTTACCAAAAACGGTGAAAAAACACGTTTTTTGTTTTTTTTTTCGAAAAATGTCTGCCATTTTGTTATTTTTGCACATATCAAAACTCGTATATGCGCTATAGCCATTAACATACTGAATCTAAAACCGTTTGATTTTTTCGTTTCGGATTATCCCTCTCCGAGATTTCGTCAACAGCGCAGACCTACGATTTTTTTAGGACATTTTTTCAACTACCATTATCGTCTATCAATAGTGACGTAAATAGATAAATAATTTTTTTTTATGTATTTCGAAATTGTATTTATGAGGTGTGACAACTTTTGTAGCAATATCTATAATCTAAGCCTATCAAAAAAATGCATGAAAATAGCCTTCTTTTTAGCGTCTAAAGTGAGAATGGCCCTTAAATTCAGTCACGCTTGTTTAGGGACGTAGGATTCATGTCACGCATACTCTAAAAACTGCAATAACACAGAAAAATCATGTTTTTTATCAGTATGCAATAAAATAATAATAAATAATTTTTAAATGTCACCATAGAGAAAATCATTACAGATTCATTTAGATAAATATTGACGTAACAGTGACTTGACGAATGTGAAAACAAAATTCAAATGCGCTTTTCTCAAAACATCATTTTCGGTGTCACGGCAGTTTTTTTAGTGGATAAGCAATGTGTTGAAGAAGTATCAACCATAGTTTGAAAATAAAGCATGGATACCGGTTTTTTATAGTATCGAAAGACCAGAATATCGGAGTAAAAATTCGATGTTGAAAAACCGATATTGAACTCGAATAATACCGATATTTTGATACCAGAGTTGACAAAAATGATAATATAATAATAGTTATTATTTCCATTTAAGTTACTTTTACTTGTTTTTTTACTTTAACAACTTTTGTTCGTATGAAAAAGTGATTCACTCATAAAATTTATTACACGTCTATTTAGTATGGATATCAAGCTATTCGAATTTTTTTTTTCGATGTATAAAATGGCCGACTACTAATAATTTCTTTTATCTTTTTTTTAGGCGCTCCGCGACGTGAAGTTTAGTATCCACAATTTTTTACCTACAGCAAAAAACAAAGTTTCGTTAATCTACATTAGAATACCTAAAGAAGTACGTACGGAATTAAAAAAATATTGTTTTATTCGAAAGTTGTAGGTATTTGAACTTAAGAAATGAATTTTCAGTGAAAAATTTCGTAATAACTGCTCATAAAATGAAACGTTTTCGATTAACGGGAGATATACACCTAGGAGCCGGAAAAAAGGACATTTTTTCAAGGAAAACTATTTGAAATTCTGGATTGGGGTTTTATTTATCTAAAAGTGTATACAATCAAAAATATCCTTCTATATTTTTGATATTTTTAAATAAAGAAAATTTAACCTATTTTTGAATGTATATACTTTTAGATGATCAAAACCCCAATTCGAAATTTCAAATAGTTTTCCTTGAAAAATTCACAAAAATTACCTTTTTTCCGGCTCCTAGGTGTATATAGCCCTTAATCAGAAATTCCGTACGTACTTCTTTTCGAAATGCAATTAGGAACGTAACTTTTAAATTTGAAGTAAATCGAGTGAAGTTATTGAAGTAATTTGTCACGCCAATTGGAAAAAAGCTGTTTCGAGAAGTTTCGAGTAATCGGCCATTTATAAATCGAAAAAAAAAAAATATTTTCTAACAGCTTGATATTCATACTAAATGGGTGTAATTAATTTTATGAGTGAGTCACTTTCTTATACGAAAAAAATTGTTAATTTCGCACATGATTTTATACCCGTTACTGTGGCCCAAGGCCTTAAATATTTCCGAAGTGTAAACTTATTTGTCCACGAGTGTGGAATCAGAAAGGGCCTTTTCTTCCGCGACTTACACCTGCAAGAAGGTAAGGTCGTCTCTGAAAGACGAAACTTTAGATGCCAACTATTTTTTTCGGTCATTGTTTCAACGGTCTCAATTTCGTTAATTAAAGCGAGAATTTCCTTTAGAATTTTCAAAAAATGGATTTTTTATACATCATTCGAAAGTATGATACCCAAAGAATCTACTGACCAAAGGAAAACTCGGAATATTGAATATTTTCGAAGTTATCGCATATAGTCTAAAGCGCGTGGTAACAACAATTAATAGTTTTCACATGTCGAAACTTTAAACGCGATTATCTCGAAACTACTTTTTCAAAAACTGCTCGTGTTGTAGCTCAAAAAGTTATCGACCGATTTGGATGAAATGTTGGGAGGTTACTCTCAGCAATATTATCGGAAGGATATACCTAAAGTTTGAAAGGTAGCGTGTAAATAAACAATTTTTTTGGGATCAAATATATCGAAAGAATAGTCGAAAATTCGAACTTTGTTGTAAAAAGGCTCCCAAATTTTCAATTTTGCACTTTTTCATCATTTTTTACGTATATCCTTTCCCTTAATATGTCAGTAAACGAATGCCACTTATTAAATATTTTTCAGATCAACAGAAAAAGAGTGACAACTGCAGCACTTTTCGATGTCGTGAAAAACGGGCGTCCGAAGATCCTTAACACCGCCGCCGTTTTGTTGGTCATCCCAAAAAAAAATAATTTTTTTTAACTTGACAGTTACAATGAACTCGTGTCCAAATTTGAAAATGATCAGATTATTTTAGTCCCTCTAAAAAAAATTTCGAAAAATACGTATTTTTCACGCTCCTAAAGGGATTTCTCGCCTTA
This sequence comes from Ophion costatus, assembly GCA_951751655.1. Taxonomy (NCBI): domain Eukaryota; kingdom Metazoa; phylum Arthropoda; class Insecta; order Hymenoptera; family Ichneumonidae; genus Ophion; species Ophion costatus. The sequence goes on along the minus strand of OX632359.1, from coordinate 42,764,741 downwards.
AAGTGATCATGCGGTTGCCTTCTTGTCACAAGCTATGCCATTTGTTTGCATTCCGCTAGCTGCTACTACGCTGACTTGCATAAAACTTTCTAATTTTAATTTAGCTTCTTTCATACTTATTTGATTTGCATATTTCTTCGTTTATTTATTTTACGTTGGCTTGAAATATATTTTCAAGAACATAGCCGAGTATGTTTAGAAATGTATTTATAATAAATGAAGATGTCAATAGAAGACTGTGATTTTGAATAAAAACTGCAGTTTCGCTTAGCTATACACTATTATTCCTACAACCTCCATCTTGACTTTCAAGATTCTAACGTTTTTAATCGGTTTCCCATAAATATCGGAAAATATCGGTATTCCGGTATTACGACTCGTCGATATCGAAATAATACCGGTAATAGAAAAAGCTCCGATAGTTCCAGCTCTATTTGGAAGGGTTTCAACGAGTATGCGGGCTTCGGCATTGCATGCCAACAATTATCTCGTGCCTCGGTTAATTCGAACTTGTTCCGTCCGTAAGCAAGAAAGAGCAAAGACCTTTGGTCGGTTCGAGGACGTAGCTGTTTTCTCGAGTACAGCGAACGTTTCTCGTGTACAACGCAAATTTCCGGCACATCCGCTCTTTTTACACAGATTCGTACGATCCTACTGTTGCGATTAGAATTGACACCCATGACCTCGTTCCTCCCGCGACACAAACCAATTCGACCAGTTACCGAACCATCGAATAATCAACGCAACGCTAACGAAATTACAGTGTTTTATTTCTCGCATATCGGCTTCGTGGAAGATGAATCGCCCGTTAGTTTTTTGTTGCTTAAATAGTCGTGATTGCAATTTCCATTTTACTTACAGTAGCGTCGCGTTGCTCTGACTTGATTGTTGAACTCTCGTCTTCGAGCGACCAACTGATGTGTAACGCAAGCTCCCTTCGTTTAACATATATACCGGTTCCCCCCCCCCCCCTCCCCCCACGTCGAAGCCACGCACACAGACGATGCACACACTCGCGCGTTTCAACTGTGATTCACGTTGACGAAGAATTGACGTTTCTACGTCTCGCATGTCTCGTGACGCTATCGTGATCGCAGCAGCCTGCGATTTTATTCTCCAAAATGGTATAACTCTTCTTTTAGGCGATGCGAGGAAAAAAATTTGAATCGCCCCACGTAACGGATGAATTCGATTCTCATTATTGAGCGAGGTTCGGTGCGAAAATGCTAAACGATAAATGCCGTATCAATTTTCTAGCTCGCTCAACGGAATGTCCGAAATGTGTGGTACTAGAATTTAAAAACATTCAATTAGGCTCCGATAATTTGTCTATTATTTTCTATGCGCACAACTGGCAGTTCTTCGCTTTTGCACGTTCGTCCCAAAGGGAATTGCTCAATTATTCCCCGGTACGTAGCGCCTTGATGATGTTGAAGTTTGCATCGTTGCAACGATTTTTTAAATAATTTCATTGCCTTGTCTTTTAATTACACACAAAATAGTTTTTCTGCCGATTTGGAATGTATATTTGCAAATTTGAATTCTCAAAAGTATTTTAGTGATTTTTGTAGCGTAAATATGACGAAAAAAATGTTGAGAAGAAAAACCATTCGTTGCAACGATGCAAACATCAATGTCATCTTGAACGATGCGTGGGCAAGTTACATTGTTGCGTTGATGCTAGAGATATCGATAATTTTTACAGCAGACGTTTATTGCAGCGCGGTACTTTCAGCCCTAAGAGTCCTAACATTTTTTACATCGATTTATAACGTGTGTATTTGGCTACCAACGAAAACTCGCTTCGTCTTGTCGAAACTTCCAAATGTAATAATAGCGAATATTTATATCTCTTTTTTATCGACACGGTTTGTTTTCTCGTTTGGGAAATTCCAATTTCGAGCGAGAACGGCAAGATTACGTCAACTATAAATCATACTGACTGTACAGATTCTCGGAAACCTTTGGTCCCTCCAGCAAGGATTACCATTCTCAACCAATTACAAGAAGGAGGCCTTAAGTGTCACATGAGCAAAATTCGAAAGCGGACGAGCGCCGCTGACTCTCGGTTTTCGAAACGTGCAAAAAAGTACGTAAATGGCTGCCAAGTAACACGCGAATTCGATCGACGTGACGAGAGAAGTAAACAAAGAAAAAAAACATTTAACGCACGGCGGACCCATGTGCTTTCATTAATTTATTACAACTATGAAAAATCGCGAATAATAAAGCCGTACAAGCTTCGAACGACGGATTCGTCGCGAGTACAGCGGAACGACGAAACGAAACGACGAAAGATACGAAAGGAAAGGAGCGATTTAGATAGCGCGTATTAATACGCGGCTCGGCAGTACGGTAATAATAGTAGACGCTATGCGAATTCTCGGATTCAGTACTGATGCTATTTACAAGGTTGCGCAATGTCAGCGCCACTTGATTCCGTTCGTTTGCATCCGTGCGTCGCGCAAACAAACAAAAAACAACCCGAAAGGTAGAGATTTTATCTTGCGAGACGTGTTTGTTCGGATGATCATATTTTTCCGACGCCTGTGTTTTCCTTCGATCAACGAACATGTGAAAAGATGCTGAAGCTGTGGTAAAATTCAATTGACTAAACGTGAAACAAATGAACGAGACGTTGAAAGTGCGATTGAACGATGCAACGAGTAGACGAGTAAAATGTTTGTCAATGCGATAAGACGGTGCGAGAAAAGAACCCGAACGCGTCGTGTTCCGTTTGTGCTATGGAGATTCTCGAATCCGGCCAAGTTCGGGGACACAGCGACAAAACGGAAAACGACGAGTGAGCTGTGCCTGAAAACGCGTGACGAGGACGTACGATACCGATCGGAGAAATCGAGCGAATAATATAAATGCGATCGCGGCGACGACGACGAAGGGACGAAAAACGATTGGATCTCACGTAGGAGGCAATTTATCGATGTCGAGATCATCGAAGTACGGATGTTGAAGTGCTGCGCGAGCTGATATTCTCTTTTCCGGATTGTAGACGAGCATCGCTTGCAAAAGATCGAGGCCGCACTTGTCCAGTACTTTGACTTGGTTCGCCAAGTTGTTCGTCGTCCAGTTTGGAAAGGTGGCCTTATAATCCGAGAGCTGTGTTACTCCCGGCCAGATCTCGTCGGTAGGCGTTCGCAGAACACTGAAAAATAATTTCCGTTGAAAATAAAAGAGCATTCTGCGAAAAATGCTCCGCTCCGAGAGTTCAACGAGTGGCGTCCCTCGTTCCAGCCAGCGATTGGTAGCTTATTCGACTCGATGAACTCTCGAAGGTCTTTGGAAGTTGTACATTTTCCTTGGTATCTTAGATCCCCACCGGAATATTCTGAAGAGCTGATCGATCTCGCTGTCGCCTTGAAAGAGCGGCTTCTTCGTGGCCATTTCGGCGAATATGCAGCCGATGCTCCAGACGTCGATGGCGCACGAGTACCGGTTGGAGCCGAGGAGAATTTCCGGAGCTCTGTACCAGAGCGTCACGACCTCGTGGGTGTAAACGCGCACGGGGATTCCGAAAGCTCGGCCGAGACCAAAGTCCGCGACTTTGATGCCGCCGCGTTTGTCGATCAGCAAGTTCTGCGGCTTGAGGTCCCGATGCAGCACCCTCCTCATGTGACAGAACAGAACCGCCCTTGTGATCTGAAGAAAACAACGGCTGCGCGTTATTCCTAGTCGTAACGATGGATCTTTACCGTTTTCCGAATATTCGCGAAGTATAGCGACGAGCGATCGTTTTTACGCTTAGCGGAAGGAATTTGAAGAAACGTTTTTATCTCACCTGATAAAGATAAGATTTTACAGTTTCGGGTTCCATTAATTTACCGCTACCGAGAGTGTCCATATATTTTTTCAGGTCCATCGTCAAATACTCGAAGATGAGATAGAGCCTGGACTCTTCCATGAGAACGTCGGACAACCCGACGATATTCGGATGCTTGAGCTCTTTGAGAAGGGATATTTCTCTTATCGCCGTCGACGGTATGCCCTCGTCGTCGCTCTCCAATCTTATTTTCTTCATCGCTACGATCTCCCCAGTTTTCTTATGCTTGCCCTTATAAACGACGCCGTAAGTTCCTAATATCGGGTGATAAATATAAATTGATTAAAAAAACGTAGCGTTTTTTCACCCTCAGGCCCGAAAACTCGAATTGCATCTTATCTCTTTTTAATTATAACGAAAGCGGCAGTAAAAAGTCATCTCCGATGGCTCGAGAATTTTTTTTTTCGTCGCGTAAAAAATGCAGTGCCTTCGGCGTGTATGAAGAAGAGAAAGACAGCGACAACATTTGAAGCACGTACCCTCGCCGATTTTCTCGATCTTAACGAAATTCTCCATCTTCGCTAGATCGATGACTCGTACGTAAAGTCGATAACGAAAAACTTATCAATTCGAAGCGAAGGATGGTCGCGATGTTATTTTTATTTTCGCGGCAGTGATAAAGCTTGCCGGGCGCGATGTCCCTCCGTGCCGAACGCTGTCCCTTGCCTGCGCCTCATGTAACGCTCAAATTCAAACGTTTACACGCCATATTGGTAAACACGTTTGAAAAGTGAACGTCGGTAGGGTTCGCTTGGACTCGGCGTTCTCCGGTACGCCGGTGCGATCGCGCTCGCTTTCCCTTCGCTTACCGACCGTCGGTAAACGAGGAATCTCACGTCGAAATCAGCTATCGCAAGCTCAGTCGGTAAGAATTCGACATACAGCACTCGTAATTCTCGCGCGACCAAATACGTCGGCTCTTTCATAGATCACGCGAAAAACAAAACGCCGGGTTTCCTTGCTTCATTGAAAAACTGTTTATTCTCGAGGATTACTTCATTTTTATTATACAAGATCCTAATGTAGCTTGATTCCGGACACGTTTCTTCGGACTCCCATTCACGTGTCGAGTCTGTCATTATTGGCTTTGTTACGCAAACGCATTGGAACTCGCGGTACCAACTATCGACGGTGCGACTGGACGCCGAGAGAACATTGACGACTCGAAACTGTATGAATTTCCTCCACGGTTCATCGAGTCGAGTAACGCAAGAAAATAGAGAAATTGAATGAGATTTTTTTTTCCGTTTCGTTGCACACAACAGGAAATAGTGCACGAAAGAAAAAGCATCGGATGCCTCCAACGTCAGCGGTTTTGTTATTTCAACCGTTGCGTATAAAGTACGAGATACGTCAAGCGCATTGCATTCAACTCGTGATACGGGCTGTTGCGCGAATCGTCCATTTTGTTTGTTTCCTCTTCTATAAAGACGTAATAATGCGATTGCAAAAGTCGCTCAGCTCCGAGGGCAAATTAAGCGCTTTGGGAATGCTTTATCGTGGAAATTGATATCCCCCGCTTGCGTAGCCTAAACCAACGCCGCGTTGAGTGTGCGTCGTTGCTCTGGCAACTTCGTACTGCTGCTCCATATTGTTGAACATTTCTTCCTGTTTCTTCAGTATGTCGGGCTTGTTGGCGGGCTGTGGACCGACCGGCGTGTCTTCTTTTATGCCCATGAGCCGCTTGAACTTGGCCGTCACTTTGCCATCCTGATCGTGGGTGAAGGTTGTGCCCATCCACGTGTTTACGTTCGACGTCCCTGTCGCCGCCTTACCTTCGTCCTGTTTCGACTGATACTCGCACGAGAGCGGGGGGGGGGGATATATTCGAGATTAAATAGTGATGAATTGCCGAGTGGCGTATCGATAGAAGAAATAATGGAATATTCATTCGTGACAAGAGGCAACTCATCGTCAACGATGTTCCATTCACTTGACGTTTTTTTCTACGATAACATATTTAACGGGCTTACATCCATCCAATTGGGTCGAAAAAAAGAATTTTCCAAAGATATTTCTATCCGACGGTATCACCGTCTAACTATACTCCCTGAAAATTTATTTTGGAATTTGGCCATTTTTTTCGGGCCTCAAGGTAGATGTAGCCGCTCGAATGGATTTTTTTTTTTTTTCGCAAACGAAAATACTCGCTCACCTTGTTGGCCCAGAGAAGTTTTCTCTTCTGTATCTGCTCCGCGTATTTTCCCTGGGTCGCTGTGGCGAGAGGATTATAATAATTCGGTTCACCAATAATGGTGGGAAGAACGGGCTCACCAACAGGAGCTTTGAGCTCTATACCGAGCTTCTCCAGCTGTGCCAATTTGTTTCGACCCACGGCGAGTCTGAACGACGGTTGAGGCAGCACGCGTTCTTTCGATCTCGATCGCGATCGCGCCTCCTTTTCCTTGTTATCTCGTACCGGGCGTTCCTCCCGTTGGCGTTCCTTCGTTTTCTCCTCGCGGGACTGACGTCTCTCACGATCTCTTCGGTGACTTCGCTCCGATCTGTCTCTCTCGCGAGCTTTCCTCTCGTCGCGATGATGACTGTCGCGATCTTCGCTGCGCTGTTCCTCCCTGCAAGAACTCGACTTCCGGTCTCTCTTGCGCTCCTCGTGACGCGACGATTTCCTCTCGTCGTCCCGTGACTTCTTCGAGTCGCGCGAGACTCTGTTGTGATCGTTCGTCGTGCCTCGACTGCGCCGTTCGACGTGGGAGGAACGACGCGATCTGCCGCTCTCCTTCGTACCCCGCTCGTATCGCTCCGCGCGTTTGTGGTCATCACGGGAACTCGACGAGTGGCTCTCGTGATCTGAACGCCTGTAAAACGATTACGTTCTGCAGGGGTATACCACACAGATTCGTATTATTATTCGGCACACAGCAGCTAACTGTTACAGAGATTCACAAGATGGAGAAAGATATGCTTTTAACGCGATAAATTCACGTTTACTACGTGAACGAGAAAAAGATGTGAAATGTTCCATGGTAAGCTTTGAGTCGTGTGAGTTTGTCGTTTGAAATACAATATTGTCGGTAGTGAAAGAAAAATGTGTCGCTTCGACGGGCATCGACGGCCCAAACGAGGCGGAAATTCTCGCGAGCGCGCGCGGCAAGATTTCCGATCGACGGAAAGAAGAAACCAAACCAGCCTACCTCTGGTCTGTCGGAGAAGATCGTTGACGCGACGAGTCCCTTCTCGAGCCTGCGGACTGACGTTCCTGCGCCGGACTAGAGGCCCTCTCGCTTTCCGAATCTCCCGACAAATTGTTGTTGTTGCTCTCCTACAGATATAAAAAAAGAAGAAAAAAAACGAAACAATTGGTTCTTCGACTATTCCCGTAGTTCCTTTTCTGTGCGTGTTCGACACTGACTTTGAAGATAAATAAGTATAGCAGGGTTATGAAACGCCCAAAAGAATATTTCTTAAACGAATGATAAAGTGCCCAAAGACGCCGGATGCGTTACAGCGGCGTTGTCTTGTACGGATTGTAAAAAAAAAAACGATCTATGGAAGAATGCACCTGTACGATTGACGCGTTTTAGCCGGGTTATCCGATTCAGGTTTGACTTATTCTTTTGTTCTCGTCTTATCGGCCTTGGCCGGAATAGCGCAAAAAAAAAAACATCGCAATCGACGATTGCTTTCCTAGCCGTCGTTGGGACTGGCGATTCTCCAACGGCATCGCGTACATTGTTTTGTTGTTGCTTTTACGCTTTGAACTTTTGCTTCATTTTGATATATCTATTCTTTCGTTTCGCGTTCTGTTAGAGAGTGTTACCTTCTTTCAGCTTCCTCTACTCACCTATTTCTTCGGTATAGGACTTTGGGGTAGACTTGCAAGACCCTCGCACAGCATTGACCTTGCCGAGGTGCGTAGATATTGTATCATGTATTACCAACAGAGCTACGTATTAATATTCTCTCACGAAATGGCATCATAAACCATTTACTTATCAATTAAAAGTGCCTAACATAGTTTCTCATTTTCTTTCTTTATTCATCTCTCTTTGCGCCGTTTTTTTTCTTCGCAAGGTCACGCTAGCAAACAGTTTTTGGATTGACGACGGTAGCTCCGAGAAAGAAACAGAGAGAGAGAGCGAGAGAGAGAGAGAGAGGAAGGGAACGAAGGGAGACAAAAAACACAGGAGAAAAAAAATTGGGAAGCGCGACCTTGAATTTCCTCTTTAGTTAAACTTCATCCCGGTTTATCAACGATTAAACATTTTTTTCCCGTCTCCACGCCGCTGCGTCCTTTTTTTTTACTAATCGTATAAGCCCGAAATAAAAACTCATCGTTTGCAATCATTGTACCTCACTCATGTCCATCTGTACCGGATCGTAATTGGCGTCGCTGGCTCTTCGTTCGCGCGCGTCCGAGCCTTTGGAGCAGGGCATCTGAAAAGGAGAGAAAAACAATAGGCGCGGGACTCGCTGGGCGACACGAATGTTTCGACAATTTGGACAGATCTCAGAATATGCTTGCTGGAAATGGAAATAGTCCAGGGCACTCTTCTACCAGAGTAAAAAAAACTACGGTATAAATTGCGCGCTTCGAATGGTGCGGACTTTTATTTAATTACGAATAATCATCGAAAGCAACAATACGCGAGCTCGGTTGAAGGAAAGGTACGAGGGATCGAGGAAGAAGAAAAATGCGAACGCGTAGGGAAGTGATGTTTGGTGCCCGAGGCTCCGCATCATTTCGATCGGAAAAAAATGGCTTTGCGAGGGTGGGAGGCGAAAAGTTCTAACCTTCGTGTCGTCCGAATTATTGCTGTTGTCACCGTCGCTACCGTAATTTGCCAGCGAATCCATAATGGCGCGACGAAATGTCGAGAAATTAGTGAATAAATTGCACCGATCACACGAATAAACGTCGATGCAACTGTGCGATTTACTTGGGGCGAAGAAGATGAATTTGCATGGAAGGACACCCCTGCGAATCGACACTGTTACTCCGGTTTTATTGAAGTGACTCTCTCGGCCACCGCGAGCGCTGGCTGTATAAAACGCTCCGTCTCTTTTTATGCCGCGCGACCGAGAGCGGCTAGGGAAGGAGTGGGGGACGGGTCGGTAGTGGGGGTATGCCCGAAGAGTGGGGATTGGAGGAAGAGCTTCCCCTTCCAACGATAAGATGGCAGTAGCGTCGCGCTGCCCAGAGCGCCGAGAGGAGTTGGCAACCTGCCGGTAGTGGGGGTACGAGGACGAGCTTCCACCTCAAGCGGTAAGATGTCAGCAGTGTCGCGTTTGCTCGACAATAGCGTACGAAAAGATGCGATGTCCGATAGGCCCATTTTACCGAGTCCCCAGACCGGTATGGTAGCCTCTTACCTTACATTTACTGCGAGACTTGCTCTATTACCGCTTACCAATGTCAGTCGCGTATTTCATAAGATAAAATGCTAAAAAATCAATGAAAACGTACGTCTGGACGGTAGTCAAAAGCGTCAAGAGAAAATTGGTAGCTACGTAGTACGCGAATTGCAGCTGCTTTCCTGCACGGCCAGCATCGATCCTAGCTGCGTTCTTTCTATACCTGCTGTGCTATATATATACTCAAGGCTATTACACATAGAATACGTACCTTAGAAATTCGGTCTTTTGTACATCGGGCAGTGTGAATCTGCTGGAGCAGCCGGCGGATCGAAAAATAGAATAGAGCTTTGCGGGAAGTGAATCTACAAGTAGGAGCATATAGAGGTTCTTCCACATGGAAGGGAACGGTTGTACCATCGATCGGATTTCATCGCTTTGTTACGATTCATTGTTATCGTGTTCACAAGCTTCGATGATCTTTCCGAATTCATCGTAAATCTATACATTGCGACTTTGTTCTCTAGTAACTTTACAAACGAAGGATCAGATGGAGCCCGAAAGATAATAAGTGAATGACGGACATTGTTCGCTTACGGAGGTTGGAACGGTCCAATTGAGACGAATGACGGCTTATGCATTGTTTTTTCAATGAACCTCAAAAACGCGCATACGGGGTGTAGATTTATTCTGTAAAGGCTAATGTTTCATAAAATATGTCATTGAAGGGCAGAATTATGCATTTTAATATTTTTATTGCGTAAATAAGAAAAACGTTTGTATTATTACCAGCTTGAAGAAGTATAACAGTATGGATGATCATTATTATGAAAAAAAACTGCGTCAGCGAATATGAAAGAATATGAATACAACTAACAATCAGAGGGAAATTTTAAGTCATTTATAATTATGCCTATTTATATTTATATCACGAAATTATTCATTATAATCAATAATTAATATTAAGTGTTGCGAGTTATGGCAACTTCACGGATATTGAGGTTGGCAGCAATGCTCGTTATTCGTCAGCCGAGATGATCTTTCATCAAACCTTGATGGTTCAATATTGAATATATATGGTTTACGTCGGGTAAAATGAGGCTTCCCTTCGAAATGTTTGCAAAAGTTTAGTTTCCGTTAATCCGTTGTTAGAAATGATTTATCTTGGTGCTAAATAGCCAAAAAATAGGGAATCGGACGACTTTTCAGAGTGTTCAAAGTTAACCGTAATGGAAATATATATAGCCATGGAAAATGTTATTTTATGTAAAAAACGATTTTTAAGTACCTAAAAGTATGTCTAAACCTTATTTTTTTAAATTGCAATAAACATATTTAAAAAAATTATATCTTGGAATCTGGCTAACGCTTCAACCCCCTTAAGATTATAATTCTCACAACTGTGGCCTGTGCGACATCTTTTTTTTCACTTTATTATGCACTAACAATGTGTACACTCATATATCAACAATATTTATATTTGTATTAAGTCCTCTAACATAATAATTTTTTCACGCCTAGTCCCTGCTTAACTTAGTGCTTTGGAACCTTCCGTGTACGTTCATAATACTGTATTCGCTGAGGAAGTTCTTGTTGTGTTTGTACGTAAATTTTCGGTGGTAGTTGTTACTAGTAATTGGCTTATGAATAGGAAAAAGTTTGTAGAGAAACCTATATTCACTTTTCTGGTACAAAGAATATATTTTTTCTTTATGCCGTGCGACTTGTGTAGCTAGAGCAACGCCGTTTCGCCGTTCCGACGTTAACACGCAGAGAAGCGCGACGAAAGTGCGGCGCCGCGTGTGACAACGCGGGTATTATATATACCTCAGCTAGACAAAGACGGAGAGACGAAAAACAATCGCGAGAGTGGGGGAGAAGAGATGGCGGCGCGCGCCGCTTTTTAGGTTCAGTCACGGTTAGCGGAGCAAGGTTTCCCGCCGGGCGCAACAGTCGTTCACCGATCGTCGCGTGGATTCTCATCACGATCGTTTTTTCTCTCTTCTGATGTTCGAATCGGACTCTGCCCTTTGAATCTCTGTAAAATTGGCAAATTGATCTTTCGACTTGAATTGACATTGAGCTGTGAGCAATCGGATCGTGTGCTCGTCGCACGGGTAATTGACGAATTGCAGCGACAGTAATAATATCAAATGAAATAATAATTGAGAAATAATAATTGGTGAGTGTACACGGTGAAAGGATTTTTGCGCCCGTTCATAGGTGAGTGAAGTTTGTGTCGTTTTTTTTCCTTTGCATTCTTCCGACTAGAAACGTTGGCCAATATTTCGCAGGAATGACATTATGCCCTAAATTGTGGAAATTCGAGGCGTTTGATAACTTTCTATTGATAAAATTCGTAATCACAAAGATCGCGCCACGTGCGACTTTCTTTTGGAAAATATCCTGAGGAGAGATTGTACAAATAATCTCCGTTCAACAACCCCGCGGAGGCTTCCCTCCCGAAGGGGTGGCGTGATAGTTGGAGTAGGTTAGGAGCGAAGGAGACAAGGCTTTCGCATAAGTCTCTCCCTTGTCAAATTTGGCTTCCAAGCATTTTACGAATAGTGAGGAAATTGCTCGCGGGCCGTTACCCGGGAAGAGGCGACTCTCGTTGCAAGGGGCGAGTTTATGGTTCGTGCAACCCCAGAGCGTGTGGCATCGGCCCGGCTAGCGAGGCTGGAGCGCCACACGTTACTGGGTCAACCCTTTAATCGAACGCTCAGCCCGAGGGAGCGTGAGAGAGAGAGAGAGATCGAGCAGGAGGGAGATAGAATAAATATTCGATATATGTGCGCATACAGGGTGGCTCGAATCGACGTTTTAAATTCTTCAAAGATCTCCAATATGGACAACTATATATACTGACAAAAAACTTTGATTAAAATCAACTAAGTGCGTTTATTTCATTCTTTACATTCGGGTTATTTTTAAAAATATTTTATCATTAACTTTATTATAATTATCATCAGTTAACAATAAAATAACAAGTTAATATAATAATGAGATTTTTTATTATCTATTTTTAATATCATTACTCAATGTTTGTATTATTAACCAATAATAACAATAATGTTAATAACAAAATATTTAAAAAATAACCCACGAATGGTAACAATGAAATATTAACAAATTAATATTGAATTATAAATTAAAATTTTCGGAAAACCGATGTTTTTTTCTCGATTTGTTTTTTACTATCCACCGTGTAATTTTTTCACAATCATTTATCAAATTTTGCTATGCGGCATCTGTCTCTCTCTGAACGGTGATCGGAGCGTCAGCTGTGATTGCTAGGGGAAATTCCTAGACGGAAATTCACGCAGAATGCGATATGAATGTTGCCGAATGCCTACGCTGCAGATCATGCTAAATACAATAAGAAGAGAATGAAAGTAATAATTAAGCGAAGGATAAAAAATGAACAAAAACATCTTAATTTTTTTTTAATTGATTATTACGTATACAAAAATTTTTTTGCTCAATGCGAGATTTTTTCGCGAAACGATCTTCGAATTCTACTAAAGTGAGGTTATGTAGCGTTGCCAACTGCTTAAAACATGAACTCACTAGTAAAGTCGGTAATGATCAATCGAGTGTTCAATAACCAATGTCGATTGAAAGTATTTATAAAAATCATAAATTTTCATTCCAATGGGCACCAAAATAAAAATACCTTTTTACGAAATTAAATTCTATGCATTTCCAACATTGGAAGGAAAAAAATAAAAATCGTTGAAATTGTCAGTTCGACATTCGGTTTTTCTTCCGAACTACCTTAAATCCAGGTGTTCCGAAAACATCGTATTTTATTATTTTTTAATACGTATTGTCAAAAGTCTACTTTTATTGGTAAATAAATGTTAAAAAACTTATTTTTATGGGTCGAGAGATTGATAAATGTCGCTATATACCAGGCTGCAATTTATTGCAAAGTTCGATGAATTCGAGTACCATCTTGGGCAGAGGCTCTTGCCGGGCGAGCTTCCCTGACCTCCGCGATTTACGTATATCGACCGGAGATAGCACAACATCCACGAGGCCCTTCACGCCAACTCGAACCCCACATTTTTATATTCCTTCGGCCGGGAACTTTCGAAACTCAAACACCGTTCAGAAATCGATTCAGGTTTTACGACGTTGTACCGGACCTAATAATACTGTTATTCTTCCTTTTTCTTCTTTGTCGTCGAGTCCTTCGCTCGCTTGGCTCTTCCCGCAACGCTGCAAACTCTACCACGTGTGTAGAAGACTCTACGAGTTCGAACAGTGGAGAAGGGATGCCAGTTCCGTTAGGCGTAGTAAACACAGCGTATAGAGAAATCGAGTTTCACGTCAGAGTTGCCGGCGCTCTTCGGCATCCGATGAACGAACGGAATTCAATTTGGAAAGCCCATTCTGAGGCTAATAATGTTTGTTACAGAAAGGGAATTTTCACGCCTGTGACAATAAATAATAAATATATTAACACAAATATATATGTATATATATATAGATATATATATATATATATATATGATTGTGTCAGACAATTTTTTTCAGGAAAAGTTCTATGTATAATGATCATTATAGTAAATTAATATATATACGCATGTTATTAAAGTTATATATATAATTTTAATAACATGCGTATATATATTAATTAAAATTACTTATGATTTATTCATTATTATTAATATTATAAATTTTTTAGAAAAATATTATTTAATTATTTATTAAATATTTATTAAAATATAATATTTATAAAAATTATTAATAAATTATTAATTAAAATTAAAATTTTATATATATATATAAATTTGTAATAAATATTGAAAATGCAATTCTTGTAGAAAATATCGACAAAAAGTTTAAATAAATAATCTTCATGAATTAAATTTTAATAAGTAAAAAACAGTTCTTACAAATGAATAAATAATAAATATCATACTATTTTTTCATAAAGAGTTCCCTCAGTCATCACAATTCGAGTAACTAAAAAATACATGCATATAATTGAAGTCAATTTTTTCGTAATTAAGATTAAAAATTAAAAAAAGCGATTGATCAGGTTTTCTCGTCAAAATTCTGATAAATAATTTGCCAAAAGAAATTTCACATGAATAAACGATAAATATTTTGAGAATTAAGTGCTTGTAATGAAAATAAAAACAAATAAATGTGTCTGTTCGAGTTTTCGTGTGAAAAAGATCTTCGAATGAGGGCAAAGAGTCTTCGTGCTATCGGGCCGATGATGATTACAAAATCGGTTTTACGTATCAGTATCGAGCAACCAGTTTCCTCCGTACCCCTTTTGTCCTTAGCTTGACGGCTCGTGAGCGCGACGGAATCGCAACAAAAAGCGAAAGAAAAGGAGAAGTAGTTGGTGCGAATAATTATCGGGGGACCGGTTCGCGGTTCCCAAAGACGTTGCCGAGTGTGTACGTACAATGGGACGAAGTACCGTTGGACCGAGTCATCGATATCGCGTAACCGGCCTGTGCCAGAAAGATAAATATCTATATAATCACTAGACCTGAATATCAATCCTATCACGAATTTCTTTTAAAATTCAATAAAATTCTCGGCTGGATAAATGAAATCCTCGGCCATTGTCAATTATTCGTTCAACTATTATATACTTTTGGGTGTAGTTCCGAAAAGGACATACCTTCGATTAATTTGGAATTTCGCGTATCCATGTATTTTGACCCGCTGGTTATGGATATGATAGTGAACATACCCGAAAATTTTATTTTCAAGGTCAAAAACTCTCAAAAACTGATTTTTTAAAAGTTTTTCTACTTTATTTTAATAAATTTTGATCTTAAGGGAAATGGTTTCCCGCAAAAGTTGTAGCCTATAAAAAGATCGATCTTTTATGTTCTATACGGTTTTTGTCTAAAACCATTCTGGTTCGAGAAAAATGGAATAATGCTCCAATAAGTACATTTTGCTAAACTCCATTAGTTTTGATATTATCGACTTACGCACTTTACCGCGGGAAGGTTGCAGTTTGTTGTGTTGTATGTTTAGACTTGTTTGTTGTGTGTTGATTGGGCTTTGTTTGTTTTGTTGTGTGGTGTTGGCGATTGTTTGGGTTTGTTTGTTGGGTTGTGTTGTTGGACTTTGTTTGGCTTTGTTTGTTGTGTTGTTGGAGTTTGTTTGGGTTTGTTTGTTGTGTTGTGTTGTTGGACTTTGTTTGGCTTTGTTTGTTGTGTTGTTGGAGTTTGTTTGGGTTTGTTTGTTGTGTTGTGTGTTGTTGGACTTTGTTTGGCTTTGTTTGTCCTGTTATTGGAGTTCGTTTGGGTTTGTTTGTTGTGTTGTGCGTTGTTTCGGTTTATTTGTTGTGTTGTGTGTTGTTGGAGTTTGTTTGGGTTTGTTTGTTGTGTTGTGCGTTGTTTCGGTTTATTTGTTGTGTTGTGTGTTGTTGGAGTTTGTTTGGGTATGTTTGTTGTGTTGTATGTTTAGACTTGTTTGTTGTGCGTTGATTGGGCTTTGATTGTTTTGTTGTGTGGTGTTGGAGATTGTTTGGGTTTGTTTGTTGTGTTGTGTTGTTGGACTTTGTTTGGCTTTGTTTGTTGTGTTGCTGGAGTTTGTTTGGTTTTGTTTGTTGTGTTGTGTGTTCTTGGACTTTGTTTGGCTTTGTTTGTTGTGTTATTGGACTTCGTTTGGGTTTGTTTGCTGTGTTGTGCATTGTTTCGGTTTATTTGTTGTGTTGTGTGTTGTTGGAGTTTGTTTGGGTATGTTTGTTGTGTTGTGTGTTGTTGGACTTTGTTAGGGTTTGTTGTGTGGTGTGTTGTGCTTTGGTCGGGTTTGTTTGTTATGTTTTTCGAGTTGGGTTGGGTTTGTTTGTTGTGTTGTGTGTTGTTCGTTGTTTGGATTCGTTTGTTGTGTTGTGTGTTGTTCGTTGTTTGGATTCTTTTGTTGTGTTGTGTGTTGTTCGTTGTTTGGATTCGTTTTCTATGTCGTTTGAGTTTGTTTGGGTTTGTTTGTTGTGTTGTGCGTTGTTTAGGTTTGTTTATTATGTTGTTTGAGTTTGTTTGTTGTGTTGTGCGTTGTTTGGGTTTGTTTTGTTGTTTGAGTTTGTTTGCAGTGTTGTTTGTGTATCTGTTTATTTGTTGTGTGGTGTGTTGTTTGGGTTGGTTGTGTTGTTTGAGTTTTGTTCGTTATTTTGTTTGAGTTTGTTTGTTGTGTTGTTTGGGTTTGTTCGTTATGTTGTTTGAGTTTGTTTGTTGTGTTGGGTGTGTTTTGGATTTTTGTTGTTTAGGTTTTGTTTGGATTCGTTGGTTGTGTTATGTGTTGTTTGAGTTTGTTTATTGTGTGTTGCTTGTTTGTTGTTTAGGTTGTGTTTGGATTGGTTTGTTGTGTGTTGTTTAGGTATGCGTATAGTGTTAAAGATCAAACTGTAACCCTTCCGCGCTAAAGTGCGTCAGTTGATAATATCGAAACTATTGGAGTTTAGGAAAATGTACTTTTCGGAGTATTATCCCATTTTTCTCGGAACTGATTGGTTTTAGACAAAACTTGTATAGATTATAAAAGATCAATCTTTTCACGAGCTACAATTTTTGTGAAAAACATTTTTCTCTCAGATCAACATTTATTACAATAACGTAGAAAAACTTTTAGAAAGTCAGTTTTTGGGAGTTTTGACCTTGAAAATCAAATTTGCGGGTATTTCCACCATCGTATTCGTGATCAGCGAGCAATAATACACGGGTAAACGAAATTCCATATTAATCGGAGGTATGTCTTTCTCGGAACTTTATCCATATTTTTCAGTGAAAGAAATATCAAAAAGCCAGATTTTGACATTCATCAGAGCACGAACGAAATAAAAATACTTCAACGGGCCTGGGAATGAAAGAATTGTGGGGTAGAAGTCATTCGAGCGGAATCAAAAAGCTGAGACGAAGCGAACGTGGGGACCTTTTCTCCGAATTTAAAGGTCGTGCGACATTTCGAATCGCATGTTTCGTTCGCTCTGCCTCTTTTTCTCTTCCCTCGTTCTTCGTGTTGTTCACACGTGGCGAACTTTACCGATTGTCACGGAAGAAACAAAGATTTACGAGTTTGTCGTTACTTTTTCGGCCCGCTTGCTGGTACCGCAATAATAATAACGTCATCGACCGGTATAGTGCGTGACTGCTCGGAACTCGAGATTCCGCGACCCTGAAAAGTGCTTTCGGACTACCAACACGAATACAACCGAGCCCGTACAAGAGCCCGTACCTTTCATTTCACGGATTCTCGACCGAAAAAGATTAACACTCGCATTGATTTTTAAGGGGCCAGGCTACTGTGACGATCCGAAAGTCAGGTTCATTAAAAAAAAATTAAGGGGGTAGATACCTTTAAGCCAGGAAAAATTGCGTGTCATGACTTTTTTTCAAAAGGAAAGATTTCTTCGCCATTTTTTAGACTCAAGGTTTTATTACTACTTTTTGCGGATACAAGGTATTTTTTTTAATTAATTTTTCACAATGGCGGACGTATGGCACTGGACAGATGTCGATATCAACAAGTTGTAATAAGTATTTCAATATTTTCCGATATTCATGAGAAACCTTGAGTAATAACCAAAAAGTATATTTTTTTCGGCCTCTAGAGTGGCCCAACAAGTTGAGATTGTCGAAACAATGACCGGAAAAAAACAGAGGGCATCTAAAATTTCGTCTTCCAGAGACGACTTTACCTTGTTGAAGGTGTTGGCCGTGGAAGAAAAGGCCCTTTCTGAATCCACACTCGTAAACAAATAAGTTTACACTTCGGAAATGTTTAATGTAGGTAATAATATTTTGAGGCTGTTAAATGTAATAAAAAAAAACAAGTGAGCTTTTTGGACTCTGGTATCGAAATGTCGGTATTATTCGAGTTCAATATCGGACTTTTGGTCCGCTATTCCGGTTTTTCGATACCATCGAAAACCAGTATCCATGCTTTACTTTGAAACAAAAAGGCTGAATTTTCCGAAAAATGGCTAAAATTTGCGACAAAAAAAACTTTTTTAATATTTTCAGAAATATTTAGTTACACGTTTTAGACAATAAGTTTGGAAATATTTACACCAAATTTCATCAGAATCGGTCGCTTAGTTTTTAACTGTACGTCACGGTAGTTTCGCAAATGCAGTTTAGAAGATCGTTCCACACCGCCGCCATTTTTAAACAATGATAAATTAATAAAATACTATGTAACGGCCAAAAGTAGTAATAAAACATACCCCAAGGCTCAAAAATAATGAAGAAATCTTACTTTTAAAAAAAAATCATGAAAATCAGCATATTTTTTCCTCGCTCAACGGTGCCTCCCCCTTAAGGGATTCGCCTACTGTGACGACCCCAAAAATCAGGTTCATTAAAAAAATAATGATTTAGATAATATTGGATAAGACTTGACAGAGCTTTTTTTGTTATTGTGCTTTGATCATCAAACTAAATAAATTGGATTTTTTAAAAAATTTTCGAGGAAAAATCACATCATTGTCAATAACTAATGAAAAAAAATGTCAAGAAGGAAAACGTCTGTCAAGACTAAACTACTATTCCACTGTCATAGCCGATTTTGAAAATATCGATTTATGAAAAAATGGCGAACGTTTGTTTGGGTTATTACGAAATTAGTTATTATTTTGCCTATAAAACAAAACTAAGTAACGGAAAAAAAATCCTATGACAAGTACTAGATAACGGTGTATAGAATAACCACAAAAAACCTCAAGGCAATCGGTTCATTGGTTTTCGAGAAATTTTGGATCCCGATTTTTTTACGACGCTCCAACGATCATACAATATCCTTGTATATTTTACATATTTTTAAATAAAGACAATTAAACATATTTTTGAATGTATATACTTTTAAATAATTAAAACCCCAATCCGAAATTTCAAATAGTTTTGCGCGAAAAAATTCACAAAAATGACCTTTTTTCCGGCTCCTAGGTGTATACCTCCCGTTGGAGGAATCTTAGGGGAATAAAAAAATATATGTCTAGTCCAGCGGTGGAATAGTCACGATTATTCCGTAGCTATATTACACGATTTGTACTTTTTTCTCATTCCGTATTATGTTAGACACATGTGCATAGACAAAAAAAAGTTACACAGCATTGTATGTAGTGTAAGATCTATTTTTACCATGATGGGAGAGTTTCGCAGATGCTTATGGAATCCGAAGGTTTCTCCTTCTCTCTCTCTCTCTCCCCCCCCCCTTTCTCTCTCTCTCTCTTGCTCTCTACTTAAATCCCTCTACAGACGAAGTCCCTGGCTTATTGAGGCTGCGTGTGTACGTGTTCTGATACATCGATGATGACGAGAGCGAGAGATACACCGGTTCGCCCTGACGTCATTCTCAATTTCACATGCCCTGGGGCTGCGTAACAAAGGCGCATATATATTTTCCGCCATCGAGTCATGGACGCGCAGGAAAAATATTAAACATTTCTGAATACTTAAAAAATAATAAAAAATAGATATAATTAAGATTTTCGAGGAATTTCACGTTATCCGTGCAGCCCTAAAATCAAGATCTTGTTCCTTAGGGATGCATTGCCCGTACATTCCCTACCAAAAGTGAGTTTCGACGAAAATTTGAGTACTTTGCGACAACATTAAAATCTGAAAAAAATCAACCGTATTGAAGATGCTAAGAACATTGGTTTTGAATAATAAGAACGCCAATAATTTATAAATAAATTGTTTAAACAAAAATATATTCAAAAAATCTCCGGTAAACTTGATTTTTTGTGACATTAAATGGATTATGATATTTTTCTGAATACATATGATTCTTTGAAGAATTTTTTCTCCATTTCGAAAATCCCGTTTTTGGAATTCTTCGGAGGCTGTTCCTATGGCAGTGTTCTTTCAATACCCCGGACACTTCTTGGATTTAACGTGGAACATTGCTCCGAAAACATATTGAACACTTGTGACTCTTCGTCCATTTTTTTTTAATTTAAAAAATTAAAACGAAAATAGAAAGAAAAATCGAAAAAAAACTCATACCTATTCAGAAAAATCCACGAATTCATTTTATGATACAAAAAAAGTAATTTACCGAACATTTGTTGAACAATTTTTCTTTTTCACCAATTTGAAACAAAAACGTAATAGTTTTCTATATTTTGAACTTAGAAACTAAAGAAGTTAGAAAAAACGTACAATTGATCAATATTTTTTGTTAAAATGCAGATATCTGTTATTACACGAGTTGAATAAAGATACCATAAACATCATTAACTTAAAAAATGTAGGGTCAGAGTGGGATGAGTAGCTATTTTTTTTCGAGGTCTATAGCTGCCTAACCATTCATACAATTTCAATGAAACCTTGACTAAACGTGAGGTGTGTTCAATGGCTTTATTTTGTTAAAAGACACTGAACGGCCTAACCCAATAGAAATTGAGATAATAACCATTTTTTTTGAGACATTTAATCCACTGTGTACTTAGGGGTGTATACAGTGAAACTTGCCTAATTCCACAGTCAAAAATAATTCGGAGTGTCTCCCCGTCCGGTTATCGGACGAATAAGCATATGTTACTCGTCCGGATAGCGGCTCAGTTCACGCCGTATTTCCAGTAGGCGTACATATCATTGTGATTCGTGTAAGCTAGTATCCGGACGAATAACATATATATCATTGTCCGGATAGATTGTGTTAAATTGTGAAACAAACTATCCGGAAGAATCATTTACACGTAGTCAGCCGAAGAAAAGATCTTTATAATTTTGCTTGAGTTTGGGTTGGTTACTTGTGTTTGGTTTGGGTTGGTTGGTTTTGTTTGGGTTTGTTTGGTTCGTTTGTTTGGTTACTTGGTTTTGTTTGGGTTTGTTTTTTGGGGTGGTTTGTTTGCGTTTGTCATTTTGGCTTTGGGTTTATTTTTTGGGTTGATTTGTTTGGGTTTGTGTGTTTGGGACGTTTTGAGGCGTGAACAGCGTGAAATTAGCCGCTCTCCGGACGAATTTTGAACGGAGGAAGTTGAGTGATTTTTGAAGAATGGACGAAAAAGAATTTCGCGTGTTGATTAAGGATGTTGAGTCCCTATGAAACATGTTAATGTTAATTGTTCAATAAATAGCTTCTTAATCGTCATGAAATTTTTACACGACCTCCTGAATACTTCATGTAAAAACATACCAAATTTTCAGAATTCTATCATCATTACTTCAACCTCCTTAAGGGTTGAAATAAAAAATGATAAGAAAATTCTGAAAATTTGGTATGTTTTTGTATGAAGTATTTAAGAGGTCGTGTTAAAATTTCACGACGATTAGGAAGCTCGTTATTAAAAAATTAACATTTTGTTAAGAACAATTTTTAAAAGAAATAAAAAAAAATTTATCAATAAACTTCGTTTTCTTTCCGTTGCTTTCAGTATATTGTAGATATTTTTGAATTGAGAGGTCAAAAAAAAAAAACTTATTGCAAAGTTACATCAATTTCCATAAAACAACATTTAATTTGTGAATGTTAATTGTTCAATAACGAGCTTCCTAATTGTCGTGAAATTTTTACACGACCTCTGAAATACTTCATACAAAGACATACCAAATTTTCAGAATTTTATCATCATTTGCGATTTGGGACTCAACATCCTTAAGCATTACTTTATGAAAGGCAAAACGCCTCAGGAGACTAAGGAGAAGCTCGATAAACATTATGGCGACTGTGCACCTTCGGTTAGAACAGTTTATAAGTGGTTTCAAAATTTTCGGAGTGGCCATACGGGCACAAGCGACGCTGAACGTTCTGGAAACGTTCTGAAAAGTCGATAGGGGCGAAGTTCAGGAGGTGAATTATTCTTGACGGGGAAAGAGCTGAAATAAATTGAATGATATCGTTGGAAATATTGAAGCGAAGTATCGAAAGACCTGATTACTTTTCTACCGCGATGGAAAACATTGGAGGCTTCTGCCTGACTCGCCGTTAACCCAGTTACGACAAACCAATCGTTTCTTTCTACCGACTCGTGGAAAAAAAGAAGTTGCAGTAGCTCGCGATGCTATTGCAGCTCGGAAATATTTTTATCTTCAACACCATCGCATGTTTGTTGCACTCTCTATCACGCTGAAGTTTGCATCGTTGGAATGCAACGATTTTGTTTTTCTTCATTTTTTTCTATCTTCATTTTATGCTTATAGAAGGCGTGGTTGTTATTTTGGAAAATTGATATGCCGTATCTTCGATAAGAATACGTAAGCATTTGGATGATTTTCACAAGCAAGAAAATTGATTTATAGAATTTTTAATTAAAAAGAATTCTTTAAACTAATTTTTTGCGGGATAAAATTGCGTAATTTTGACGGATTTTTTAAAGTACGAAATAATTATTCTACAATTATCAAACTTTAGGTGTACTTTAATAGTATATTTAAATATATTTAAGTAATATTTCTATCAAGTTTCATCTCAATCGGCTTAATAGTTTTTGAGTAATCCTGCACGCCAATTTCGAAAATGGAGTTTTGAGAAAAACACGTTTGAAGTTTACGCCCGCTCGGAATCCGAGCATTGAGGCGCAACTTTGACGGACTGCAACGTTTTAGCGTTTTCGATTTTTGCTTTAAAACTTTGGAAAAATATTATATATATATATATATGTGTAGTTCTATCGTTTAAAGAAAAAAAAGAAATCGATTTTTTTATCGTTATAAATGTATATTCCGCCTTAATAGATTTTGTTCAAATTTTAACCAGACATAGTTCATTCCATTATGCATGTTTCAGTGAAATTTCCGAGCTGTCAGCTATTTAGATCGGGAGATAATGGGTTTTAAAATTGCAACTTTTAACACTGCATTGACCGAGAGTCAGGTCACATAAGTCGTCGTACCATTCTATTATGTTAATAAATTTTGAAAAAAAATTATGCTCACATAGCGAACTATTTAGGGAAAGAGTGAAAAAGTTTGGATTTCATTTACTATTCAGTTTTGCTAAAAACGTTTAATAAAGACAGAATAATTATCCGTAAAAAATATTTGTCCCCTATAATAAGAAGACATATGGCAACACCGCAGAACAGTATTGTTCAATACTTCGAGAAAAAAAATTCTCGTCTTCCTAAAGTTAAAAACTTTTATCACGAAAAAATATTTGCGTTATAAATATAAATATTTTATATTGTTTATATTATCTTCATTAACAAATAAAAGTGTCGGTTTATTCGTAACTAATTAAAAACTTTGTTCGATCAAAAATTACTTCCAAATAAAAAATTGTGTTGCAGTATTATTTTAAATATGCCGCGCAAACTCACGTCATTTGATGCGTGGAACAATGCGGTGTTGCCATATGTCTTCTTATTATAAGGGACAAATATTTTTTACGGAACATTATTCTGTCCAAATTTTAATGCAGAGCCCGCAGTGTTAAAAGTCACAATTTGAGAACCTACTATCTCCCAATCTAAATAGCCGACTGTTCTGAAATTTCACTCAAACATGCAGAATGATATGAACAATGTCTGGTCAAAATTTGAACAAAATCTGCAGAAATCAAGAGCACGCGCTCGTTTTACCTTAACCTCTTCGTTGGCATTGACGCAATAGTGCGTCAAATAATTCCGTGCCCTGTGTGGCATTGACGCAATAGTGCGTCAACCTTTATTTCCCTATTTAACTTGCTCTGATTTGAAATCGGAGCCTCACTCGGGGGTTTTTGGGCTCGCTGAACCCGAATTTGAAGTCAAAATTTGAAAATTCAAAATGGCGGCGCCAATATGGCGGACAAAAATCAAAAACTTTACTCGATTTAGCTGAAAATTAGTACTCCGATATTTTTGAAGTCGCTTATTACGAATCTGAACTTCAAATTTGAAAATTCAAAATGGCGGCGCTAGTATGGCGGACCGAAATTGAAAATTTTACTGGATTTAGATAAAAATTGGTACACTGGGATTTTCGAGGTCGTTTATTACGAATCTGAACACAAAATTCAAAATTTTTTAATGGCGGATCTAACATGGCGGACGAAAGTGCAAAAAACAGCTCGATTTGGATAAATCTTGGTACTCGGGGCTTTTCGGGGCCGCTGAGTGTGATGCTGAACTCAAAATGAAGGAATTTTTCATGGTGAATTCAATAACGTGGAGCATAATACAATAAATGGATGGAAATATATGAAGCTTGAGTACCGAGTTTCATCTGAATCAATCTGTATTATTTGTATTTTCATTTGCCATATTTACTCGTCATTGTGAATTCCTGAATGTTGAGTTCAGATTCGTAATCAGCACCCTCAAAAACCCCAGAGTACAAGTTTTCAGGATAAAACAAATTTCCTGCCATTTTGGGCACTTTTTGTTGAATTCTCTCTGCCAACGAAGGGGTTGACATCATCCCTCTCTGCCGTTCTTTTTTCAAGACTCTTTTCTCGTCCTTCGGGGGAAGAGAAAAAAAAACCCTCCACGAAATAGCACGCTTCGTATTCGCGAAGTGAAAATTCGCGAATGGACAATTCTCGGGGTTGCGGCTTTTCTATCGCGCGCAAACAGGCTGGAAGTTTGCCTTGGCATCTATCAGCTGCGTTTACGGGTCTTGTCGCGGACGTCCAGTTGAAAGAAAGTCGATTGCATTTTTCATGTCTCGGCAAAGTGTCCCGCGAAAGAATGTCTCCGCACTTGACGGCAAAAAGCGTTCGTCTCTGGAGTCGTTGACCGGTCGAACGTGTACTTTGTAAGAGCAACGAAAATATGCATTCCAAGTACATTGCTTATTAGCTTTTGATATTAGACAACGTTAGATTGAATTAGATATTAGATAACGTTATTGTTAGCGTTAATCATCTTTAACGATTCGTTAATTAAGCAGACGGAGTTAATTATCGAATTGAGCGGCATATTAGCGTTAATTAATTAAGCAGACGGAGTTAATTGTCGAATTAAGCAGCATATTAGAGTTAACTCATTAAGCAGACGTTAATTATTAACGTTCAATTAGATATTAGATTTCGTTATCAGTGTTACGATAATATGATAATGTATATTTTGTCTTTTATTTTGCATTTTTTATTATGCTGTGTTTGGCACACAAAAATGGCATGTCTCTTTATTTGTCAATTTTACTGATGCCGGAAAGGACATTTTTCTCAAGCACTGATATTTTATAGACTTCGGAATGTCACTAATGACACAGATCAACAGCCGATTCGGTGTCGCAAAACTGGATACCTTTTTCTGAATCTCATCTCTATGCTTTTCGTATTTGAAACCTCAATATTTATGTTCCACGTAAGAATACGGAAATATACAGTTTTGAAATAAAATCCAATTCTATTGAAGAATATAAATTTTATTAAATATTGTAATAATATTAAGATATAGAGATAATGTTAAGAGATATAGATACAGTAATAGATATAGAGATAATATTAAGATAATAATAAGATAATATTAAGAATATGTTTTATTTTACATTAAGGGGGGATTGTCTTTTTTTTCGCAAAATTTACCGCATTTTGGGAATTTTTTTGTGAAGAAAGTATACAACGGAAAACTTGTGAAACTTGGCATATAGTTTTATTGATCTGTTTACTACATACAAAAATTTTTTTTTAACAATTTCATCAAAAAATCCGCCTCCCACCCCCCTCGACGCGCGATGGTCCTTTTTTGATGGTGTGCACGATTACAGCCTTCACGTTCATCTTGCAACAACAACCCAAAAAGCATTTTACTTTAGACACATATAGCTATCGTTCGATGAAGGGAAAAAAAAAAAATTGACGATTTGGTGACGTTTTGAACTTGAAGTATCGATTTTTCGAAAAAAATTGATCGATTTTTTGTTATAAATAAAAAACTATTAAACGTATTGCTTTTTTGCTTCGTCAAACGATAAAAGGATGTCAGCTGAGCATTCTGTCCAAATTTGAAGGCAATCGGTTGAATAGTTTTTGAGAAATCGTGCACACCATCAAAAAAGGACCATCGCGCGTCGAGGGGGGTGGGAGGCGGATTTTTTGATGAAATTGTTTAAAAACTTTTTTGTATGTAGTAAACAGATCAATAAAACTATATACCAAGTTTCACAAGTTTTCCGTTGTATACTTTCTTCACAAAAAAATTCCCAAAAAGCGGTAACGTTTGCGAAAAGAAAAGACAATCCCCCCTTAAGTAAGTAAGGACTATCTTCGATGATTTGTATGCTTGGTGAAAGCGTTTTCCTTGCTCTTCTCTAAAGAAGGCAAGGTATCCAGCCAATTTATCTCGATCTATTATTTATATCACGAACTGAGAAACAAAAAGCACTTTTCAGTAAATCTGTAATGGATATCTATATTTTTTTAATAACATACTCTCCGCATGTGTGTCTTGCAATGAATGGATAGTCCTGCAACTGTCTATAGATAAGATCATGTCCTACTAAATGCTGGAATTTCAGTTTAGCAAAAGTCCCAGGGTTTTCGAGATAAAAGTCATCTGCTTTTGGTTTTTCGCATGCCATTTTTACGAATGATCACTTTTTTCCCCGGTAAAAGAAAAATACCCTTGGTCATTTGTTTTATCTAGAAAAGTCTTCTTTTTAACCTTAAATGTTAAGGAAACTTTATGAAAAAAGATCTTATGCAGAATTTTCACACAAACCAAGTGTAATGTACTTCACATATCGTGCCAATTACTTTAAAAAGTTGCTTAGTTATTCTCGATTCGTATAATTTGTAAAAATGGCTGGCGAAAAGCCAAAAGCAGATGATTTTTTTTTTAAATAAGATAAAGCCCAAATCTTGAAAACTGTGGGACTTTTACTAAACAGATATTCCAGCATATAGTAGGAAATGATCTGACCTATGGACAGTTGCAAGACCATCCATTCATTACAGGACAACCTGTATAACGAAATGTATTAGGGGACGTACATAAATTACGTAACGTAAAATTTCCCAATTTTTGATCCCCCTCCCCAACAGAACCAACGTCTCACCGTAGTAGTCACTTGACGAAAAGTCATACGAATTTTGCCGGCACCAAAAACGTTTTTTTTTTTAATTGACTTGTGTAATCAATATCATTATATTTGTTTTTTTTCGCATGTATAATTATTCGAAAGATTATCACTTCCGATTAGGCGGCTCAGCCTCGGTCAAAGTACTTTGAGATTATCCTCACGAAGGCTATTGAAGCAGAAAGACGTCAAAGCTCACCGGGAAACTTCCTGCATTGATATACAGGCCGATTCACAACTACGAGGCTTAACTTTCAAATAATAAACGAAAATTATCGATTCGCAAAGCGAGCCTCCGAGTTCATTATTTTTACCGTGAAAAAAATTCAAACCAATGTCGGGCTTCGCCCGTGAATTTTTCGCCAAATTTTTGTCGCGCAACATTAGGAGGGGGGAGACATCTTTATTGGAGGTAAAAATTACTGGTTTTCGTGATTTTCTTTTATGCTTTCAATTTATCGAAAATGTACTGTGTCCAAAACGCAGAAAAAAAACAGTTATCAGCGACTAAGCGATGCACGTTTTCAAGCGCTCACTCCGTTGTTCCCCGTATTGAGGTTATGTATGTCCGGGTTTCAAAACCGCAGCGACAACTAGTGGCGGCGCTCAGACCGAAATTTGTCACGCTAACGGACGCACGTGATCGCGGCTGCGAGCACTAGAGTTTCCAGACCTTTATGTAAGACCGTGATCCGTGATAAATGACACAAACGGCATGGACTTGGAAGACACATTTTTTTTCATCAAGATGGCGCCACACTGTGGGCGAAACAATGCATTTATTGCAGACGAAGTTTCATGGTCGTGTTATCTCGCGCCTCGGCGATGTGAATTGGCCACCAAGATCGTGCGTTTTGACGCTATTGGAGTTTTTTGGGCTTTTCGAAAGGAAAACTTTACGCCAATGATCCACAGACCATTCCGGAGCTCGAGGAAGCAATTGGACGTTTGAAATTAAAGGACCATTAAGGCAGGATTCTACTTTGAAACTTTGAAAGGCTAAATTGGATGAAAACACCCACCTGGAACACGTCGAAGGCATATTATATGGCACAGGCATCGCTGATTGAGGGTAAGATAATTTTTTCTACGATTTATCACTCACCAAAACTTTAAACGCGTTTTTCTCGAAACGACATTTTCAAGTACCGTGGTCGTGATAACTCAAAAAGTACTGAACCGACCCTTATGAAATTTGGAACACATATTCTATATGTGTGTACCAACCGACCTAACTACAATCAACTTAAAATTTTGATTAGAACTATTTTTTTATTGCAAAAAAAGACCCAAAAAAAACGCATTTTTTTTCGTGTTTTAGCCGCCATTTTGTTAATTTTGCACGTATATAAAATATTCTAGTTAGGTCGGTTCCTGAAGACATACTGAACATGAAACTATTTGATTTTTTTGTTTCAGACCATCCGTCGGGAAGATTTCACGACCACGGCAACGGTACCTGCTTTTCGAGGCGTTGGCTTTAAACATATTTTACGTGTACAAACAATGAATAAAATACATTAAAAAATTTTTTTTATGTACTTAAAGAGTGTATTTATTGAACAGTTTAAACCCCATATCGATATCTTTAATAGTATTCTCAGAAAAAATTCACGAAAATAGCGTTTTTTTCATGGTTTCAAAGTAGAATCCTGCCTTAATGAAACTGGTCCGCAATTATGCCAAAATGTTATTGAAAATTTTGTCAAAAGAGTGAACGTTTCTTCGTCTTCGTTCGTTATTGCCTTCCACATATAGCCTCCATGTCTGTTCCTCATATTGAAATACAATGATTCGTACCAACCTGTGCGATGGTCTAGTGGTTAGCGTGCTTGCCACTAAACCTGCGGACCGGGAGGTCCCGGGTTCAAATCCCAGTCGCGTACATTTCGTCGTGAAATATTTTTATTCTGCATTTCGCGGCGAAATAAGGTTAGTATCACGACTGGGGGGCGACCTTGATGACCGGGCTGTATCGGTATAGGTTTTCCGCAGTTTCCCTATACCCGTGACCGAAATGTCATGATGAATGTGATACAGAGGGGGAAGCCGCCTGCGGCCGCAAGGGAGGGGGCTGAGGCAGGAAAAGTGAAGAAAAAGGAGTGTGGGAAAAACGGTGGAGGAACGAAACAGTCACAGTGGGGAAACAATAGGTAACAAACGCGAGTAGCATGTACCTTGGGAAAAAAAATAAAATAAAAAAATACAAATATTCGTACTTTTCAAATAAATAATACGTTCTTATTAATAAATTAAAAAGTCAGGTAATTGTGTGACACCCGATACACGCCCTATGAGTTCACCAAAGGAGTCATGGATCACCCTGTACATATACGATGTACATTGATTGAGAGAGTCGTCAAACTTCCTGTCTCGGTCTATCCCAGCTGGCAATTTCACACAAAACACACACACACACATCAGTTGCTCCCGAACAAATGAATCCTGCTCGTTTTGCTAAACCGTTCCACACACTCTCGATTCTCCGAGTTAATTAATTTAATTACAATGGATGTCACGCGCCGTGGATATCTGCTAAAGAAAGCTGCATCCTGCTTAAGAGCTTTGACGCGATTTACATTTTTCTTTCAGTTGATTCGAAGCTGAATTTCTTTGGATTTATTTCAATGTTCATTGAAACGATGATTTTATTTAGAAATGTGAACCAGATTGGAATTTTTTTCGCAATTCCCAAAATTAAAATGCAATTTCTTACTTATTTTAATTAATTGCTTAGTTATTTTACTAATTAGCGTCCCTTTCTATCGTCTTTGCTGACTTATTCGCGCTTTCCCGACGTTTCGTGTCGAAAATTTCGTTCTCTATTCACGATCAAATAAATGGAACGAAGAAACGTTAAAAGCGAGATATCAAGTGTGCAACACTTGTGGAAACATAACGGTCTGTGGACGTTGTCGAAAGAGAAAGAAAAATATCGTCGTTCCTAGTGTGCTGAAGGGGAGAAACGTTGACGGATCAGGGAACCATCGCAGCGTAACGGGTCGAAAAATGGCTGATTTTCGCGATTTTTTTCGACGGTTAAAATACGCTAATCAGTCTGATTTTTCATGACGAATCAAAGCACTCATGAAGAACAGAAGAATACATTTTAGAACGTTTATACTTTAACATTTTTTTTACTGCTGAAAATGATGAAACATTATCCGAAACAAAAATTTGTAAAAACAATATTAAGGGGTTACCCCCACTTGCGATTTTGAAAAAATCGATTTTTTTTATTGCATTTTTTTGAAGTATAAGTATCTGAGAATATGTCCTGAAAATTTCAAGTCGATCCGAACAAAATTGACTGAGATATGAGCGTTGAAAGAGAAGAATCCGTGAATTGAAGAACTGAAATTGAAACTTTAAACGCGTTTTTCTCAAAATGGCATTTCTGAAGTCGGTGACCAAGATTACTCGAACACTAATGAACCGATCTTCTTGAAATTTTGCAGGCTTATTTAATACATAAAAATTTAGTCTTTAATCGTTCGATTTTTTTTTTTCGAAAAAAAAATGGCCCTTTTATAGCCAAAAAACGGCCGTTTTTTTCGTTAAAATCGAACCATTAACTTTGACTGTCCGCCATTTTGTGAAAAATGAATATTTTTTAAAATCCTTCGATTAAAGACTAGTTTATACTTATATTTGACTAAATCCATCCGCATTTTTTTTTCAGATGATCCACTTCGCCGCAATGTTGGTCACCGCAAACCGTGTATATAAAAACATTATTTCATTGACGGCCATTTGCCAGGAAACAATGTAATATTTTTCAATAAAAAAATTACTGAAAGTTCTTCAAGATGTGTTCTTTAAGATGGTATATTGATCGATTAAAAAAGTTTTGTAGTTTTCTTTAAAAAAATTCATGAAATGGGCCTTTTTTGCGCTACGAGTGGGGGTAACGCCTTAATCATTATAAAAGTTTTTCTAAAATCAAAATTGACAAAATGGCGGTGGTTTGAAAAAAAGTGTCGAATATAGCTGATTTTTCGAATTTTTGGTTAAAAAAATATGAAGATAAAAAAAGCGTCCACAGCAAGATAAAGAATGGTGTGAAGAATGTTGTGTCAAAATTTGAGACGGATAGCTTCAAAATTCTTCCTTTGAGAGTGTACACCGTTTTCAAAAATGACATTTCGAGAAATACGCTTTTAAAGTTTCCAGTGTGACATTTTTATATAAATTGACCACTTACGTTTATGTAAGTATCTGAACAACCTGTTTATAATCATCTATACCATCGGATAATGCAAAAAAATCGGTTTTTAAAATGTCGTACACTATGATAATTCCTTTGAAGTCGTAAAGTAAAAAAAAACAAATAATTGACGATATTTTTTCGCACTGGATGATTCGTACAAAAAGTCTCTGGTTATTAAAAAGAATTTAAAAAAAGAGGACCAGGAATTTATTACACATCGAGAGAACAGGGTTATGATTGAAGTAGCCTTGATTATTGTACGATCGTTTCGAGCCGTGTCCACCGTCATGCTTGTCGAGTAGAGATGAAATCGAATTCTTCATCCCAATGCTATGCACAGGGTGTCCGATTTATCTAGAGACATCGGAGTAACCCAAGATCCGAAAAATTCCGATATATGTTTCGAATAAATTCAAACGCGAAGTAAAGTGGCAAGATAAGGTCAGAAACAAAAAAAAATGAAACCTTGTTATAGCAGAATTTTATTCCACGTGAAAAAACCGGTAAGTTTTGACCGGAAGATTTCTTTATGCAACATTCTTTTGAAAGCTTACAAAAAATAGTAAAAATAACGAATAAAAATTAAGACGTTGAAGTATAAATTAATACCTACGTCGCAAAGTCCAAAATTGCGTCGTAAAAAAACGTTTACGAAACATGACACTAAAAGACTACAGTTCTTCACGAACGAACTGTTAATTGGCAGATCTTTTTTTTTACGATGCAAATTTGGAATTAAATAAAATGTATGGAACTTGGAATTAAATTTGGAATAAAAATGTTTAATTAAAGAAAAAAAATTTGCAGACTTCACAAATCTCCCGATAAATCGAAACTCGGAGCCATCTATATCAAAACTGTCACGAGGATAATACGACAATAATAATTCACCGATTAAATTCAAATAATTTATTCATTTTGTTTAAATTTCACGCGAGCAATAATGAAGAAATTATTTAATAAAGCTTGATTAACTTTTTCCAAAGGAAATAAATCGATTTTTTGCCCAAATAATAAGCAGTAAATTGTTTATAAAAAAAAAGTTTACATTGAATCAAAAACGATAATTGAACCTTTAAAAAATCGCTACAGGACCAAGTGCATATTGTTTTTATGACGCAAAAGTATTTTCTAAGCAAAGAAAATTGTTTATTTTTATTAATTGATGAAACAGAACGCGTTGAAACAAAAATATTGAATTTTCCGACAAAAAATGACTACATTCTGCAATGAAAAAGTACTTTTTTTTTCATTTCGAAAACAACTAGGATCATTAGGTTTAGGTTAGAAAGATTTATACCAAATTTCATCAAAATAATCGGTCGGATATTTTTTTTAGCTATACGTCACGTCAGTTTTGAAAATGCAGTTTACAAGATCGTGCCGTACCTCCGCCATTCCCAAAGATTAATTTTTAAAAACGTATACTACGTAATAGCTAAGAGTAGTAATAAAACATACCCTAAGTCTCCAAAATGGTGAAGAAATCTTTCCTTTAACGCGTTACCTGCACTTGTAGCGCAAAAAAAGGCCTTTTTCATGAATTTTTTTAAAGAAAACTACAAAACTTTTTTAATCGATCAATATACCATCTTAAAGAACACATCTTGAAGAACTTTCAGTAATTTTTGTATTGAAAAATATTACATTGTTTAGTGGCAAATGGCCGTCAATGAAATAATGTTTTTATATACACGGTTTGCGGTGACCAACATTGCGGCGAAGTGGATCATCCGAAAAAAAAATGCGGATGGATTTAGTCAAATATAAGTATAAACTAGTCTTTAATCGAAGGATTTTAAAAAATATTCATTTTTCACAAAATGGCGGACAGTCAAAGTTAATGGTTCGATTTTAACGAAAAAAAACGGCCGTTTTTTGGCTATAAAACGGCCATTTTTTTTCGAAAAAAAAATCAAACGATTAAAGACTACATTTTTATGTATTAAATAAGCCTGCAAAATTTCAAGAAGATCGGTTCATTAGTGTTCGAGTAATCTTGGTCACCGACTTCAGAAATGCCATTTTGAGAAAAACGCGTTTAAAGTTTCAATTTCAGTTCTTCAATTCACGGATTCTTCTCTTTCAACGCTCATATCTCAGTCAATTTTGTTCGGATCGACTTGAAATTTTCAGGACATATTCTCAGATACTTATACTTAAAAAAATTGCAATAAAAAAATCGATTCTCTCAAAATCACAAGTGGGGGTAACCCCTTAAAAAAGAAATCATGAAAATCAGCAAATTCTTTCCTCGCCTAAAGAGATTTCCCCCTCAAAGCTTCATATTCTACGCGTGTCACGCGATCTACTAGTATGTAGTTTTTTTTTAAACGATTTTGAACAAAACTTTTTTGTCACCCCCCCCCCCCCTCCCCGAGAAAAATGATGACCACGCCAATGCCGGCCTCAAACATGCACAGTTACGGAGACTGTCTCGACAGGAGGAATTATAATTGATGCAACTAGAGCAAATATGAGCTGCATGAATCTCGTACTCATTGGGGTGTCGAGCCTGTAATGTTCTGAATCTACGCTGTGCGAGATACCATTCGTGAGTACCAACGAATGGGACTCAATTTACGGTCATCATCGTTCACTCCCGTATACAGCTTGATTCACAGCTGCCAGGGTTCCTTCACAGACCCCATATGCTCCCCGAGGGAGCCCTGGTAGCTGCGAATAAGATGGTATTGAAGTTTGCATCATTCGAACGCAACGAAAGTTCCGTGGTAAGCGGTAAACGACCAGGAAAGTTGTAGGGAATATATCGGGATATAACCGGGAACGAACGAGGGAATTGAAAATAACGTTTCAGCACTTTTGGGATCCTTGAGGAGGTAAATCGGGAGTGTATTCAATTTAGTATTTCGACAACATATTGTTTGTTGGTTATCTACGTGCTAAGGTGTTGTATAAGTATATACTACCATATATGAGTATATACTACGCATTTCCTGATGGGCAAAGAGACAGGAAAACGTACACAGATCACTATCCGAGCGAAACAAGCCTGGAGTGCAATGGGCTATTTCGCAAGTATCGCAAAATCATAAGCGTAAGTGGACGCTGTAAGCATAGCACTTCTGTACGTGGTACAACTCACTGGACGAACTTTTATCCTCGCACGACGGTGCCTCGCTTACGCGAAGAACTTTGCTTGTAGCCACCTGGCGGATTATTGGCGAAATACATTCAGGTAACGTTTTCCCTGCCAGAAACGAGCCTGGAGTGCAAAGGGTTATTTCGCAAGTATCGCAAAATCATAAGCGTAAGTAGACGCGCAAGCATAGCACTTCCGGGTGACTTGTAGCCACCTGGCGGATTGTGGGCGAAATACGTTCGGGTAATGTCTTCCCGGCCGGAACATCGATATTTCCCAACATGGCGCAAGGCGCTCGAAAACCACGAATAACCGCTTTACTTTTTTGCCTCAAAATAATTTGGCTGTTCTTTGGGCTCAAATCGTTAGTTATCGCAATCTCGGTATTTATGATAAGCATTGTTATCCTCGTCGATTATCATTGATGAAATGAATGCTTTTAATGACGAATATAATTACAACAGATGTATTAGTTTCATCCCAATCAATTATAAATATCTTTCGTGAGGTGAAAAGCAAAGTGTCATAGCCGATTATGAAAATATCGATTTATGACAAAATGGCGGACGTTTCAACATAAATAAGGATTTTTGGGCCAAAAATTAGTTATTATTCTGCCTATAAAACAACAACTAAGTAACGGAAAAAAAATCCTGTGACGGGTACTAGATAATGGTGTATAGAATAACCACCAAAAACCACAAAAAACGATCATACAATATCCTTTTGATATTTTTAATTAATATCCTTTTGATATTTTATCCTTTATTTTATTTTATCCTTTATTAATTTTATTTTATCCTTTATTAATATCCTTTTGATATTTTTAATTAATATCCTTTTTGATATTTTTAAATAAAGAAAATTAAACATATTTTTCAATGTATATACTTTTAGACAATTAAGGAAGCTTTCCAGTGTGACAGCCCGAAAAATCGCTGTTTTTCGCGATTTTTTTTTTTAAAGAAAAAATAATCTAATCGGTCTGGTTTTTTTTTGTATATTAATTGGGTATTGAAGAATACAAAACAATTTTTTAAAGATCGATTTATTTATTAATTAATATCTATAAAAATGATGAAACAATTGTTGCAGAAAATGCACTTGGATGTGGTGTCCACGTTGGGGGTCACAATTTTGATCTGAAACAAAAAACACAAAAAGATTATTGATCGGTATATAATTGGCTTTCGTGCTATGGAGGCTTTTTTTTTTTTTTTGCAAAAATGGCGCCGGTTTGAACAAAAAGTATCGATTTTAGCATTTTTTTTGGCAGTTTTTTTTACAAAAAAATAGGAAGATGTCAAAAAAAAAAAAAAAACTTCCATAGCACGATAAACAATGACGTTAAGAATATTGTGTAAAAAATTCAACTCGATAGCTTTAAAACTCTGCCCTCCAAGTTGGACACCGTTTTGAAAAATGCTGTTTCGAGAAAAACGCGTTCAAAGTTTCGCTGTAGCTGTAGCGCTCCGTTGCCTTCTTCCAAGAAATGCTGTACAGTAACCGAAATAATCTGAATTTCGGCATGAAAATTTCAGGGAATATTCGGAAGAGTGTATACTATTCGATAAAGCAAAAAAAAAATCGATTTTTTGAAAATTTCACACTGGAAAGCTCCCTTAAAACCCGAATGCGAAATTTCAAATAGTTTTCCTTGAAAAAATTCACAAGAATGACCTTTTCGCCGGCTCCTAGGTGTATATCTGCCCTTAATGATCTTCAGTCCAAATACGTAAGAAACCTTGGATGATAATAGAAATGAGGCAACGGGATAATAATAATGAATTTTCGTTGCATTTTAACGATGCAAACTTCAACATCGTGTGAATGAGCCTGTATCCAGGCTGTATCTGTATGCATATCACGCTTGATGAAAGCACAGGACGCTTTTGTCATCGTCGACACGTTTGCCCAATTCACGAGGGACGGAACATTAAATATAATACGGACGCGGATATAAAAAATGGAGGTACGCTCTTGGGTCAATGGGATAAGACACGCCAACTTCCGGTTTCACGATACAACACATCACATATACAAAATGAGTTTAAAAAAAAATTATAATCAGATTAAGCCGCTGCTGGAGGCGACACGCAACTGCTGAATAATGAACAAAGGAAGGAATCATTTCCCATGGAATGACTCAGACTGTGAGGCACAAAATGACGTTGTGGTTGGCATCGTCAGAATGCAACGATTTTTTTATAATCAATTTTTGTCTTCTCGATCTTTGTGCTTAGCGGGAAACGTCTAGGTGGGGTCCAAAAAATACATTTTCCAAAAATAGCGTGGAATTAACCAAAAATTATATAAAATTGCATTCCAAAATCGGCCGGGCGAGCGCTGGCAGCGTCATTCTTCAAACTTTAAACGCGTTTTTCGCCAAACAGTTTCCAAACTCGGTGGACACGATATCTCGAAAACCGCCTGATGGATTGTTTCCAAACGTGCAGGAGATACGATGAGAAACATTTGAAGGTCGTCGACGATCTCGCATTATTTTGATCGATCTTCATTTTTTAATTATTACGTAGAAAAGACGAGTTTTTTTTTTCATAGATTTTGTATGCTAGAGTTTCAATTAATCGCCACGGTGTTAAAAAAAAATTACTGAAAAAATCGACGATCGTCAACGACTCGTATTTATTGTTGACTTGAATAACCCGTTTGGTTTTGAGATTTCGGATGGACCGTTTAAGCTGGAGAGTGCCCGCTGCCAAAAGTCGCGAAAAAATTTCATCATTTGCCGACGGCCATGTTTTTGTTGTTTTTCTGTATTTTGTGGTGATTTTTTTTAACGGCTCTCAATATACGTACCTTGTTGAAAAAGTTGCGTTACTTTTCCCCCTTAACGAAAGCATTTTTTTTTTCTACAAATTAAGGTACCGAATGCCGGATAAAAGGACAAAGGATAAAGAATTCGTGAAAACGTTTGAGATATTTGTACAGCCTGAAACGGCAAAAGAGAAAATTGAACAATAAAAAAGAATGAATTTTCGTTGCATACCATCGACGATGGCACAAGTGTGATCGGAGCTTTCTCGTTTTTTTTTTTTTCCATACGTAGCAGGAGGTGAGCCTGGGGATGAGGCACGAAGGCCTAGACTGATCCTTCATCCGACAGTGCAAACGGACGTGAGCGTCGCTGAGAAGATATTCGAAAGCTGAGCCTGAAAAGGGAAAACAAAAATGTCGATGGCTTCGATCGAGACGTTGGGGACGGCCAAGGGGGTCGACAATGTCGAACCACCGAAGAAATTCGTCAATCCAAATTTGGTATCGCTCAAGTGCCTTTTCTTCCTCTTCTTCGGTGGTGAGTACAGTAAATGAATTTCATTCAAGAGAGAGATACATTTAACCCTTTTTTGCCACTGTGCGGTTCGAAAAAACGCCAACACTTTTTTTCTTATGCGAGATCGTATCGATGGTGCGTATTCTACAGAAGTGTGGCAGAAGTGGTGGTTCGGAAGGAATAATTCAAAATTCGACTAACGTTTAACCTTCTATTTTTTCGTGAGAAAGAGATAGTATGTCATTAACCACGTTGAAATAAAACATTTTAAAGCTGGCCTAAAATACACGCACTCAAACGTAACCTTCGAAAAAATTTACCGCAAATGATAACTTTACGTAAAATTCAGACGTTCGACCCAACAAACAAAACTTCTTATTCGTATCTTCGATTAATACGAAATTCACCTGCAAAAATTGTAGCTGATCCACCGTGTAATTTTTTCACAATAACTTATATTTTGCCATTCTCATTCTTGCAAACTCACAATAGCAACTATTAATTAATGAAATTAAGTGGTGAACCAACTAAGAAAATAAAAACAGAACACAAATGTAGCCTTGACTGTCGTGGATTGGAAATATGTTTCAGAAAAGGGTATTCAGTTGATTTATCTTTTTCACCGATGCGGCTGAAAGTTTGAAAAAAATTGCCCTATGCAAACAATATTACTCTTTATGTGGCTTGTAAGTGCAACTGCACTGGAGAAAAAAAGGAACTTGTCAAAAAATTGCAGTTGTAATTGCAAGCATAAATAACTTATAAATTATGCTCATTTTTATGCTTATTACTCCAGGGAGAATGAAGCGTAAAGGTTATGTTTCTCATGCACTGAACTGCATGCATGAAAAAAGAAACTGAAGGCTAACCCTAATGACGATTGATTGGGAGCAATATTAAACATAATTCTACCTTGGGCTTTGAAGAAAACAATTTCGTGAAGATTTTCTCAATATTACAAAACACAATAATATTTCAAATGAGCCTCAAAGAGGAGCACAAAGACACATCGAAATCAAATTCTTCTATTATATGTGCGCATGCGTTAAGTTTGGATTATTATAATTATTTGAAACGTTATCGCGAGGAGAGCTGCTAGTGGCACGATCTGGAACTATTGCAAGTCGGATTTTTTAAAACGCTGCAACTACGTATTGGCCTATGCTGTGTCCACTCCTTATCTCTAGTCTCCCTGGTCGAGTCGTTCAGAGGCGATGTTCGAATTCTTCTAAAGTGAGGTTATGTAGCGTTGCCGACTGCTTAAAACATGAACTCACTAGTGAAGTCGATGATGATCAAACGAGTGCTCAATACCAATGTCGATTGAAAGTAGTTATAAAAATCATCATAAATTTTCATTCTAATCGGTACGAAAATAAAAATACTTAAAATAAACTTTCGTACTCTAATCGGTGCGAAAATAAAGATACTTAAACTAAAAATTCCGAGATTAAATTCCATGTATTTTAAACATTCGAAGGAAAAAAATAAAAATCGTTAAAATTGTCCTTTTGACTTCCGGTTTTTCTTCCGAACCTTAATAAACAAAAAAAACGACGCAACCGCCAAAAGTAGCGATAAAACGTACTCAAGACTGAAAAATGCTAAAGAAATCTTTCCTTTAAAAAAAAGTAATGAAAATCAGCAAATGTTTTCCTCGCCTCAGAATATCTCCCCCTTGAGTTTCGTATCAATATTCATCGAAAACACAATTTGTACGATTTTATTTAACGTATTTATTTTTGTTATATTTCACACGCGCAATGATAAAAAAATTTCCAGGAATGGGCTGTTTGTTTCCATTTCTTCCGCTTCACATGCTGGCGGTCGGTCTGACCCTCGAGGAGGCAAGGCTCGTCTCGATAATATCTCCCGTTGTGGCGCTTCTCGGGCCGTTGATAGCGAGCCCCGTAGCTGACAAGCTCGCGTCGCGTCAGGGAGCGAGCGCGAAGCCCTCGACCGGGCGTTACTTGCGTGTGATGATAGCGATCGCTTGCTTTCTCGCGGCAGTTATGTACTCGCTGCTTCTCCTCGTACCGGTGGTCGAGAGGATCGAGCTGCCGCGCGAAAGGAGGCCGAGCCTCAAGTTCTCGTGCGATCGGGAGGGCGCCACCGTGCTTCAAGCCCGCAGTCGGGACTTCTCGACGTGTTACAATTGGACGAGCGAGAGTCGGGTCTGCGCGATACTCTTGACTAATTGCAATTACGCCTGCAATCCGGTCTGGCCGAAGCAAACGCGACCGTTTTACGGCGACGAGGGCCGAGTGACGAATCTACCGACTACGGCGAGCGATGATGAGGACACCGCCGTTAGTCCACTCGAGATGGAACTTAATGGCGAAGTCGAGTGGAGGAAAAAGGTCATTAGTTGTGTGAAGAAATTGAGAGAGAGAGAGAGAGAGAGGGGGTGTACACGAGATTTCCGGTAACCTTGATTAATGCCGTAGTGTGAAGGTAGAAAGTAGCAATCATTCTTTGAAATTTTTTTACTCGAAAAACATCAGACCCTGGACGTTTCGGGTTTTTGTGGTTTATTAAGAAGGTACGATCATTACGACGAATCCAACTTTCGGATGTGAAATTTTAATTTTGATATGATTTTGACAGATACCTTATGCGCCTATTGCCAACATTTGAGCTATTTTGATCGTTTAGTTTTTTCGCAATAAAACTGCAGAGTCGAGCACGTCGTCTTATGGAGACGGTAAACCGGAAGTGGGGTGATCGTGGATTTTCTGCTGACGTATCCAACTAAACCCGTTGGAAACCTGAAATACGATAGATTAGATATAATAGATATTGTAAAAAATAAGAAAATCAATCTTCACCGTGTAGTTAAAGCACTACACTGCAAGAAAGTTTCAATTTCCGGTTGAAAATGGTCAGAACGACGAAATAGCACCCACTGACTTAGCAACATCGCGATTAACAGCTGATGCGTTTGGCGAACATAACCCAGCTTTGTTTTGAAATTAATTCGAATGGAAGCCGCCACAAAATATGCAAACGACAATTTATGGAGTTCTATCATTTATCACGTATCAATATTATGTATAATTATATTCTGCAATAAATACATCATTTGCCACAACATTTGGCACACTCGATAATACAAATAATCAACATAAGTAAACATCAATCAGAGCAGCTGTGGGTAAAATAAATGTAGACGCTTATTTGACCTCGTGAAAGTGAGGGTACCTCCTTAAGGTAGTCCTATCGCCAAGCTTCAATTCATACGATTTTCGCAATTTTTTTTTGAGCTTCTCCAAATATATCAATAATCGTCTCAGTAAAATGTCAGGGTCGGTTATCGACCTTATTACAGAGGAAAAAAAATGACAATTGCGTACTTTTGTGAAGGAATCCCGAGTCGACATGCACAAACCCAGTTACAAAAGTATACAATAGTGAGAATCGGTCAAACTCTTGGAAATAATCGGATTTACATATTTAATACTCGTAGTAATCCAGTGCTCGCAGAAAAAATACGCTTACATCTGCATTCCAACGATGCAAACTTCAAAAGCATTTACTTTTGCCATAGTTCGAAAAAAAATCTTTTCGAGTAGTCCCTTTCGATAATCTCAGCGAATATTGCTTTTCGGGGTCAATCGATGATGTTGTTTTTCTCCAATTCGCAGGATCATCAGGATGACGAGAGTATTCGAAAAGTACGACGTTACGTGATACCGGAAAGTGAGCCACCCCACGTGTGCTTCAACGAGGGTGACGTTCGCGTTTGCCACGCGTACACCAGCTTCTCCGGCAGCATACCTGTGAACGCGAGCTTCAGAGAGGCGATCGTTTCACGGGATCGCCGAGAATCGTGCTCGTATCCGATCGCCGAGGACATAAGATGCAGAATACCTCGGGAGCTCGAAAGAACAATGGCGAAATTCAACCAAAGTTGCACCGTCGAGTGTGACCTTTTGGATCCGTTTATGCTTCCAGGTACTTTGGAAATACACTCGACTGATATTTAACGTGGGATTTAATTTTCCTCGCCTTTGGGCGAGGAAGAAATGGCTGATTTTCATAATTTTTTTGAAAATAAACATTTCTTCACTATTTTCGAGACATAGTGTGTTTTATTACTACTTTTTGCTGTTTCGTGGCATTTTTTAATCTAATTCCGTTACGTAACGGGTGCTTCGTCGTCAATAATTGCGTTTTTTTTCTTCAAAGGAATAATTAATTATGAATGATCGGGCTTATACTCATTTCATGAAGTATACATTCATTCAGTTGTATACAAATTTTTATGAAAAAAGTTTTTTAATTTAAACCTGATTTCGCGGAGAAAAAAAATTCTATGACGGCTTTTCATCTTCATTATATTTCGCAAAACAATACGAGCTTGCACTTCATCTATTCTGAACGATGAGTTTTGAATTTAAAAAACTTGAACACGCAGGAATTTTGCTTTTTCTGGCAGTTCTCAAATCGTGACGTAACGCAAACATCAACCCCCCCTCCTAAACGTACGTAGACCGTAACGTCAGCCCCCCCCCCCTAATTGCGATACGTAATTTATGTACACCCCCAAAATGCTAAAGAAATCTTTCCCCCAAAAGAAAAATCATGAAAATCAGCCAATTTTTTCCTCGCCGAAGATTCTTTTTCAACATTCTCCACCGATTTTTAAATCCTCGAACGTCCCTTCGAAGGTAGCGTCCACACGGAGAATCAATGCAGTCAAGTGGCGGGTGATCCGGACGTAACGTTTTGGATGTATCTGACGATACGTTCGATAGCCGACATTTTTCCGACCGCCGCGGTGGCTCTTCTGGACGCGGCTGTCGTGATAGCGACGCGTGAAACTTCCTGCGGTCGCGGAGACGTTGGACGTCAATTGGCGTTTGGTTCTTTGGGCTTTGCGACTTTCGGGCCTCTCGTCGGTTACCTGAACTCGCTGGTGCCCAATAATCCGGTGTACTTCCTGCCGATCGCTTTCTACATTTGCGCGATGCTCCTGTCGGCGATCGTCGCGCTCACGGCGAGCTCCATGCCGCTCAGTCCGCCGGAATGGTGGTGGCACACGAGATCGGGAATGCTCGCTGTGCCGATGAGCGCCGTCAAGCGATACGGAACCGAAACCGCCGCCCTCGTATTCGTTCTTGTCGTTCTCGGCACTTTCTGGAGCGCCATGGACACCTATCTTCCGCTGTGAGCTTTCGCTCCTTTCTCGTTTTGCTTTGCCAAGTTTCTTGCGATCATCATGGCGGATATGATTGAAATTGTTTTTGTTTTTTTTTTCAGGTACCTGGCTAATCTTCATGGCGACGCTCTGACGATTGGGGTCATTCTGACCGTGGGTGCCTTGCCAGCTGTTTTGTTCCTCTGGAAATCCGAACACTTCGTGGACTACTGTGGCCACAGCAATCTCTTGATAGTCGCATTCACCGTGTATATCGTCAGGTGATTCGGAAACTGGAATTAAGTTTATCAGCATTGACATGTGTGACTAGCTTCCCGCCTGCGGCTTCGCTCGCGAATAATTGAATGCTCGTTGATCAAAATCATATGAAAATGTCTAATCCGAAAGTCGGATTCGTAGTAATGATCGTACCTCCTTAATGAAATGTGCTCCTGAAATGTTTCATCAAGGTAATCCTGTCGCCAGGCTGCAATCCATAGGATTTTCACAATTTTTCGTTTTCACCTTCACTAAATATATTAGTTGTCACACATAATTTTTTTTGTTGCATATGTTGAATATATAAATTGTACAAGTCTCGAGGATGATCAGGACGATAGGATTACCTTAAGGAAGCTTTCCAGTGTGACAGCCCGAAAAATCGCTGTTTTTCGCGATTTTTTTTTTTAAAGAAAAAATAATCTAATCGGTCTGGTTTTTTTTTGTATATTAATTGGGTATTGAAGAATACAAAACAATTTTTTAAAGATCGATTTATTTATTAATATCTATAAAAATGATGAAACAATTGTTGCAGAAAATGCACTTGGATGTGGTGTCCACGTTGGGGGTCACAATTTTGATCTGAAACAAAAAACACAAAAAGATTATTGATCGGTATATAATTGGCTTTCGTGCTATGGAGGCTTTTTTTTTTTTTTTTTTGCAAAAATGGCGCCGGTTTGAACAAAAAGTATCGATTTTAGCATTTTTTTTGGCAGTTTTTTTTACAAAAAAATAGGAAGATGTCAAAAAAAAAAAAAAGCTTCCATAGCACGATAAACAATGACGTTAAGAATATTGTGTAAAAAATTCAACTCGATAGCTTTAAAGATCTGCCCTCCAAGTTGGACACCGTTTTGAAAAATGCTGTTTCGAGAAAAACGCGTTCAAAGTTTCGCTGTAGCTGTAGCGCTCCGTTGCCTTCTTCCAAGAAATGCTGTACAGTAACCGAAATAATCTGAATTTCGGCATGAAAATTTCAGGGAATATTCGGAAGAGTGTATACTATTCGATAAAGCAAAAAAAAAAAAAATCGATTTTTTGAAAATTTCACACTGGAAAGCTCCCTTAAAGAAGACGTAGAATTGTGTTGAACAGCATCAATACTAAGTTTCGAGTAAATATCCCCTTTAAGGATCCGTTAAGGATCCTTTAAGGCTCCCCATAAGGATTGAATTTTCAAAAACGCTGGATTTTCGTTAATTGTGTTTAGGAGCAGTAATACAAAGTTTCAAGTAAATTTGACCCAATTTTTTTTAATTTTCCGTACAAACATTACCACCCCCTTTCGTTTAGGGGTTCAATCTCTTTATTACATAATTTTACATTAAATTTTTTTTATGTAAAATTAAGACAAATAATTTTGCTACAAAAAATATGCTTTGCTACATAATTTTCCAACCCCTTGCAACCCCTTAAGGGTTAAATTTTGGAAAATATTGGAATACGTGTACCATTAATTTGATTGTAAAGTATTTATGTAGAACTTTTTGGAAATGCTGAAATACGTGTTTCATTAACTTTATTGTAATGTTTATGCAATGTTTCAAGTAAATCCGAACAAAGAAATATTTTTTCCCATACCAACGTTTAAACCCCATTTCACGCCGTTGAGGATCGAATTTGAGAAAAGTCCTT
The DNA here is from genome assembly GCA_951751655.1 of Ophion costatus. NCBI lineage: Eukaryota > Metazoa > Arthropoda > Insecta > Hymenoptera > Ichneumonidae > Ophion > Ophion costatus. The sequence continues at coordinate 42,719,992 of OX632359.1, read as the reverse complement.
TTCTTAGTGCACCTCTTCATCCTACAAGGAACATATGTACCAAATTTCATGTTTCTATCTTCAGTAGTTTAGGCTGTGCGTTGTCTGTCAGTCAGTCGGTCAGTGACGAAATAGTTTTATGTATATAGAAGATTAGCGAGCAACGATCGGTAGCTCGGTTATTTAATTTCTCTTTTTTGACTCATTTGAATAAATTAATTCCAGATTTACCGGACTGACTCTTGTATCGGAGCCTTGGTGGGCGCTGATATCCGAAGCTCTTGAACTTTTCACCCTTGGAATTATGTGGGTCACTGCGATTCTTTACATGAGACATCTCGTACCACGACACCTGACCGCCACCGCTCAGGCATTGCCAGTCATCGCTCACTTTTGCCTCGGTGAGATTTTATTCCGAAATCCGAACAACGTCTCACAAGGGATATCAATTTGGTGTCCTTCATTTTTTTGCATTTACGGACACTTTTTTTGCCACGTATTTTCATGATTTTTCATGAAAATCCAGGGTCTTGGGGATGAGGTGAATGGGAGCGGCGTATTCGGGAGGTACGAATACATCGATATGGAATCATCAAAGAATATTTTCACTCCAAACCTTTTTTTCATCTCGGCCAAAAATAAGTGGCTTCACCGAATCGTCGATTGCTCTTTCACCCTTCGGATTTGGAAATCCACTCTGGCATCATTCTCTTGCTCATCGTTTTGTCTATAAATTGACATTTGGTTCATTGAGCTCCGTTGATTTTTCGATTTTTGACGGAATTTCAAACTTGGGTTATGGGTTTTTGCCAATTTTTCTGGCATAAACCAGAAAGAAGTCTGTCGAAATCTTTTCGATACCCCGACAATAAATCTCCGTAACTCAGACAGAACCGACGGCTGTTTGAAATTTCGCAATTTTGGCAAGTCCGTAAGTGGCCAAGTCGAAGAATTTTTTATCGACTTTGCAGCATTCAAGGATTTATCTTTTTAAACGTTTTCCGCCGATTACGAATATCACCAATTTTGTTGTCGAAATCTGTGAACTGCGCCAGTCAAGCTCGAAAAACGTGTGTTCGTGCACTTTTGACGATTTTTCATAAAAATCGAAGGTTTTGGGGGAAAACGAATGGTGGCCGTAAACATGTGACGTAAGATAATAATCTTTACGTAACTGAGGGTTTAAGGAAATTCGGGACAATTAACTATGTATGTTACTGTTTGATTCAAATTTATACAGTACATTTTTTGTTACTGATTGCACTCTCCAAATTTGAAATCGTTCGTTGACACCGTTTCTATAAAATTTCCAATTAGAGAAACGCTTTTTAGCATGGGGAGATGCTACGTTGGCATCTCCCCATGCTTGGCATACGTTAGCAACACAATAGAATGGTACGACGAATTATCTGACCTGACTTTCGGTCAATGCAGGCCCTGCAGTGTTAAAAGCTGCAACTTTAAAACCCATTATCTCCCGATCCAAATAGTGGAGTGTTCTGAAATTTCAGTCGAAAATGCATAATGATATGAACGTCTGGTTAAAATTTTCCCAACATCTACAGAAATTAAGAGCGCGCGCTCTAACCTTAAAAATGTTATCACAGAGTGTCAAATGAAAAACGACATTTCGAGAAAAACGCGTTTAAAGTTACGAGTGCGGAATTTTCATATAGTCTACTAACGATCAATCAGCGACGCCAGGTCCACATTTAAAACCGTCTATACTAACGGATAGCGCAAAAAAAACCAATCTTTTCCCATTGATGATCCCCCAAACCGCACGCACGCAGTTCCCGTAGCGCCATCTGTTGGAAAACAGCGAGAACTTATTCACCGATGCATTCTTTTCGAACGACCGTCTATGAACGATGCGCCTCGAAATTGCAGGTCGTTGCCTCGGTGCCGTGATCGGCGCTTACGTTCACGCCGGCAAAACCGAAGTTGACTCCCTCAAATTCGTCTACCAATGTATGGCGCTGTCGGCGGCGGTGGTCGCTGTTTGGTACTTTGTCCTCTACCACGGACTCTTGAAGCCGAGATGTCACGCTCAGACGATTCAGGGCTCGAGAAATGCACCGTCCGTTGTACAAGGTATCGTTACGGTCGTGAAAACACGTGCCGCATTCAACCATTTTCCTCGGGAACCTTTGAATTTCATTTCCTCGATATTTATCTACCAAGCTGCCTTACAAGAGCACGAACAGACTCTGAGTAAGAAAACACGTAGCTGGCTTCGAGCGTCCGATTGATTTGCTCGCCGCGAGACTTACGTTGATTTTCTGATTTTAGGTATAAACGGAAATGGACACTACACGCCTCTTCGAGTCTATCACAACGAAATGGCGAAGAAGGGACAGTTCCGTTATTAAAAACGGATGGGAGAGTCGATGCAAATACTCGCACGCATATGTATAGGCTGTCGCATTTTATTCTCACAGCGCTAATATCATCGCGAATGTAGTTCGCGAGAATATTTGCACGGAGGAACAAAAATGGCGTATACGAGGGTGCGAGTCGGATCCTTTCGAACGACGTTTCTTGCGCTCTGCGTAAGATCGTTGAGAATTTTCGAAACATTCAGAGATCTGCCGGAAAATGGTCTCGAAGTTTGCATCGTTGGAACACAACGAAAATTCTTTACATTTTTCGTTCCTCATTTTCATTATCTGACAAAATCATTAGTTGCGTATTTAAAGTCTAGATCTCCAAATAAGCGACTCGAAAAATGGAGAATTTTTTCCGAAGGTTCGTGGAAAGAAATTCGAGCAATAGAGAATCAATAATTTTCGTTGCATTGCGACGATGCGAGCTCCAAACTCATCCCGCAAAATCCTTCGATGTCGAGCGGCTTGTACGATCTACGTTCGAGCGAGCGTAATTTCTGTCTTACTTCCATAGCGTTCAACGGAAAATGCGTGTTTTCCGCCACTTTAACGACGTCGATATCGCGATCCGTGCATCATGTTGTGAATGAAGACTCGCCCATACGCTTTATCGATCGTACCGCGATTTTTATACACGCCAGACGGGGCACGTACACATAAACATCTCACGGAGAAAAAGAACGTTTTTTATGAAAATACGTTCAGCACTGCCCCCAATGAGCCAAGGTTTCTCTATTTATTTATTTACCACCTGACACGATGACTCACCCTGTCCTTCTCGTCCGTAAGATTAAAGGCTAATGTAAGCTAATGTTGAGAATAAAGAATTTTTTTTTCGAAAAAAAAAACGTCCATGTTTAATTGTTTTTTTTTGTGCTTGAAGTTTGATGCACGACAACCGAGGGGAAACGAGGAATAAAAAATATTCCGAAATATGCTTATCAATTGTTGAGAAAATATTTACGACGTTCGTTGTGAGATATTACGAATGACCATTGATTATTCGAAATAATGATCGTTTATTTTTTATTCTCTGTTTGTTATTTTGGGAATACGATTTTGAATCGTTTCTCACTTGGAGAACTGTCGGGATCGCGATTGAGGGTGTTAATAATAAAGATTTACTCCGTTGAAGAAAAAAAAACGAATTTTCGTGTTTCCGGTTTTTCAATTAGTCACATCGAAATACGATATGCAAGAATTGCGAAAATAACAGTATTTTCGAGACAAGCATTTTATCTCGTTCGTATTGCTTCATAGTTATTGTTTTCGTGTTAGTTAACTTGCAATAAAATACGGCAATCCGTGTGAAAAAATGAAAACAATTCTTTCGCCTTTCTTTAATTTAATGGCATCTCGTCCATTGTTCGATTTGACATAAATTTTTCGTCAGGCTTATGTTACGTTTCATTTGTATCGTTTGCGTTCCTATCGCGACCGAGAAGCAAATGTGCCGCGTTTTCGTAACGAAAAGTACCTGCGTAAAGATTTTTTTTCCGTTCTAACCCGTTCGAATTGATGGCTAATTTCATGAAACTCTGATTCGTCTTTCCCCTGCTTCCGATTGAGACGAAAAAGAATATCGTGCTTTACCGGCGTCTTTTTCTGCCTGCCTTCTGGATCCTACAATTTGGTCTGTCTACAATTTGGTTTTTTTTTTGGGAATGTTAAAAAAATGCCGAGCACACAAACCGGTCGCGATAACTTTTGGAACTCTTTCGGAATACTCATTACCGATGTTTAAAGTTAGTGTTCTGATTTTTTCTTCTTCTCATTAGGCTATTCGAGCGTACACAAGATTTACGTCGCTAGACTCAACTCAGGCCCGTTTATCGAGCGACTATTTACATTGAAACGCATGAATATCGGCATTTAAAGAAACAGTGCGTGTGAGTGTGTGTGTGTATATATATTCTAAAGATTTGCCACAAGTTTATCCGATTTTCATGCTAGTGGACAAAAAAAAAACAGGAACAAGCACCATTCGTCAGAGAATTCATTCGAAATGATTAAAAACTATATATACAAAAGGCGACAATAACGACCACTGTAGTTACCACGGCAATGATGTTCAATAACCCAACAAAAAAATGTTCGTTCGCCCGACAGCTATAATGAAATCGCCGAGTAATCATTCGAAATCATTGTCCATTCGAGCGGTGCTGCATTCCCGGGAGTAAAAAGAAAAGAAAAAAAAAAGTATCGTCGACGAGGAGAAATTGAAAGTCCCGATAAATTGCCGATTCTGCATGCAGAGCTTGTCCCGTGACTCGAGACGAACACATTGCTCAGGAGTAATCCTCCGATCCTTCGTGACCACAGGAATTAACAGAGTCCCCTCGCTCAATGAGTAAGCGCCACATGCGCGAGATAGAAAAGTAAAAAAAAATGAACGAGTCCGAATGTAAGAATTTCATGATTTTTTTTGCTTAGTCTATTATCGTACATTCGTCATCGCTATCCACGGGTTTCCAAGAGTTCAGGATATCCGTTTTACTCGTTTTTCCGGTGCCGTCGTCTTCGATCAAAGCTCTCACGGCCAAGACGGTTTCCTCGTCGTTGGGGCGTCCATTGTTCTTCGCTGCGGCGATTTCCGTAGTGGCGATCGAATCGGCGGTTTTCTCGGCGACATTCGATTCTTCCGTCGTTTCTTTTTCCGCCGAGCTCTCGTCCCTCGACGCACTCGTCTCGTCCGTCGTTTTTTCTCGCGTTGTCTCGTTGTCGGTCGACGTCTCGTCCTTTCTTTCGGGCAACGTAGTAATTGTCCTCGCGATAGTTTCGTCGTCCGAATTGGCCAAGGAAGCGGCCGAATTGGATTCGTCCGAAGTGATCAATTTGGTGGTGAGGATCTCGACGTGTTCCTCGAGGATTTCGACGTTCTCGTCCATCATTTGTTCCTTGGTGATCTCGTAAGCTTTCGTACGATCGTTGGCGATGTCGTCGATGATAGCAGAGATGTCAGCATCGACGAGTTCGTTGATGGAAACAGTGTCGCGAGAGTCGGAGAGTTCTTTCGTCTCCTCGGTTTCGATACCGTGATCCTCGATGTGTTGAAGGTAATTTATAAATTCGTCCTCGTACTTGCCGAAGTGTTCATCAGGCACCATAACGGGCCTTAGAATATCGCGCTCGCGTTTCGAATCGTAATCGGCTTTGAGCAGAAGAGCGTAGCCTATGGAGGTCTCGTAATCGCGGGTCTGAACGTCGTAAGCTTGGACGGCCTTGCATTTCGTCTGGGGTTTCGCTCCGACCGCACGATTGACGTGCCTCCGGAATGGCTTGATCGTGATTGGTGGAAAGTTTTGTGAATTTTCGTCAGCCTCGTCGTCGTCGGAAATTTCCTCGTCGCACTCGGGTTCCGAGTCTCTCGTGCACGTCATCTCGAGGGGAATGACGAGACGGCTCTTTTGCTTTGGCTCGAGAACGATCGATTCCGTGTGTGATATTGCTTCCTTTGTACGTTCGCGCTTGAAATTGCGATAGGCCTTGACGAGATCGTCGTTGAACGAGTTTAATTCGGCCACGGTGCGTTTTATCGTGCGATTAACGACTCTCGTTTTCGCTCGAGCAGCGAGCAATTCTTTACCGGGCAAAGGAGACACGGTCGACTTCATGACCCTCTTGATTTTGCTCTTGAGAGAGTCGAGAGCAGCCTCGATGGATAGCGTCGGTTGGCGTAACGTTTCGGCGAAACTCTTCGCGGTGGCGTCTTCGTTATCGGGCCGAGCGTCGGGGTTGCGCGTTGGGGCGAGTATCGTCACGAGGTCATCGTCCGGTGTCGCGCGACAGGTGGTGGGCGTTGATAGTTCCGACAGGCGATCGTCGCCCACGGAGGTTCGCCTCTCGTTGTTGTTGTACGCGGCTGTGGCGGGAACGACGGAGTCGTTGGACGAGGGCGCCACGATCATAACGGGATCGTCGCTGTCGCTGTCGAGATCTATGACGCTCGGTGCTACGTTGGTACGGGACTTGGAGTTGCTCACAGTTGGCGCACCGACTACGATCTTCGGGACTATCGGACGCGGTCGTATCGCTCGTATCGTAGTGGTTGGTGATTTGTTGGCCTCCTGATTGTTCGAGGCGGCCGTTTGTACGGCGCTGACGCGATTGCCCGTTTGCGCGTGATTGATGCTCGGTATGGTTACCATTGGTAAGGATTGTACCGTGGACGTAACGTTTGCTACGATATTCGCATTGGCTGGGGCGATTTTTCGCACCAACACGGGAGTTCCGCCTATGCCACGTACGAGCCTGTGAGTTTTGCCTCCTCGCGTCAGGGGACCCTTCGGAGGGATCGGCCTCTTCATCAGCTGGACCATCGGCACCGCGCTGATGCCGATATTGCGCGGTTGCTCAGAGTTCAATGCAGCCCCGGCTGACGCGCTGCCGAAGCTCAAACTCTCCGCTCCCTCGACCATCGTTTGGTCGCACTCCAAAAGTGTCGCGGCTATGTCGTCATCGTTTATGGCAAATTTGGCTAAACTCGTCGACTCGGCGCGCAAACGACGACTTCTCTGTCTCACACCCAGCGACGATTCCACCGGCGAGTCCTCCTTGTCGGCTCGATCGTCGCGCGAATGTCGAACCTCCGTACGATGGCTTCGCGCATCGACGTAACCAACGTCATCCGACTCGCGCATCGCCACGCGTTCCCTCGAGGCCTCGTTGCTCGTTGCCTCGAAACTCGCAGAATCCGACGTAGCGTCTTGTTCCTCCAACTTTACGGAGCTCCTCTTGCGCTTCGCGTTTAGAAACTTTCGACGTTTCTTCTTCGGCATGTTGTACGACTCGTCCTGCTCCTCGTCGTCCGACACCGTCTCCGAACGCTTGCGCTTGTTACGGTGCGGACAACACTGCGACTCGTCAAGATCCATCTTAGCCTGTATCTCCTTCGGACTCATCTTACGCTCGGTCTGCAATATTCTCGTCACCGTTTGCACGTGCTGCAACAACGCCCAACACGCCGCCCTCGCGGTGTACAAATCCGCCGGATTGCACACGAAACATTTCCACTTTTCGTCCCTCTCGATCTTCTTTCGCACCATCACGTCGAAGTTGCGCTTTATACAGTTGTAGCAAAATGTGTTGCTGCAGTACGAACAGCAGTACAGGTTACCCCCGTTGGCGCACCACCGACAGAACATGTCAGTCGCGTCGTCACCTGAAATCATACCCTCGGATAGCACTTTTTTCTATGCAGCGTCTCGTTCGTTTCGCACAACCGCGAGACCAGGCCCTCATCCGACGCCGGGTAAACGCCCTTGCGACTCATTGCCGGAGATAATTATCCCGCTTCGGCGGTGAACTCTATCCGGTAAATTCAACGAATAATCGCAAGGCCTCAATGAGGTCTCGCGTTATGCAGACGAATTTCTTTCCGAAAGTGCGGATAAACGTTCGGGAGACTGTTACACTCTTGAAGTTCACGAAGAACGAATAATATCGATCGGGCCTATAGGACGTATTTCTTCTTTTTCTTCCGAAGAAGTTCGTCGGCTTACCCTGTTCGAAGGTTCCATCTCCGTAAAAATTTCTGCAGGCTGTACAGAGGAGGACGTGCAAGACCGGATGTTCGTGCATGTTGTGAGCTGCGGAAGGGGCACTGCCGATGTGAATGTCGCACGCTGTGCAGTGGAGCTTGCGAAATCTCACCGAAGCGATGTCTGCGCGGGGAGAGAAAAAATACGAAGTTAGCGGCAGGTTTCACATCGGAAGGGAACACTTTAGTGACGAATAGAGTAAAACGATGACGCTTGGGGAAATACGATACGAAGAGTGAAATACGATGCTGAAAAAGTCGGACGTTTACGACGGGACGCCGTAACGGTACGACATTGAGGTTAGGGTGACAAAGAAAAAAGTAAACGTACCTCGTATGCTGAAGTCGGGGATGTTCTTGTAAGCGGAAATTTCACCATTGTTCTGCAGGTCGGAAGCTTTGCCCTCCTTAACCTCGACCTCGAGTAGACTCGATATGTCCATTTTTGTGGGAAAACTTCGAAGCGCGTGTATTCACTCGCACCGTCCACTGTCGCGTTACCTATCTTCTGTTCTCCTTCGCAGGGCACTTGTAGCAAATCGGTATTTCGGGGTAAAGAAAAAAAAATTTACTAAGCGAAGTACGAAGTCTCCATTTTATATTCTCGGGAAGAACCGGCTAGGCGCAATGCCAATTCTGCCAGCGTATCCATCGATACGCGGGAGCTCTTGGAGATTTTTTTATCGGAATGGACCGTCGGAGTCGCGTCTACCGACGTGAGACCAAAGACGAGGAATGAATTTCCTTGGACCGGGATATTTGAGTGTTTTCGACGAGAAAGTATTCCCTATCCGCGGACGAGCGGTCGTTTCTCTGGAACGAAACCATTGCGCGCACGCAAAATCTTCCGTCACACATATGTACAGTCGACGCATACACGCGGCCCCCCGTATTTGTCATTACGTGCCGTGGCGGGAATTTCAAACGTTGGCGGGAAAAATCCTCCGCCTCGTGATTGTTTTCCATTATTTTCTCGGATTTTTCGACAAAAATGCGAAAAAACGACTTCCGGTCTGTTGTAAAGACGCACGGCGTCTCGTCTGTTGCTCGAAATGTAATGCTTTAGCGAGAAAATTTGGCCGATTTTTACCGACCGGACGCGCCACGCTTGTACTTGATAAGGCTCACACTTCATTCAATCAATTTAATCTGTTTTCTATTAGATTACTCCGTAACGCGATCGAAGCTTCATTACGGATATATCGTGCCACGCAGCCGTGAAAACCATTTGTTTACAAATGGCGGCCGAAGACGTTTCCGTTTTTCCAAACCGCTTGTACAGAAACGATTCAACTTTATGAAGAAAAAAAAACCGTTCGGTCTTCTGCGAAAATCACAGCGAGAAATCTGCAACCGGAAATGGACAAGTCGAAGGAAAGTGACTTGGAGAAAGCGGCGAAAAAGTTGACCGATGACATCAAAGTTATGGGAAATTATAAAAGCCTCTACACCGAAATTCAGGTAGTCCGCCTCAATCTTCCAATTATGCGTTAATCCTCTGGATGAGAATGTCACGATTTCCTTCTTTCCAATGGAATTTCAGAAACTTGCTGCATCGTCTTCTGTGAAAATGGACAATTTCAAAGACACTCTGCTGGAGGCTCTTAAGAACAACGGCCTGGAGACGGAGATACGAAATACGGTGTTCCATTGGGCCCGTTCGCAGGTCAGACTCCTATTGGAACTGTCGTTGGATTCGGCCTAACGGAATGACAAATAACTGGCGCTATCTTGGTTCCAAGGGTTCTCTAGGCCCGCAACCGGAGGCCGTTCCGAAGAATGCTGATTTGAGTTACCTCAGAAAGGCGCAGATCCAATGGGAGCGCAGAATTCAAAAGTCCTTGAACTCGATATGCAACGAATTGAACGTGCCGTTGGCCAGGATAAGATTGAACGCCGATCGAGATGAGCTGGCCGAGAAGTGGAATGAATTGAGCACACACGACATTGGTAGCCACTTTAAAGCGTTTCGGGACAATTGACACGCTACCATATGATTAAAATTTGTACAGTAAATCCTCCATCTTATATTGAATGCACGATCCAAATTTAATATCGACCGTCTACACTGTTTCTATAACATTGGCTATTGAAGAAACATTTTTTAACACAGGTAGATGCCTATACTCATTCCCGAATGGCAGTTTTACGCAGGAAATAGTTTGGAAATTTATTTGTAAAAAAATACAAACTTTTATTTAATGTACTAAAAGGTAGATAAATATTTTTTTTTACCAAGTTTTACCACTTTTTAAATGGTTAATAAATTTGATCAATTCAGTTTTATTCACTGTATTTGATTTCGCACAATAGTAATTAGAGAAATTATTCTCACACGTTTATACGCAGTTCCAGGATTTTTATTGAAGAAACCTAAGGTCGTTTTACGGTAAATTAAATACGGTTGATATGTTAACGGATTTATGTAAATTAATGGTTGTGTCTAAATTTTGAGCGCTCCAAGCTATTGTTTTCAGTCACATGTAGCTGACTTGTTAAAAACAATTATTTTCTACTTTTCAGTACATTAAATAAAAGTTTGTTTAAAAAAAAATGTTTACGAATAACTTTTCTACTTCTTAGTCTTTAAGATCGATTCAAAGTTCGGAGTGTCTTCCCGTCCGGTTATCGGACGAATAAGCATATGTTATTCGTCCGGATAGCGGCTCAGTTTACGCCGTATTTCCAGTAGGCGTACATATTATCGTGGTTCGTGTAAGCTAGTATCCGGACGAATAACATATATATAATTGTCCGGATAGAATGTGTTAAACTGTTGAATAAACTATCCGGAAGAATAATTTACACGTAGTCATCCGAAGAAAATCTTTATAATTTTGCTTGGGTTTGGGTCGGTTGGTGTTGTTTGGGTTTTTTGGGTTTGTTGGTTTTGTTTGGGTTTCTTTTTTGGGGTGGTTTGTTTGCGTCTGTCATTTTGGTTTCGGCTTGACTGGGTTTGTTTGTTTGGGGCGTTGTACAACGTGAACCACGTGGAATTAGTTTACTGTACAAATTTGAATCAGACGGTAACGTATCGTCAATTGTCCCGAAACTCCTCAAGCTCCCGCGCTAGGAATCTCCAGCCAGGTGTACGAAAACATTTTTTGCCTCCGCAAAAGTTCTATCAGTAATGGAGAAATCCCGCGAAATATTCCGAAGAAAATTGGGTTTACTAAACATACGTACACATCTTCGAGAAGCCAACAAAACATTTCGAACAATTGAACGTTGGAAAATTTGCGCTTTGCGGTGAAAAGAAAAAGGTCGAAGGGGAATTTGGAGGTTCCTTGCAAAATATTATTGTCAGGAAAGTAATAGATTTTACTCTAAACGGATGTGAATTATTCTGAAGATTTATCGCAGTACAGACCGGTGTACGCTCCGAAAGACTTCCTGGAAGTATTATTTTCCGTCCGAGATCCAGCGTTCAAGAAACAACCGTAAGTTTGCGCCTCAGGGTGATGAAAAACTGCAATGGGTGTCGGAGGGATAGCTGATGAATGGGGAATGTTTTTCGGACAGCCAGACGACACGCCTGATCAATGGGAAAATGTAGCAACTTGTCGCTTTTTCGCAACACTCTAAACTTCCTTTGCAGTTTTTTTCATAGACACTAGTTTCCGTCAACGTTTTTTTGCGAAAATACTTTCTCACGAATATTTGTATTTAGTGACGAGCCGAACTGGGAATTCAGCCACATTCAAATTCGCATCAAAACTCTCGCTCAACTCGTAAGATCGTAGTTTTGATTTTTTTTTTCGGTAAACAAAAGCAACTGTCGATACAGTCTTTTGGTTGTTCCAGAGATCAACGTATCGCGAGCTCGCCCAGGACGTTGCACTTCTCGGAGTCAATAATAATATGCCGGCTGTCGGAAATTTTCCCAATCTCGAAATCGAAAGGACGCATTTGGGTGAAAAAGTACTGAAGAGTAATCACGCGCCAGTGGCTCAAGAGTTTCTGAAACGTGGCTCTCCACGGGCTCTGCGCGGTCGTCTCTGGTCTCTCGTGTTGGGCTCAGCGATCAAAGAATCTGTACATTAAAATTAGCTACATTTTCGTATTTTTTGCCTTATCGTAGAGGAAGCTTTTTAAGTGATTTTTATACCTCGAGATGCTAATGGACAAATGTTTGGAATATTCCGAAAAGGCGGGAGACGACATTAATGCGTAAAGCTCCTGATGATTTGTTTTCTCACTTTGATTAAGGGGCTATATCTACCTAGAGGCCTGAAAAAATTGTCAAATTCCGATTTTTTTTTGGGTTACGGTTGGCGAAAAAAAAACGCATTTTTTTAAACACAAAGGTACATATATTGAGAGCCTCAAAAATAATCACCAAAAAATACAGAAAAATAAAAATGTGGCCTCCGCTGGATTAAATGTTTTCCGCGACGTTTGGCTGAGGACATTTCAGGTTAAACGGTCCAACTGAAATGTAAAAACCCAACGGGTCATTCGAGTTAACGATAAATACGAGTCATTGAGGATCGTCGATTTTTTAAATAATTATTTTTTAACGACGTGGCGACGAATTGAAACGAGCATACAAAATGCACGAAAAAAGTCGTTATTTTTACGTAACTATTAAAAATGACTATTAAACATTTTTATCGGTTGATTAAATGACGAAACAAGTAATTGCATGTTGCAATTAATTTATTTGGATTAATCTATGTTAATTGCAACTCGCAATTAAAACAATTGCATTTAACTTCTTTAATTGTTCTAAGAAACAATTTAAACTAACAATTAAGCTATTTAACTTTACAGATATCGGATAAAAAAGATTTAGATATTAATTATATATATCTATATATATGATTGAGGATTAATATCAGTTTTTTATTTGCCACTTATATATGTATTTTAATAACTTACAAATCTGTTTTGACGCGACTGGGCGCCCTATACAATAATCAGTTTTAATTGCTAGTTTTTAATCAAATGCATTTACAAAATTAAAGCTTTATTAGTTTCTAATTGTGAAATGTCGCGATTAATAATTTGTTAATTGTTTGGGTTTGTTTCGGTTGATTGTTAATTGTATTGAATTGAATTGTTTGTTAATCGTAAGTTTTCACAATTACAGTTAATTAATTGTTGACACTATCGAATAAAAATATTTTGGGAAAATGCACTTTTTGACCCACCTAGGTAGATGTAGTTCGTTAATAAGGGGGACTTTTTTCAGGATATCGATTATTACGAGGAACTAAAGGGTCTAGTCCTGCAGTATGACATAATGGTCGATAAGCTCATAATCAAGGTGATGAGAAAAACGCCATTGCTATTTATTTTATCCCGTCAAAACCAGACGTATTTGCAGACTTACTATATACGTTCCTTTCGTCAGGATGTTCAACTTACGGCGAGCAACGATGATCAGTACTTTGTTTTCGAGGATGTTCTTTACAAGACCATGTTGTCTTTTTCACGTGACTCCGAGGTCTTGGCTCCCGTGACGACGGACCGAAGCGCCGGAGGTCAAGTAATTCACGCCGTGCTCCAAGGCAAACCGACGACCCTCGAAAACACACTGGTCTTTCCACCCAGTGGCGTTATTCCTTTTCACGGATTCACCATGTACGGTGAGGCACAAAATCACAACTGCAGATTTTTTTTTTGCTCATTTTAATTGATGATTTTTCTTCAAATCACCAGCTACACCATTCTGCTATCTTTACGACGATTCGTGCACGATGTACTACACCTTTCGTGCGTTTTATCTCCGATATTGGTTCAGGCTGCATACAGTCTCCAGTCACGAGCAGGGCATAGTGGCGCTCTGCTTACTTTTCGAAAGATTGCTGCAATGCCACGAACCCCAACTGTGGGCTCACTTTAGAAATCTGCAAATTCATCCGTAAGTTCCATAGTCATATCGAGCAGACTAGGATCATCTGCGAGAAGCCAAGCAACGAGACAAAAATTATAGCTTCGTTTAATGGGGTGACTAGAGCATGGATATACCGGATTTCTATAAATATTATATAATGTTTATTCATTCAATTTTAATCTTTTTTCAAATTTTAACGTTTTTAATCAGCTTCCTATAAATATCGGAAAGTATCGAAATACCGGTATTCCGGTATTACAATTTGTTGATACCGAAATAATGCCGGCAATCGAAAAAGCTCCGATAGTCCAAGCTCTAGGGGTGACCAAGTCAAAATTACCCTGGACGTGAAAGCCGAAAACGTATACACGTGTGCTATGTAGAAACACCTGTTTTTACAGTGTCAAGGTGGTGTTCAAGTGGCTGATGAGAGGATTCAGTGGACATTTGCCGCCTGAACAATTGTTGTATTTGTGGGATTTGGTGCTCGGTTACGATTCGTTAGAAATAATATCCCTCCTCGCCGTGACCATTCTGAGCTTTCGGAAGGAAAATCTCCTTCAAGTGAATAATCTGCAAAATATTGAAGTAAGAGTACATCAATGCAGTTGGTGGCAAACAAACCGATTATTATCATCGTAACGCGAACGCAAATTTTTCAGGCTGTACTTGCTGATCTCTCGTCATTGAAAGTCATGCCAATGCTGCAACTCGTTCTCCTCAAGGAATAACAGCTTGCAGCCTCCCTAAGTACAGTAAAGTGTTTTTTTTTCCCAAACGTTTCCCGTGCCTTTGCCTCCACATTTCTTGCCTTCTCCAAATGTCCTTTTTATCTTGGTTTCATTTGAGAATTATACGGGCTTGTTAAACGTACGATTTTCATTTTATTCGATTAACTAATATAAAAACAGCGCCTTAGATCTTTCTCCACTGAGATTGAAGTACAGACAGGATAAAACGAATCGTCTACAATATTTTGTGTCTCTTATGTAAAAAAAAACAAAACAAAAAAATCAAGACGAACGAGGGTATTTTACAATTGTCTTGTATAATGTTTGCTCTTATAGTCTTACAAAACGATCACATGGATACGCGTATCTCAGTACAATTCAGCATTCCTCAATATCCTTCCAATGTATATGATCACAATTGATTCTACGAAATATTACCTTCCGTGTCTTCCAGTAGGTGAAAAAAAAAACAATATTCTTGCGATCAACTAGTTGCGCAAAGCTTCTTGATATTTATCGGGGAAAGTCATTTGACGGCTCGTTATATCGTTATTCGCTAATTGACGGAGCTACTGCGATCCAGTAGTCCAAAATTGACACTGGAGACTGCAGGAAACATAATCGTAGCGATAAACTGGTACAAAATCGACACGTGTGTTTAAGATTCCGAACTGTCTTTTCTTCCATTCTTTTATGGAGAGTGGACAGTATGCCGATATGACTTTTTTTTCTTAAAGGAACATCACTTAAGTGCCCGCATTCGATTTTGTTGAAACTCATATATGTGACAAAATGTAATGATGACAAAATTGTCAAAATGTACTCGGTGATTTGACGGTTTTGCATAACATTTTAAACATTTTTTTCACACTCTTCCATACGTAAAACTGCCATTCAGCGATAAGCGTAGGCATCGATGTTGAAAAGTGTTTTTTTCCAATGATAAATTGTATAGAAACGGTGTAGACGAACAATTTACTGTAGAAATTTAAATCAAATGGTAATATTTTGTCAATTATCCCGAGACTCCTTAAGGGAGCTTTCCAGTGTGAAATTTTCAAAAAATCGATTTTTTTTTTTTTGCTTTATCGAATAGTATACACTCTTCCGAATATTCCCTGAAATTTTCATGCCGAAATTCAGATTATTTCGGTTACTGTACAGCATTTCTTGGAAGAAGGCAACGGAGCGCTACAGCTACAGCGAAACTTTGAACGCGTTTTTCTCGAAACAGCATTTTTCAAAACGGTGTCCAGCTTGGAGGGCAGAGTTTTAAAGCTATCGAGTTGAATTTTTTACACAATATTCTTAACGTCATTGTTTATCGTGCTATGGAAGCTTTTTTTTTTTTGACATCTTCCTATTTTTTTGTAAAAAAAGTGCCAAAAAAAATGCTAAAATCGATACTTTCTGTTCAAACCGGCGCCATTTTTGCAAAAAAAAAAAAAAAAAGCCTCCATAGCACGAAAGCCAATTATATACCGATCAATAATCTTTTTGTGTTTTTTGTTTCAGATCAAAATTGTGACCCCCAACGTGGACACCACATCCAAGTGCATTTTCTGCAACAATTGTTTCATCATTTTTATAGATATTAATTAATAAATAAATCGATCTTTAAAAAATTGTTTTGTATTCTTCAATACCCAATTAATATACAAAAAAAACCAGACCGATTAGATTATTTTTTCTTTAAAAAAAAAAAATCGCGAAAAACAGCGATTTTTCGGGCTGTCACACTGGAAAGCTTCCTTAAGCCCTTAGGCCAGGCTGGAGGCCGAAAAAAATGGACTTTTTGGGGATTTTTTTTCCCAGAAAAACTACAAAATAAATCGAGATTACAAAAAAGGGTGTTCATCATACATATCAGTGACTGTATACAATAATTTTTTGGAGCGATTAATTTCAAAATGGCGGCTGTGCAGCGTTTTTGCGATGGCGTCTCCATTTTACGTTAGCCGGAAACATAACTTCGACAATTTTCAACGGATTCACTTGAAAGGTTGAATATATCCTGAGAAAACAAAATTCTGAGAAAAAGAATCCCCAAAAAGTCTTTTTTTCGGCCTCTAGAGTGGCCTAAGGCCTTAAAACGGTTTTTCCACCGACAAAAAAGAAATATGTGTTCAATAGTTTTCAACGCTTTATCACATATAGGAGTTTCAACAAAATCGAAGGCGGACACGCGAGTGATATTTCTTGTTAGAGTAAATGCATGGCCAATAAGTTTGTAAAAATAATCGCAGGAATTGAAGCTCTAATTCAATCGGATCGCAATAACACAATCACTCTTTCGAATCGATTTCCGACACATGATTATTCGATTTCCGAAATGGCTTTCCAACGATTCGAGTTTGTCCCGACTTCCCTCTTTTTCGTTAACTGCGTATTCACGCCTTATTCCGTGTATATACGATTTTTAAAGCGATTAGGGCGATCACCGAGAAACGTGCAGCACGAAAGCCCCGCGATAATAAATTGTGCGAGGAGCTGCGCCAGGCCTCGACTTTCAATTTGATCGTGATTTTCTCTTCTTTTTTCGCTGATTCAATTTTTTTCTCCTTTCGATTTTTTCGAACTGCGCGTTAGTGAGCTTTATCCGAAGCGGCGTTGTCCAGCGTCGATGTCTCGGGTGTCTCAGTCCGATGAGACACGAACGATCACGAGAGAAACGGCACAACCAAATCTTCCTTGTGTTCGACCTTCACGTCGCCCAAAGCGGATACGGCCTCTTTGAGCATGTTCGTGATCTGAAGTGGCAAAAAAAGACGCACTTAGGCCAGTCGAGGGGATGTTTGTGTGAATTTGAGGGCGGAAGACCAAACATGGTCAAACTTGAGTCTCGATTGAAATCGGATGGTACATCCGAAAGTTTTTTTTTTATCTTACGCCCGCTTAGGGCCGACTAATCAGATTGCATTGGAGGTTTCAGGATCTTTCAATTTCTCACTAATTCGCGATCTTCCGGAGCGAGTGGTTCAGCGGCTAGAATTCTCTCCGGAGCCGGTATATCCTTAAGCAGGCATGATTTAGCGAGCGGTACTTTCACTCCTCCGCTCTCTATCCGCTTGGAGTAAGCTCTGGATCTGTCCATGTACTCGTGTTGCTCCAAATTGTGAGAATCCAAGGCTCCCACGTCTATGACGTTGCTGCAACAAACACGAATGCAATGCAATGATCCGAACGCACGCCCGACGCACCCGCGAGAGAAATCATACGTTGCGACTATAGAAATGCGAGGAAAAAAATAACGTGTTTTATAAATTGAGAAGACTCACGCGGCTGTCTCGTGAAGTATTCTGTTTAGAGCGCTCTGCTCGTCCGTCTTCTTTGGCACTGAGCTCGCGTATTGATTAACATAATCGTCGCTAGGAAAACAAAGAAATAAATGATAGAAAAAAAAAGGAAAAAAAAAATTTTTGGAATGGAAAAAAAGCTTTTCGACGTGTTTTTTTAAATTATTTTTCAAGCTCGCACTTACCTATGGGCTCGTAGGATATTCGTATTGTTACTGACTGGATCGACCAACAAGTGCGTCCTCTCGTTCGCCTCTCCGCCCTGACAAATTTTTCAACAATAGAAAACAACATTTTCGGGGAAAAAATTGTCCCTGCGATTATTCGTTCCGTCGATAAACGAGTTGAAAAAATTCGTGTGTCAAAAGAACGAACGATCGGAGAGATATGACGACGTGCAGTTGTAGTGCTGATAGTGTACGAAACCTGTGATCCACTGTCTTCCTTGCACAGACTCCAGCAGCAGCCCATTTTTGACGAGGAGCAAGCCGGTCGAGAGACCCTTGAACGAAGACCGCGTAAAAGTAAAAAAGAAAAGTTACTGTTTGCTGGAGGTAGTTTTCATTTTCGTGTTATTTATTTTTTTGTCCTCTAGACGTAAGCGGTGAATCAGCTGTCCGATTCGGCGTAGAGCGTGGACCCCGTATTACGAAGGTTCGGCAGGCCCGCCCACTCGATAAGAATGGACGGAGAGACGAGTAGGAGGATGCCTATGCTCGTGATCGCGAGATGTCGTTGCGATGACAAAGCTGTGGAGATTGCCGATGGTAAAAGGTGGCGATTCCGTCCCGCCGCAGCCACCGACCCTCGGCGGTCGCAGCAACTCTTGCGGCCGCTATAATATTTAAAAACGTGTACAAAACGCGATCTACCCCCATCACGAAAAAAGCGCCGAAGTTTCCAGGCAGGGAGACTAGAGAGAAGGAGTCGACACACATAGGGCAATACGTAGTTCCAGCGTCTTAAAAAATCCGACTTGCAATAGTTCCAGATCGTGCCACTCGCAGCTCTCCTGACGATACGTCTCAAATAATTATAATAGTCCAAACTTAACGCATGCGCACAAATAATAAAAGAATTTGATTTGGATGTGTCTTTGTGTTCCGCTTCGAGGCTCATTTTTAATATTAATGTGTTTTGCAATATTGAGAGAATCTTCACGAATTTGTTTTCTTCAAAGCCCAAGGTAGAATTATCTTCAATATTTCTCCCAATCAATCGTCATTAGGGTTAGCCTTCAGTTTCTTTTTTCATGCATGTAGTTCAGTTCATGAGAAACATAACCTTTACGCTTCATTCTCCCTGGAGTAATAAGCATAAAAATGAGCATAATTTATAAGTTATTTATGCTTGCAATTACAACTGCAATTTTTTTGACAAGTTCCTTTTTTTTCTCCAGTGCAGTTGCATTTACAAGTCACATAAAGAGTAATATTGTTTGCATAGGGCAATTTTTTTCAAACTTTCATTCGCATCGGTGAAAAAAATAAATCAACTGAATACTCTTTTCTGAAACATATTTCCGATCCACGACAGTCACGGCTACATTTGTGTTCTGCTTTTATTTTATTAGTTAGTTTATTTAGTTGGTTCACCGCTCAATTTCATTATTGGTTGTTATTACGAGTTTGCAACAATGAGATAGACAACGAAATAGGAGAGGTCAGCCCCCTAGCACTGCTGGGGCAACCGTGTCCCCGTTTTTGTCGCCACGTAAAATAACCCATCATGCGGCGCTAGTAGTCGCCCGCATGACCCCCACTCCAGTCGCGCAGCGTCTGCATAATTTGCATTCGACGCGTTTGGATAATTCATTATTTAGATTAGAATTTAAAAGTATATGTGTATATGGGGAGGGTTGCAATATTTACACTTGTTGAAATATGATGTATCTTAAAAATATTTATTGAACGAAATAAACAGATAACATTATTTTTTTTTAATAATGGACTAGTTGCGTTGTACAATGTTTTGTAATTTTTTTCTTGTCAAGATTGCTTTTTTTCTTCTGCGTTGAGACGTGCAGAATATCGCTGCATCCGCTTCTGGATCTTTTGGTACATTGAAAAAATGCGATTTTTCCTCGTTTGATTGATAACCTGACGTGCAGCCAAGGACCACGCACGCAGGCATTATTAAATATAAGCACAACAACCACAAAAATTGTTTTTTATTTTATCGCTACACTAAAATTGTTTATTATTTTATCACTTTGTACCACCACACTACGATTTTTTTATTCGAGAACAACGACAGATCGAGAAAACGAAAAAAAATATCCACTTGGTCCACGCGACGAAAAGGATGACGAAATAATACGGAGAGGCGCTTTGCGGAGTGGGGGTCATGCAGGCGACTACTAGCGCCGCATGGTGGGTTAGTTTACGTGGCGACAATAACAGGGACACGTTACGTTAAGAGAATTTATCCCAGTGTCAGCCCCCTGGTTAGAACACACTGAAGTGTTGGACAAAAATGAGACAACAACTATTTGCTTTTATTCGACCAATTGAAGCATTGAGGGGAAAAAAACGGCCTTAATGCGTCATCTGTTAGGAGATAACCGAACCGCTCAACAACTTGTGGCGCCATCTTCAATCTAACCGTTAAAACCGAATAATTCAGGGGCGTATTGAAATGAAAAAATCACTCGACAAATATGCAGAACCTTTCAATTCCCGAGATTTCTCAATGGTACAATTAAGCCGATAAATATATCGATCATCGACAATAGTTGCCGAATCGTTTTCCCGCATAATCGATGAATAATACACGTTGTTCTTTGAATTTTCGACCAATGCTCAGATAAAAGGCGCGTGTTTACTGTCACTAGTGCCCTAATCAGCTGTCTTGGACTATTGACAGGTGGAACAAAAATGGCCGAAAATGGGTTTGCATCGGACGTCGGTTCCCAGGAAAATCTCGCCGCCGATGCAATCAATTTGGATATCGAGGAGGTACGTATTATCAACGATACGCAATCCTCAAACTTCCACGAAGTATTAAAAAATAGCGCTGCGATTTTGCACCGTAAATCTCCGGTGCATCGACAAGCGGGTTATGCAGGTTATTATCCACCCTCTTCTTAAACAAAACATCTTCCGGCCGACGTCAAGATAAAAATTCAAAACTTTTTATCCTATGACAGTAGTTAATATTTGTAATTTTTCTCACTTTCGAATGTACATACAACCGTGAATATTCAATTGTTCGTATAACATTTATGTATCAGCAAATTCGTGCTGTACGAATTCTTAATTGATAAAAACCCTAAACAAACTTCGAACGTGAAACCCTTTTTTTCAAAATTGTATCGTAAAAGTGTGGGAGTATTGAATATTGACATATGCTACGATTATAAACATGAATTTTCGTACGTTATGAGTTTTCAAAAATTTGATTTATTTTTCGTATGAATCCAAGATCAATATACAATAATTAACAGAATTTGAATAACGCGATGGACAGTTTTGTTGAACTTGAACGGGTCATATGGACTGTGTGAACAGATGCCAGCGGCTTGAACTGCAGTCCAAAAGTTTGCTAATATTTTTAAAGACTCGTGACATAATGAAAGAAAAAACAGAAGTTCGTCCTCTCCACAATATTTATTCATCAATGATGCATTTTTTAGAGAACGGGTTTTTTTCTTCCATCGTGAAACCAAAGCGCATGAAATGCCATGATAAATGCCAAGTGTTTCGATAGGTAACCGCCGTACTGAATTTTATCCCCGGATGCACATAAAGAGAATAAAAATAAAAGAATATCAAGCGTTACGATAAATGCCAACAATTTCGATAGGAATATAGCTACTTCTGTAGTTTCCGATGGTGCAGCATAAAAATGGAATTTCTACGTTGTCCATGTGATTCTACTAGGAACCGAGGTTCCTTTACAGAAGAAAAAAATTCTATAACTATCTACCTAACGTACGATTAATAGAGAAACAACGATCGCAATGATTGAAAGAAGTTTGCAGGCAAGTTTCTTTGCGAATTTCAGCTGGACGATGCGGAGTACGCGATCCCGGCGGTGGATCAATTGCCGTCGCTGGAGAGCATCCTCACGGAGCCGGACTGCGGCTCCCTGTCGGGAACCGACGACGACTGTCTCGGTGCCGTTTCCGTCGACAAACTCGGTGGCAGCGAGACGGCGAGCGTCGGCAGTCTCTTGTCGTTGAATTCCTTGAACAGAGGCTCGAGGCCGCCTCAGCTGGCGCCGACCGGGGCGATCCTCAGACACGTTATCCTCAAGGGAATCTCAGCCCAGATCGTCTCAGCGAGCGTACGACATTTCATTCACGCTCGCCGCAATTCGTTCACTCGCCAGTAACTGTGTTGCCTTCAATCTTGATACTGCTTTGTTAGGAACGAGTCAATGCAGGATTGGCGAGCGCAGTTGCCGCCGGTGGAAATATGTTAGTGATCGGAACGAGTCACGGCCTCGTGCTCGGTTTTGATTCCACTCAAACACTCCGTTGGTGCGATCAAGAAGCTCGTCATCAGGGCTCCGTATCGGCTCTGTGCTTCAATTACGACGGCAGCAGACTCCTCGCTGGTTTCGCGCGCGGTCATATTCTCATGATCGACAGCGCGAACGGCAAAGTCTTGCGAACTCTTACGGAAGTTCATCCACCGGGAACCGCCGTTCTTCATGTCAAAGTAAACAAGCCATTCGACCTCGATTACAATCTCACCTCCATTAGCAAAGCTTCATACCTGGAGATCAGCATGATTCTCTTTACTCGAGGTAGTTTGAGCTTGAGATTGAAGGTATTCCTTTCGCGAAGGGCCGCAATTTGTGGAGGCCTAAGCAGGGCACTTCTGCATAATCGAATTACAATGGCACTTCATGAAAAATTAATTATAATTCATTATTATACTCAACGATAACCTGGGATAAAAGATTACGCGCAAATTTAGTAGATTCAAACATTTCTTTCGGAAAAGTAGCTACGAAAATTCTGCCAGTCACATTTTTCCAAGTTTTATCGTGAATGTCTTTAAACATTCGGTGAAACCGGTTTTTATTGTTGTTGCGGAATCTTCATAAGTTTTTTTTTACACCCGTCGGGAAATTTATACCAGGCATTTAGAATTAATTAGTGCATCAATTAGTGGATAAAAATGTGGCCAAATTGCGATCTCCATAAGGTGCCGTGTAAATTAGACGATTTTTAGAAGATTTAAGAATTTCGTTGTAGACGTAAATCGGTTATTAATTAAATATTCGGCTCCGTGATAGGAATACCTTAACATTGGAAGCTCTAGATAATTCAAAAACAATTAATAATCATACGTACACTACCGGTCAAAAGTTTTCGGACACGAGATAATTGCGAAACTTTCGATCACTGGATAATTGCCAAATAATGGTAGAATAATATAATTCATTTAATTTATTATTTTACGAAGATACTATATAGCTCTATATAATTAATGATATTTTAATATAATTTTGCAATTATCCAAAGTGATCGAAAGTTTTGCAACTATCTGAACGAACCGAAAACTTTTGCTCGGTAGCGTACATATATAACTGTATGTACTAAATACGCAGATGTACTTAAAGCAAACTGACGTAACACAGTGCTCACGATTGTTTCACAAAGAATTTGCCCTCAATGGATCACATCTAGCTCGTGATCGGAAAAAGGCGGACTTTTCATGAATATTTCCGGCAGATGTGCTGTTTGTTTTTTTTTACTTCCAAGAGTACGGTCTTGAGGTATTCCTTTCTCGAGCCCGAATATTTCACAATTAACGTTCAAGTCTACTTACCGAATTTTCTAACAAAAAATTACGTCCCTAAAAATCGTCTCATTTATACGGCGCTTTACGGCGATGACACTCTGGCCACATTTCTAATACTTTATACATGGTGTTGAAGTTTGCATCGTTGGAACGCAACGAAAATTCCTTCTGAATTTTTCATTTCGTTAATTTTATTATAATATGGAATGTTTTTTGCACTATTCGGGTACAAATTAAAAAAAAATGATTCCCAAAAATGTTGCAGTGGCTTTCGTAGTCTAAGTGTGCTAAAATAAAACGGAAATACGAAGAAAAAAATCCATTTTCCTTGCATTCCAACGATACAAACTTCATCTTTATACACTATCTTTATACACTATACAAACACCATCTTTGTACACTAAATAACTCTAGATGCTTTATATGAACTGCTCGACGCGTGAAAAAAATTCCGAATCTTCCGTAACGACAATAACAGGAGGGTCATCGAATGTTTAAAAATAATATTATAATATTGCAATAAAACTTCGAATCTATAATATTAATGATAAACTCAGACTTTTCAGAGAAAATGCGTAAATGTTTAAATCTACTAAATGTGCACGAAATTTTTTATCGCTGTTTATCTTTGGGTATAATAATTGATTGTGAATTGTTTTTATTGAGGGCCAATTTACCAATAATTCAGAAAAACTTATACTTGAAAATATAAACGACTTTCTCCAAATGGCGCTACTTTCAAAATTCGCTAACCCCGTCTTTACCCTGAGGGTTAAGTACCTCTGACAATTCGTGTATTGAATAATATTTATGAATATGGTAGATACGATGGCTTGTGCAGGCTACTATTTGAATGACGTCCTCCGCGGTGACCACTGTTGCTCGCAAACATATCCAAAATTGAAAAATCAAACGCAATGAGTTTTTGCATGAAATTCTCGAGTGCCTGGACGCAGGATTTGATCAAATATCAATGTTAAAAAAATTGCCGCAGTTCAAAGTGAAAGTATCGATTTTTGGCAAAAAAAAACCATTTTCGTAGATAAAAAAGACTATGCATCGAAAATAATAAAATAGCTTGTTGAAGCACTCCTTTTTTTGATACGTGAAAGAAGCTTGTAAAACTTAAAGTCGATCGGTGCAGTGAATTCATGGTCACCGATTACGAAAACGTAATTTTGACGTACGTAGAAAATAAATCTTTCAATATCTTTTGACAGTTCACCGATTCGCCGACGTTGGCTTTGTGCAGTGACAGCGGGGGTTCCGTGTTCGAGCTCAGTTTTACCCGTGTCATGGGTGTCCGGGGCTGCGACAGCAAGTGCTTGTTCAGTGGTTCCCGCGGCGAAGTTTGCACCCTCGAGCCTCTGCTACTGAATCATCTTCCGACGCATCCGCTGAAAAATTACACCCTGGTCGCACTCGCGACGCTGTCCAAAGTTATCGTAGTTTGCATAAGACCGAGGATGAGAGTCGTCCTCACGCATCCGTTGGCGGGAACTTCTATTGCGCCACCGCAAGTCTCGTGGCAATTGGTCGTCATACAGGCAGCCGATGCCTCGAGGGTCATCGATCCCGTACTCGCCTTGGCGAGGGACATGACCGTCCACTTTTATCAGGTATTAAGGTATTCCCAAAAGTGGCCAAAGATGATTCAAAAATTAACGTCGTTCATCGTTATTGCGCTACTCAAAAAGTTAACTCCGTTAATCGTTGGAGCGTTAGTTTCTTGAAGATTTAACGCAAGTTAAAGTTATCCGTCACGTGCAATAAATTCATCATTTACCACAACCTTCGGCACACTATAATCGATAATACGAATAATCAACACGAGTAAACATCAATCAGAGCAGCTGTGGGTAAAATAAACTCAGACTCTTTTTAGACCCCGTGGAAGTGACCGTACCTCCTTAAAGTTATTACAGTCTATATGAAATTGTAGGTAATCTTTATTATCATGTTCCGGCTAGCACTTATTTTGAAAGTTAACCAGTCAAGTGACCATTTCATAGTCAGATTAACAGATAAATACTTTTCTATAATAGCTTAACGTAAACATTGGTACATAGTAGTAAAGTAGGTAGATATCGAGTATAATAGGGTCTAGTGGGCTACGCTAGGTAAGGAAAGTAAATAAAAAGAACTATGTAAGACGATTTTAGGTTCAGGTGTGTCGTTCTCTTGTTGAACGCAATATAGGGTTCCTGCTCACACCCACGCTATGCGTAGCTACTCAGCTCACTCGCACTTGCGCCGTGCACTTCATTCGCTCGCCGCCTGCCACATGAGGCGCGCATCGCGAAGACGAAGTAACTGACTCAGGAGTCTTCTCACTTTAGACGCTAAAAAGAGGCTATTTTCATAAATTTTTTTGATACGTTTTTATTATAGATATTGATATAAAAGTTGTTACTGTGTCGACGCGTCTGTGTCAGGACTCATTAGCGGATATTTTGCAGCCTGTAATTTTGTAGTGAAACAAAAAACCCAAACGATTTTTTCCTGGGAATCATCTTTTGTTCGATTGCAAAGGAAAACAAAGTACCAAGTAGTAAAATTCACAAGGTTAGCAATAGAATTTGAAACAAAAAAATCGAGATGGCTGTGGGGAGAAAACTCCCAATGGTCTTGTAGAATAAATAATTTGACAGGCTGACCCGTCGTTTGAAAATGACCGTGTACTGAAAATTTCGCCCGAAAACTTGCCATACTTCGATTCCTTGAATTCCGACTGAGCACGGAGGAACCTTTTTTTTAATTTTGTCAATCGCAAATGTCTGTGCGCCAAAAAATAATCGTTTCGAATTTATCGACGTTATTTCGCTGCTTCCGAAAGGTTTGTTCCGAGGCTGGTTCCCGTGTGAGGCTCTCGCCCCTCCGACGAGTCGTTCTCTCGTACACGATAAGTAATCTGAGGTGGCTCAACGCTCGATCGCTGGCCATTCTGGATACGCAGGAACGCTTGCACCTGCTGGACGTAAGAACGCAAGACAATCTTGAAACATTGGACATGAGTCGCGTTGGTATATCGTACGCTTCGAGTCATTTCAAAGGTCTGTCCACCGGCGGCAACGTATCGAAGGTATGTTCATCCGTAACGATTCGTCCGAAATAGGACTTTTTATTCGCAGCGAGTTCTTTTGTTCTCCATACTCAATTCGAAGATTCAGACGATCCCTACCAACGTACAGTGTCTTCCAGGCAATGGCTCTCGCTGGCGAACGAGCCTGTTACAACACTGTCATCACTTTTGGCACGCAGTTATTGTTGCTCGGTACGAAAAGTTTGCACGCCGTTTGTATCAGAACGTGGACCGAGCGGTTGCGTCATTTAACGATGCAGGTAAAAGTTTACTGCAACGGACCTCGTTGAAGTATCCGCCAACGTGATCTCGAAGTGTATTCCTACTTTTTCTTCCAGCGACGTTTTCCCGAAGCCTTGGCACTCGGCCTCTCCTTTTATCAGGACAAAGGTAAAGCGGTCGTGGGGCTGCGTGGCTCGAAGCAACGAAGAAAACAAATAGCACGCGACAAAGTTTGCCAGATATTGATTCAGTATATGGACGAAGTGAATCAGTGCTCGATCGAGGACACGACTGATTGCGACATAGTCACTACCTGCGTCGACTATTGCGTGCAACTCGAAGATACGGATTTACTTTTCGGCCGACTCTGGGATCTTGTCTCGGAGTCCGAGAGCCTCAAAGCCGCTTATCTCCGAGCACTCGAGGCTCCGCTGTTGGAGGGCAGCCTCGTTCCTCGATTGCCGCCGCTCATAGCTCAACATCTGGTGGCTCTCTACGATCACGAGGAACGAATGGAGTCTCTCCAATCCATCGCTGTTCTTCTCGAAGTTGATTGCCTTGATATACACCAGGTACATCCTCCACTGTGCCTTCGTACGAATTCCTCATCCATGGCTATCACGAATTTTGATAATTCTCGGAAATTTTTTCACTATTTACTTTTCACAAGCCTTACGAATTAAACCGACTTGAAAAAAAAACCAGAAAAGTATAAAAATACGTATTTTCGTATATTTTTAATATTTATATTATTGTTCATTGTATACGCAAAAAGTTACGTCGGTGCGAATTGAAAATGTAAAAAACTAGAAGCTATTTTATAAATCGCCCTTGGAATATTTTCAAAACGGAAGTATCCGGCCGGAGAAAATTTCTGAGTCAATAATGGCGATGCTTTGAAATGATTCCGCGCAAACCGACGGCTCAGTTCGTTGGACGATTCCTCTCGTGATTTCAGGTAACAACGATCTGCAGACAGCGTGGCTTGTGGGAGGCTTTGATTCATCTGCAGACCGCGGCGCTTGGTGATTTCACGGCACCGATACATCAACTCGTTCCTCTCCTGCAGACCTTCATCACGAACTCGACGTGGAAAGAGAGTCTGCCGCGTGATTGCATAAGACTCGGGAACGCTCTCCTCGTTTACGCGAGTTGTTGTCTAGCCGGACGGGGATTTCCACGCGGCGAATTGCCCGAAGCTCTCCCGCAGCGAGCCAAAGCCGAAGTATTGCGAGCTCTTCTGTCGCAACATTCCAGTCTCGCGAGCGACTCCGAGAGGCAATACCCGTATCTTCGGACTCTTTTGCGTTTCGACGCTCGAGGCTTTCTCGACGTGGTAGCGATAGCTTTTCAAGAGACTGAATTTCGGACGGAAATGGGCCTTCGACAGCGTCAGCGGCTCGTTGACATTCTGCTGGGTATCGTCGTACCCACGACGCCCCTTAGCCCGGAAAATCCGGATTATCTGACCAACGATCAAAAAGCTACCGTCCTCGTATTCGTCGCTAACGAAGTAGCCGAGGGCAACGTCAGTTTGGAAACGGGCGTGTTGAATCGTCTCGTCGAAGTTCTCACCACTGACAACGGACATTTTGCAAATGGCGCTGCAAGCGTTACGAGAGATCGTAGAATCGAGCGCGAGAATGCTCTCCTTCGATTATTGCATTCCAAAAAACTCGTAGGCATTACCGACAATACGCTGCTGAATCTCGCTCAAAGAGCCAACTTGTAAGTTTTCTCGCCTTGTTCGCCCGATTTACATTGCTCGTGACAATTTCATGCTTCGTTTCCTCTTGAGGAGGTACGATCACTTTCACGGGGTCAAAAAAAGAGTCTGAATTCATTTTACCCAAAGCTGCTCCGATTTATGTTTACTTATGTTGATTATTCGTATTGTCGATTACAGTGTGCCAAATGATGGATTTATTGCACGTGAACAAATAAAAACTGAAAAATTAGATTTTCAACGACTCGGTAGTAATCTTCGTAATAATAATATTAACATATCCACCGTAAAAACGTACTGAAAAGACAAAAAAATCAGCCGGCACAGCGGAATTAACGCGATAGGCAGAATATAATTATACATATTATTGATACGTGATAAACGATAAAATTCCATAAATTGTTGTTTCCACTTTTTGTGGCGGCTTCGATTCAAATCAATTACAAAACAAAGCTGGGTTATGTTCGCCACTTGCACCCATTCGCCATAAGGTGCTATTTCGTCGTTCTGACCCTTTTCAACCGGAAGTTGAAACTTTCTTTCAATGTAGTGCTTCAAGTACACGGTGAAGATTGATTTTCTCATTTTGCACAATATCTATTGTATCTAATCTGTCGAATTTCAGTTTTCCAACGGATTTAGTTGGATACGTGAGCAGAAAAACCACGATCATCGCACTTCCGGTTGACCGTCTCCATAAGACGACGTGCTTCGTTAACTCAAAGTGCTCGACTTTGCAGTTTTATTGCGAAAAAACTAAACAATCAAAAAAGCTCAAATTTTGACAATAGGCGCATAAAGTATTCGTCAAAATCATATAAAAAATGTCAAATCCGAAAGTTGGATTCGTAGTAATGATCGTACCTCCTTAAATCCTCGAACGTGTACTTTTTCTCATTTTGGGCACCTTCGGCTTCTCGATACGCAATTTTCTTACACGCACGTGCATCATTTACGAACGAACGTTGCAAAACGGAAAGGCGAGATTGAAGTATTTTTGCGTTCCAGTTTGCGAGTCGCCGAGCTGCTCTACAGTGCCCGTGACGACTGGACGGCGGTGTGTCGTTGCCTAATCGCCGATACGTACAGACATCACGAGATTTGGGCGTGGTTGGAAGGTTTGCCGTCGGCGTCGTTCCAACAGGTCGCTCTAGCGCAGGCTTCGCCTCTCGTGAGGATCGACGCGACGCGGATGGCTTCCCTCATCGCCACAAAAGCTTCCAAAAACTACGCGAAAATCCTCGAAAGACTGAGCAACGAAAGTACGCGCCTCGAGTATTCGCTACTCTCGGCATTGCACAATATTGCGAACTACCGGGAGGACGAAGAGGACGATAGGAAACTCGAATTGAGCACTGAACAATTGGAAACATTTTTGTCGCTCATGTGCCGACACGAGCCCGACAGGGTCGTCAATCACATGAACACCCATCACGGCTGCCGCCTCGACGAGGCACTCAGGATCGTCCGCGAAAAGGGCCATCGTGAGGCAGAGGCTGTGATGCTCGAAAAGCTCGGCAATTATCAAGAAGCCTTCGATCTTCTACTTGCTGGACTACGCGAACGCCTCGAAATGGTTAATGTCGATGCGAAAGTTGTAACGGAAGAATGCGATAACAGGGTATTTGACTGTATGAAAAATATTGTTCGTTCTCTGCTCGTTCGAAAAGAATATAGTGTCTAAAAATTATTTTCTGTCATTACGTCGGAAAAAATGTGCATTTTCGTTTATATGAATATGAATTATATGAATGAATTTGAATAAGATGCATTTGAACGTTTGTCCACATGTACGAAAAAGCTCCGGGATTGATTGGATCTCCAGTGACGTCACATGCCAGTAAACAGATTGTCATTGCGAGTCCTGTGACGAGTAACGAGCGATTTTACGCGAGTAACGGGTATACAATCGTGTGCAAATTTAACAATTTTTTATCGTATGGAAAAATGATTCACTCGTTATATTCATACTGAACAGATGTGTAATTAATTTTATGAGCGAATCACTTTTTCATACGAAAAAAACCATTGTTAAATTCGCACATGATTTTATACCCGTTACTGTGGCCTAAGGCCTTAAGGAGAGAGATGGCTGAGAATGGAGAAATAAAGAATAGAGTTATCGTCCCGCCGTCCATTGCCTTGTTTACTGGTATGTGACGTCACAGGCGTCAACAATATCTCACAACGGGAGCGTTGGGACGGTCTGGTTGAATATTTAAATTGCATTGTCGATTTATATCGTAAATATTGGCATTTACGAAGATAAAAAAATATCGTGAGCATAATATAGTATAATTAACCATTTAAGATGATTTCCGTACAACAGTCAAATACCCTACTTCCACTATAAATACTTTTCAAATAGTTACGGATTATGACACATCCGTCCAAATATTTCCTGACCCATTGGACGCTTGGCGATTGAGAACAATACTGAGACGAGTTTTTTTATTTCAGTATCGAAGCGAAGACGTTCCGGATGACGAGGCGGTAAGATCGACCATCCAATTGTCCGGGCTGTGCCGTAGATCCGCAGGAAATCTCGACTGGATGCCACTCGTCGAAGTCGTCCTACAGCCGCAATCCGACAATAACAATCAACGGGGTAACGGACGGAATGGCCAAAATTGATTTTTCAAATCGAACGAATAAACTGATAAATATTAATCCTAACTTTCAGTGGAACGATTACGGGGGAAACTGTTGAAAATCGTGTTGGAAACTCTGAGCGGTACAACCGCGCTCTCGACGGTCCTGGAGCAAATATTGAAGCATCCATTGGCTACGAGCGGCACGATAGGCGACATAAGGCAACTATTGACCGGCGTACTGACGCATTCTCGTTACGAACAAGTCCTCGTTGAGACGACGGCGAATTTAGTGAGCCTGGAACTTCACGAGACTTTGAAAAAATCGCTACGCGATGCCGGTCGTGCGTACGCAAGTAAATCACAATTTTGTCCCGTATGTCGACAAGTACTGATACAGTGCGCCGATTACACGATTCTCTTTGGCTGCGGTCACGTTTATCACGCCAGCTGCCTTGGCGAATCTAAGATCTGTATGAAATGCCGAAACGATAAGGGATGGGCACCCGTGGCACCAAACTCGACGGAAATTCCACGACCGAGGCCTCCGGTAAGTTTCGACAAGCGTAGGCTCATTTTTATTATCACTTGTTGCGAGCCTCGCGGCGAACGTTTGCACTAATTGCGACGGTCCCTCGTGCAGGATTCTTCACTTTTTCTTTCAGGCGAGATATACATTTGCAACGGTCACAAAATCGATTTCTTTCGTTTTTTTTTGTTGAACGGTAGAACTGTATATGTAGAATATTTTCCCAAAGTTTCAAAGCCAAATTCGAAAAAATCCAAACGTTACGGCCCGTCAATGCTGTGCCTCACCGCTCGGATTCGAAGCGAAAGCGCTAAGGGGCAGGCAGAGATGGGCAAAAAGTAATGAAATTAACAATTACTACTATAATTGTTCATTTAATTTGTAACAGATTGCTCAAGTAATTAGTTGCCACAAGTACCTAGTGCAATTTAATTCAAATTCCACGTAAACTTCAAACGCGTTTTTCTCAAAACTGCATTTTCGGAATCGGCGTGCAGGACTACTCAAAAACTATTAAGCCGATTGACATGAAACTTGGTAGAAATATTGATGATATTGCTACCTTCTACTTGACGAGAATTGTTTTTGAAAAATTAGAAAAAAAACTATCACAGCTCCGTCATTTTGCTGATAAATGAAATAAAAAAATTGTTTCCTATACTTCGATACACTATTACAGGTTGTTGCTTAAAGATATTAGGGTAGATAGATATTAATGAAAATTTTACTAATCGTTATGGTATATTTTCCGAATGTATAATATTGGCAAAAGGAGAACGAAGGTTTCCGCACTCGTTTATTAAATATTACATTTTAATGTTTACATCGATCTCCACATGATCGCATTGGTTGTACGGGGCAACGTCGTTACCATTTCAGTTTCTCGCGTATACCTTTCGCATTTGTGATGAAAGTGACCCAAAAACGAATATTGTGCGCAGGATAGTGTACAGCATATTACCGAAAAAATAGACAGCCTACCGATCTAATTAATGAAAAGGAATGAAAAATAAGCGACCAGTTTACGAAAAAGTGAGGCTCGTTGAGGAGTACGTATTAAAACGTGGCAACCTCGGAACTATGGGAATGTAGTAGAACCAATCGAAAACTTAGCGCGCCAATTTTAAATGCGTTAAAGTAAAAAGCGACTAAGGGGAACTTATTTATTTATTATGATGTATTCCCTTTTTGCTAGCTTCGGTGTGCATAGTACGATGCTTGTCGGTACGAGCACTGACAAATCGTCTTTTCCGTCGAAAACTTTACGACGCACTGATCTTTCCGTCCAAATAATTTGTTGCCTCCTGTTGCTCAGACATAACCTCTGAAAACGCCGACCGGTACGAAACGCGCGTAACACAGTTGCGACCTTTGACAGTCACTGCAGTCAACCTAACAGCTTCGAATTATGACAGAACCGACACAAGGAAACGAATAAAAATAACGAATAATGAGTATATTGTTTTTTTCTCTTCCAGGAAAGAAGACCAATTTTGCCACCGCTATTTATGCGCCGGAGGGATCTAACTCTGAGGGTCGGTGCACCAACGGTCGTGCCCGATCTCGAGGGTATTTTTTAATCTAGTCCTCCTTCCTCGGTCCCCCGGACGATCGTGCCATTTTCGTCGTTGACGAAATTCGATCGTTGCCAAGAATATTACGTTTTTTCTTTCCTTGATCACCGAATTTTCGATACATTCGTGGTCTTGCCCGGAAAAAAACATCGACCGGAATGAGAGAGCGAACAGGAGGACGTCTCGGGAATTCGTAATGCCCGCTGACGTAATCTCGACGATATTCCAGTAGCGGCATTTGTCAATACTCAGTTCATCCAGCTGTACAACGTATTTGTATAATTGTAAATTATTGTATAACTAAGGCGCGCTTTTTTCTTACGAACTAGAAATTTGACACGAACACCGAATCGAGCGACAAAGTGAAACGATGGAAATTCGCGGCCTCCTCTGTATTATAATTACTTATAAATAATTAACGTTTACATACGCAAAAGTTGTCACCGATTTGTCGACAAATATTGTAGAAAAGAAATTGTTTATTGTTTCAAAGATGAATTATGAGCTCAAATACGTGAGCGACGTATAAATAAATATAAAAAAACACGAGTATGCAACACTGACTTGCGATCATTTTTTCGCTTTCAAGTACGAGACATCAGGAATACTCGGCAGTCATGCCCGCATTTTTTGAAATAACGATGGGCATGAGTTGACGAAAAGCTTTTTTTTCTATCACGTTTATTTGATATAATACGTTCGTTAACGGAATTAGACTGAACGAGCATCGACTCACAAATATTTTGCCAATGTCATTCGGAGTGACGAACAAAACATTAGTTGGTGCCATGTTGACTATTCAGATGCAAAGACATTGGTCCGATGCGAGGAACTTCGAAGCATCTTGTTTTTGGAGATCCTCGGTATGGCCATTTTTCGCTTATTATTGAGAGTTATGAAAACTGGTTTTCTCGGCGCGTTGTCGGCCAGTATCTGTGTTGGATTTGTCGCTTCTTCGCCCAACAATTCGCCGGTCAGCAATTTTACGACGAAACCGAAAGCTCCGAGGTCCGTCGTCGAATCGTACGATTCTGTGGTTGACGGCAGAAGGTCCGTGTTCGCCACGAATCCATCTATAGCGCTTGAAAGTTCGACGAGATAGGGCGCCGTTTTGCAGATCACGAGAAATTGCTGCACCTGACAATTGAAGTGGAAACCAAACATAGTACATTCGATGTTATGCCCAACTCGCTTTGTTGATTTTTAACGAGTTACGTCTACTTGGGTGAGTAAAAAATTGCATTTTTCAAAAGTATTTTTGTTCGATCGACCTTTTAGCTATATTCGCTGAAAATGTCATTGAAATGTTCCTAAAATTGAATGAGCTTCTAATGGTCACCGGGAGGGGTAGCAGCAGCGTACTTCAAACTTTAAGAGGGAATAATACCTTATCGCGGTCGGTATGGTAGAACGATTATAGATTCCCACGAATCTCTGAAACGGCTCTTCAGATCCCGTCGAAACTTCGCCAAACGACGCCAAATAGATAAACGAACAGCCGTCTGCCCCTAAAATTTTCTGAATTTGAGAAAAAAACGTAGATTGGCTAATCATCAGCTGCCATACCGACCGCGATGAGGTGTCATTACGTCTTAAGGGGCTATTCTAGTGTGACGGGATGAAAAAATAATGAATTTTCTTTTGCATTTTTCAACTCTGTACCATCATAGGATTGATATCCAATTGCTGGTAAAGTCGATTTTCACTTTGTCTACTCAGTACAGCCCATTAAAGTAGAAGCGCCCGGTGCGCCCGCTCGGCTCCAATTCTGCTACCCGTACGTTTTTCTCGAAACGAATTTCTTTACCTGGCTCTGGCGATTTCGGGGAAACGGCATAACCAATCGGGCTAAAATTTGTTCTGCATATTCAGTATGGCTATCGCCCGAACTAGAATTATTCGTGGCAATTTTCTCGTGCCTCTAGGTAGATGTAGCCCCATAAACATATTTTGTGCAATCCGATGCATCGAAACACGTATATATTATTTTTTTCTTGCGCCCTTTATTACAGAGTAACTTTCGTATACCTTGTCATCGCATTGTTCCAAGCTGTCGAGAATTTGCAATATTTCTTCGTAAATCCGGTAACCTCGAGATACGTAGTCCTGGTCGTAAATCACCGATCCTATTTGCAGGGACACTTTTACAGAAGCGGCCTCCCGTTTTATTTTATTCAGTACATCCGTCAAAGGTACACCGACCGCTGTTCGACTTGCAACGCGAATGCAAGAATATTCCTTGACTAGCTGGAATTAATTAATTAAACGTAGCTCGGATCAATTTCCCAACTCAGTGACAGCTGATGAAAAAATCTCTACATCCGATTGCTGTAATTATTGTTATCCATGGAATTCATCAAAACTACACAATTTTACAATTCTAAGTTAGTTTTTTTTATACTTATTTTATGCAAATTACGGGGTTAGGCTACCGTGGAGATTTCGAAAAATCGCTTCTCGCTCGAGGCAACTTAAATTGGAGTGGAAGGCCCAACATGCGGTGCAATAATCGTAGGTTGAAACTTATCATTACGATAGAGCTGCTAGTAAAATTTTAACGCGTTTTCCTCGAAACTATGTTTTTCAAAACGGTGTACACGATTTCTCGACACCTAACGAACGAATTGACCTGAACATTGGTACACTTATTCGGTGTAATAATCGTTTAGTCTTGACCGACGTTTTTCTTCTTCACATTCGTTTATTAACAATCATCATCAGTTTTTTTATTAACAATCATTGTTAATAACATGTATTAACATGTTAATAACATGTTATTGTGTTAATAACATGTATTAACGTGTTAATAACATGTATAATAATATTAACAGTCATTGTTTATTAACAATCATCATCAGTTATTAACAATAATGTAATCTTTCCTCGAAAAATCGAAAAAATTCAAACATTTTTTTCAACAATCGAAACACGATAAGAAAAATAGCTCGGTCACGTATTAGCCAATATTATCTATTTTGAGAAAAACAAGGGTTTTTTGGTTCAGGTCAACCAGGTGGCCAAGATTTGTGGAGATTTGACATATCTGCTTTAATTATTAATATTTTTTAATCAAATTTTAGCAAACTACTTTTTTAATCTACGTTTAAATAGATGTCCAAACTATTTTCCAATCATCTTACTTATTCCTCTAAAATTAATTGTTTAAAATAACCCTGATTCTCGGGTTATTGAAGAATTCCTAACTCCTTAATTAAAATATAATCTTGTCGAAGAAAAAAACTATGCTGAAACCTTTGAACGATTTTCTTTGTTTAAAAAATGGTAAAAGAATCAACAACCTACGTACGAGAAAATTTAAGAGAAAAAGTGCAACATTTCCTGAGACTACATCTCGATTTTTCGAGTGAATTGTCGTGACCACTCTCGCGTTGAGTCTTCATAGGTCTACAGAAGATAACACGAAGCAATATACTCCTTTTCATTCGTACTATTATTTACTACTGATAAAGTTATTATTTACTACTCGAAAACTATTATTTACTATTATTGAAACTGTTATTTACCAATATTGAAACTATTTTTTACTAATGATAGTAAAACTATTATTTGCTAATGATAATAAAACTATTATTTGCTAATGATAAAGGACCTCTTTGTTAGCATGGACCCAAGACAGAGTTATCTGCTCGACGAAATCTTTGATCTTTTCTCTGTCGCCTATACCAAGCCCGGACAACGCGACGAGTGAATGAAGTTTGGACGTAAGGGTGTTCGACAGTTCGTTGAAGGAGCGAAGTTTTGCCTCCAACTGCGAGTCAATATTCTTGGCCTGACAAGCTTCCAATCTGAGAACTTCGATCTGCAAACACAAAGTCAACCGGTTAAAATAAATATACATCGACAGTAAAGATTATGCACTTTTATAGTGGGAATAAAAACACTGTTTAGTTTAATTCATAAAGAAAAGATAAATAAAGGATAAAAGAAAAAGAATTGAAAAAAAAAACATGGGATATTGGAGGTTGTATATTTAAGAAAAAAAAAGATATTAAATTTCTCACATTTTTCTCGAGGGTCCCAACGAGACTGCAGCCGGAGGTTTCGATATTTCGCATCAGATAGGTGTCAGAAATTTCATTCTCGCCGTTATCAATTTCGTCAATAATACCGTTCATGGTTATACGTGGCTTCGTTATACGACGAAGCTAGATTGAAAGACGCGAAACAAAAAAGCATCGATGCAATCGATACGAGTTCGATGAAAATGCCATGTTTACTTTTAGCAGTAGCTGATGCTTGCAACTTTTACATCGCTGCTACCATATTCACTAATTTACTTTGAACCGCCACAATAGTTGGTGCGCAAGTCCATAACGAAGCACGTTTTTTTTCTTCAAATTAAAAGTTGAAAAATTTATTTACATCGGTATTATTGTTGTTTGACGACATTCTCGTCGGAGTCCGTAATACCAATACGTTGTTTATTTTTTTCGAACAGTTATGTATTAAGGGGTTAGGCTACTGTGAAAATTTCACAAACGCACTCCTAGCTTGATGCAACTCAAGTTGAAGAGGTCCAAGGAGGAATTTTCCTCAAAATTATATTTCCCAAAACGGTGTACACGATTCCTCGACTTCTGCTCAACGGATTGACTTGAAATTTGGTACACTTGTTCAGTGTAATAGTCGTTTAGTCTTGACCGACGTTTTTCTTCTTAACTTTCATTTTATCTTTTTTATCTATTTACATAGAAATAAACGTCGAAACGATTTTTCTATGATATTCCTCCAAAATGAATGTTTCAAAATAACCCTCATTTTTGGGCCGTCGCGTAGCCTAACCTCTCAAAAGGTGTCACTCGATTTGCGGAAATCATCAGGATTTCGAAACAGAGACAACGCAATATTTGCAATGAACAATCTCGCCCTCTTCGCCATTTATCTTTTTATTCGTTTGCATTTTTTTGTTCTCACTTTTTCTTTTATTACTTCAACGGCCAGCCATCAGTTAATAATCGTATAATATACATATATAAATGTCCTTTTGTTAACTCATGACAATCGTGGATTATTTCACGTTACACAAACAATAAATCGCGTGTTTCTTTTTTTCCAAGGACTTTCCTCTGTTTCCTTTTATTCGCCTTCCCGCCCCGTCCATTCACAAATTCTGACGAGAAAACTCGCGGCAATGAACACGTTTGCATTTACCCGACTAAACATTGTCGGAGTTGTAACCATCCGATTACTTTCAAAAGCACTGTACTTGTTGATTTATTCTGTACGGAATAATTTCGATTGCTTATTCGTTTAGAATACTGTTATCAGTGGCACCAAGATTATAAGACAAAACTGTAAGATTATTTATTCAAGCAACGTTACCGAACGGACCAAATCGTGGGTCAAAACTTTTGTCATTACTCGGACTCTTGTGCCATTCTACAGTGGGGTCGAAATTAATTATACTCGGGTTGAACGATTCTGAACTTTTCGATGCAAAAAAGACTAGGACATGGAAAAACATTAAATATTGGTTATCTATTGAATAAACAAGAGTACGTTTCTAAGAAATTGGATAGTTACATCTCTGATTATTACGTGTTGGTTTTTTTGTCATTTAAACCAAATTCATTTATCGATACAGTACAATATATATATATATATATATATATATATATATATATATATATATATATTTATTTATTTATATTCATATATATAATTTTTTGGCTAGTTATTAATTCGTAGAATAGGTAATAACGAGGTATAAGCAGCCGCACAATGAGCGGCAAACTCGAGGTACCGCAACATTTCTTCGCGGGCGAAAATTGAGATTGTAAAATCAATCTCAAATATTCGAAAATGTTCACTTCTTTAAACGTGCTACTTGGCTCTCGGATAGCGAACCATTCAGAACGGCGAGAAATACATGCTCTGGAATTAAAAGGAGTCTGAGATTCGCTGTTCACTAGTTTTTGTTTTGTTTTCTTTTCACTTCACTGCCTTCCAAACTTAAACAATATCTCAATGTCTAATCATCGTTAATCGCCACATCGAATTCACGGCACAATTTCCCCGTTTCACTCTGCTTTAAATTGTTCGTCTATTTATTATTTTACCACTTATTCCGCGTGTCTTTGTCGAAGTCACACTTTGTTTTGTTTTTGTCGCGAACGGCGCAAAATTGTTCGTTACGAGGGGCGAATCTCGCCAGCTACTCATTAGATCGTTTGCATCGAGGGATTCCACTTTTGACAGGCTTTCGACTTGTCGAATAGTAGAAAGTCGCCCGGGGGAGGGATTTGAATATTTGGTTTTTTTTTCGGATGAGCGTGTGAAAAAGAAACGAATCAGTTAAATTTTGTTACTTGAGAAGTTGCGTTTTGTGATCCTTAAGCCGAAACTCAACGCAAATTCGAGACCGAAAATTGTAAATAGAAAGACCGCGCGTTTGTTTCCATTGTTGTATTTTTTCGTTTAAATTTAGGCTCGCTATTGTTTTTCGTCGTGGTACGGAGGACGGATTGGCGTTTGCATTACCCGAAATGAAACAGCCAACAATATAGGAATAAAAAATCTCCAGGAACTTCAGCTTGAGTCTTTATTCGCTATTAATTGAATGTTAGTTTACGTTATCGGTAAATTTCAGTGCTTGATCTCGAATGTCGTTTTGTCTCGTGGAACTCTCGTCGCGTGAGTGTCCCTTTTTTTTTCGAACATCGGCTGTTCTTGAATAACTTACTATTGCGTTATGTCATTTACATTTCAGCATTGATTGGTTGAGCTTTTCCAAATAGCAATCAAACAACGAGTTCCTATTGAAGAATCGCTAACCAATGAATAATTCATTCGTAATTCTCAATTAGTTGACTTACAAGTTAAAATGCACTAAATCTCTCACAAATTCATTCGTATTGAAATGCTTTCTTATTAAATACGCTTTCCAAATAATTAACAAAGAAACCACCGACCAATGTCCGGCAAAAAATTGTCCTGATAAATAAATTCGTTAATGAACTAACCGCGGAGAAATCGGAGAAGTTTCATTTCAGTAAAATATTTAAACAGCTGAAATCGAAAAATTTGTATGCTCGGATGCGCCTCCTCGTATCTGATTATTGATTGGAATCTTACAGAGAGGTACAGCGAAAGTATCGATAAAGAACAACAAAAAACCGTTCTGATAATCGTGGTTTTCCAACTTTTCGATCATTTCGGGCTCCGCACTAATATTCGCGTATTTTCACTAAAGTTCGACCTAGTTTCTTAATCTACATTCGTCCTTCGTAAAATCAGAATTCTCACTCGACGCGCCTAAGAAAAACAAATGCCGCGCGATTTGTAGCCGAAAGCGCTTCTTCTCTATTACAAACGCAAGCGAACGAACACTCTCGATCTGTCTCGTACGTCTCTGACTTTTCTTTTCACGTGGCTTCCGCGAAAATCCGACCTGGCTTTCCAAGCCACGAAATAAAAATGCTTCGGTTATTTTTAACGTGTTTCTTAATTGCCAAAGATCGTCGACGAGTGTCGTCGGGATAGGCACAAAAAAACCGAAAGTCCGAAACAATAATCAATCGTTCATCGATCGATGAGCTACGATGAAATTCGGAAGTTCGTGAAAATTCTGGAGCGGAAGAACCAGAAGTGTCCCAGCGATATTCGCGCGTAGTAAAGAAAAACAACCCGCGAATCACGCTTCGCACTTTTTTTTCACAACATCTCGAGCGGAAAACAAAAATTAGCGTCGTCGGTCTCTCGTGTACGAGGATTTTTGTCGTTTCTTATCTGCGCTGCCAATGATCGCGCGAATGATTGTAATATCTGTGTTGTCTCTGATTCTGTGGTCTGTAATTTCCTCCACCGTGGCGCGGACGATTGCCACGTCCGTTCGAGGTATTGTAATATCGTCTCTGTCGATGATAAGAGCCACCCGAAGATCTGTTCCATGTTTTGCCATTCTGATACTCCTGGAATGGGTTGTAGCCGGGATTCGAACGTCCCGTCTCGTAATCGCGAGTCTTTAATTTCTTCGTTCTTCCACGATCTATCTCATCCTCGTCAGGATCGAAGTGGCGCTTCCGTTCCTCTCGCCTCTCGTTGTCGACCTCACGTTCTAGGTTAGCACGATTCCCGTTCCAGTTCGGCACTGTCCAAAGGAATAATAAACATGTTTTTTTTTTATATTACCTTTGCAATGGGGAAAACGATGCACGGTTCTTGTTCTTTCTTTACTTCGTTTTTTGTACTTTCAGAGGGAGACTCTCGTTATTGAACCTTCCGAATCCAATCGACAGTTCGATTATGCTGATTCTTCATTTCTCGCGCATAACTCATTATTTTATTGCATAAAATAAAGCGAGCATATTACGGAGTTTCGTGTAGAAAAGATCCATTTTTATTCGTCTATAATTTGAGGATAAATGTTGACTTTTTGACGTATAAAAACAGCTCTGTATTTGTACATTGAAAAAAATATATATATGCAAAACGATGCTGGTATACGGTTTCTTGCAACATTTTGGTTTTTCAAAAAATGAAGAAAAAATTCAACTTCGTAAACGTTTCGCAAAATTGATTTAAAACAAGACGGAACGATTCATAAAAATGTACAGTAAAATAACATTCTAGACAGCAGGAACAATCGAGTAGTAGAAATTTGAACGAAGACGACCTCTCTCTCTCTCTCTCTCTCTCTCTTCTTTCAGACTAAAAGAGAACCCGTTCTCAGAGGTATTCGATTAATGCCGACTTTAATTTTTCGTCTTCGATCCGTCGTAATACCAATGTTCCCCGTTCTCGGAAGACTCTCGCGATCAATATTTTTTCTCATTCTATCGCCTTGATCCGCGGGGCTCGCTTGGCAACGAGTTCCCGCGAACCGATCAAGTGGTGCTCCCGTCAACGAATCCAAAGCGACGCGTTCAATCGTCCGTCTATCGTACTTTGAGGTATTCGGCAATCTTGCAAAATGTTTCTCGTTCCCGTGTGTCAATCTCGTGGGATTTATTATTTGTTTTCTATACTGACCCGAGGATGTTCCGTAACCGCGATTCGACATCTTGAGT
Organism: Ophion costatus; assembly: GCA_951751655.1. Classification (NCBI taxonomy): domain Eukaryota; kingdom Metazoa; phylum Arthropoda; class Insecta; order Hymenoptera; family Ichneumonidae; genus Ophion; species Ophion costatus. The sequence continues at coordinate 42,677,712 of OX632359.1, read as the reverse complement.
AGATGCGATACGGTTTCCGAGCGGTTAGTTCCGTTGAAATTCCGCGGCGCGGCTGCGCTCGGTGCTTGGGCGCTTGTGTTTGTATTAGAAGATTTGCCCTCCCTGCAACAAAATTGATAAACGCGGTAACGCAATTGTAGCAAGAGGTACAAACGGAAATGGGGCATTCGTTGAGAAAGCAAGGTGTGCACGGACTTCTCCAATTTAGGTGAAACTCAGGACAATGAAAAAACTTATGAATATCTTATGAAAAACTTATGAATAAAAAATTCTATATATCAAAGTATCGATGCGAGAAAAGCATATCGATCTGGTAAAAAAAAAAGTGATTGTTAAACGAACGACGCACTTGTTATCGGTTACGGACCATCCGTTGGGGGTTGATCCCGAAGTCGGCGACGGGGCGTCCTTCGAGACTTGCCATCCATTGATGCTGCTGGCAGCTGCCGCTTTCGTGAAGATTCTATCGTCGTTCGCGACGCTCGTTTTCACCCTGATAGAATGAAATTTATCTTTTCCGTTGTTGACCTCGCCGTTTTTCCCGTTAGCTTCGGCCTTTCCGTTCTGATGCTTCGCGGAATTAGCCGCAACGGAATTATCGGCCGTTAGAGTGGGCGTTGCTGCGACTGTAGTTGCGGTTGTCGTTGTTGTTGTTGCTATCGTCGTCGTCAATACCGCGGCCGTTGTCGTTGTCGACGTCGCAGCGCCATTGTGCGTCTTCGAGACGACGCAATTTTGACCGGAAAGTTTGGAATTTCCCGCGTTCGTAGCGAAACCGTTTTTCGGGTGTTTCAAAGCGGTTTCCTTCGCGCTCGTCGTCAATTTGGCCGTCTCTTTGACGACGTTGATCTTCGCGGAACCGTTCGTCCCCGCGCCATTTTTCATAACCGTGGGATTCGCCGTGTCCGGATTTTTCAACGTTGCCGCGGGGTTCGCCGTGGCGTCGTCATCGTCGCTCGAGCCCTCGTAAGGAACGAGACTGGACGCGGTCAACACTTTGCCATTTTTTATGTGCATGACGAGCCTCGGCTGTGACTTTTCCGAGTGTCTCGAGGGCAATTGAGGACCGATGAATTTCGTGCTTTTGCTCGGCGAGTTGACGCTCGTATTCGCTACGCACGTCGTCACCGTCACCGTGTCGGGATTTTCGATCAATTTTTTCGTCGTTCCATTCGTAATTTCACAATTGTTCGCCGTTATTCCCAAGGAGATCGATTTTACCGGTACTTTCGCGGTGATTCCGTTGCTCGCGATACTCTTCGTTATCGTTCCGTTCAGTTTGCCGGGTTGCGACGCGACGTTTGTATTCTGCGATGGCGATTCCATCTCGAACATCATTATGTAGGCATTCGTATTGAGTACGTTGCCGAGATTGATCGAACGAACGCAAGAATCGTCGAAGGAGTAATATTGTCCGGTCGAGACTTGTGCGACCGCGGTATAGTGGCCGCAGTTCACCGAAGGTCCCATATGCGTCACCATCGACATCAGCTTGTAGTTCAAATGTCTCGGTGGCTCGCCAGCCTCCCGTCTCAAATACTGCCCCATGTCGACCGTCTGTTTGAATCCTATGTGACGCGATATCTTGCCACCCAGGACGCTGAAACGTTTAAGCTGCACGCAAAGAACCTTCGGCGGTCTCTCGAGGCTGAATTGCTTCGTTGCCGGGACGCGACGCTTGCAAGCCTCGCACTTGTAATCATTGTTGTCGAGCTCCTCGCGACTGAAGTACGACGCCAATGCCTCGTCGAGGCTCGAAGCCTTTCGTATGTCAACGAGAAGATCCTGTGAACAAAATCCATCCTTCGTTCAGAAAAACAAGCGGTTTTTGTTGAAATTCGATGTCGAAATTTTACGTTGAACCTCGGGGCTATTTTTTTCTTCTGTAAACGCAGAAGAATGCGCGTGAGTGGAAAAGTCTTGTCTACATTTTTAATTGTATTTGGAAGGTGTGGTGTGTGGCTCGCCTGAAAATGCTGAAAGGTCGTCGAGACGTGACGACACTGAAGACACTTCACTTCGGTGCGTATGTAACCGCCGAATATCTGATTTATCGGAGTTGTCTCCTTGGAAAAACTGTCTAGTTTCGTTGCTCTGTGACGTGCGAGATAGGCCCGTTCCATACCCTCGAGAAGGTAGCGCAGAAACTCGTGAGCGTCCTCCTGCTGCCCCGGTACCATCGTCCTGCATATTACTGCGGAGGTAACACAAAAAAATCATCACCGGGTAACAATGAGAAGCGCAGGTTTATAACGATCACAATAAACTTTTGGTTTCTAGCAGACATTTAAAGATATGTACGACCAAAATCGGGTCGACAAATTGCATTTTCCAATATTTTTGTTCGATAGTACCACCTTTTAGCTATATTTCATTAAAATTTCTCTGAAGTGTTTCTAAAATTGAATGAGCTGCAGCTTATAACAGTCGGCCCCTAGGTAGATGTAGCCCCTTAAAGGCCGAATGACGAAAGAACAGAAATTTCGTTTGTCACGTTCGTGTATCGCAAGACACTTACGTTTGAGTTTATTACATATGTAGAATGGCTTAATGGCGCTGCCGGACTTCTCGTGACTGAACTGTAGAGTTTTGGCAACCGCGCATGTAAGGCACTCCCCTCCGCCGTCTGCAGAAGAAAAGTATTTTCGCCGTATCAATAACAAGTATACGAATTGTTTCAAATAATCATTTCTATCAATACGGTACGTTGACGCATGGGTTTTAAAACGTTTTTTCTACTATCGTTTCGATGAGCGTGATTGTAGCAATATTTTCTTAAACTTCCTACCAAATTATCAAGGATTTTAATTTCGATCGATAAGTATCGGAACTCACAGATCAGGCTGAAGAAAAAAATAAACATTTCTGTAAATCGATGATCAACGGAACGAGCGTTCTTACCATTCTGCTCGCACTTTGAGGTGTGGTGCGAGTCAGAAAGTAGCCAATTAACCAGAGCCGGCACGTGGAACAGAGCCTGCAGAGTACTGTTGAGGTAACAAGTGTTGCCGACGTTGTACATGCCGGCACCGACCGGAAAAGTTCCCTTCCAGCCAAGATTAATCTTGTCCGCCGAATAAAGGGTAACGGCAGGTTCCGGCAAACTAGGACCCATCTCTTTAGGCGATTTCTTTTTTTGGCCGATGCCCTTGGAGCTCTCCTGCGCTTCCGACGAATTTGGCAAGCTCAGTACGATGTACTTGGCCTTGAGGTGATCCAGTACCGTCGAACAATATCCATCTGCTTCCTCGTAACGGATCTCCGTTTGTAATATTCTCGCCGCACTGCTGGCCAATGTCGCTGATAAGTTGTCCGATGAAGAGTTCGACTTGGCGGTCTCCAACGAGTGACGAATTGCAGATGCGATAGGATCGCATACACTAACGGCAGGCATCCCTGAAGCGATGATTTTTCACTCTTCCTCTAGATGTCTAGGAAACCTGCGCCCGTGAAACATTTGAAAAATTATTTTCCGTACAGATAGCAAAATTCACTTGTCAGAATATTTTTGTATCAGGTGTTTGAAAAATTCGGCAACGATTCGTCTATCCACTTTTTTATTTTTTATTTATTTATTTTTTATTGAATTATTTATTTTCATCCCTTATCGCAAGTCAATTAGATCGATAGTACAGAGATTACAAAAGTAAATATTAACACTCGCAATATGTGAGACCAGTTTTTCGTAAGTACGGTTAGCGTTGCGAGGTTAATCCGAATGGGGCTAAAAGATTGATAAATGAGGTTGAATATCCAAATAATCAATAGTGATAAAAATCCTTTACTGATCGAGTACGAACGACGGGAATGAAAAAAAAAAAAATACTGTACCAAAATTGAAAAACGACAAATCGAAGCTCGCGATATATCGCCGACATAATTTTCGCTCGCAAAGCGGACATGAGGAATGGCAATCAGGATGAGCCGAATTTTTCGGGCAGGAACGACGAGTCACGAAATAAAAATTCGTTTCACGCCGTTAAAAGGGTGGAGAAAGGACGGAAAAAAATGATAGAGGAAAAGTGATAGATTGCGGTAGGCGTGAAAATCGAGGGACGAGAGGTTCGATGCAATGTGCAGAGCATGCGGTCGAGAGCTTGGGGCACGAGGCACAGGTATCAGCGGCGCAACACACACGGACGCATGCAGGGACGCACGGACTCACGCACTATCGTCGCGCCAAACGCGACATTGTTTACCTCATTCGTATTTTTTATTTTTTCACATTAACGGCGAGACTTTTGTAAAATGAGCGGAAAAATAAAAAAAAAATGGGTTGAGTTGATTTTACACGTCTGCAATCGTAATCGGAAATATGTCGAACTGATTGGAGAATCGCGCGGCAATGGTACCGACCGAAGATCGAATATGTTCTCGCGAGACGGTAAACTTTGGGCCGAAGGAATACATTTCGATGATACAGAACCGATAAATTTCGGGGGATAATCGAGGCGGCCGCGTGTCGCGAACACGCCGTACACAGGCAGTCGGACACACAATCTTAAGCGGGAAGAAATTTGTTATCGGTGAACTCACCTCTCGCGACATTAGGCGTTCGCCAAAACTGATTTCTTTTTTCCACTTTCTCACAAATACTTTCGATACCGTGCTCGAATGTGCGATTTCGTCAAATTATTGACATTTTAATGTTTTACGGACACTCACGCGCCCAGGAGGGATCTTTTTTCGTGCACGGAAACGATACCCCCCTCCCTGCACTATCGCGCCACCGCCATACCGCGATGGCGGCCATTTGCAATTTTCTCAACCGGCCGGTAGCGCCGCAACGCGGCCAAATTATAAGCTCTGAAGTCAGCTACAAACGTTGCTATTTCATTCTTTTTTTTAACTTTTCAAGAGTAAATAATCAATGGCAACAGAATTAACCCGGGTTAACATGCTAAATTCTGTACACATGATTCTATAGCGGAATACTGTTGAGTGAACGAGGAAAAAACCATCACGTGGTGAATTGACGCTGGACCGACGCGAACCGCATGAGGTAATTCGACTAACAGACTACGCTCACTTTTTCCGGAAGTCAAGCCGGATTGAAAATAAATATAACAATAGGGTGCGCGTTACCATTCCCACTTAATTGGAGATCCCTTCAGATTATTCGCATTTGTTTTACGTCTCTATTGATCATGTCAATTAAAAAGATGTTATCGAAACTATTAAATTGAATAAACATTCTTTTAATTAAAATGACCAATTCAAAACGTCCTTTTATTAAAATTATTAATTTTAATAAACATTTTTTTGTTTACTAAAATAGTTTATTTTCATTGAATAAATCGAAAAATTATAAACTCATAACATATTTACCACGACATTCACGAAACTATGCAATACTTGGAATTACTACGTTATGGACTTAACCCAAAGATGTGAGGGCAATTATACAATTACACGATGGAGATTGTCTTACATACGGGCATTTTTTTCCCATGTCGAAAATCTTCAAATCGCGAATTGGCAAATATTTTCAACAATTACGCTTAGCTACAAGCAGGTGTATACGCGGCTGCGCACACCACACAAAGCCCTTGGGCATCATCACCTGGCTTAAAACTTTACGTTTTTCAGCAAAAACAGTGCGTCCTATACGGAGAACAAAAAAAACAAACAAATCCTCTCGCCGGCTATTTAAGAAGTACTAAGTCAGGCCATGTATTCAACCGGTCCCATGGTGTAATGGTTAGCACTCTGGACTTTGAATCCAGCGATCCGAGTTCAAATCTCGGTGGGACCTTGCTCATTTTTTTTTCACTCAGACTTTTTTTTACGACTGAGAATTATTTCGGGTTTCGTAAATTTACTGATTCGCGATAAGAAAAGGCAGTTAAAAATATAACGTAAATTGTAGTTGTCATATGACGTCCGTATTAAACTCTGATAAGATACAATACCGGCAGTGCTTGGTAACATCGATAGCTGCGTTACCGACGGTGGTATCTCTCTATCGTCGCAGTCGCCGATACATTCCCAACAACGGGAGGTCCTTTGCGAACGATAAACCGACAAATGATGAATAACGTAATAAGGTTATTACAAAAAACTACAACGTAAAGTAGGACTTATTTTATGGCGCCGTTATAGTATATTACGCTGGTTACTAAATAATATTGGGGTGAATGGGTATTAATGAAAATGAACGGAGTCGTTATTGTGTATTTCCTGAATATACTGGCGCTCGTTTATTCAATATTAAGAGGCAATGGTACCCCATCGCGGTCGGTATGGTAGAACAATTATAGATACCCAACAATCTCTGAAACGGCTCTTCAGATCCCGTCAAAACTTTGCCCAACGACGTCAAATAGATAGACGAACAGCTGTCTGCCCCTCAAATTTTCTGAATTTGAGAAAAAAAACGTAGATTGGCTTATCATCAGCTGATCTACGTTTTTTTCTCTCAAATTCAGAAAATTTGAGGGGCAGACAGCTGTTCGTCTATCTATTTGACGTCGTTTGGAAAAGTTTCGATGGGATCTGAAGGGCCGTTTCAGAGATTTTTGGGTATCTATAATTGTTCTGACATAACCTCTGAAAACGCCAACGGGCACAAAACGCGCGTAGCACACTTGTTACCTGTGACCACGGTCTTGCATATAGGTCTGAAAACGAAGGTGGATTTCAGTGGTGAGGAATTCGCACCCTTATTAAGTTTTTCATTCGCCTCAACGCCGCAGCGCGTCGCTGCTATAGATCGGTACGATGACGCCCGGGGCGTGGCATAACCTCAGTACTACAGCGAATACATATCTTTTTCCTACGCTAGTTTTTATCTTCCATATCGTCAAGATGGGTAGAGGATGTGCGGTACCGAAGTGTGAAACAGGATACAAAGCGGTAAACGGAAAGTACTCACTTTTTAGTGTCAAAAAACATTGAACAATATAAAAAAAGGCAATTTTCAGTTCAGTCTATATTTTTACGTAAGTCGGATGACGCGTTCATTAGTTAGTTATATTTGATCGCATAGAACGTGTAATTGTACTTTCTTCGTCCGTAAATTGTATATTGTTTACGAAATATGGAATAAATGAGACTAATGGAGTTAGGGTTTACAGCGCATGCGTTACATGTGGTAGAAACAGAGACAGAATGCTACTCTGTCCCGTGCTCTGTCTTCGTTGCACATCGTACCGATCTGTCGTCACGCACCTCGTGGCCGTAGATCGAAACGAAAAAATCACGTTATGCGAACGTTCCCCCACCACTGACGTTTCCAGACCTGTATGTAAGAGAAGACCGTGCCTGTGACAGTCACTGCTGTCACCTACAGCCTCGAATTACGAGAAAATCGCCCGACGTTGCCAAGGCTCGTGTCTACTTTAATAGAATTTTTGAACATCGAACATGAATTTTCTGATAAGCCTACTCCTTCGAACAAACGATGTGTAAATAACAATTACGAGTATCTACCCTACACTGAAAATGTTGGTGATATCCATTCGTCACCTTCATAAACTTAGCCGGACTACTTCGACTGTTCAATGTATTTATCTTTGTTGACTTCTGTGAATAAAGTTTTGTGGAAACATAAACTACTATTGGGCAATATCCAAGTCACACTATTGTTGGATAAAATATTTCTAATCCGGGAAATGATATTGATATTTATCATTTTCGCAATTGAACATAAATAAGTTGGTTTCATTCAAGAAAAAAATAACTGATGGGCTTGGCAATAACGGCCGTTTCTGTCATTGGCACGACGATCGCTAAAGCGTCGGCAGGTTATTTACACGGTGAAAAACGTTCAACGTTTTATAAAGAGTTTTCGACTCGACAAAGTCGAGAAAACTTTAGAAATGTCGTGCAATACACTTTAAAATTCGATTTCTCGTGAACTATTGGAATGCGCTCAAAATTTCTTTGGGCGATGTTTTTATGTACTAAATGAAACATCTGTGCGAAATTTCAGCCAAATCGGGTGTAACAGCTTTTCGGAAGTTTATCCACGCGGAGTTGCCACGTTTAAACTACAAGTTTCGTTAATATCCAAAAACAAACCGTTCGAGCTGAATATTCGCATTATTTTAGAGTCTCATTAATAAACGAAATAGAGAAACCACTTAATCATTCGACACGATATTCCTAACAATCTAGTCACGGTTTATTCAGCTTTTTTCATCGAAATCTCGGTATTATTTTTGTCCCTATACAAGTGTTTACGAGGCGTCGTGAGTATAACCACGAGAGAAAGTAATTGATTTTTGGTCAGTTAATGCATTCTAAATTAATCTCTCGCTCATAAAACATGTCAATGGTCTACAAGCGTTTCGATTTCGGTGTTGAAACTTCTTAACGGGCTGCATCTTCCTAGGTGGGTAAAAAAATTGCATTTTTCAAAAATATTTTTTGTCGATGGTATCATCATTTAGCTATATTCCCTGAAAATTTTATTGAAATATTCCTAAAATCGAATGAGCTAGAGCTTCTAACAGTCGGCCGCGCGAGCGGTAGCAGCGACATACTGCGAACTTTAAACGCGTTTTTCTCGAAACACTGTTTTCAGTCACTGGCCATATCTCGATAACCATTCGATGGATTGTTAAAAATCCCTTATTAAATTGTTAAAAACACTTATTAAAAGTCGATCGTCATTTCTCAATAGTTACGTAAAAATAACGACGCCGTGATAAAAAAAAGTTTTTTTCTCACCAACCGTTTCCCAGAAAAAATTCAAAGGCCATTTTTTTCGAGCTTCTAGGTAGATGTAGCCCAATAAGAGTTTCTAGTGAAATAATACCACGGATGTGACGAATCAGGAAATGTGACCATCACATTCAGCCCCCCCCCCCCCGATGTCCTACAGCTTTACTTCAACATTTCTTTTTGAGTCTATTCGTTTTAAAAGGGGACGCGTGCATGTGCGTTGAAATCGCTTGCGAGTTAACACGAATTCGCAATTTAAGGGAGCTTTCCAGTGTGAAATTTTCAAAAAATCGATTTTTTTTTTTTGCTTTATCGAATAGTATACACTCTTCCGAATATTCCCTGAAATTTTCATGCCGAAATTCAGATTATTTCGGTTACTGTACAGCATTTCTTGGAAGAAGGCAACGGAGCGCTACAGCTACAGCGAAACTTTGAACGCGTTTTTCTCGAAACAGCATTTTTCAAAACGGTGTCCAACTTGGAGGGCAGAGTTTTAAAGCTATCGAGTTGAATTTTTTACACAATATTCTTAACATCATTGTTTATCGTGCTATGGAAGCTTTTTTTTTTTGACATCTTCCTATTTTTTTGTAAAAAAAACTGCCAAAAAAAATGCTAAAATCGATACTTTTTGTTCAAACCGGCGCCATTTTTGCAAAAAAAAAAAAAAAAGCTTCCATAGCACGAAAGCCAATTATATACCGATCAATAATCTTTTTGTTTTTTTTTGTTTCAGATCAAAATTGTGACCCCCAACGTGGACACCACATCCAAGTGCATTTTCTGCAACAATTGTTTCATCATTTTTATAGATATTAATTAATAAATAAATCGATCTTTAAAAAATTGTTTTGTATTCTTCAATACCCAATTAATATACAAAAAAAAACCAGACCGATTAGATTATTTTTTCTTTAAAAAAAAAATCGCGAAAAACAGCGATTTTTCGGGCTGTCACACTGGAAAGTTTCCTTAAAGATCCAAGTAGCCGAAGTGACCGCCTGAAAAATGGATGAAAATTCTATTTATCATTCTACAATACACAAATAATGAAAAAAAAAACGTATAAGTACATGTTAGTTTGAAACGACCAGCAAACGGGCATGCTCCGCCTTCGCATAAGTTACATTTTTCCCGGCTCATCGTATAACAGTGTACCCATACCATACACAAAAAAATAAATTCTAAATATCCCCCGAATTGTCGAAAATATCGGCATTCACATCCGAACGACGTAACGATTTCGCCCAATTCGCGAAACTATCGTTTTTTTTACATATTTCGCACGCACCCACGCATGTTGTATCGCGTGTAAATATAAAGTTACATATAAAATGTATATTACATGACCCTAATCGCTACGTAATGTTCTCTCGTCTCGTATTCGTCTCCGAACGCTACGTACGTCGCTCTCGTCTTCTCGTTTCTTCTTTACAATGGAATCGTGCGAGCGCTCCTCAACTCGGTGTGTTATCTTCTCTCGCTGCGGCCGCCGTTTCTGTAGCTACCTCGTCCCCGAGCGCCGCCTTTGCCCGTCGACGGAGGCTTGGCGTTTTGTTCCGGATTGAGCCTGGCGCCTCCGGTCCAGCCAGTGCCGAGAGGCGTCGCGTTCGCCGTCAACTCCGCCCCTGCCGCAGAGGGTCCGGTGTTGCTCTGGATCGTCTGTAAAAACGTATTATCGTTAACAATCGTTTTTCTTCAGTTTTTAACGCAAAATTTTCGAAACGCGAGTAACAATTCAAACGACCAACCGCCGGTTGTCTCCCGGCCGCTGCGGCAACGTTATTGGTATTTCCGTTGTTGGTGACGCTGTTGTTGACGTTTGAACCCGGCGGTCCCGAACCTCCCTGATTGGCGAGCTGTTGCACGAGGGCAGGATTCGGCTCGCTCATGTTCAATTGTTCGTTAATGACCATGCAAAATTCACCGATTTTCTGTATGTCACCGGTTTTGCCGGAATAAAGAGTGAGACACTGTCGCCAAACGGAGGCGTAACCTTTCGTCAACCTGACGATGTCGCCGGGCACCAACAATTGTCCCGGCTCGTCCCAAATCGAGACGTTCATGCATGCCGTAGTGTCGGCTACTTTGAACGTTCGAACTTCGCGGTTTTCTTTCGTCAGAGTCGGATGACCAACCTCAAGAACGATAAACACCACATTTATGTTTTTTTGCCCCGGTCTTATGTCCTTTATCAGCACGTATTCCATCGTCCGTTCCATATTTTTTGTCTCGAACCAGAGCCAAGATTTTTTCTATCACCCGATGGGAGTAACCGAGAGAAAAACGGAGATTGCGATAATTACGCGCAGATACAGAGCCCGAGATCTCCGAGTCTCCCGGGGCCGCGTCTTGTCCTTCTCGATATTGCAAGTAATTACACTCTTGTATGTTCGATTTGAAAAAACTCTTCGACCACGGACAAAAGCGACAAAGTGACCATCGCTTTGACACTTTCCGAAAGACTGAGCTCAGTCGTGCGATTCGGACGTGGAGACCTCATCGGAGTTATAATACGGATTGTCCTAACGTTGGCAGCTGATTTATACCTGCTCGGCCATCTTTTGTTATCTTTGTGGCGGACTCGGACCAGCTTCGCAATACAGCCACGCGCCGCGCGCTTCTGTCTTGCAGCGTTCCAAAAGTCATTGTACTTTTTTCTATCCTTATGTCGCGTCCTACCGACAAGCTCATTGGCGTAGCCAGCATTTTTCTCTGTCAGATCGCTCGATTGGCGGGCGGAGGGGCGGAGGGGGGCGACCAGAAAGTGGTTTCGTTTGAAATGATCTTTTTTTTGGGTGAAGTTCCGAAAAGATCCCCCCTACGATCGGACTGAAATGTTGTACAGACCCTCCTTTTCATACATCAAGAGATCCCCTAAAAGGAATTATCGCAATGCGCTATAGTTTTGCCAAAACTTCTTTTGCCAAAACAATAACTTTCAAACATCGATATCTCCAAAACTGTTTTGGAGATATCGATGTTTGAAAGTTATTTTTTACTGCGCTTCTACTATATATATAGCTCACTCTCAGTTCTGGCTATACCTATATATCATGGCCTAATCCATACCCTAGGTCCGTATGCAAGGTTTTTAAAAAATAATTTTTTTTTATTGACACCTCGATAAATTGAATATATTCGAATATGGCAATCGTAAGATAGATAAATATGCCACTACTCAACGTTTTTATCGTGCACACCGCTCTGTGCGGATCTTCGTCAACCAAACAAACTGTACAAAAACCAAAAAATTCAAAACTACAGAACTCCAAAAAAATCAGAAACTATAGAAACCGAGATAAAAATACAAAATCCGCAAAAAAATGTTCGATCCTTTTGGGCACTCTTTCTGAAACGCCGGAACTGCGAAATTTATTTAGCTGTAACGTCGGTTCTAGAGAGACGAAAATTTATTAGAGGGGGGGGGGTGGGTGGGTTGAAAAGATTAATTGCAGTTTACAAACGCGATATACGATAGAAATGAAATTTTCCGGATCGAATTCCACGGGCAATACGGCGGTTTGTGGAGCATGTACAGCACAAGCTATTTATCCTTTTCTCAGAACCAATATACGTGTTAATTCGAATATTCGTCACCAACAAACGATTCCGCATCTATAATGAACCCCAAAGAATGTCAATGGTGATATAAATAAAAATGGGGAGGGCTAATTTAACGCTCATTTTTTATTTCTATTCTTTAACGAAGGGCTAGACTGACGAACGTTCCAATTGTTCTAAAAATCTTCTGCAAATGATTAAAAGGAAGTTTAAAGTAAAAGAAGAAAAAAAAACGGAATGTGGCGGCGCTAAATTCACCTGGCTCGGCTTTCAGCCACTGGAGTAAGGCGATGCTAGCGCCTCCAGTCACTGGGGTAACACGATGGCCAGCGCCTCTAGTAACGCGATGCTAAGGTCCCTAGCCACTGGGGTAAAGTCTGCCTACCCCAGTGAGAATCGAAGCGCCAAACCTGAGACCGGATGATTCTAACCGTCCAACTTTATCCGTGTGTTGGTAAACACCGCACGTTGGAGATGCTTTTGAACGCTCGAATACGCTGATTTACCGATGCTTTCATCCAATCGTCCAATCGTTTCGAAAGTTCGCCAATTTCTCAATACTCGTTCTCCGTTTTTCCTCGTTCTTTCGCAACCGCGATGGCCCGTGCATTGTTAAACAGTACGATCGCGGTGATCGGAGTCGCGAGTTTTCTCTACACTTTTCACGTACTCTACCGTCTCATGTGCTTCACTTCCGGACACAACGAGCACCACAAGTTCGTCGTTTACACTCACGAGGGTAAGGGAAGAAAACGTTTTATGGAAAAATAAAAGAAATAAAACAAATGAATCTTCTTATTCCCCATAAGAAACGTCGATCTTGTCGACATTGTGGATTCTGCTGGTGGACGCTTGCCTCCTGAGCCTGTTCATGCTCCAGCACTCTTTCATGGCTAGAGAGCCGGTTAAGAACGTCTACCGGAGGTTGGGTATAGGCGAAATCGAGCGCAGCGTCTACAACGCGGCATCCTCGGGTACTCTGCATTTTCTCATGAACAATTGGCAACCGATACCCTGGTTGTCCCTCTGGGACGTCGATACTGCCGAGAGCAACAAAACGTGGATCATCTTCGTCGCGTTTCACGTTCTCGGATGGTCCATCGTCTACAGCGGATGTCTCATGATGGACATATCCGAGTTGGCAGGCCTGAAGCAAGTCTATTACAAATGCACCTCACGCCCGTGCCCGTTGTCCATCAAGTCCAAGGAACTTCAACGTTACTACGCCGACATGCGGCATCCCAGCTTCACAGGATTCCTGATCATATTTTGGATCCATCCTTTCATGTCGTAAGGCGCCGTTTCTTCGCAAAGGCAATTTTTGGAAATTTGAAAACTCAGACAGGTTTTCCCAATGATTTTGCTGCTTTCAGAATCGATCGAATGTTGCTTGCCATCCTGCTCACCGTGTACATGATCATGATGTGGACTATAGACCAGGAAGATTATCGCTACCACGCCGACACCGTTCAGAGAAAACGCCGCCATCTCTCGTGAATTCTTCCATACTTTCTTCCACTTTCTTAGAAACGTACCTTTTTCTCTTCTCAGAAATAAGTACGGCTCTCTCCAGTACCCAAACAAAATCAAACACGTGTACTTCCGTTTTCTTGAAACCGTACTCATTTATTTTCTCAGCTCCCTCGCTCTCTCTCTCTCTCTCTCCCTCTGTTGCTTTTTCGAACTTTTTATTCACCGGTCCACTTCTGTAAAACGTGGGTCTCTAGTCCAGCAGGCAAATGGACGCTCAGGCGAGTAAGAACAAAGTGGCCTTGTACATTTAACTATACATACGTATCGATAAAAAAATCCCGAAGAAAAACGAGGTTTTTACAATACAAAAGTAATCGCGCGAATCGACTCTATCGGGATAATGTCTCGGCGCAAAAAGAATTTCCCATATTATTTATTTATCAATGTTTCCTCGATACTTGTGTTCGAAACATTGTTAAACGTGTATTGAGACAAGAAAAACGCGTCAATTATCTCAGAATAAATAACGTGTAATTGTACACTTTGATACTACAATATCGTATGGTCATTGTTTCGTGCCTCGTTTGTTTTTTTTCTTCACCTCGAACGTTCAGTTCGTCACTTGGACGAGAAGAGCAGTACCCTTGAGGATCCAATATGCTTGCTCCCGCGGGGACGGCAACAATATGGGAACGACGAAATTCGTGCTGTGGCCGGTCGTCGAAAGGGCGCCGGCGCGAATGCTCGTTTTGTACAGCGGGCACACGTATCTTGGATCGTTTTGCGGCAGTGATCGAACGGGATTCACGTGAATAACCGGCATTGGAGGGTTCATCTCTCCTTTTTCAATCAGCGTAAAGGACATTGTTGAAGGGCTAATGTACGTTTTTTTTCTTCCAGTCAGACCGATTTTTCTTTACCTTTTCTCGCATCGACGAGCACCATGAACTTCAAGTCCCACATACCGGCGTCAAGGAACAAACCGTGCATCAGCACACCGTCATTGGGCGCTCGAAGACTTTTGTAAACCGTGACGACTTCTCGGTCCGCCTCGACGTGGACAGCTTGGATTTCTTCCTGATCCAATATTTCCTTCGTTACGGAAAAATCCAGTTTCAACTGATCGATCGGGATGTTGTACTTTCTCGCGTGAGTCTGTAACATTCCGGTGATGAAGCCTTGGGGGAAAGACAGTCCGGATAGCCAGAAGGATATTGGCTGGGCGTCGGTCAACCAAATCTGAAATGCGTAGAGTCCTCAACTGTTCAGCGAAGAAAAGTTCAAATGCAGCGTTCGGAGGAAGCGAACCCTTATGAAGTCTATGCGCAGTTCCAAGTCTCTCGTCCAACTGCCCAGGCTCTTCAGCGACGGATATACGTTCACCCTGTGCCATAGTTGAGGGACCTAAGTGAAAATGTGTTGTAAACACCGATACAGTAGGTATAAGAGAACGACGCAAATATTTGGACAGAGTATCCAATTGCTATAAGCATCAACCTGCTAACCTGATTGTTAATTAGAGCCTTGAACATTTTCTCCAGCTCGTCGGACATTACGACGAATCCTTTGATGGCTCGTTGCAGATTGTCCATCGATACGTGAATCGTCGACAACAGTTTGTTGTATCTGTCGACCTCGTGCAGCAAAACTGTCGTCAACGAAGGCAATTTTCCCGCTGGATCTTTCTAGATTTATGCGTGGATTAACGATGCTCGAGAATGCGGAATGTCGATCGGAAATTCAATGTGCTTACTTTCAAATGATTCGGGTGACAAGTGTCAGGGTCGATGACAATATCGATTCTTTCGACAATCGTATCAGCTATCTCCAGCACTAGTTCGGAGCTGGATTTACCCTCGGCGCCGATCCCGACGCTGGGTTGAACTTCCAATATCGTATTTATGATCGTTCTAGTTTCCTTGAACTGTTCGTTTGAAAAACAATTGGAACTTTAAGTTACATGCACCAATGGGGAACACATCGGAGCGAATTTACTCGGAGTAAAGGGTGCCCCAAAATGACCTGACATTTTAAATTGCACGCCATTTTTTCTCTGGCCTACACAGAGTACTAATCTTTGACAACTGGCATCGGGAAGTATTGAGGTTTAGTCATGGAGAATAACACGATCGAGCAACGCATAGACATTGTTATTTGCTGCATTGTTACTGCATAGTTATTGCAGACGAAGTTTCATGGTCGCGTGATTTGTTTCTTCGGGGCTTTCTGAAAGAAAAGTGTACGACTATGATCCACAGACCATTTCGGTGCTCAAGGAAGCAGTTGGACGCACCGTTAATAAAATTAGGACACAATTATGTCAAAATGTTATTGAAAATTTCGTCAAAGAAGTAAACGTTTGCAAGTAGAGACCAGGCGGTCATTTATCGGATATTGTGTTCCACACATTGATATTGTGTATTCGCACGTTCCAAATAAATAATACGTTTTATTAATAAATTAAAATGTCAGATCATTTCACGACACCGTATATTGTCTTACAAGGAACGTCATTTTGGTCCCCCTTCGATTTTGATGAAACTTTTGTATGCGGTAGAGCATAAAAAACTATCATGCACGTATCTTTTTTGACCGGCGGAAAAGCCGGATGTTTGACATTTTCCCAAAACTGGCCGAAAGGGTCGAAGAATATTTTTCTTCGATTTTTCAACCTTTTTAGGTCCTATCTGATGGGAAATTTACCGCTGATTACGAAAATCGCCAAGTTTTTGTCGAGAGTTCAAAGTGACGCCGGCTAAACGCGAAAAACGTCTTTTCCCATACTTTTGCGGATATTTAATCAAAATTGAAGGTTTTAGAGAAAATGTATGGTGATCTCGTGTTCAGCGTGTAAAAATACATCGATATATAATCAAACAAGCAACCTACTTTGGAAAATGATCTTTCTACGCTTTGGAAATACAAACATAGAGCACGACATGACGTTTGAAACAAATTACCTGGTAGGTGATATTTGCGTTTTCGTGCATTCCAAATATCTCCGGATCTTCGATGACGGGAAAATTCTCAGCAAAGTTTCTGTACTCCTTGAGGGTCTCGAATTCCGGGCAGTAGTACGTACCGGACGGCGAATACGTATAATCTGTAATAATAAATCCGCATATCGTCCATCTTATGATATCTCGTTGCTTTCGTATGGAAGTGCTTTACGTTATCGTACTTCCGGTATTTTTGAAAGTCGACCTTTAGATTTAAGCCAAGTACGAAGATGAAAGTACGACTGTATATTTAGACAACTTTACTCGTGTCCAAAGTCTTGGGCGAGAAGAAATTTTGGAGGATAGTCTTCAAACATCGCAGATCCCAACTGTCGGTAATCCTTCCGCCGTAAGTTATTTCGCCGGTAGTGTAAATCAACGCGTCCCACGGTATGGCCCCGGACGCGCAAAACATGCGCAAATTTAACAAGCAGCAGTCGCGATCGTTGTCGTTGAATTCGTAAAGAATATTCCAACCGAGTGGCCCGAACTTTTTACGTTCTTGTATTATGGCGTGGAAGAAGCACACCCCGAAAATCATTCTGCGCCAACTGTCTTCCAAAACTGAATGGCAGAGAAACGGTATCATGAAAACTGTGAACGTTAGCGTTGATCAGAAAAATAACACGTCTCTTAAGGGGTTAAGCTGCGTTGAAAAGTGGAAAAAATCATTCGTCACTTGAGGCAATTTAAGTTGAAGAGGAAGGTTCGGCATATGGTGCGGGAGTCGCACATTGAAGGTGAATTTATGATTACGACAGACCTGATAGGTAAACTTCAAGGGATCATGAGAAAATTTTCGAAAAATCGTTTTTGTTTTGCATCGTCGGGTAGTATAGACGGTTATAAACATGCTGTTCTATTTTTGAAATTTCGTAAAATATTGTTGAAATGTTGGTATTTTATGTGCTTCACACTTTGAATGAAATAATTTGTGTATTATATTAAAAAAAAAGAAAACATGCTTTTTTGGCCTCGAAATCCACGTTAATCCTTAAGGCCTTAAGCCACAGTAACGGGTATAAAATCATGTGCAAATTTAACAAGTTTTTTTTCGTATTAAAAAGTGATTTACTCATAAAGTTAATTACACGTCTATTTAGTATGAACGTCAAGCTGTTGGGAAATATATATATTTTTTTTTTGATGTACAAAATGGCCAACTACTCGAAACTTCTCGAAACAGGTTTTTTCCAATTGGCGTGACAAATAACTTCAACAATTTTCACTCGATTTACGTCAAATTTAAAAATTATGTTCCTACTTGCATTTCGCACAGAAGTACGTACGGAATTTTTGATTAATCGAAAACTTTTCGTTTTATGAGCAGTTATAACCGAATTTTTCATTGAAAATTCATTTCCCAAATTCAAATACCTACAACTTTTGAATAAAACAATATTTTTTAAATTCCTTACGTACTTCTTTAAGTATTCTAATGTAGATTGACGAGAATTTTTGTTTTTTGTTCTAGGTAAAAAATTGTGGATGCTAAATGTCACGCCGCGGAGCGCTTAAAAAATATACCAAAAGAAAATATTAGTAGCCATTTTGTACATCGAAAAAAAAAACAACAGATTTTCCAACAGCTTGATATTTATACTAAATAGACGTGTAATTAATTTTATGAGTGAATCACTTTTTCATACGAAAAAAATTCTTAAATTCGCACATGATCGCACGCTTTTCTCAAAATTTTTTTTGTCCATTAGTTATCAATGATAATATCATTTTCGTCGAAAAATCGAAAAAAATGCATTTTTCAAACATTGAAAAACAGCAGAAAAAAAGCTAGGTCAAGTCTTAGCCAATGCTATATATTTTTCGACAAAATCCTCGTTTATTGTTTTAGGTCAACGGGGTGGCCAAAATCAGGTACACCGTTGAGCCCCTCGGCCCCCTAAGTTCAATTAGTAATATTTTTTAACGAAATTTGGTACACAACTTTGTTAATGCACGCACGAATAAATGTCCAAACGATTTTTCGATCATCTTGCATATTTCTTTAAAATGAATTTTTTCAAATAACCCTGATTTTCGAATCGTCACAGTAGCCTACCCCCTCAACATCCGAGTAAAAATCGATACGTGTTTCGAGAAGCACTTTTTGGTGAACCTGCCATTGTTCTCGAAGAAGTCTTCATTGATGTCGCGGAAGGCACGTTTGACGTTGGCCTTCAAGCCTTTGGGCGGTTCATTGGTGACTTTGACGGAATTTTGCAAAACCGAGACGGGAAACGTCGAGCTCGGCATTGAGCTGAAGAAAAGCCGAAAGTCCTCGTGAACGTTTTGCGGGCCCTCGGTTATTTGAGTCACGAGTCTCTCCATCGCGAGCATCCAAGAGGTAGCAAGATGGCAATTTTGCAAGAAGATCCAGTGACCGGTGAGCGTTCCGTTTTTCACAAGAACCTCGGCAATCGGCCCTTGTCCTTGTCCCAGGGATATGGACTCGTATTTCTCGGCGAAGCCCATTTCAATGGCGAACCTCTGGAAGGCTCCGAAGGGATCGGATCCTGTGCTCAGAACGAAAATCAGCGGCGTTGTTTTCGATGTGTCTGGAAATCTGCAAGATACACACACACACACCCGCTTAAAATATGTGGGTCGAATTAAGGGGGGAAATACATATAAATGGTCAAAAATTACGAAAAATTTCATGATTTTTTGTCCAACGCAATTTAAATTTTAAATTAATTAAATGTTTTTTTTTTTTTAATTAAATATGTAGGTTTATCGACGAGGGGTGGCAATTATGTGTCTAAAAACCGTTGGTTGCAATGAATCGGATAAATAGTTGTTTTTATCGCTGCCGCAAATTTCGAAAATTCGTTCAGCAACAATTGGCTGCAGGCTGCTGATGAACACTTATCGTCGATTAAAAAAAATGTTTTTTCATGTCTTCTAATGTACAATAAAATACAATACAAATTTCAAAACGATTGGTCCAGCAGTTGCGTTGGATGAAAATCTCGAAAATTTTCGTCATTTTATTTATATGTGTTTCCATCCCTTAACGAATTTCGAGACAATTGACGATATGTTACCATTTGATCCAAATTTATACAGTAAATTCTTTTCGTATACAGAATGCACCCTTCAAATTTAAAACGATCGTTTATACCGTTTCTATCAGGGTTCGTAAAAATCCGATATTTATATAAATCTTGAATATATCCTATATTTTTATATATATCTGATTTTTTTATATATTCGATATTTTTTATATTTACAAAAATAACCTCTATTTTTTCTGTTCTTTAAAGCTGTTGTTTGAGACTATGTTGCGAATTAAAAGAAAATATGGACGTGAAATAAAACCCTAATTTTGATTTTTTTAATATCTATTTATTTACTCTTTTTTTAACGTTAATCAGCCCTACGCATTTTAAGAATCAAGTATTTCCAATTAAAAAATGATTAGGTACGTTTCTCTTTTACCTATCAAATTAACAGTTAAAATAAAAGTTTTTATTAAACTTCTCACATTCAACATTTACTTTCAATTTTAAAATTTTTACTTTTAATATTTAAATTTTATTATTATTATTATTCAACATTTAGATGTATCATTGTTGTGAAAAATTTAACTTTATAATCGTTACGCGCACGCGCCCATCAGAGCCTACCCAACCGAGTATCAATTTATCGTATTATTATCATAATTCATGGCGCAACGAACATCTTTACTTGTCTAAAACCATTGTTACTTCACAAATGAGACCATTGAGAATGGAAGAAACGCAGTTGGTCGAAAGACAATTGTTTTAAATTTCGGCACTTGGAAAAAACATTACGAGCCTTTTTAAGGATGTTGAGTCCCAAATCGCAAATGATGATAAAATTCTGAAAATTTGGTATGTTTTTGTATGAAGTATTTCAGAGGTCGTGTAAAAATTTCACGACAATTAGGAAGCTCGTTATTGAACAATTAACATTCACAAATTAAATGTTGTTTTATGGAAACTGATGTAACTTTGCAATAAGTTTTTATTTTGACCTCTCAATTTTATAATATCTACAATATACTGAAAGCAACGGGAACAAAACGAAGTTTATTGATACATTTTTTAAAATTCCTTTTAAAAATTGTTCTTAACAAAATGTTAATTTTTTAACAACGAGCTTCCTAATCGTCGTGAAATTTTAACACGACCTCTTAAATACTTCATACAAAAACATACCAAAGTTTCCGAATTTTCTTATCTTTTTTTATTTCAACCCTTAAGGAGGTTGAAGTAATGATGATAGAATTCTGAAAATTTGGTATGTTTTTACATGAAGTATTCAGGAGGTCGTGTAAAAATTTCATGACGATTAAGAAGCTATTTATTGAACAATTAACATTAACATGTTTCATAGGGACTCAACATCCTTGAGCTTCCTGACAACAAACGACAAGGACAAATTCATACATAAGACGTCATAGTTTGGTATTTTTAAGTCGAGTCAGCGCAGCGCCATGAAGATTAAGTTATTTTGATAGAAAAATGCGCATTTTTGTTGTATTTTAAGATAAATATCGATGATATATATACAACAAATATCAATGGATATATATCGGATATATATCACTTGATATACATAGATCATGCGAACCCTCGTTTCTATATGATTTACAATTGAAGAAACACTTTTTACCATAGGCAGATGCCTACATTCATTGCTGAATGGCAGTTTTTTGCACGAAATATTGTGAAAAAAATGTTTAAAATGTTATGAAAAACTGTCAGTGTTTTTTCAATTGTAAGTGTTATAGAAACCACCTAAGTCGATTTAGAGGGTGCATTCAGTATATGACAAAAAGTGTACTTATAAATGTGAATCAAATACCATATCGTCAATTATCCCGAAACTTCTTAAATACAAAAACGGAGTGTCTCCCCGTCCGGTTATCGGACGAATAAGCGTATGTTATTCATCTGGATAGTAGCTCACAAGGAACATCCCTCAGGTGACACCCTTCGATTTTGTTGAAATTTGGATACGTTATAAAGCACCGAAAAGTAAGCGATACGTATTTTTTTTTATCGGCGGAAAAACGTTTTTACGGGGTGAAACCACCCCTTGAAAAAAGGCATCCCTAGGGGTAATATAGCAGTTTTACCCACAAGGAGTCCACCGACTTTAATGAAACAAAAACGAAAATTCTTCTAATCCGAAGCAATGAAAAATCCACTATAGTGACATTGCAAAAAAAATCAAGGGGTGAACCACCCTAGAGATGCCTTTTTTCGAGGGGTGGTTTCACCATTTAAAACCGTTTTTCCGCCGATAAAAAAAATACGTATCGCTTACTTTTCGGTGCTTTATAACATATCCAAATTTCAACAAAATCGAAGGGTGTCACCTGAAGGATGTTCCTTTTTAGTTCACGCCGTATTTCCAGTAGGCGTACATTTTTTTCAATTTCTTGATTGTTTTGATTTGGTTTATTTACATTTTTCGAGTATTGTCTCTAAGGTTTCTCTCCATTTATGGGATAGGGTATTGTTTTATTTACATACGTTACAGTGTTTTATTTGCCTTCGGGCTGATATTTTTTGCTTTTCTGCATCTTTTTTTACTTAATTAGTAGGCGTACATATTATTGTGATTCGTGTAAGCTAGTATCCGGACGAATCACATATATTTAATTGTCCGGATAGAATGTGTTAAATTGTTACATGAATTATCCGGAAGAATAATTCACACATAGTCAGCCGAAGAAAATCTTCATAATTTTGTTTGGTTTTGTTTGTTTTGTTTGGGTTTGGGTTTTTTGGGGTGGTTGTTTTGCGTTTGTCATTTTGGGTATGTATGTTTGAGGTTGGGTTGATTTGTTTGGGTTTGTGTGTTTGGGGCGTTGTACAGCGTGAACCGCGTGAAATTCGCCGCTGTCTGGACAAATAACATACGCTCATTCGTCAGATAACCGGACGGCTAGCCTCAGCGATACAAAAACCGTTGTTTCTGATCCTCGCGGCAAAAATTGTAACATTTAAAAGCGTACATTTCCGGTAGGGATATCATTAGCGATTCGACGAATCTTTGTCCCAAATTTTTCTTCACGTAAGCCGTGATAGCGAAAATAAGTTTTTCTTCCTTCAGACATTTCAATAGCATGAGCTTCTCCATGTCAGTTAATTTCGCGTTCCAGTTGTTCGTCGCGCGCTCGCGATTGCTCGGCACGACATTTATTTCCTGAAAACAATCGAAGATAGAGTCCGTAGTGTAATTCGTTTGAAACGTTGAAAAATACCTCTTCGTAATACGCGACGCCGATAACGATTTTCTTGAACGCATCGTTCAGTACACCATCGAATTTCGGAAAATTCGCCGCCAGGTAATTGATGTTATTCCACATGGATTCGGTTAGAGTAGGATACTCTGGTTTTTTCTCCTGTTCAACATTAATTCAAATTAAAACTCAACGACTTCGGAGTACGAAAAAAAAATGAGTTTCTCACCGTTTGTACTTGGCCAGCACCGCGAAGAACAAAATTCCATTGAGGATACGAAACTATTTCTGCGTTCAGATAAATCGCCATGTTGAGCATGAAACTGAAAACGAGCTTGTGTCGCTCGAACAATCCTCGGGAAACGTTCAGATAGATTGACAGTGTTATTTCATCGTAAAGAATCTTCAGACGATTCTCCAGCTCGTAACTCTTTTCGCTCGTCTCGATCACGTTATTGAATATCTTCGAGAAAAAGGACATTATTTACGCGTTAAGTTTTTCATGAATAGACATTACGAATGAAAAATAGAAGTGATGGAAAAATTAAAGCGGGAAACCACTGTGAAGATAAAGAAAGTCGATTTTTTTGCATCTTCTCAAAGCATATATATTCAAGAATATGTGAAGACAATTTCAAGTCAAAATATTGACGGTTGAGCCAGTTGCAGACGATTTAGTGAGAGCAGGTAGCGCAACGATTTTCAATTTTGAAAAACCTTCATTTCCGTAATTACCATAGCTATCGTTGTACCTAGCCGTTTTTTTTCGCAAATTAGTACTTTTTAACCGTCCGAATATAAGGAAAAATTGCGCCGAAAGTACACTTTTTAAACACCTGCTGTTTTGTAAAAAAAATGTTTTCATCGAAAAACGGCTACGTGCAACGAGACTTACATTTATATGGATTATAAAACTTTTTTATTTTTCAGACCAACCATTGTCAAGTTACCGGTCCAAGCGTTGAACCACATTTTTTAAACAAAGGCTCTATTATGCCGCAACGTTCTTAATTTTTTATTAAAAAAAAAGAAAAGCTTACGCAAAACGCGTTCAATTGTTGCTTAATAACGTATCTTTTTTCTAAGTCCCAAATAAATAATCTAGTAGATAAAAAAATATCGGAAAAACAACCGTTCTTCGGCCGTTCCCAGTGGTGTCCTCCCTTAAATAGTTCTTAAGGGGGCGATGCCTTTAGGCGAGGAACCAAGTTGCGGATTTTCGTGTTTTTTTTTAGAGGAAAAAGTTCTTCACCATTTTTGAAACTTTGGGTACATTTTATTAGCATTTTTCGCTGTTGTATGGTTTTTTTTTATTAATCATTAAAAATTGCGGAAATATGGCACGGTCTTCTTAACTGCATTTTCAAAACTAGCGTGACGTAGAAGTAAAGAACTAATTGACCGATTTTGATGAAATTTGGCAGAAAAATGTCTAACCTTCTTATCTAAAACATGACCCAAAATCTTTTTGAATTTTTTTTCAAGATAAGTATTTTTTTATTACATAATGTAGCCATTTTTTTTTGAAAATTCAATCTTCGTTTCAAAGCGTAGCATTTCATCGATTTTCAACATATATCACTTTTTCTTGGTTCTGCGTATGAGGGTTAATGAAAGAAAAATCATCGTTGATTTTTTCGGGTTAAGGAGCTATTCTACTGTGGCGAGATGAAAAAATCGAATTTCTATTTTTTGCATTTTTCAATGCTAGTCCATTATAGACTTGATATTTAATAACTGGTAAGGTCGGTTTTCACTTTATCGACTCAGTGCAGTGCTTCAAAGTAGAAGCGCTCGGTGCGCGCCCCTGGCGGCTCTAGTACGGCAACCCGCTGCGCGTCCCTGGCGGCTGTTGGGAACAGCTGTTTGAATTTATACCCAAGTATGCACATATGCACGTAGCTTCTATACATTTACTGTATAGGAGTAGTCTCTCTTTTCACTGTGTGCGTAAAAGGACGCTCTGCCGGTTAGTATTTTATAGTATAGTATAGTAAACTTTAAACGCGTTTTTCTCACAACGACTTTTTTTCACCTGGCGTTGATGATTTCGGAAAAAACGGCTTATCGGGCTAAAATGTTTGCTGCATGTTCAGTATGGCAAGTGTCCGAACTAGAATTACTAAAAAATATTAATATTAACTTATACTTTCGCCCGAATTATGACGAAAAAAAACGTGTTTTTCGAATACTTTTGCAAAAAACGACGCCGTTTTGTTATTTTGCAATATAAAGTAAAAATCCTAGTTCGGGCGATAGCGACACTCATACAGATTAAGAATCTTTTTGAATTTTTTATTTCCGATTATCTGGAAACAAATCGTCAACGCCAGCAACTCACTTTTTTCATGCCGTTGCACAATTAGAAGTTGTTGAATAAATATACATACAACAAAAAAATTGTTTTCTATTCTTTCAGGGTGTACCTCTAAGGGGAAAAACTCTGTATCGATATATGCAAGTTTTAAACAAAAAAAAAATGATTACAAATAGCTTTATTTTTCAGCCACTATAGTAGAACAACCCCTTAATCCCGCCGATGCGAAGTGTCGCCGTTTGACAACAACATTTTTAAAGATTAATGAAAAAAATCACCTAACAGCCGAAAGTAGTAATAAAACATATCTTAAGTCTCAAAAATGCTGAAGAAATCTTTCCTTTAAGGCCTTAGGCCACAGTAACGGGTATAAAATCATGTGCGAATTTAACCATTTTTTTCGTATGAAAAAGTGATTCACTCATAAAATTCATTACACATCTATTTAATATGAATATCAAGCTGTTGGAAAATATATATTATTTTTTCGATGTACAAAATGGCCGACTACTAATATTTTCTTTTTGGGCGCTCCGCGGCGTGACATTTAGCATCCACAATTTTTGACCTAGAACAAAAAACAAAAATTCTCGTCAATCTACATTAGAATACCTACTGAAGTACGTACGGAATTAAAAAAATATTGTTTTATTCAAAAGTTGTAGGTATTTGAACTTAAGAAATGAATTTTTGGTGAAAAATTTCGTTATGACTGCTCATAAAATGAAAAGTTTTCGATTGACCAGAAATTCCGTACGTACTTCTCTGCGAAATGCAATTAGGAACATAACCTCTAAATTTTAAGTAAATCGAGTGGAAATTGTTGAAGTTATTTGTCACGCCAATTGGAAAAAAGCTGTTTCGAGAAGTTTCGAGTAGTCGGCCATTTTGTACATCGGAAAAAAATACTATTTTCTAACAGCTTGATATTCATACCAAATAGATGTGTAATTAATTTTATGCGTGAATCACTTTCTCATACGAAAAAAAATTGTTTTAATAGTAAAAAAAATGTTTTAATAATAAAAAAATTGTTTTAATAATAAAAAAATGGTTTTAATAATAATTAATAAGAGAAATCATGAAAATCCGCAATTTTTTTTCTCGCCTGAAGGTATCACCCCCCTTAACACGCGTATAAGCTCACTTGCGTGAAATACTTCAAGGAAAATTCATACATTGGATCAATGTCTGCCAAATTTGCAACAATGAAATAGAGAACGGAGCCACGAGTAGCAACGCTCCGATATTTTTCCCGAGCGATGGAAATTTTTTCCTCGGTGGTTTCCGTTTCGAGGAGACGAGTGGCAATTATGGCTGACGTTTCTTTGCTATCGTTGAGTGTCTCGATGAGTTCCTCGTTATCGAGAATGTCGTCACCGGAGCCAAAGAGCAGCGAGAGAATTTTGTCCTCGATGCTCTGCAATTGACTCTTGTCCGCATTGATTTTTGCGACGAGCTCGTTTCGCATTTTTTCCAAGTCTGGCCGTTCCAGACGTACGACGTCCCTGAAAATATGAAGAGAAAAAACAACGTAGTGAGAAAAATAAAAATAAGAAACTTGTTCGGCAACTCACGCTAGCAGTTGATCCTCCAGTCCTGACGGCGTGACCGTGAAATTCACAATGGTAACCTTGATGCATACTTCCGGTAGGTAATGAGGATTAGCCATTTTCGTCGTGATGTAAAGTTTGAAGTTTTCATCGTATTCTATGTCGCTGTCGCCGAGACGTATGAGGGTTCTTCCATCCTAAAATGTCTTTACGTTTAAGGGAGCATCGCAGTGTAACATTTTCAAAAAATCGTTTTTTTTGTGGTATCCGATATTATAGACGGCTATAAACATGCTGTTCGAGTTTTGGGGCGAAATTCGAATTATTCCGGTTGCTACAGCCTTTCTCAGAAAAAGGCATTCGACCAGCTGCGTGACTTCGTTTTTCTTGAATTGTCGTTTTTTAAAACGGTGCACAATCTCAAAGGAAGAGTTTCCAAGCTATGTCTTAAATTTTGCCACAACATTCTTCACGCCATTCTTTATCTTGCTATGGAAGATTTTTTTATCTTCATATTATTTTTAACGAAAATCTGTCGCCAAAATAGCCTAAAGTCGATACTTTTTTTTCATAACGACCCCATTACGTAAATTTTGATTTAAGAAAACCTCCACAGCAAGAGGCTTTTATACTGATTTATCGCAAATTTGTTTTCAGATCACATTTACGGCCACAACCGTGTACACCGTGAGGACTCCTTTTTCGAAGACATTTTCAGCCGTTGAAAAAAATGTGAAAAAAAGTAAAAATCAACGTTTGCAAAATTATTTTCCGTTCTTCGTGAGTGCTTCGATTCGACGTAAAAAAATCAGACTGATCAGCGGATTTTAACCATTGAAAAAAAATCGCGTAAATCAGCAATGGCCCGTTACGCCGTAATGATTTCTTAGGCTTGAACAAAAATAAAATGAACGATCGACGAGTATCGGGGATAAATCTAGGAAAAATTGAAACCTGAATGAACGTTTGGCGCAACAAAACTGGCTCGAGACTCGGGTCAAGGCTTTCCCCAACTTCTTGAAGCATCATTGGCGCTCCGATTCTTATGCAGGCCTCCATGATTCGCATGAAATTGGCATCGGTCATTTTGCAAATTCTCAAACTGTTCTCTTCCTCCATGTTTCGTATCCATCGATTTGCCTTCCATCGTTTAATTGAAACGCAATGATAATTAGTACAGACGTGCTGTATATTGGAATGGGAAAAATTAGAAGGCTAGTTTTTTGACAGGCGATTTTGTGGGTGCCGCGGGTGCTGAATCCAAGTCTGCCTAAAAATCGGATTGTAGAGTTCTTTTTCAGGGGATGAAGAGGCATAGGGTTGGATTAATGGCAAACTACAACACCCACGAGGTCGGCGCCGAGAGACAAAATGTTCAGAAAAATCCAGGCTTTATTTTTGTCCACAGCGCCGAAGTCGTGAAAGTTCATTTTGAGGGTGAAAAAGTGGAGTGAAATTTTGAAAAATAAGAAAAATTCGATAAGACTTTAGAAAAAATTCCGGCAATTTTTGTTCAAATGGGAACGTTGTAGGCCTTGAAAAGACGCGTCGATCGAGTATTTGATCATCCCTCTCCAATAATATCTTCACCCCCAAAAACATTGTTGAAGCATCAAAAACAAACTGTTTATTGCATAACTCAATAACAATCGATTTTTCGGGGATGGTTTAAATGTACGAAATGTAGAGAATAATTTTCTCTATATTTTCGTTTCCATGGACCACTCTTGAATTTTGCCTTTTCCAACCACCCTCGGAGCTTGAAAATTCAAATTGAAATTCTGGGAAAACTTTTGACCGAAAATAAAGAGACACGAGTTTAGAGCTGTGGACAAAAATGTAGCTGAGGGTTCAAGTTACAAAATGCGCTCAATACTTTTCCCAGAATTTCATTTTGAATTTTCAACCCTCGAGAGGGGTTGGAAAATCAAAATTCAAGGGTGGTCCATAGAAACGAAAATATCGAGAAAATTATTCTCTACATTTCGTACATTTAAACCATACCCGAAAAATCAATTGTTTCGCGTTTTATTCGATAAACCGTAAAAAAATATTTCAACCATTTTCTTGGGGATGAAGATAATATCGAAGAGTGATGATCAAATAATCGATAAACGCGTATTTTCAACGGCTACAACGTTCCCATTCGAACAAAAAGTGTACGAATTTTTCCCAAAGACTTATCGAATGAAAACTGATTTTTCAAATTTTCACTCCACTCCTTCAGCCCCAAAATGAGCACGACCTTGACGCTGTGAACTAAAGGCCGGATTTTTCCCAACATTTTGTCTCCCAGCGCCGACCTCGCAGGGGTTGTAGTTTGGCATCAATCCATCCCCTAAAAAACCCCGCACCCCGATTTTTAGGCAAACTTGGATTTAGCACCCGCGGCACCTACACAACAACCTGTCCAAAAACTGGCCTTCAAATTTTTTCCGATTACGGGATTTTTCGGCGACAGCGCGACTGAATGACGACGTTTACGGAAGAAATGTCGTTTTGTCTTCCGAGGGGAAAACATCGCACCTGTTCCTGCGGATCGATCATGAGTGGCCAACGACTGGCTTGTGTAACCAGAATAGCATTTTCCGTGCTAACGCGATCCCTCGGCAATCCGTGCATGTTCCAGAGACGTACGTCGTAAGGATCGGCAAGGGCATTGACGAGATTGAAATTCGTCGTGATCGTTATTCCTTGGATTTTGCAGCTCGACAGCCAAGTGTCGAGTAGCTCTCGACGGTACTCGTTCGTGAAAGCCCCAAGGTACGCCAAGCTGCCAGCCGCCACGAGTATATCGCCCGTTAGATTGGCAATTTGTGCGTCGAAGCCTTGGATCAAGTCCTTCCATCGGATTTGCTCGTCGGACAGTGCCGCTGTCAATCGTCCCGATCTGTTCAATCTCGCTTCGCTCAGGCTTATGTTGAACTTCAGATCCGCCAAATTCTTCACCGCCCCGTCGTACTGATCCTGCAAACCCTGTATCTTTCTCTCCACCTCGGCCAGCTGCTTTTGTTTTTGCTCCAGCACACCCTCAATCGCCCAAAGCTCGTTCTGTGCCTTAAGCACCCTGTATCGACAAAATAAATATCACAATTATGCTCTCACGGACTCGGTTAAACTGCAATTTACCGTATAAAAAAAATACATCATTTCGAGGCTTTTTTTTATTCTCGCGGAATTGGGGAAAAAACGGTGCACTCACACGGCGCGTTTCGGTTCGACGATTCTGTAGATCTTCGCGTATCCGTCTATCGCACGTACCCAGATGCAAATTGATTTGCACACCTTGCTCTGCTTTGCGACAGTCTGCGGTACGAATTCCGGGTGATTCACGTAATCTTGCAATTTCTTCAAGAGCTTGTCGCTTATATCGTCCTTCGGATAGGCGATCAGCCGGTCGAGAAAATGAGGATCGGCGAGTACTCTTTTTGCGGATGCCCAGTCCGTTCTGAATAGTGAAATGTCACGATCTTGTCAGTTAGATTGTAAAACTGAAGGAACAATAAAGATTTTCATTTTTCCATGAGGATTGATCAACTAATCAAGTGACATGGAACATTTCTGACGATTGGTAAATGGATTTACGAACTAATTGTCACGGAACATGGCTAATGTTTATTAATCGATTAAGTAATTGACATTAGCAATGCGATGAAATCAATTAATTAATTATCAATAGTAATGCGCTAAAATCAATTGAATAATTAAGATTAGGATTGTGCTATAGTCTAACAATTAACATTAGCAATGTGCTGAAATCAATTAATTCTCATGAGCAGTGGGCCAAAATCAATCAATTAATTAATTAACATTGACAATGTGCTCAAATCAATTAATCAGTTAATTAAATTAACATTAGCAATCTGCTAAAATCAATTAGCTAATTAACATTAGCAATGGGCTAAAATAAATAAATTAGTTAACATCACCAATGTGCTAAAATCGACTAATTAGTCAATTGACGTGAGCAATGTGCTAAAAGCAATTAATCAATAGATTGATTGACATTAGCAATGTGTTAAAATCAATTAATCAATTAATTAAACGACATTAGCCCTGTGTTAAGATCAATCAGTCAACTAATTGATTGACATTAGCAATGTGTTAAAATCAATTAATTAATTGACATTAGCAATGTGCTAAAATAAATAAATTAATTGACATCAGCTATGTGCTAAAATCAATTAATTAATTAACATTGGCCATGGGCTAAAATAAATCAATTAATTAACATCAACAATGTGCTAAAATCGACCAATTAATCAATTGACTCGAGCAATGTGCCAAAAGCAATTGATCAATTGATTCATTGACATTAGCAATGTGTTAAAATCAATTTATCAATTAATTAATTGACATTAGCGTCGTATTAAGATCAGTTAGTCGATTAGTTAATTGACATTGGCAATGTGCTAAAATCAATTAATTAATTGACATCACCAATGTGCTAAAATCAACTAATTAATTGACATTAGCAAACGCTAAAATCAATTAATTGACATCGGCTATGTGCCAAAATCAATCAATCAATTAACATTAGCAATGGGCTAAAATAAATGAATTATTTAACATCACCAATGTGCTAAAATCAACTAATTAATCAATTGACTCGAGCAATGTGCTAAAAGCAATTAATAAATTCATTGATTGACATTAGCAATGTGTTAAAATCAATTAATCAATTAATCAATCGACATTAGCCATGTTTTAAGATCAATCAGTCAATTAATTAATGGACATTAGCAACGTGCTACAATCAGTTAATTAAGGCGTTACCCCCACTTGTAGCGCAAAAAAAGGCCTTTTTCATGAATTTTTTTAAAGAAAACTACAAAACTTTTTCAATCGATCAATATACCATCTTAAAGAACACATCTTGAAGAACTTTCAGTAATTTTTTTATTGAAAAATATTACATTGTTTAGTGGCAAATGGCCGTCAATGAAATAATGTTTTTATATACACGGTTTGCGGTGACCAACATTGCGGCGAAGTGGATCATCTGAAAAAAAAATGCGGATGGATTTAGTCAAATATAAGTATAAACTAGTCTTTAATCGAAGGATTTTAAAAAATATTCATTTTTCACAAAATGGCGAGCAGTCAAAGTTAATGGTTCGATTTTAACGAAAAAAAACGGCCGTTTTTTGGCTATAAACGGCCATTTTTTTTCGAAAAAAAAATCGAACGATTAAAGACTACATTTTTATGTATTAAATAAGCCTGCAAAATTTCAAGAAGATCGGTTCATTAGTGTTCGTGTAATCTTGGTCACCGACTTGAGAAATGCCATTTTGAGAAAAACGCGTTTAAAGTTTCAATTTCAGTTCTTCAATTCACGGATTCTTCTCTTTCAACGCTCACATCTCAGTCAATTTTGTTCGGATCGACTTGAAATTTTCAGGACATATTCTCAGATACTTATACTTCAAAAAAATGCAATAAAAAAAATCGATTTTTTCAAAATCGCAAGTCGGGGTAACCCCTTAATTAACATTCGCAATCTGCTAAAAGTGATCAATTGATGAATTAACATTAACATCTGCCTGATTAACACGAGTAGCATAACGAATCGACGATGAGAAAGAATAAAGGTTTCAAATACTTTTCATCGAGGAGCAAATTTACAGCCTCCATTACGAAGCGCACGAGATGGGGCGGTTTATTAAAAACCTTGATCTCAATAATGTCATTCTTGTTGAGAGCTTCCAGAGCCTTTTGAGCTTCCTCGAGTGCGGGAATCGCGGCCTCCAAGTCCTTTCTCGCATCCAATTCCAACGTTGCCGTTTCTTCAGCCTTAACTTTGGCTACAGCCTCGTCAGCGGCAACGACGGTACGAACTTTGTCGCACTCGATCTGTTGTCGCGCAACGACTTTCATCAAATTCGTGACTTCTTCGGAGCTCGTTTTCAAGTGTGGCCCGAGAATTATCAGTTGCTCCTTCATCGCAGCCACCATTTCGTTCGTTTCGTACAATTTCTGTCGAGCAGCGATCATCAAGGATCAGCGATTGGGGATCGTTTTAAGGGGAAAATTTCCTCGCCGATAAGCTCTAACGCTATCCTACATTCAGACCATTCCGGATTTTCGCCTGCAGGCTCGAAATTTCGTTCTTTTTTCTCGCCAAAGTCGAGAGATAAAGTTTTATCAGTTCCAAATAACTGCTCGGTGTCGTGTAATATCTTCGTCGCATCTCGGTGAAAAAACGAATCGCCGTGTCTTCCACGCTCTGTTGGAGAGAAAAGAAAAATTAATTTTGAACGAGAATACTTTTTCAATGGATTTTGAATGGAATTTGGGAGTTTTGATACTTCAGCTATTCGTGAAAAATGATCAATGCAGATGAAGCTTCTGTGGGAGAATAATGTTAAAATCGATTTTTTTTTTCTTCGTACTTCGTGCATCAGGACGCAAATCGAAGCGAGAGCAGGCAATTTTTCCGCATCACTGACGAGAAATTGACCTATCGAGCTCTCGGCCACTGAGAGAAGAGCCTCCCTCGGCCATTTGGTGAACCAATCGATCGTGCAGCAGTATACCAAGGAGGGGAACATTCGGCAACGTCGGCGAAAAGCATCGCCGACTGGACTCATGCAGAGGACAAGATGAAGATGATTTCTGACTCTACCGATAAAATAATCGTATATTCCGTCGCGACTTTCCTCCGCGATTCCAGCCTCCTTCGCGGCTGGCCTTGTCGCGATTATCGCCTTCTCCAGCTCGTCAGCTTCGAATAAGTTTGGGACTTCGCCTTCAACGTACACGAGCATCGGTCAACAATTAAATATTCATACAGTTGAAACGTTTCCGGACAATTGGCCATATGTTACCGTTTGAATCAAATTTATCGTCTACACCGTTTCTATGAAAATTACAATTTAAGAAACACCCTTTAAGGGGCCAATCCACTTTGAAAATTGAAAATTTGAAATTTAAACATTTCACTTGAAGAAATCGACGATGATGGGCAATCAGAAGGGATTTTGTACGGTGCAGGAATTGCCGATTGAGTTTAGGTAAGATTTTTTCATCGTATAAACTATTCGACGTATAAACTAACTTATAGTGTAGACGTATAAACTATTTCATAGTATAAACTAAGCGAAGACATATTCGTACTCCTACACGGAGAATTTTTAAGTAATTTTTACTGTGAAATCACAGTAACTCGGTGACAAATGTGCAATTCTTCAGGTTTTTAGGAAATAAATTATAAATTTTAATGGAAATGAATCAAAATTTACTTTTGCGTAACAGAATTTTAAAATATTTCCCAGAATTTTTACTGAAATTAATAGTAAAATTTCATGAAACGTAAAGATTACGACAATACGTTGAAAAAGTGCTAATATAAATGAAATTTTTCAGTGGAACATTGAGAAATTTGCGTGTTTTCCATAAAAATTTAAAAAAGGAAGCCGAAATTTTCCGTGCGTCCACCGGAATTTTACGTTCTTTATAGTAAAATCAGTTAGGGCTAGGTCGCCTGACCGTACGCGTGAGCTCTGTGTGCGAGCGTGCGTATACGTGAACGCAAGCTGTAGAGTGGGCTTGTGTAGGACGCAGTATGACGAGCACGAACGACGCCGACCCGCGTTGCTTAGCAACAGCGGCACCGCGCATGCGCATTATAGTACGAAGCATGGGCCAAGAAAGCCTCGTGGTCTCGTGCAGTCTAACGTGTTCTACGCAAGAAAATAAAGAAACGTGAAAAGAAACTTCGATAAAGGACGTCTACAATGGTACGGAAAGATGATATGCTAAAATAAGTCGCAATCAAGAACACAAATGTTCAGAAATACAGTATATAGAGTATTTATTTAATCATAGGGAATTAATTTTTCGCTAGGGATTTTAGAAATTTCAAGTTTGTCCATGTTATTTTTACTGTAGAAACTTGGAATTTTTGAGGCAGCCCATTGTTAAAATTCTACATGAGAATGTGTCAGAATTTTTACTGAAAGAAATGTAAAAAATTATGCTACTTGCTTAAATTTTTACATGAATGAAAGCAAAATATTAAAAGCTAGTGTCAATTTTGGACTATGTGCACATTTGTCACCGGTTTCAAATTTTTAATGTAATTTTTACGGAGATTTCACCGTAAAAAATACTTAAAAATTCTCTGATTATAGCGTTGAAGCGTAGGAGTAAGGAAAACTGTTGTGAAGAAAAGAAAGGAGGAAATGTAAGAAGCCCGCGAGGGCATACATGGAAATAAAGGAACTACACTACTACTACTACTTAAAAGTTCTCTCCGTGTAATAACATATCGTCAATTATCCCGAAGCTCCTTAAGGCGGGATATACATTTGCAACGATAAAAAAGAATTGATTTTTTTTCTCTCTCTAAACGATGGAACTATATACGTAGAATACTTTCCCAAAGTTTCAAAGCGATATTCGAAAAACTTCAAACGTTACAGCCCGGCAAAAAGTGATTGATCTAACAACTAACAATTACAATTGCTACTTTAATTAATCGTTCAAATACTTTGTAAGAGATTACTTGAGTAGTTCGTTACCACAAGTATCTGGTGCAATTTAATTCAAGTTCTAAGTAAACTTCAAACGCTTTTCTCAAAACTGCATTTTCGAAATTAACGTGCAGGATTACTCAAAAACTATTGAGCAAAAAATTGTTGAATTTTTTTGCAAATCAAAGCCTACGGGACTGCACGCAAATTGGCTACTTCCTCAGCAACTTTGCTGTAACACTCTGCCATAACTCCACCGCTTTGACGATAAATGAATTCACAAATATCGTTTTGTATGCTTAGATATACAATTAAAGTATACCTACAGTTTAATAAATCTACAATAATTATGTTTTAAGTTAAAAAATGTCTCGATGCTGCTTAATTTTTTCCCGTCTAAATGTATATCCGGTCTCAAGGGGGTATCCCTCTCTGGTACCTTCGAAAAATCGTCGTTTTTGCATATTATTATAGCGTGAACTTTCAAGAATATTTTTAAACCAACTGCACTGAAATTCTTAAAATTGACGAAGTCACGCCTATTTTGGTGGAGCAGTGTGCGTCGGGTTTACCGTAACTTTCACACTATGAATTTGCACAGTTAGCGTTCAAGCAGTAGTCATATTTCGAAAAGTGAATCGTGAACCCATAGCCAGTTGGATATATTTGGAGAAACAATTTGTTGTTTTCGTTTCAGATTACATTTGAGCCTGGTAGAGATCCCGTCGTTTCGGGCCTGGCCGCTGGAGGACTGCAACGTCAACTTTGCGTCGCTTTGAAAAATTTTCTTCCGAAAAAATGACGTTGCAACCGCAAACATTTGTACAACATGATGGGAAAAAAATTAATTAATTCCAACCGTGTTACTGGAAAGAAAAAAAATGCATCATTTTGACTCTTCAAATTGGGCTTCCAGAGAGGGATACCCCGTTACTGGAAGAATTGTGGATGCGGTCAATCGAATCTGATACCCGAGTTGATGGTATTATTGATATCCTCGAGGAACTCTTCCATCACGATTTGCGTATCGGCGAACAAGAAGGTGGAGTCTTCGGCGTAAGCGCCGGGCTTCAAATAAAAACGACGAAGATCCTCGTGCCAAGAGTGCTGATCGTAGCCCCGGCTCACTTCAATCTGGAAACATCTGGAAAAAGAATTTTCTCGTAGGCTATTCGGATTCTCGGAGGGAATTATCGTAATTTACGGATAGCCGTTGAGATGGGATGCTAATTTCGTCAAGCTTTGTTTGCCCATTCCGCCGACACCGACTAGCAGCCCGTTTCCACGCTCGGAACGCAAAATTCTCGCCAATCTGCAGAGATGCTCAATCGCGTTCATGAAGAATATGAGCTTCATCTCTTTGTTCGTCATCAGACAATAATCGTCCAGGTAATCCTGAAACAAACGAAATTCTCGAGGATTTCGAGGCAACGTGTAAAGTCAAGTGTCAATTCTTTGAAGGCATTCCTTTCGCACAGGGCCGTATTTAGTGGGGGCATAAGAAGGGCCCTTCTGAATCATCGGTAAATAGCAGTGGCTCTTAATGAAAAATACGTTACCATCAATTATTATATCGAATGATAAACTGGGATAAAAAAATTCCCGCAAATTTAGTAGATTTAGGCATTTTTACTTTTTCTCTGGAAAGTGACAGCTACGAAAATTCTTCTGCTAGTCACATTTTACCAAGTTCAATCATTAATATTTTCTTGAAACATTCGGTTATCCCCTGATTGCTATTGCCGCTGTGGAGTCTTTAGATTTTTTACACTCCGAGCCGAAACCGTTGCGGCTAATTACATGAAATTTGGACAGTAGGTTGCTTTTGTGACGTAAGCACCCACTAAAAATGGATTTTTATAAATTCAACCCTTAAGGGGCGAAAAGGGGTGGCAAACTTTGGAATTTTTGCAAATCTTATCGGATTTACTTGGAATTTGATATTCGTGCTTCTTGGCACAAGTAATGAAATACGTATTTCAGCGTTTTAAGGAATTAAACCCCTAAGGGGAGAAAGAGGGTGACAAAGTTTGTATGTGAAATTAAAAATAATCTGGTCAGGAGATTTACTTGAAACTTACTATTAAAGCTCTTCAACACAATTAATAAAACACGTATTTTAGCGTTTTTCGAAATTCAACCCCAAACGAAAGGGGGTGTTAAAGTTTGTACGGAAAATTAAAAAAATCGAGTCAAATTTACTTGAAACTTTGTAATACTGCTCCTAGACACGATTAATGAAATTTCAGCGTTTTTGGAAATCTTTAAGGGGAAAAGGGGGTAGCGAAATTTGCGTGGTAAATTAAATATATGTTCAGATTTACTTGAAACTTGGTTTTGATGCTCTTCAACAGAATTCTACGTATTTCTTAATTAAATATTTCATTAAGGGAGCTTTCCAGTGTGAAATTTTCAAAAAATCGATTTTTTTTTGCTTTATCGAATAGTATACACTCTTCCGAATATTCCCTGAAATTTTCATGCCGAAATTCAGATTATTTCGGTTACTGTACAGCATTTCTTGGAAGAAGGCAACGGAGCGCTACAGCTACAGCGAAACTTTGAACGCGTTTTTCTCGAAACAGCATTTTTCAAAACGGTGTCCAACTTGGAGGGCAGAGTTTTAAACCTATCGAGTTGAATTTTTTACACAATATTCTTAACGTCATTGTTTATCGTGCTATGGAAGCTTTTTTTTTTTTTGACATCTTCCTATTTTTTTGTAAAAAAAACTGCCAAAAAAAATGCTAAAATCGATACTTTTTGTTCAAACCGGCGCCATTTTTGCAAAAAGAAAAAAAAAGCCTCCATAGCACGAAAGCCAATTATATACCGATCAATAATCTTTTTGTGTTTTTTGTTTCAGATCAAAATTGTGACCCCCAACGTGGACACCACATCCAAGTGCATTTTCTGCAACAATTGTTTCATCATTTTTATAGATATTAATTAATAAATAAATCGATCTTTAAAAAATTGTTTTGTATTCTTCAATACCCAATTAATATACAAAAAAAAAACCAGACCGATTAGATTATTTTTTCTTTAAAAAAAAAAATCGCGAAAAACAGCGATTTTTCGGGCTGTCACACTGGAAAGCTTCCTTAAGGAAATCATGTGCGAATTAAACAATTTTTTTCGTATGGAAAAGTGATTGAAAAATTAATTACACATCTATGTAGTATGAATATCAAGCTGTTAGAAAATAGTATTTTTTCCGATGTACAAAATGGCCGACTACTCGAAACTTCTCGAAACAGCTTTT
Source organism: Ophion costatus (assembly GCA_951751655.1). Taxonomy (NCBI): domain Eukaryota; kingdom Metazoa; phylum Arthropoda; class Insecta; order Hymenoptera; family Ichneumonidae; genus Ophion; species Ophion costatus. The sequence goes on along the minus strand of OX632359.1, from coordinate 42,639,177 downwards.
TTCCAATTGGCGTGACAAATAACTTCAGCAATTTTCACTCGATTTACTTCAAATTTGAAAGTTATGTTCCTAATTGCATTTCGCAGAGAATTACATACGGAACTTCTGATTAATGGAAAACTTTTCATTTTATGTGCAGTTATAACGAAATTTTTCACTGAACATTTATTTCTTAAGTTCAAATACCTACAACTTTTGAATAAACAATATTCACATTGAAAAAGATGTACATATTTTTTAACAGCTTGATATTCGTACTAAATAGATGTGTAATGAATTTTATGAGTGAATCACTTTTTCATACGAAAAAAAATTGTTAAAATTGCACATGATTTTATGCCCGTTACTTAGCCTAAGGCCTTAAGGAGCATTCGACACAAGTCTCCGCGAGCGAAGCCGCGCGCGGAAAGCTAGTTTAGTGTATAAATTATAAAATAGAAATGTGGCCAGCGTGGTATCTTCAAAGAGCGTCGTACAAGACGATTTTTAGAACCATATGCTTCTACAAGCAATCGATGCGCCTCAGCCTCAGATTTCTTCAAATTAAAGAAGTAAATCAAAAGTTCACGCAAATGACGCATATTCGGCTCCAAACTCGACATTTTCGCACGAAAAAAATTATGTGATGCTGATACGAAATCGCTACTATTTCAAGGTTATGGTCTCGTCAGATGTCCAACCTTACGCTATGACGTTTTACATCTGACAATTCCAACCATAACCTCCCGGTGGCGCCATCTTTTGTCAGGCTGCGGAGACTTACTCGTACCCCCAATAAGTTTTCGTTAAAAGCTCGGTAAATTCGCTTGAAACTGTACCAATATACGGAAATGTATTTTTACTCGATTATAGACGAAAATTAGTCAATTTTTAATATTCGCTTACGTGAAAGGAATACCTTAAAAAGCTTCTCGATGGTTATCTTTTTCTTTCTCTATTCCGATAGACATTTTTCCACCCCTGAATGAACCAGAGTGCAACGAAAAAGAGCATTTCTCAACTAACTTGAAGAACGCTCTTGACTTTCGAGAAATCCGATATTTCTTCGTAAATTCGATCTTCCCTCGCAGCACCGAACGCCATGAAATCGCCGAACAACAAGACCGGCGGACTTTCGATGACACTCTCAGCCGGAAGTGGCACAACTTCGTCTCCGAACGAGCGCGAGCACGTTTCCGTGAGGAGGTGAAAAAAGTAACTCTTGTCCTCGGTGTTGATCAAACGATCGTGAAACACTCTCAAGCACTCGTGATAGAACAATCTGAAGTTTCAACGAAACAATATTACCGGTGATCACTTGCCTGACGTGCTACCGTTGATTGAATCGATCGGAGAAAATTATAGGCACCGTTCGTGAAATCGTACCTCAGAATTTGTCTCGTCTCCCTAACCGACGACGAATCCGCTTGAAGCATTCCCTGAACGCATTTCGACAAATCTCGAAGATTGAAGACGTAGTGACTTTTTTCCGGCGTCGGTAGAAGATCGAGGGCTATCTTCCCGTATATTTCTACCGTGGCTGCAACTATTCGGTCTCCTATATCGATCACGGGCTGCGCAAAGTCTTGCAGAAAGCCACGCACGATCGACCTGCCGTGGAAGGAAACGTCCGTCATTCGGGGGGGCCAATGAACAGTTCCCTCACGTTCATTTTGACGGTATTGAAGTTTGCATCGTTGGGATGCAACGAAGATTATTTTTTCTTCGTCCTTCCCAATTTTTTTCACCACTTACGCTGTGAAAATCACTAAAAGATTTTTCAACATCCTTTTAAGGGGTCCACTATCTTAACCCGTTAAAGAGGGTTTGGATAGCAAAAAAATGAAGAAATACGAAAGTAGGGAAGAATTTTCGTTGCGTTCCAACGATGCAAACTTCATTCATTTTGGGCCTTGTTTATTTATCGTTATACATAGTTACCTAAATATGGCTTTTAGTGATGCCTCGTCCGGTGAGGGTATGACCAACATTCCAAAATGCCTCGCGAATCTCGGAGTCAGAGGGTTTCTTCCGCCCCCCGGTGGAGCACCGGCAACTATTATCACAACGTCGTCCACGGTTTTCCAAAACAATTTGTCCCTGTCGTAGAATCCACGAAAGTCCAAAAGTTGTCTGAAAAAGCGTTTTCAGATTTCTTCAAAATTCCGCAAAATGTTTCTACAAGCCTTTATGTAAGTGAACTTGTTGTCAGGTGCAAAACGGAAAATCGATATTTCACCCACATCCCGACTACTCAGAGCTCTGAAATTTTGCAAGTATGCAGCTGAGAGGTGACGATAGATGGAAAGTGCATGGGAACAGATGAATTGGGTCTAAGTGCTCTCGGATCGCACAATCGTTGAAAGGGTCCAATAGTAGGCCAAGCGCCGGGTTCTTTTCGGTTTAAAACGTTCGGGAACAGGTATTTTTTTTTTGGAATATGTTCAGGGGTGTCCCCTGAATGTAAATCCAAGTGGGCGTCGTGGCTTAAGGTTCACTTCAGCCGCCATCTTGAAAAACACGTTTTATTAAATATCTCGCGAACCACGCATCGTACGATAAAAATTGTAGAGATCATTATTGTAGATAATAATATTTGCCTTCTTTTTTATTTGAAACTTTTTTTTGTATAACGCATAGATTTTTAATTATAGCGTTCCAAACTTTTTTCAATATGGTTTTTGCTAAATATTTAGTTAATGGTCAATGATAAATTAAAAATGGTGGTAACTGAATTGTAGAGCATGAAATTTCCTATAAATTTCATTTGAAACTTTTCCCGTAGTATTTATAGTTTAGGAGCTGCAGCTTGGTAAAACTTGCACCTCGTACATTATCAGTGGCAATATTGCTCGTTGTATACGAAAAAAATTTCATAACGCATAAAATGGCATAAAGTGTTCAAAAAAATGTCAATGCAGCTGTGTAGCGAATGAATTAAAATTATAAATAGTGTGGAGAACAACTAATAATTTATCGATCTTTATTGTTACTGAAACGGTATAATCATACAAGAATGTCCATGTGGCAAAAAACAATAGTACATAACGCTACGTCGTAATAATTGTTATTGTTATTATTAATATTATTATTATTAATTAACGTTATGCTTGTATAATGCTATTTTATATTGTACAGTATTATTTTATATTGTATATTGTAATATATTGTAATATTAATAATGATTTCTTTTTTAATAGAAGAATATGAAGGTTGGTATTCAATTTGAATTTTTTATTTTTTTGAATTCAACGTGAATCTGAGTTTTCCGGAAAATCGCTAAACCGTTTTAATTGTTGCAAATTTTATAAAATACTGTGTATATTCGTCAGCACTTTATTTTCTCTTTCGAAAATATACCCGAAATATATACTACACTCATAGGCGCATAATTGAATATACAGCATTATATTTCGTTATAATCTCATTTACAGCGTAATAGCTCCTAAACTATAAATACTACGGGAAAAGTTTCCAATGAAATTTATAGGAAATTTCATGCTCTACAAATTAGTTGCCACCATTTTTAATTTATCATTGACCATTAACTAAATATTTAGCAAAAACCATATTGAAAAAAGTTTGGAGCGCCATAATTAAAAATCTATGCGTTATACAAAAAAAAGTTTCAAATCCAAAAGATGGCAAATATTATTATCTACAATAATGATCTGTACAATTTTTGTCGTACGATGCGCGGTTCGTGAGATATTTGATAAAACGTGTTTTTCAAGATGGCGGCTGAAGTGAACCTTAAGCCACGACGCCCACTTGGATTTACATTCAGGGGACACCCCTGAACATATTCAAAAAAAAATACCTGTTCCCGAACGTGTTTAGCCAAACCTACTTTTTTGGTTGGGGCTCTTGGACTATAGGCAAAGACGGCGAGCCAACATTTATGATAAATGCCACCTATCACAGTTCTCCAGGATTTCTTCTGACAATCAACCAATAATAACACCGATTCGCTTGGAAACATTAATCCTTCGCAAACATGTCAGAGCTCTAGTCAAATCAATTGAAGTCTAAAACGTAGAAAATAATTTATATGTAAACATTTTTTTGTTTAAACGAGCGTTCATTTAATGTGACAAAAAGTAGAAAATGATTTTTTAACCAAGTCACCTACATGAGGCTGTAAATAAAAGCTTGGGGCCCTCAGAATTTACACATATAATCTTCAATTTACATAAATCCGTTAACATACCAGCTGTATTAAATTTACTGTAAAACACCCTGAGATTTCTTGCATAAAAATTCTGAAACTGAGTATAAACGTGTGACAATAATTTCTCTAATTATTATTGTACCAAATTGACGACGGTGAATGAAACTGAATTGTTGAAATTTATTGAACATGGAAAAAGTCGAGCGCCGCAAGGTTTTATTTGTAGTCACAGGTGACTTGGTGAAAAAATAATGTTCTACTTTTTAGTACATTAAGGGGTTACGTGGGTTTGAAAATTTCAAAAAATCCGTTAAAATAAAAAACTAATGCACCGATCGTATTGAAATTTTGCACACTTCTTCAAAATAGCATTGACTAGTGATTGAACGAAGGTTTTTTTCTTCGATTACAACTAATGTTTGCAGTGTAAATTTTACCAAAAATTGAACTATTTTCCATAAAACTCTGCCAAAAATTCAAATTTCATATTTTTTTGGAACCCTGCGTTCAATCACGAGCTACCCTTATCTACTAACAGAGAAAATTAGTTTTTCAATTTCAGATAAAGCTATCATGAGTTATCCTGACCACCACGAGGACACTTTTTTTTAGGCGTCCCCCTTTTTTTTAGGAACTTCCCAAATGTTTGGATGAAATTTTTTTTAATAGTGTCGAAATTTTGCTCTTCTATGTGCTTTCTTTTAATTTAAGTATTTTTTGTATTTTATTTTGAATAAAATAATTCATATATATTTTTTTTAAATAGAACAAAAAAAATGTCACATATCAACTTTGTTTCAATAGTGTCGAAATTTTTCTCTTTTATGTGCTTTTTTTTTAATTTTACGTATTTTATTTTGAACAAAATAATTTATATATATATTTTTTAAATAGAACCTTAAAAAAAAGTTTTTTTTCACACATTAACTTTGTTTTCTTTTTACTCGAAGAAATTCGTCACCTGAGCAATTCGATGGGTGGCTGTGACCCGTAAGTGTCGAGTTTCGGCATATTAACGTCATCGACAAAGACACAAACGCGTTTTCCAAAAGGTGCACCAAGTCCAGTGCGCTTCTTCTTCTCGAGCTTGAGCTCGAGAATTTCTTGAGTACGGCCACTGCTCGTTTGGGCCGAGAAATTCAGCGTTATCGGAAGCCAGAGATTCGTTTCCTGGAGATTCTTCAGAACGACCTTCGTGATGACGGATTTGCCGACTCCTGAGGGAAAAAAACGGAAAAAATGGCGAATTCTACGCCGGAATGTTTATTCTCCCATCGATCCACTAACCGGTCCCACCAGTGACGAACACGGGCCTATTTGTCTCAACGAGCTTTTGGACGATGTAGCCAAATCGTACCGTGTCGATCGTCGGCACGAGAATCTCGAAGAATGGCTGCTCTTTGTCGTAAAGGAATGCCGGCATCATTTTGACCCAAAGATCCATCCGGCGATTCGGCACGTTCACGTACAAACGCCAAAGATCACCGGAGGATGGAAGACTGAAGAAACATATACGCTATGACTCATGTTATTGGGGGGAAAAAAATAAAATACAAGATGGTGATCCATTTGACTCTGAGGATGGATGCAAATTTATATGTAAAAAGAATATATTGAAAAAAAGCTCTTATTTGATGTACTAAAAAGTAGAAAATATTCTTTTTTTACCAAGTCAGCTATACGTGATTGTAATTAAAAGTTTAATTACAATCACTCTATATGTAATCACAATCACTTTATACTCAGTTTCAGGATTTGCATTTGAGAAATCTAAGGTTGCTTTACGGTGAATTAAATACAGTTGATATATTAACGGATTTATGTAAATTAACGATTATGTGTAATTACAATCTTTAATTTACTGTAATTATATGTAATATGTGATTATAATAATAAAAGAGAATTTATTTATAGTCATATATAGGTGATTTGGTTAAAAACATTATTTTCTCCTCTTTAGTACATTGAAGAAGAGTGTTTTTTTTTAAATATTTATTTACATATAAATTATTTTCGACTTTTTAGCCTTTAATTGATTTTACTAGTTAGTGGTTACTAGTAGTTTAATAGTTTTTACGTTAGAAACATGGAATGCTTGTAAAAAAAAAACAACAAAGACCGCAATTGGGATTGAACTAATAGCTGCATACAAACGTTTCACATACAAACACAGTCGGCTGCGAATTTGTTTGTACGTATTGGTGGGATTTTATACGGATGATTACATATCACTAATTTTACATGAAAAGTTGATAACTTGTTGGATATTTTTTTTCAAGTCGAGTCATGCATTGCCACCTCTTAGACGCATGTTTGGCAAATTCCTGAGCTCCAAGTAGTCGGGAAGTGGGTGAAATATCGATTATCCGTTTTGCATCTCACAGAAAGTCGAGTAAAAAATAAAAGCTTGTATAATCGTGTCATTACCGCGCTGATGGATTTCCTTCGAACTGGTCCTTCAAAAAGAGTTCGAACGCCTCGCGCGAGACGTCAATGATGTTACCACCGATGCCCCAAATGTATGAGAAGATGAAAGATTGAAGGAGAAAGGTCTTGACGCGTGATCGATCCGCGTTCTTGTCTATGGATCCCGTTGGCTCGAGGAGGATACTCTCGAGAAGACAGCAGGTCATACTGACTTTGCTGATATCAACCTGTGCGTCGAATCTTTAGATTGCTACTTTTACTTCGATCGCATATTCCAACTATTTTTCGGATTCAGCACTGAAGAAGCAACGCGAACGATAAACACAAGGGTGAATCAAAAAGTTCTTGGAATCACTGTATAAATATTAAAAAGTTCAAACAAAAATATTTCATTTTTCTACATGATTTCCTGCTACTTCTATATATTTAGAATACCGCTTGTACAACTTTCTTATTCCTTCCTCAAAAACAAACATTTTTTTGACTCGCAAAAAACTCTTCTATGGCAGCCGCGTCACTCAAGGGCTTACATGCACCTGAGGCGGCTAAAAGTAAGGTTATGTTTGAGAATTTTTTTGTGTATAAAATGGAATTCGATCGAACAACCATGATATACATTTTAAAGTATGACATATTTTATCTAGATTGTGTTATTTGGTTAAAATATTTTAAATGGTAAAAAAGTTACAGTCGTTTTCCTGGAACGTGTTTTGGTTAGCAGTATTTGCGGTACCAGACGTGCCTCTGCCATTTTTTATCTGAAAAAAATACTTGTTTCTTAAAGTAGATAGTTAAACTAGTACTTATCGAGCCGGAATATAAATTTTTTATTTTTTCGCGTCGTGGCAGTCACTGGAATAAAACAGGCGATTTTTCGCCTCAAAATTGTTCAGTACTTATGATGAAAAAAACAAAACTATGCCAAGTATCGAAAAAACGGCTCGATAAGTACTAGATTATTGGGTGAGGCATAACTGTGCAAAACTTGATCCCGATCGGTCCAGTAGTTGCGGAGATATTTCTGGTACCGATTTTGAAAACAATATTTCGAGTAAAACGCGTTTAAAGTTTTGAGTACACTTTACACCCGCGCCCCAACCGTTAGTCGTTGCTCACCCGGTCAGTTACAAAACGCTATAACTTCGTCATTACTGCGAATTGCCTTGTGAAATTTTCAGGGTAAGCACGCAAAGGATTGTACTTTCGAATGAGCACCTTTTGAAAAATCGATCTTTTTTACCTACCCAGGTGTATGTAAGCCCTTGAAAACTACTGAACCGAATGAAATACGCTTTCGTCTGTTGTACACCTTGAAATGTCGCGAAAGTAATGGCGTATGTTTCATTTAAGGCCTTAGGCTACTCGAGTCTGAAAAAATAGGCTTTTTGAGATTTTTTTTTCAGCAAAACTATAAAATAAATCGGGATTACAAAAAAAGGTGTTTATCATACATATCAGTGACTGTATACAATAATTTTTTGAAACGATTAACTTCAAAATGGCGGCTGTGCAGCCGATGACGTCTCCGTTTGACGTTGGCCGAAAACATAACTCACAATCACTACATTTTTATTTCGTAAAGTTAAGATCAATCAATGTGACTTCCATTGAAATATTCGTAAATAAATGATCCATCTTTACTTATGATAATGATGCAAGGGACGAAAAGTCAATTATATGGAATATAAAGTTATAAAAAATAAGCAAGGTGAATTATCGAAAACTGTAGATCAGATAATCAGAATAACTATTTCGCCCGGTAAAGTGCGGACGAAGCCGCGGGCCCAGGCTTGTAGTTGATAACTCAAAAACAATACGATCAAATAGACTGAAACTTTGGATAAATATTGTGCGATTGACCCTCTTCAAAATAAATATCAAACTACCTCCAAAATAAATATCAAACTACCTCGAAAAATAAATATCAAACTACCTCCAAAAATATTATGTCAATATGGGCTTATAAGAACTTTTTGATTCACCCTCGGATTCTTCCAACGGAAGTAGAACTTTGTGAGTCTGCTCCGAGCTCCAAAAATGTGTTTTTTACTTGGGCAATGGCGTGCTCGCAGTTCTTCTTGAAAAACGAGAGTCCGTCGGCGATGTATGCCTCGAAAAATTCAAGGATCATATCCTGAAGATCCTCGTTCACCACGTTCAAGCTTCGGACCCACGTCTTGACGTACGGAAGCCAGCCTAGCTCGGCGGGATCCACGTACACCATTCCTTTCAACAATAATTCGAAGAAAATGTTATCAACCTCTCGATTCTTCGACAATCCTTTTTTCCCCTCTTACATCTCTGCCGGAAATGTGTAAACGTGAAATACGCGATAGATTTTTCCCACACTCAAGATGACAACTTTACGGATGAAAAAATGTTCACCGCATCTGCTGACGGTGGCCGGGGATGCTTGAGCGAGATCCATAACTTCAAAGACCATATGAACGTACGGAGTGAATTTGATCCTCTCGGAATTGGCGAGGCAGAGCATTTTATTGTCGTCGAGTACGGTGTTCATATTCTCGATCCAAACTGCGTCCACAGGCCCATCGCATACCACCCACTGATGATCTTCGGTCACGAACTGCAAAAACGTGGACACTTTTTGTTTATTCGTTGGTGATTTTCAAGTTTCTTTCGATTTTTAATGTAGAGTATTAAAAATAAAGTATTAGCTTGTAGCATAAAAAATAAAGGAGTTTCGTCATTTTTTAAACAAAGGAACTTTCATATTTGTGAAAATGAAGTATAGGTGAAAAGTGTCTCTGCAGGTGTCAGAAATGCCAGAATGTGTTTCATGGCACATTACGGTCACCTTTCACGGACCGCAATATTTAACAATTGATTTTCGTCTATAATCAAGTATAAGTCAAGTATACTGTATATTGGTGAAAACTCAAGCCACGTTACCGAACTTTTAACGAAATCGATGGGGTTCCGACAAAGATGGCGATATTTTTTATAAATAATCAATAATTTTCTTTGAAAATTTGTACAAGTCAAATTGAAATATAACATAAAAAGTCTGTGTGACCACTTTTGTAAAACAAACTTAATTACTATAAAAAAAATTATTGAAAATGCTCGTTTTTTCACGCCTCTGACTGCACCTCACTCCTTAAATTTGAAGAAAATCGAGTGAGAATTGTTGAAGTTATTTGTCACGCCAATTGGATAAAGATAGAAGAAAATGTTAGTAGTCTGCCATTTTGTACATCGAAATAAAAAAACAAAAATTTCTAACAGCTTGATATTCATACTAAAAAGATGTGACTAAAAAGATTCATAATAAAGAGATTCATACTAAACGATTCATACTAAAGATTCAGACTAAAAAGATTCATACTAAAAAGATATTCATACTAAATTAATTTTATGAGTGAATCACTTTTTCATACGAAAAAAATGTTAATTTCGCACATGATTTTATACCCGTCACTGTGGCCTAACCCCTTAAAGGAAACATTAACGACGAAACCTAGAACAATGTGACTAGCAGAAAGAAGCCTGTGAGAATGTCTAAATCTACAGAATGTGTGCGAAATTTTTCATTCCAGTTGGTCGTTGGTTATGATAATCGATTGTAATTTATTTTCCTTAAGGGGGGATACGTCTTTGGGCGACGAAAAAGTTTGCTGTTTTTCACGTTTTTTTCTTTAAAGCAAAGATTTCTTCACTCTTTTTTTGCAGTAGACTTGCGGAATAAACTCGCAATAAACTTACGGAACACGCAAAGCGAACGATCGAACCGACTAAGCCATCGTGCCATTCGTTCGTCAACGGATTTATCTCGCCGTAGAGTTCGCCAATCGTTACGGCTTTGGGATTCAGGACGTACATATGAACCGGTTGATAGTGTTGATCTGGTACTCCAAGCTCATGAAGCCGCGTGTAAGTGTCTCGAAGAGTCTTAATTGTTTTTTCACGCAAAGTTCCGCTCGTTAGACTGATATAAATAGTAATAAATAAATAGTGACGAAAGATTTTTCGTCGTACGCAGACGTCCGGCTTACACGTAGAACTGTTGTTTTTCCCGAACCAGTTGGACCAACGAGCATAACTCCGTGTCTAACTTGCATAGTCTCGTGCAATTGAATCGTTTTCGCGATCGAATAATTTTCCGGCTGCAATCTCGCCTCCCGCATGATCTGCAATGTCACATCAAAGGCAATATAGCAATCTGGCTTTAACGCGCTACATCTACCTAGGTGGGTCAAAAAATAGAATTTTATTTGATAGTATCACCTTTCAGCTATATTCCCTGAATATTGCATTGAAATATTTAAAAAATTCAATGGGCTACAGCTTCTAACAATCGGCTGGGCGGATGGCAGGAGCACCATAGTTCAAACTTTTCTATTTTACTCCGACGGGATGAAAAAATTTCTATTTTTTGCGTTTTTCAACTCTATTCCATCATAGAAACGATTTCCAGTTGCTGGTAAAGTCGATATTTACTTTATCGACTCAGTAGCATTTTGTTGTTTTGCGATATAAAGTAATAATCCTACTTCGGGCGATAGCGACACTCATGCAGATTAAGAATCTTTTTGAATTTTTCATTTCCGATTACCTAGAAACAAATCATCAACGCCAGCAACATACTTTTTTGTGCCTTTACACTATTATAAATTGTTAAATAAATATAACTAAACGGTTAAATGATTATATGCAACAAAAAAAATTGTTTTCTATCGTCAGCGTATACCTCTGAGCGAAAAAAAATTTGTACCTTTACACACAACGATTAAAAAAAGATGATAATAAATAGCTTCTTTTTTTAGCCGTCACAATATAACAGCCCCTTGAACGCGTTTTTCTCGAAAAACTGTTTTCAAATTCGGTGGACGTCACCTTTTAAAAATCGACCTTCATTTTCTAATAGTTACGTGAAAATGACTTTTTTCATAGACTTTGTACGCTCGAGTTTCAATTCGTCGCCGCGTCGTTAAAAAAATGATTTTGGAAATCGACCACCATCAACCACTCGTATTTATTATTAACTTGAATATCCCTATTAGGTTTTCAATTTCGGATGGACCGTTTAAACTGGAAACCACCAAACGTCGCGAAAATATCATCTACCGGCGGCCATGTTTTTATGGTTTTTCCGTATTTTTGGTGCTTTTTTCAAAATCTCTCCATATCGGTATCTTTGTGTTTAAAAAATGCGGTCTTTTTCTCCAACCGTTCCTACAAAAAAAATCGGCACGTGGTCGTTTTTTCCAGGCCTTTGGGTAGATGTAGCCCCTTAAAGATTGTGTTTCTCATTCGCTCCGACGAAATTCTGTGTCAATTTGAATGCCTCACCGTAACAGCGGTTTCGGCTAAAACTCCGTAATCCTCGTCGGGCAGGTCAACGCCGGGAAAGAGATCACCGAGGATCCCTCGAAACAGTTCAGCATCGTCGGCCAAAAATTTCGGCAAATTACTGTCCCTCAACGCTCTCATCAGTAGAACCTCTTCGTCGATGTCGGGATTCCCGTGCTTCAAACTGCCGGCCATCACCAGCACACTTTTCACAGCTCTGCGAAGGGACCGAAGTATCAATAACATACGCGACTATCCTACGAGAAGTGCGAAGGAAAAGTGGGCAGCTTCTTCTTGTTCGTTGCCAACTCGCCTCATTCCAAAATCGTAATGATCTTGCTGCGATAACTGTTCGCTGCAGAGAGTGTACAACAACGTCATCTTGACGGACAATATCTTCGAAGACTCAAATCCTTCCGAGTAAAGTGTCACTTCGGCTATCAGTTCTTAAAAAAAAGACAACGATTGGATAAATTCATCGTTTGGATCGTTTGGATGGAAGTAAAAAAAAAAGCAACGATGACACATTCATGATGATGACGTACTGTAATCTGGTACCATCATGGAAATTGGTCGGAACAGCGACTTCAGATTGTCCGGTAGTTCTGTTCGTCCAGCGTAGCCAGGGTTCATCGTGATGAAGGCTGCACATGACATCACAAGCTTGATATTCCGACCTTCGAACATAAACCTTGAGGAAAAAAGTAATATTATATAAGTATAATATTCAAAAGTTTAAAGAAAAAACCAGTACAATAAATTTCTTCTTTTTGATATTTGGTCTAAAATCGGATAGGTTTTGAGACACAAGGGGGCGTCCATAAATTACGTAACGCAAATATCCCAATTTTTACCCCCCCCCCCCCCCCCCCGGTAACTTAACCGTAACGCCTGGCCTGAAGCCCCCCCCTATTCCGTTACGTTACAGGTGCTTCGTCGTCAATAATTGCGTTTTTTTTCAAAGAAATAACTAAGAATGAATGGTATTGAAGTTTACATCGTTGGGATGCAGCGAATTTTTTTTTTTGTCACACTTATGCTACGAAAATGATTGAAACAATTTTGAAGATCCTTATTAGAGTTCCATAGCCTAAACCTGAACAAAAAAACCTTTAGTTAGTAACGAAAAAAAAGAAATTAAATAAATGACGAATTTTCGTTGCATTCCAACGATGCAAACTTCAACACCATAAGAATGAAAGGATCGGGCTTATACTCATTTTATGAAGTATATATTCATCCAGGTTTCTACCAATTTTTATGCTTTTTAAAAATCAACGCTGATTTGACGACGAAAAAACTTCTCTTCATTGTCCCATCGATATCTTTATGAAAGCTTTTGTGATTTTTATAATCTGTAAATAAAAAGTCAACAATTTACCGATATCTTTACAAATTTAGCTATCGTTATGCGTAGGCGTTTTTTTTTTTACAAAATGCCGACTGTTTGGACATTTTTTTCTATCATCAAGGCCCTTTTTTGTACTCAAGCAATCTTTGAAAATAGTAATGTCAACATTTAAAAAATCGGCTACGTAGAACCTTTGTCACTGCGACTAAAAAATGTTTTTAAAAAATTGAAAACCGATTGATAAGTTTTTGAGTATTCACTGAGACAAGGTCAAACAAGTAGTTTCGAGAAAATCGCGATCAAAGTTTTCGTTCCGTTTTTCTTGATATAACGTTAGGTTTTTTTCCCTAGAATATTGATACTTACATTAAAGTATCAAGTCGCGGGCGATATGACGGTTTTTCGTCTTCATTATATTTCTCAAAATAATAAGAGCTTGCACTTCATCTATTCTGAACGATGAGTTTTAAATTTAAAAACATGAACGTGCAGAAATTTTGCCATTTCTGACATTTTTAAAATCGTGACGTAACGCAAACCTCGACCCCCCCCCCTTCACGTACGTAGACCGTAACGGGAGGCCGACCCCCCCCCCCTGGTGTACTCGAACTTTTGGCCGGTAGTGTACATAGTTCTATCGTTTAAAGGAAAAATCGATTTTTTTATCGTAAATGTATATCCCGCCTTAAAAGCGCGAACATTTTTTCCACACTCACTCGGTAGCTCGTGCGACTTTGGCATTCCTTATGGTGATCAGCTGTTGAGCTATCACCGATAGAACTTCTATGTCAATGCGGTTGAACTCGTCGAAGCAGCACCACGCACCGGACGTTGCCAGCCCAGAGAAAAATCTTCCCATCATCTGTGACAGGCGAAAAATGCTCAGATGAATTATTCCTTTCGATAAATTTTTTTTCACGTCAGCTTCTTGACACATTGTATTCCGTCGTACTTTGAAATCGAGGCCTTCCGAGCAATTGAAAACCACACACTGTATAGCCAAGGCTTTCGCCAAATCTTTCGTCGTCTCGGTTTTTCCCGTACCGGCGGGACCTGCCGGCGCTCCACCTGTGGAGTAGGAAGAAATGATCGAAGTGCGCGTTTTCGTGATAACGTAAAAAAAAAAAACAATACCCAAATCGAGCTGCAACGCTCCCATCAAGCAGAGATAACATTTGTCCGTCAGTGGAGTTATCACGAGACGTCTTTGGGCACCCAGGTACTCGTAGCCGTACAGGTATTCCGCGTTACTCATTTTCGCGAGGCAATTGTCAATCTCTTGATCCCAGTAGTAGCGGAGAGCTTTCATCCAATCGAAACTAGTGCTGTGCAAAAAAGCAAATCACTCGCAGCGTATTTTCAATTTTGGTTACAATTTTGAGGCGGTCACCCCGTGTGATGTGTTGAAAAAATCGATTTTTTTTTGCATTAAGTGATGCCTAAATATGTGTAGAATATGCTGGTAAAATGATTTTCCAATATTCGAAGTCGTTTGCAACGAAGGATGCGCTTCGTGGCAAACTGAGCAAGAACGGAGCAAGCGGCGACGTCCAAGGGGAAAAAGAAGGAATTCTCTACGGACCCGGCATAGCAGATCAATGGTGAGTTCATAGTTTAAATCGTATTTGAACTTTTAAGCGCGTTTTTCTCAAAACTCCACTTTTCCAACGGGTTTCCACGATATCTCAACAACGGTTTGTCCGATTGCTTCGAAATTTTAATGGTAGATTCGACACATGTATAGTCATCGATAAAACGAAAATAATGCAAAAATTCCAAGCCGTTTTTTTTTCGTAACAAAATAATCGAAAAAAATCATGAAATTTGAAAATTAATTTCCAAAAACGTGTCGATTATTGAATTTTCAATATTTTCGAATGATTCTAGTTCATTCGATAGCCACAGCTTCCCAGATTAAAATGCCGTTTGATTCTTTGATTTCAGATAAGCCAATCAGCCGGAAACATGGAGACCGTCGCCAAACTTTTTTTCGACATGGATGCCTTTGGAGTGGTGCAACACACATTGTATTGAAGATTTGGTCTCGAAATATTCCGACTTACTGTTGAAATGTCAATAAATATATAGTAAAAAGTTCAAACTTCTATATTTTCATTGTTCGTAAAAAAAAAGAATCCCAAAAGAGCTAAAAAAACCGGCCGTCGCACGGGGTGCCTCAAGCCTCCGATGATCGCTTCGTGATCGTTTTCGTCTTTCTTTCGCGAAATGCAAATAAGAGAATATCTTTCGTTTCGATTGTACCTGGAAGTAACTTTATTTTCCACGAGAGTAGTTATGGTATCCCTGGCATGGACGTCCACAGTTATGAGATTGATGATAACTTCTCGAATGAGTTTTGGCAAGTCGGACCTGACAAGAGTGGCCAGCTGATTGAGATCCTGAAAAACGTGCAATTTCATCGTCGAAAAGAAGTTCGGAGAATGGAGAAAGTGCCGAAGGAAAAATATGCGTCAGGCGCCTCACCGAATAACATTTTTGCTCGAACGAGCGCATCGAGTTTTCGACATTGGTGCCAGAATCGAGAATAACGTGGACCCTTTGTGCCCAGAATATTTGCGAGACTGTGAGAACGATCTGTCGAATGGGAATTTCGATTATCATCATTGGAATGAAGTTATTACGTCGGGCCATATATTGACTGCGGATATAACGAAGAAATAAAACCTGGGATGGATGGGACCAAAGCACGGCTTGTCTTCCTCTCGTATCGAAATCTGCGATGGCACTTCTCATTCTCTTTCTCAGCGTGACGAACATCGATTCTTCGACTTTGCCCAGCCAATCCTCAACGTTGCCGCGCGCCTTGAGGCCTTTTCCAAGATTGACCTTTTCTCCTTCGGGCGATATCATGGCGAGGATGTCGGTCGTCAGCAGGAGGTCGGTGTCCTTGGAGGCTCTTTCCTCGGGCGCCGTTGCTGCTGCAAACTCCAAACGATGTATGGCGTCGAAACACTTTTGCAAGTGTCTCTGCACCGCGTGAGGATTTTTCGTCTGCAAAAAAAAACGAATCAATCGAACGGGTAAACCAAAGGCGATTTCTCGCGTTTGAGGTCTCGAGTACCTGAGCCAAAATCTCAAGAAGTTCGTCGTTCGATAGGAAGAAGAAGCGAGGAAAAGCGACTCTTTTGGTCTCGAGATACGCTTCGAGACATTTGAGAATTTGATCGAGATTCTTGTTGTTTTCCTCGAGTTGTTCGACGAGTCCCGGCTGAGTGCAAGCCTCCAATGCCAAAGGCATCTTGAAAATGATCGTTTTGCATTATTGCCTTGCATCGTTGCGCGGTGATTAGCTCGTAGAATTTTGGATTCACCCTTTTCGTTCGCCTCATAATATCCTTCCAAGACTTGTCGACGAGGCCGAACAACTTTGCCTCCACCGGAAGCTGCCTCTGTATATCCGGAGCGGAGAAAATAGCCTCCAGGTACATCCATTGCTGCTGACAGTACTGCCACTTATCCTGCATGAGATTTTCGTCTCGTATTTTACACAAGAATAAATCAATAAGAATACAAAAAAACGTACGAGAAAAATCAACAAACTAGGGTGTACGAAAACATGTCCAATTGTCTAGCCCAATCGAGGACGCGGACTTTGATAGGACCGACGTGTCTCGACGCGGCGATCGTCTGAATGCTGATATTGCTCTCGTCGAGTGAGCTCTGAATTTCCTCGAGTGAACCCAGCACGAAAACGTCTTTGCTATCCTTGTGCTGGAGAACCGGAAATTCGAGACTTTTCCACGTGTTCTCGACCTTCTTGAGCATCGACTCGAGACTCGATTCCGAGGAGGCCGAGGCGGCAATTTCCATGAGCTCGTTGGGGTGGGCGAAGGCCCCGAGGCCCTCCAAAGTTTCGAGATTCGTCGTATCGTCGCTCTTGAATTTATGGTCCAAGAGATTTTCTATTCTCGACCAATGGCGAGATTTTAGATGTGGATTTTTCATATAGCCGATAATGGGCAATTTGTCCTTGATTATCTCGACGTTTTCCTTCAGCTGAGGCAGAATGTTGTTGGCGGGTAGGCCCTTCTCCAATTGCGCGATATTCTTGAGATACTTCAACGTCTGACTCGTCATTTCCTCGATGTTGAGACTGTCCAAGCTCGCCGTGTACCAATCCTCGACTATTCGAGACCAAGAATCAACGCTCTCCCAAAGGAGACTTCGCAATTTCACCTCGTTCGTAACGTGCTCCAGTATCTCGAATCTCGTTATCTCGACTTTGAATCCTTTCTGGTAGTTTCGATATTCGGTCGCCATGTTCGCGCAGTCGGCCAGCCTGTCCGTCAGGTCTTTCAGGGTCTTGGTGCACACGGCCACGTCGCTCTCGGGCTTCAATAGCCACGGTTGCTGTAATTTCATCGACGAAGACTGTAAGATCGTCCATGCGGAACAACGATTAGAATCAAACGTACGAACTGACCAGCGCTTCGTCGTTTATCATCGAAATTTTGTCCACCAGAGCACTTATGTCCTTCTGGATCTGAGCGTTGAAACGTGAAATCAATTTTTGCCTCTCCTCCAGCCGCTTGTCCACCGCCAGCCGCAGGGTCGTAAATTCAACGCTGATACCCTGATGGCGAACGAAAAGCACGAGAACGGTCAAAATGAGCTTCGATCAGAGGAATAGTCCAACGGAATAGTCAATATCACCAAATAATTTGCAATATCCTCGGAGGACACCGGAATCCCATACTCCTCCGTTATGTCGTACAACTCCTTGACGTAGTCCAGTTGGGCCTCCAACGAGTCAACTTTTTGTTGAGCCGCGTCCACGAACTTTATGTAACCGACGTAGTCGTCGGTGGACGTTGGGTCTGAATCCAGAAATTTGATCGCGTCGATAGCTTCCGAGAGCAGCGCGTTGACTTTGGACTTTCCAATTCTGCCGGAGGACAAAGCATTTTGCGTGATTCTGATGGAATTGATAGTTTGCGGATACTCACCCAGGCACGATAACTTCCAAAACTCGTTGCTTGTCGCTCGGCGCCATCAGGGCACTATTTTTAAATCGCTCCAACTGAACGAGAAATATTCCCAGCTTTTGTCGATCGACGATACTGCGAATTTCGTCACTCTCCGTTCGGTAACGCACGCACCATTTGCGAAACAAGTCACATTTCTCGTTTTCGCGGATAATATTATCATCGAAATTAACGTCTTCCGCGTAAAAATCCCAGATAACGTCGAAACGTTGGCAGTAACGCTTGACAGCTTGGAAATTCGTGTCGAGAAGTGTCGTCAGTTGGCTCTTGAGATCGATCATCGTTGGATCGATTTTTACGATCTTGAGAATCAGGGGAGGCTGCCCGACCAGAGAATCTTCGATCTTGTGATTTATCATCGGCCTGTTGGTACGAAACGAAGAAAAAAAGTAGCTGCTGATGAAGAAACGGGCGAACGTTTTTTCTCGTTCTTCCAAGTACCTCGTAAAGATGTGAAAATATGGATCTGTCAAAAGAGGCTTGACCGCATCCAAACTTTCTTCCCACATCGATTGTAGTGTCGTGAAAACGCGACGGAAATCGTCTTCGGAGGGTTCCATCGTTAGGCCCTCTTCCCGCGACACCAAGAGGTCGATCGTGAAGTACGGGCTCTGAAATTTCGTTCGAACTAAGCTGTGAAATCTTCAAAGAGAATGAGTCAGTCGAAACAACCTGTACGGGAGAGCTTGTGGATCTTCGAACTTCCAAAACTTCATCCAGCTTGTCCTCATCGAAGAACGATTCGTCAGGTAGATTCAAAGAGTGAGTCATCAGATTGGTCAACAACTCGGTGTAAGTATTGCGCAAGAGACCCCGCATCATGCTCGTTTGCATGTAATCGACGAGATGAATGAAGCTGAATTATACGGAATTCGTGAATGATGGAGGTGATCCTACACCTAGGATAAGTCGCGGCAGTTGGCTACGTACCAGCAGAGACGGTAGCACTTCTTTCGCTTCTCGGCTTGCTCGATGTAGCTCATTGTGAGAACTTCGCCTTTTGGCATCCGGTACTTTGTGGCACCGAATTGACCTGATATTAGTATCGAATCAGCATTTCGTCGTACTTTTTCTTCATGCTACTATTTGTGTGTTCGGTTCGTCATTGATCGATTTTTCATTGACAATACGTTATGGATATACCCAGTTTTCCGTAAGCCGTTTGCTCAATCGTTATTGTCGAATCGTCCGGTGTATATCCAGCCTCCAGCAGGGCGGCCAAGCAAGCGTTATTGACGATGTCCATAGAGATGGTGCGAAACTCCGCGAGTTTCTCACGACTCGACTCCAGTTTTGCAAACTGCATCTCCATGAACGAGAACAACGGAAGATTCTCTATGACACTGGAGTCCAGGAACGAGGCGTCGAAGAAAAGAGCGCACATGGCCTTGATCTCGAGAAGGGCGGTGCTCAGAATTGGATTCGATATGAAAAGATTTTTCTCCATGTAATAGCGGGCCTCCAGGAACTTTTTGACCCTGAGGGATTTGCTCCAGACGTAGAAAGCCTTCCAGGCACGGTAGGTGACGAATGTTTTTATCTTCGATGGAATAAAAATGGCAGGAATTGAATGTAACGAATTGTCTTCGGTGTCAGATTTTCACTTGAACGTCGTGAATGAGCTCACTTTTATTAACTTCAGATAGTATCGGTATTCCCTTTCCCACAGCTCAACGGGGGTGAATGTCGTACCTTCCGGGCTGCATTGAGTCACACCCCTCAGGCTGAGCGTCGCGTACACTTTGTCCAATTTCTTGTATGGAACGATCCTGCAGTAATCGGTTCTCTATCGAATTATGAAGAAACAGACGGATGTGGGAGAAACAAAAATGACTATCGCCTACTCCAGAGCATAGGGTGTAAAAAATTCAGAGCTTCGATCAACGGCGTAAGCCATGTAAAAGAATCCAATTGTTTTGTCAGCTCTAAGCCTATCGATCAGTTCCAATTGATCCGCTATTTTGGGGGCTCTGCGGTTTGTTCCTTCTTCGGAAACTCTCTTCTCCGCCTTTTTGGGCCTAACGCGAACTGCCAATCAAAGCCAAACAAGGCGATGCACAATAGAAATGAAAACCGATCAAAGTGCATGTAGCTTTTATCTTTCAGTGGGGATACTTTTGACTCCGTGCATGGAGGAACCGGATACTTTGTCGCCGATTCGCCTGTCTTCGTCTCTGCCCAGATTTTTTAGCTTGGTAATTTGCAGTTCGATGGCCTCTTGTTGGACCCGAAAGCCAGCCTAAATTTATGAGAAATTCTTGACTTCAGGGGGTAACGAAACATGACGTTTTATACGTACAAGCGGCTCTGTCGTCTCTTCCTTGTGCTCCATTCTTTCGAGCACCTTATTGTGAGGAACGTGAAAGGCAATTTCATCGTTTCGTCTGTTATATATAATCGGGAAGAAATTAATTCCACGGGTGAGAAGAACAACGAGGAACGGATGTCTCAATCTACTCCCGAATATTCTAACTCAAAGATTTGGAAGATAACGACCTTTGCCGGGCCAGTGGATGAATTTTCCAGAGTCTCGGTTGCAGACTATGACGCTGAGCCAGCGCTGATCCTCCAGCTGTCATTTTCTCCTCGATTACATCGTCCCCGTGCACCGAATTCTCGTCCATCCTGTCTTGAACGAATGTCCCGCTTGACGTCGTTATCAACGAGGAAATCGTTGTTTGGAAACGGTGGAAAGCCCCTTTTTGCGATCATGCACCAGTCTTACCACAGATATTTCGTAGATTAGCGAAAAAAAAGCTAGGGAAAATGACTAAATAGAAAAGAAGAGGGCGCACATTACTAAGCTTGATATTTCGCGTATGGAATTTTTATAATGAAAAATGGTAAATGGTACATTTTATTTTGTGAGACTCATCCAATTACGTCCTTTTTACATTCAGGGGAAAGTTTATTTTTTAAAGTTTTTCTACACGCTGTAAAGGTTCCTAGTTTGATCAAGGGAAAAATGATAAAGACAAATTAAACGATTCATTTATAAAATACATACGATATTTTTGTTTGCTTTTACAAAGCTGTTTCGTTGGAACTTTGATTTAATTCGTTTTAAATTCACTTAATTTAATTTAATTCGTCTAAAAAATACGTACAACATATTTGTTTGGGTTTGAGAGCGACAAATAAAGATTCGTTTATAAAATAAGGTATTATTGTTTGGGTTTGGGAATGATAAATAAAACAATTCATTTATTATATACATACGATATATTTGTTTGGGTTTGAGAAAGACAAAGAAAAAGATTCATTTATAAAATACATACGATATATTTGTTCAGGTTTAAGAAAGGCAAAGATTCATTTAGAAAAAATACATACGATATATTTGTTTCCGTTTGAGAAAAATAAAAACATTGATTTACAAAATACGTACGATGTAGTGTGTTAGGGTTTGAAATGAACAAATAAAGAGATTAATGCATAAAATACGATATATTTGTTCCCCAGTGTTGGCACTCTGAATGTATGAATAAATTCAGTCTTACAATTGTGCTATTCGGGACGTCATGCGCTCGTGAAACGCTCTTAAAAACGATGCATTGTTCAGTCGTATTCGTTCGTTTCCTCTGGCAACCAATAGCAGTGGATCAGAGTATCCATCGTTCTTTCCCATTACAAACACGAGTACGAGTAAAAAAAAGTTACGGGGAACGTCGAGGCAGTAGTTCCATGAACACATTTTTCCTAATCAAAAAAAATATATATACTAGCTTAGGTATGTAGAAAATCCACCCACTGGATGAATCCGACCAGCGTCGTTCCACCATCGCGCTTTACATGTAAACAAAAAAAGAATTGCACTTGCGAAGCCGAACACGGCCACGCGTCATTTATATACAATTATTTTTCAAAAAAGTAAAGAAAAATGCGTGAAAAAAGTGGAAAATGTTATTCGCAAAAAGTGATCGAATTCGTCGTGAATGTTCAATTGTCTCTTCGTCTCGTGTACTTCGACGGCGTCGAACTGAACATATTTATCATATTGTCCTTCCAATCGGACAGTATTATTTCATCGCCGTTCGACGATACTTTCTCGTTCCAATGGAAGCTCTTCGTGTTGGCCGTTATGCTACAATTTTCGGTGTTGCCGGTAATGCTGCTCATGCTGTAAGTCTGATAGCCCGTGTCTTGCGCCGAATTAGCGTAGCTCTGCTGGCCCGTACACGAGTATCCCAAAAGCGTATTGTTCTGCTGATGGCAGCTTTCGTCTGTGCGAGTCTTGTACCATTCGTTGGCGACTTTAACGCCGTGCAGAATGTCCCTACTTATGCCCGTGGTTACCACGGATCGCGATGTTTCCTGGTGCTTCAGCGGGGTCGCCTCCCGGGAGGGCATCTCCGCCGTATCGTTCGCGTCGGGTGACTCCTCGTTGGCGAGACGCCGCGGGACCGCTTCGCGAACTTCCGCGCAATCGTTGCCAATGTTCGAACGGAGCATGGAAGTGTCTGGCGAAGGTCGTAAAAAAACGTTAAAATTTGACAAAACTCGACGATTCTGGTGGAGAAACGAAAGTGTCGGACGATTACTCGTGTCTCGCTCAACGTCCTCGAGGCTCTTCAATGCCTTGTCGTCCCGTAAGGACTGGTCGATACTCATGTCCGTTGTGAAATCGAGATGAGAAGCCAGCTGACACCGCGAGCGGATACCCTTCGGAGACACGTTGTTGCCGCAAATTGGGGACATATTGGGCGGTGACACGTTCCCCGCGTACGGAGTTCCATGGGTCCGTTGCGCGAGTGCGAACGGTCGTCCCTGAGACAAAGCCAATCAAGAGCGATGACAAAGCCAATCAAGAGCGATGACAAAGCCAATCAAGACAGAGTGTAAAATTCAGTCAATTTTACGTCGCAATGTAAAAAACGATTTCTTTACATTATTCGATAGTATAGACAGTCAGAAACATGCTGTTCAATTTTTGGGGCGAAATTTATGCATAACTTGCATGACCCGTTTGGTTTTTAGATCTCGGATGGAGCGTTTGAACTGGAGAGTGTCCGCCGCCAAACATAGCGAAAGAAAAGTCATCATCTGCCGGTGGCTATGTTTTTGTTGTTTTACTGTATTTTTTTGGTGATTTTTATAGAATATATATGGATAGAACTATAGATATATAGATAGAACTATATATGGAGGATATTTTTGAAAAACTGCATTTTCGAAATTGGCGTGCAGGATTACTCAAACATTATTGAGCCGGTTGAGTTGAAACTTGGTAGAAATATTGATAACATTGCCCCCTTCTAATCGACGAACATTGTTTCTGGAAATTTAGAAAAATCAAACTACTTTTTTAATCCAAATTTTACAGACATTTTGTGTGAAATTTTAATTTCTTTCGTAAATGCACGTAATTCGCTTAAATATGCATTTTCTTCGTATTAATTACTGTCAAATAGAAACTGTGCGTGTTTTAACTGAAAAAACGTTTGAATTTTTTTGCAAATCATGATCTATAGGAAGCTGCACGTTAATTTGCAACTCCCGCGGCAACCTTCCTGTAAGACTTTGCCACAACTACGGCGTTTTTATGGTATATGAATTTTCAAAGATTGTTTTGTATACTTAAGTATACTGTCGAAGTATACCTACGGTTTGATAAATGAGGAATAATTATTTCTTAGTTTAAAAGATCTCTCAAAATCTTCGTGAATCTCGCGAGAACTCGAAATGCACAATTTTTCTCACCTTCAACGGCGTTCCATGAACGAGCATCCCACTCTGCGGCGGACTAGACTGTATCATCGATTCGTGCGATTTCGTTGGCGAGAAGGAAAAAGAAGTCTCTTCCTCTTCGTCATCGGTGCAGTCGTCGTGATTGAAGAACAACTTGCGCCTCAGCGAACTGTTGCTCGAATTCGCGTCTTCGTTTTCCACATTTTGGTCCTGCGACGTATGTGCAATTTGATCAGTCGAGTAACAAAATTTCCAGTTTTCATTCTTTTCGAACATCGACGATCTTTTGACGTCGAAAAACGGTACTTTTTTTTTGGAGCGCATGTCGATGGTGGGAACGGCAGCGTAAACTGTTTCGGAGTTTGGCAAAGGGGAAGCTAGGGAAAATATTTGAGTGAAAAAAGGGGGCGTACGTTACTAAGTTGGACTTTTTGATATTGGGGTTGAAAAAGATTTAAAATAAATTGTTTACAGTTTTCAATTTATCATCTACTATTTCATTAGTTCATGGAAAACAAAATATTCCAATTGACAATCTCTTCTTAACCTACAAAAGTATGTGTCCCGACCGTTAATAATTGCAACACTCTCGACTTGGATTTTTTCGAACATTTTTTCTCCCGAAGTGAGTTAATAATTAACACACTCCCTCAATATGGAGAAAATTTCACATTTTCTTATGCTTTTCACAATTTTTATATGCTTCTCACTTTATATACCACAATATTCCAATCGCCAATATTTTTGTTAATCCTGCGAAAGTATGTTCCCAAATGTTAAGCACTAAAACACTCCCTCGACTTGGAGAAAATTGTACCTTTTATACACTCTTTATTTTATTTTTTTATTGCTTCCCATAGAACACTCTTTATTCTTTTTCTATCTCTTTATTCTTCTATTTCATTACTGCACATAGAACAAAATATTCCAATTTCCAATCTCTTCTGCGTTCCTGAAAAATGATGTTCCTCAGAGTAAATTAATAATTTAAGAAACTCCCTAGACTTAAGACTAATTTTACCTGACTAAACGTGAAGTAAGGTTTCAGAGCTTCCTCCACGTGTGTAGGCAGAACAGGAGGAAGAGTCAATACCGTCTGGCTCCAGCCTGAAGTATGAACATTGGTATGTCGTTATTTCAATTTGGCAGTTATCACGCATCGGCTACCACAGGTATCCTTACAATCTTTCTTGATCTTGTGGATCTCCCGCGTCGAGTTTAACTCTTCCAACGGTCTGCTCGGCGTACGCATTTCCGATTTTTCCTCGTTATTCTCGATTCTGTCTCGAGGGCTGGGAATGATCTGATTGGCCGTGAAGAACTCGTCTATAGCCGCCTGAGCGACCACTTCGATGTCAGGATCCGTCGAGTGCATCTGCTGGACTGGAAATTCTTCTATCTTTGCCGGTTGAATGAGCGCCAGCTCGTCGACGCTCCAAGAGAAGCCCGGCGAGTCGTGGCGCATCGACGGAGAAACCTTCAATGGCGATAGAACGCTTGGCTCGCTTCTGAAGCGCAACGGAGGGAGAAAAATTAAGAGAGCGAATGTTTACCTTGGTGAAAACTGTCGGGCTGATGACGGACAGATGAAGACGACTCGTCAGATCAGCGTCGAATGGATTTCTCGCGATGAATTTTGTCAGGCCCGACGGAGGTGTGATGTGAGCCGGCAATAAATTGAAACTCGCTATACTGCTCGTGAATCCATTCTGTCGTCGTTTCTTGTCGTTTTGTCGCACCGGTGTACTGAAAGTCGTGGGACTCTTCGCACAGTTTATAGACTCGTGAAGGAATGTATTTTTACCTGGACTATCGCACATCACACGCTCCATTTCGTCCCTACGCTACGAAATTTGATAAACTTGTCTATAATAAGTAAAAAAAAAAAAAAGTAGGCGCGTTTGTTTCTAAAAGCTGATTCTCGGTCGTCGCGCTAAATAATTATTTACACATAAATTGTTTGGACTCGGTAGGCGACCGCCAAACGTGGCTCAATTCAAGCTGTGCAAGCCAATGTTTTTTGTATGGAGACTACCGAGTCAAATGCAGGGGGCTGACACTGGGATAAATTCTCTTAACAGTAACGTGTCCCCGTATTGTCGCTACGTAAATAACCCACCATGCGGCGCTAGTAGTCACCCGCATGACCCCCACTCCGCAAAGCACCTCGCCGTATTATTTCGTCAATTTTTTCTCGATCTGTCATTATTCTCGAATAAAAAAAATCGGTGTGTTCTAAAATCGTAATTATTTTATCACATTAGAAGAGCGATTTGTGGCTAATCGCAATTCAACACGTGTTTTCGAGTCTATATTGGACGACGTGTATAACTATGAAAAGCTCTCTTTTCCGTGTATAGAACACGCCGATAGTGTTCTTTTACACATAATACAATATTACGTATTGATGGGGATGCAGCAATATTCTGCACGTCTCAACGCAGAACAAAAAAAAGCAATCTCGACAAGAAAAAAATCGCAAAACATTGTACAACGTGACTAATCCATTATTTAAAAAATATTAATGTTATCTGTTTATTTCGGTCAATAAATATTTTTAAATACATAATATTGCAACAAGTGTAAAAATTGCATCCCTTCCTATATACACATATACTTTTAAATTCTATTCTAAACAATGAATTTTCCAGACGAGTCGAATGCAAATTATGCAGACGCTGCGCGACTGGAGTGGGGGTCATGCTGGTGACTACTAGCGCCGCATGGTGGGTTAGTTTCATATGTAGTTTACGTGTAGACGTGTAGACACGGTAGACCTAGCAGTGCCAGGGGGCTGGTCAAATGATTTTTCGAACGGACTGCGAAGGACAACTGCCACTTTTCGCCACTGGCGGCGCTAGCATAGGATGTTCCGAGCGAGCGGCGGCCGAGCGTTTGTTTTCAACCAGACGGTCATATTTATTTATTTACGATTTCTCTAATTATTTATGGGTAGATAGCTGTTTTTTTAAATGGTCCAGTATTGTGCGTAGGATGTACTGCTGAAGGAACACATATTTGTTCCTAAGGATGACGCCAGGAGCAAACAGTGGGAAATAGCTTTGTCCTTTTTTCCCCTGTCACCTTGGCCCCTCAGCCGCTGAGAATGGATTTCAAATGTACGACTGTTAAGAGAGCAAATTTATTTTGAGTGCTCATTGCACACGACAGGGCAAGCAGAGATGTCTCTCTTCTGTGCACACAATAACAAATAAACTCTGCAATAAACTCAATGCCTTTCACAGATATATGGTACAAACAGCGACGTGGGTCGCTCTAAAAAGCCCGTTTCAATTAATAACGGAAGGACAAGAAAATTTCAAAGTAACGAAAGTTAAATTTTTTTATGTTATAGTATTATAATTGCAGAAAATATGTATAAACGTACACTTTCGGGGACGTAACGTGAGTTTGAAATGATTGGGACGTACTATGGTGGCGTTACTGGTCCGAGATTTCCGTTGCCTTTTCCCATAGTGCTATTTGTTTGGACACCATCGACCAATCAAATCGCGCCTCAGCGATCTCCGCCATGATATTTCCCACAGCGACCAACGACGTAGAAAAGAGCATGGAAAGAAACGTTTAGTCGAAAATGCGAATAATATCTAACGAATCCATCTGTTTAATAATATATCGGTCAGCGAGGTGAAAGTGACCAAACGAGGTTCCAACACATGAAGTCGGATTTTTTTTTCATATTCGAAATTTTGTTTCACTTATTTTGGTAAATACATCTTTATTTTCTTTTAAAAAATGTTGTTTTATTTATTTTCCAAAATTTCTCTCCATTTCTGTTTTTTAAATTTCATTTGTTGATTTTCTAAAATTTATCTTTATTTTCAGTTTTTCAAATCTTACACAGTTCTCACATTTTAAACACAGAACTCTACGAAGGGACATAATTACGGATATTTGACTATACCGTAATTGAAATATCGGTTTCTACTTTTTTCCTTCTCTCTTCATCCTTAAAGTTTCTTTCTTGCTCCAAACGAACAAGCAAGGTATAACCCCTTTTTCAATAATTTCTGGCTCAGTTTCATCCCGGTAACGAATGAAAATGAGCTGGATAAGAATTACGTAATGAAATAATACCAGAAGGTTAAAAAAATGCAAATATTTCAAATAGAACTTTTTAGGTTATGATGATTAACTACTTTACCATATACTTTTAGACGTAAATAGCGTCAAAAATATTATGCTTATACACTGAGCTGTAACAAATCCTTAATTTCTATATTCTGCAGATCTAAAATGATCAGAATATAGCGTTGAATGTTTTGTGGCTGTAAAGTGCTTTCGACGTATAGAAATTTTCCATTGCTTGCGAAGTTTTTCGTTTTTAGGAAATAAATGACCGCCTTCGTTTATGCATCCAATTGCACAACACTGATGCATTCTTCACAATTTATCCACGTCAAACGGATTATATAAAGAAAATTCAACGGTAGTCGTAGAAACACACGGGCATAATAACCAAAGCGAATGTCAGTAAACGTCATGTTGTGTTTACGTTATAATACAATATACCCTCTAGCGGGAAAAAGTGGCAGTTGGGTTCTCTATTATGCCAAAATGTTGTTGAAAATTTCATCAAAAGAGCGAATGTTTGCAAAAAAAGACGCGGGAGCCATCCATCAGATATTGTGCTCCACACATAACCTCCATGTTTGTACCTTGTATTAAACTAAAAATATTCGTACCTTTCAAATTAATATAAAACGCTTTATCAATAAATTAAAATGTCAGGTAATTTTGAGACACCTTATAGGATAGATATAATAAACGAATTAAAAATAATTGATGTAAATGCGAAAGGCATGAGCATTTATGTGAACACCCTTAAAAAGGGAATACGGGGAATAAAATACTACTACTAATATTCATTTTCTATTGTTCAGTGAACTTTTTTCAATATTAATTGCTGAGACTCAAAATTATTTAATTTAATTTAATATTTATTATAATTGAATATTGCTCGGTGAATAAATATTCCCAGCCAAAAAAACGATCTGCAATACTTAATATAAAAAGCCAAAAGGATATACAAAGAATAAAATACTACTACTGCTACTCATTTTCTATTGTTCAGTGAATTTAATTGAATATTATTTAATCTTATTCAACATGATTTAAAATGCTTCAATAATATTTAATATCAATCAATTAAATCGAGTTTCATTTGCACAACCTTCAACAATTTCTGCCAATACTATAACTTTTCGCTTACATATACCTTCACTTATTTACTACGCCACGGATTCTTGAACTTCGAACTATCTAGCATTTCTCTCTTTTTCTTCAACTATTCCTCCACTCCATCTCTTTCCCCTCCCTCTTGCGCCTTATTCAACTTTCTGCAGTCTTTCCCTATTTCCCTAAAGTACTAACACATCCCTTTTTGTTTTTTCCCCACTCGACATGTTTATAATATCCCGCTTTATTGCTAAATCATCAATTCCTTCCATCCACTCCTCCGCTTTCTTTCTTGCTTTCTCTGTAACTTGCTCTGTAAGCTTGCTTCCTTTTCTACAGTTAACAGATGCTCCAACGTTTCCTGTTCTTTTCACACACTATGCACATCCATTCCTTTTCCCCTCTCTTAATATTACCGCATATTTATTATAACTTAATATTACTTAGCGAATAAATATTCTCAAGGAAAACCACTACCTGTAATACTCAATATAAAAGAAACCAAACCAAAAAAATATATATCACGATCCCAACATCACATAAAAAACGCTTTAAAAAATTGTCCCCTCAACTTTTTGCTACGATGCGATTGGCCAGCACGCGCACATTAAAATTGGACAAACTATCGCGAAAGGCCGGAATTTTTTCATAACCCATGCGGCGAAAAAAAAAGTTAGCACCGATTGCCTCTTGGAGGCTCTACCGCGCGGTGTGACGTAACAGGCCGTTTCGGAGCGCTGGTCGCGCATGCGCGCCCGCCGAGGCTGTGAATTAGTTTAACGGAATCCCAGAAAGTGAAGTGTCCCCACCCCGGCTACCCTTCGCGCACGCGCGTGTGTATGTGTGTGTCGCGTGTGCGCGCTCTGGGCTCCGTGCTTTTTGAAGAAACGAGTAGGAAAAAAAAGAAGGGAAGAGGGCAGTAACGAGGCAAACAAAGGAAGTCCCGCGTCTCGTTTCGCGTCAAACTCCCAAAATTGTCCGATAGCGCAATCGTTCGTGAAAAAAAAAAAAAAAACGACGACATCGACGCAGAAAAAAAGACCGATTGAATCGCCACCACGGTTGTGGCCCCTTTGCACGCGTCCGTGCGTGTATGTTCGCCGCGTGTGGGTGAGGAGCGTGCGTGTGAGGGAGCCGTTGGTAAACGAGACTCGATTGAAACGTCGATTCGAAGTGCCGTGAGTTTGGCAGAGATACTCGGCCCGCAGCTATGGCGAAGCCCGACCAGGTCTTGATTATCGAGCCACACAACGAGTTGCGATTCAGGGGTACGCGAAATATCTTTTTTCTTTCATCTAAATCTCGATAAATTGTCAACCCTCCGCCCCCTCTCAACCTCCCCCCTCAATATTTCAATTGACGAAAATATTGCCCCGGACCGCGTGCAAAACGTTCGACGTGCTCTCTCGCGATCTTACCCTCTCCACCCCCCCCCACTCTCCGTCTTCTCTGACTCGCACCATCGGCCGTGACATGGCGAATAACCGGACTACGTATACTCAATGTTGGCACGTTACGAAGTCCGTATGTGCGAGGAAAAAATGATTCACGTTCAAGATGACGTAAGGCGCGAAAAAAAAACTTATTTTTCTCGCGCTTCGTCGTCGAATTTTTCGCTCATGAACGAAACGCACCGTCCCCCCTCCCCCCGAGCTTATACCTACGCGCCAGGCATCCGGTCAATCCTATCAAGATTTCACACTCTCTTTTTCCTCTCCGTCATTTTCGCTCAGAGCACGCTCGATATGTCACGGGAAAAACACTTTTTTTTCACCAAACACACGAGGCGAATGATTAGGCAGATTTTTTTTAAAGGAAGAAAGTTTCAGGCCCTTTCACAGGTCCGCCGGTCACGTCTTACATCCATCTAACAAATCCTTCGACGAGCAAAGTTTATTTCAAAATAAAGACCACCGCGCCGAAGAGGTATTGCGTACGGCCCAACAGCGGAATACTCGAGCCACAAAAGTCGACTCAAGTAGCGGGTACGTAAATTCGACCAGCTGCGTTGGATAGTTTCGACTCGTCCGCTCATGCCTCTGCCTTTCACCTTTCCAGTGTGCTTACAACCGTTCGACTTTGACCCGGCGGAGAAGAACAAACACAAGTTCATGGTACAGACTGTGATAGCGCCGGAAGGCGACGATCCCGACAACTTGAACGATGTGGTAAGGACTGCGCGAGATCAGGCTGAAGTTTGCATCGCTGCAGGGCAACGAAAATTTATATTCCTACAATCCTCCTCGGCAGTGTTCACCTACAAAAAGCAAGCGACCATTTTTCGAGATGTTAATTTATCGATCTACGATATAAATAGGGAAAAAATATGGAAAATGAAATGTGAGGAAGAACTTCCGTTGCGTTCCAACGATGCAAACTTCAACACCATTGAGCGAGAAAATGTCGCTTCGATTGATGTGGCTGTGACATTTATGGAAAACAGGAAAAAGGCAGGAAGTTTCTTTCTTCCTGGAATAATCGGGGAAAAGTCACGGAATTTTGAAAATTCTCTGGAATTTTTCCACAACTTACTTTTTGCCAAAAATACGAAAAACGAAAACGACATGAAAAAAAAACTGAAAAGTATAAAAATAAATCATTTTGTTTATTAATATTT
Organism: Ophion costatus; assembly: GCA_951751655.1. NCBI lineage: Eukaryota > Metazoa > Arthropoda > Insecta > Hymenoptera > Ichneumonidae > Ophion > Ophion costatus. Next base: position 42,607,426 of record OX632359.1, on the reverse strand, counting down.
GTTATTCTTCATTATGTACAAAAAAAAAATGATGTCAGTGGCAAACATTGAAAGTTTCATGAACTAATTACTAATTTACTTCAAAGCTCTATTTGCATTCGATTTGTCGGTACACACCCGCCCAATTATTATTGTAGATAAGTGCTATAGTATTATCAGTATTTATTATTTCAGGTATATCCCTTCAGGGTGTTTACGCATAGAAGCATTTTAGGCAACGCAATGCTTCGGGCACATGGCGCCACTATAGCACGTCCCAATTATTTCAAACTCACGTCACGTCCCCGAAAGTGAATGATTATACATATTTTCGGAAAATATAATATCTCAACATTAAAAATTTTAATTTCTCGTTGGTTCGAAACTTTCTTGTGCTTCCGTTATTGCAACGGACTTTTTAGAGCGACCTACGTCGCTGTTTGTACCGTATATCTGTGAAAGACATTGAGATTATTGCAGAGCTTATTTGTTATTGTGTGCAGAGAAGATAGACATCTCTGCGTTCTCTGTTGTGCGTAATGAGCACTCGAAATAAATTTGCTCACTTAAGAGTCGAAGAATTGAAATCCATTCTCAGAAGCAGAGGGGCCAAGGGGACAGGGGAAAAAAGGACGTAGCTATTTCCCACTGTTTGCGTCTGGCGTCGTCCTTACGAACAAAAATGTGTCCCTTCGGCAGTACATTCTACGCACAACACTGAACCACTTTTAAAAAACAGCTATCTACCCGTAAATAATTAGAGAAATCGTAAATAAATAAGTAAGTTTGACCGTCTGGTTGAAGACGACCGCTCGCCCGGGACGTACTATGCTAGCGCCGCCAGTGACGAAAAGTGCCAGTCGTCCTTCCCATTTCGTTTCGCTTTCGCTTCCTCGTTGACTATTTTCCCGATTATTTCTTCGAAGTGCTTTATGTACATACATAGTTCAGTTACTACAGGCTTCCTTTTAGCACCGTCTCTATCTTTCTATCGATTTGCTCTCCTTTATCCCCTATCCTTATTTTCACAGATCTACCATTTCTTTTTTTAATTTTGTTTCTTGGCTTTCTCGCACGTACATATTGGCACTGAGTCTTCTGCTTTCTTTTACAAACACTGCGTTTGTGGTCACTATATCCCTTGGTTCCTTCCTTCCCCACATTCCCACAGCTCAGTCTTGCACTTGTAAAAAATTGTGGACGTAAATGTGACGCCGCAGAGTGCCTAAAAAAAGATAACAGAAAATATTGGTAGTCGGCCATTTTGCACATGGAAAAAAAAATTTCTAACAGCTTGATATTCATACTAAATAGATGTGTGATTAATTTTATGAGTGAATCAATTTTTCATACGAAAAAAATTGTTCAATTCGCACATGATTGTATACCCGTTACTGTGACCTAACCCTTTAAGGGGTCTTTTCACTTTAGACGCTTAAAAGGCTACTTTCATGAATTTTTTTGATAGGTTTATATCATAGATATTGAGATAAAAGTTGTTTCGCTTAAGGAACACACGTTCGAGATACGTAAACATTTTTTAAATGTATTTATGTAACCCAAACAAACTTTAAACGCGTTTTCCTCGAAACAACGTTTTTCGACGGCCTGCTGATAAAGTCTTCGAAACTACTGAACCGATTCTTATGAAACTTTAACCACATATTCTTTACAACTATAGCTATAGCGCATATCAACGTTTTTTTTTAAATTTTGATATTTACTATCTTTTTGTTGCAAAAAACGGTGAAAAAAATACGTTATTTTCTTTCGAAAAATGTCCGCCATTTTGTTATTTTTGTATATATAAAAAATCGTATGACATGCGCTGTAGCCATCGACATACTGAATCCAAAACCGTTTGATTTTTCGTTTCGGATGATCCGCCTTCGAGATTTCATCAATAGCGCGGACCTACTATTTTTTAGGACTTTTTTAACTACCATTTTTGTCTATAAACAGTGATTTAAATAAATAATGTTTTTTAAAACGTATTTTGAAAGTATATGTATTGAGTGTAACAACTTTTATACCAATATCTATAATATAAACCTATCAACAAAAATTCATGGGAATAGCCCTTTGGGAGCGTCCTTAATATCTCCGCATCGAGAGAAATATTTGAGTTTGATATTCAGAAGACGTTCCAGTATCTGCTCGAGTCACGATTTCGCGTGAAAAATAGTTCCTTTTAGCACAATGTCCCAAAGTAAGAAAATTCGTAGCGGATTTTCGTGAAATACAAAATGTTCGTGACTTCGAAGCTCAATTTGACTTTTCTCGACGTTTTTTTTTTGCGCAGTGGAAAGATACGAGCCCCAGTCAGATGATGGAGCACAAGCTGAAATGCATTTTCGAGAATCCTGTAAGTAGCAATACTACAGCCAAGCCGGCAGCTGCACCCACAGCTGCGAAACCCGATTCGAACACTAACGGGAAAAACAAAGCAAGCGGAGACACGGCAAAAACGTCTCTCAAGGTGAAATATCTCGACCGCGAAACAATGCAGTTAAAAAAATATATATATATGTATATATTTTATCGTACTGTTCTCCCGTTCGAAGGGCACCGACGAGACCGAGGAGAAGTTGAAAAAAGCTGCACAAGAAGTCTACCAGTTGAGGGTAGAGGACAGCCAACTGAGGCAGGAATATCTTCAACTTAAGGTGAATGCCTGCATTTCTTCGTTCTCAAGTGCACCTACGGTTTATGGGCGGAGATACCTTCAGGAAAAAATTGCCGATTATCATGATGTATTTTTTTCGAAAGATTTCGTCTCCATTTTTTTAGCCTCGGGGTATGTTTTGTTACTAATTTTGGCTGTTAAATGCTATTTTTTTTCATTAACTTTTAAACATGGCGGACGTTATAGTAGCACGGTCTTCTGAACGGGTTGCAACGGATGTTGTCGATTAGTGTTTTCGCTACGCGTCCGGCCAATTTTGAAAATGCAGTTTAAAAGACCGTGCCCCGCTTTGCGGAAAGTTTCTCGAAAAACAATTGCCCGAATGACAATTTTTCGATAGCAATTGGCCGAATGAACAATTTCCAAAATGAACAACTTCTCGAATACAATGTCCCGAATGGACAAATTTTTTGTTCGGCTTTGTTTGGGTCTGACGAAGTTTTGACGAAACCCAAACAAAGCTATACAAAGAATTTGTCTATTCGGGAAATTGTTCGTTCGGGAAATTCTACGGAGAAATCGTTCTCGAAGAATTTGCCGCAAACGCCACACCTCCGCCATTTTTAAAGATTAATAAACACAAATATACTATGTAACAGCCAAAAGTAATAACAAAACGTACCCTAGGTCTCAAAAATATTGAAGAAGTCTTTCCTTTCAAAAAAACATGAAAATCAGTCCATTTTTTTCCTCGCCTAGAGATGTCTACCCTCCTAACGTAAAATAGGATTTATGCCATAAATAATAGAATTTAAATAATGTTGACCCGTTGGGTAGAGTCGTGTCACTGGAAGTAAAGATAGAACATTGGCCCGCACCCTTAATTTATTCAGATCTTTCCTCAACCCTTAATTAAGTTAATGTTTATTTCAGTTAAGACCTTATATACCGTTGGATGATCGGAATGCGAGGTTTTTAACGAATTTTTTTAAAATACCGATGAAGTCATTAAAATCCTGTCGTGAGGGTATATTTTACACATCCATAGGGGCTGAAATCAATGCTACATTTTCCAAACAGAAAAAAATGCAAAATGGCGGCCCCTCCACGGGCGGACTCGTCGCAGCCGCACATGGCCACGAGAAAGATACTTCGTTTTCGTAACTTACACGAGTTTTGCTAGCGAAGTGCACACGATTATTAAAAAATATTGAACTTTGCAAATTTGGCACGATTTTGAAAAAAAATCACACTTACGACAATAAAAACGATGGTAATTAGTCCATAGAAACCGCAATTATCAATCGATCGTAAAAATCGTTTGTACTTCGCTAGAAAATCGATCTGAGAAGCTACGGTAGAAACTTTATGTCGATTGGTCGGAAAACGCAGGAGCTACGAGTCTGTCCGATTTCGAAACCATAGTTTCACGAAAAACACTTTCAAAGTTTTCAAACAATTATTCTACGTGTCTCCAGATTTCGTTTCCGCCTGAAGTAACTTTTGCATATATTTTTCTCGACGTTTATGCATCATTTAAGCCAATGGCAAAAAAACGATAAATTGTTCAAAGGGGATAAAGTTCCGAAAAGCCCATACCTCTGATTGATTCGGAATTTCGTGTACCTATGTATTTTGACTCGCTGATCACGAATATCATATTGAAAATACCCGCAAATTTGATTTTCACGGTCAACACTCACGACAACTGATTTTTCCACAGTTTTTCTGTTTTGTTTTGATAAATATTCATTTCGGGGAGAAATGTTTCCGACAAAAGTTGTAGCCTATGAAAATATTGATCTTTCATGTTGTATACAATTCTTGTCTAAACCATTTCGAGAAAAATGGGACAATGGTCGAATAAGTGAAAATTGCTGAGCTTCATTAGGTTCGATATTATCTACTTATCCATAGTAACGGATCGGTAACAGCAAGAATATAGATAATGTTCATTAGCCCACACAAACCCAAAGAAAAAAAACCAGATTCAAACTGAAACAAAACCAACAAAAAAAATCCAAACACAAACCCAAACAACAAACGCCCGAACAACCCAAAGTAAAAAACAACAAAATTAAATAAAAAGCCCAAGCAAGCCCGACAAAAAACCAAACCCAAACAACCCAAACAAACCCAAACAAAAAATGCAAAAATAGTATATAAAAGAAAAAGAAACTAAAACAAAAGAAAAAAATCAAAGAAATAAATCAAAAAGAAAAAAAAACACGCACTTTAAAATTGACTGAATCATAAAAAATGCAAAAATAGTATATTACACAAAAAGAAAAAAAAACAAAAAAGTAAAAAAAACATATATTTTAAAGATTAAACTCCAAGCTACCCGCGGTAAAGTGCGTAAGTAGATAATATCGAAACTAATGGAGCTAAGCACAATTTCACTTATTGGGCCATTATCCCATTTTGCTCGCAATGGAATCGTTTTAGATAAAAACTGTATATAACATAAAAGATCAATATTTGCATAGGCAAATATTGATCGTTTTTTATTCGTTCCTACTTTCGTAGGAAACATTTTTCTCTAAAATGAATATTTACTAAAATAAAATGGAAAAACTGTTAAAAAATGAGTTTTCGTAAGTGTTGACCTTGAAAATCAAATTCGAAAATGAACTCGGAACTACACCTTTCAAAGGTAGACAAGGTCTTGATAAATTCCTCAAATCTTTTATCAAATACTAAATCTAGTAAAATTGACGCGTAATTTACGTAGAGTTTGATAAATGTCGTCTGTTGCCCCGTCGGAACTGTAGGAGGAGATGCTGAAGTGGCGAACTGCCGCAATGGACAAAGGTGTGAACGTTACGTCGAGCACGCGCCTAACGTCGCCGAATCCAGCTGATCGGCACAGTACTAATGTATTACCAATGACACCAACGAGCATCATACTGGCCGTTGCAATGGTCATCGTCGGTTATTTCCTTGGAAAACTGATCTGAGCAGCAAACGATAATCCGCAAAGCAAAGAAAACTGCATCCCTCGGCGCCTACCCTCCTTCGGCCCTCTCTTCAAACTCTCCATACGTTACTAGAGACCCCCGCCCCCCTTTTGACTTTCTCTCTCCCAGCCTCGGATACTCTGTTTTCCTCCCGTTTCCCTTACAGCCCAATACTTATCGATTGGCTTCGTCACTTTTATTCGAATCGCAAGTACGATTTGAGTTTAATGTTCTTACCTCCCGCTCGTTAATGATTGTGCATAATAAATAATATTATCAGCGTTCATGGCTCGACGTCGTCTACGTACGCGTAGAGAGAAAAAAAGAGCAAGAGAGAGAGAGAGAGAGAGAGAGAGAGAGAGGAGAATTCCACAACGTAAAGCGAGTAAACGAGAATAAAATAGCAAGTAATAGCCACTCGCAGAATGTTCATTTCTCTTTCGAGACATCCGGTTCGCTCACGTTAAAAAAACAAAATCCTTTTTTTCTTCTCATTGCTCGCACCACGAGCCAACACTGCGCGTTTTCATTTGTACTTAAAGTTTCTTCTTTTTCCCGTGCATACTCGACGTCCCAATCAATTATCCCGTTCAAGAATATTTCGGCATGCGTGGCGACAAAAAAAATGTGTACATTATCGGGGGAAAAAAATATATGTATACTACAGCGTAGTCAACTATATATCTGCTGATGTGCGCGTATAGATTTAAATGAACGAAAGAAGAAAAAAAATCCGAGTTCGCGGCGAAGAATTCGTACTAGTTGCGCGACTAGGAGAAAGACGAGGATGTAATAACAAACGAAAAATATTACTAACGAAAAGTCCAACGCTGCAGGGCAGTTCGAATCGAATTTTTTTTATCTCTTATTTAAACAAACATTGTATATCACACATCCTACTTGAGGAAGGAAAAAAGAACGAATAATCGCGGTGAGGAAAAGAGCAATTTGTGTTCTCCGTTATCGGGAGGGTGTGGGCGATTTTCGAAAACGAGAGAAATAAATATTTAAAAAACGAACAAAAAAACGGAAGAAATTACACGAAACAACCACGTATATAAACGTTTAGTGACGCGTAGGCTGGCAAAATGGTTTTTACTGAAAAGAAAGAAGATAAACAAAACAGATATATAAAAAAGTAATTATACGATCGTCTTTCGTGCAACGGGGAGCTCTCCCGATGAGATCCCATTGCGCTTAATTGACGCATTTAATTTACCAACCGATCGGTGTAATTTTTAATTATTTATGGTTTGTCTTACGGAACGATAAAAAGAAGAAGAAAAACGAATTCGTGTGGAATAAAGATGTCCAGGAGTGTCACATTCGAAGAGCTATTGTGCCTTTGTACCTTCTCATCTTGAAGCCGGCTTTTATTTTTGCCCTCGAAATATACATTCTGTATATATCAACATACATGCGCGGCGAGCATACGCTAAGATTAGCAGGCTGTCCGGGCGAGCGCGGGGAAACTCCGTGGTCGCGGCAAATCAATGCATTGTCAACCCTTTTTGTATTATTTTTAGTGCGAAGCTTTCAATGGGAATTGTCTGCGAAATTGTCAGCCGGGGGCGTTTCTCGTGCGATTTTCCAACGTATGCGAAGACATCTGAGTTCACCACGATGGCGTTATCAATCTTTGTATGCGGAGCTAATATACATGTCGATATATGTATATACGTTGTGCACACTGGTGTTCAAAATGGCTCGGCTTTGCGGCATTTTTGTGCCTGGCTCGAGCCACTTGCGAATATCGCTGTATGTGAAAACGGGGCGAGCTTCTCCTGGGAAAGGACCTCGCGGTGTGAATTATCGTTACTATTGTCCTGAAAGAAAAAAAAAAACAGCCTCGGCGAGCTGTCGATGACTCATCGTGTCTCCCAGAGATGGAAATTCGTTGTTTCCCAGTCATGCGACGACAGCGAGTCTCTCGATTGGACGCGATGCAAAAAAACAACCCTATTTACAGCTTCGTGTGTGTGTGTATATGCATTCGTAATTATAATCTCTTATAACGTTGTGGTGGCATTGATTGCGACGGTAAAACGAAAATTAGTACATACCAATTAACACTAAGCGCGACAACTGAAGGATCGCCATTTTTTTCGCCAAATTTCGGCCTCTTCGACCGCTACGACTTCGTGAAAATAGTCGCTAAAATCGTACACTTCGTAGCGTGAGTCTTCTAGGGTCGCGGGTGAACGTTTTTTTTTCGCATTTTCTTTACAGAATTATCCTTCGTTGTCAACGAAAAGCGGAAATCGGAAAATTTCCGCAAGTTCGAAGACGTGCACGGGGAATGGAATTTAAAAGAAAACCGCTTCGGCATTTTTTAAGAGCACACATTCCGCTTCAAATGATTTTTTTTAACCAGCTCGATAAGATCTTTTTACCGAGGCATCGACTAGAATAAAAAATTCACATTTCGACTTTGAAGCGCAAAGGCAAAAGGGGGAACGATAGAAAGCTGATCCGTCTACAAAACTTTGGGAAAAAACCTTTTACGTTTCTTTTGTCATGAAGAATAACGCGAAAAATTTTGAAAGCGTGATTTTTTAATTTCTCCCCGATTATTCTTCATCGAGATACAGCGGTGCAAAAATGTCGAACTTTTGGCGAAAAAAAACATCCTTCAATTGTTGTCCCTAGTGTGTGTATGTGTGTGTGTGTGTGTGTGTGTGTGTATACATATATCCTGAAAACACTTGCTTTTTTTCCGTTCCCGAAAGACCCATGGTCTTTGAACCTTTTCTACATTTGACTCATCATACGCGCGCACACATACACACCCGCCCACATATACAGGGTGAGTCACGAGGAAACAGAACACCTGAATATCTCTGTCGGATTTGGTAATACGAATTATCTACACATCAGAATTCGAATCTTCAAAAATAATGGATTTCTTTTTACTACACCTAATATATTTTAATTACATTTTTCTTTTTTCCTTTTTTTTTCAAGCTCGTCAAATGTATTTTTTTTAAATGGAATGGCATATATCTTCACCATACTCATTGTAGCCGGCATCCAAACGAATTCAACCATGTAACATAGTATGACCTTCAAATGACCTTCAACTCAGAAATATTGATTGCGATTTCTTCATGCGTAACAGTCTTCATCGTTGGTTGTTTTTTTATATCGTCAACACTACCAGTTTCACGGAATTTCGTAATTCGTAAAAAAAATTGTTAAATTCACACATGATTTTATACCCGTTACTGTGGCCTAAGGCCTCAAGCACTGTCGACTTTCTCCAGCGATGAAAATCATGTCGATCTTTTCTTCCGTCGAGCAACGCATTGTGAAACGTTCATCGGTAAACTGATAGATCAGACATTTTAGAAACTTCAGTAATATGATAGCCAGAAGGTATTCAGTGTAATAAGTAGCTGATAAACACGATTGAGTACATACGAATAGGTAAAAGTGTTTCGTGAATCTGTCATCACCGAACCTGTTACTCCGTTGTGTTATCGTGATACATTTGAATGTAACCAAGCTCACAGGAATTATTTAGCGTAACAGAAATAAAGAAAAAAAACTTGCACGTTGAATTATTATGTATTCAATATTTTTCGGTTGAAGGTCATTTGAAAGTCATACTATGGTACATGGTTGAATTCGTTTGGATGCCGACTACAATGTGCGAGGGGAAAAAGTACGATATTCCGTTTAGAAAAAACTGATGACCTTGAAAAAACCGAAAAAAATATGATAGCCATGTGCGTTCTTCCAAACCATTCAAATTCCCAAATGTACATATTTTGTATTTTGAAATCCAACAGAGATATCCAGGCCTTCTGTTTCTCGTGACTCACCCTGTATATATATATATATATATATATATATATATATATATATATATATTAGTAATCGTAAGCATCATGGTCGTACGTTTCATTAGGATGACGTTGAAGTTTTCCATCGTTGGAATGCAACGAACATTTTTTTCCTCAACCTCCCAAATCTCGTTTAGTAGATCTAACCTACGAGAACGGTGTAAACATTTTTTTAGGATTCTTATCCAGCGATCTACAAGCTGAATCTGCAGAAGACGATTTTGGATAGTAGCAAAAATGAGAAAAGAATTTTCGTTGCATTCCGACGATGCAAACTTCAATCCCATTCGTTAGGATGTTCGGAGCGAGTCTATAGGACGATGAAAAATGATTTAAAAAATGTTCGGCGGGAACCTCGAGAGCACATTCGCGATTATTTTATTCCGTTATCTTCGATTGATCGACTCGTGTGAGAGTGATCGTGAAATATCGTACAGTTGGCATGCGGGGGCGGACTTAGTACGCCGAAAGCGTGAGATTTATCGTATTGACCCTCTTTCGTGTCGTTTCACTTTGACTAACGACATCTACCGGTATGCTTATTCATTTTTTGACAAATGAAGTTTTCACCGTGTCCCTGATAATACCGGAACGAGAAAAAAAAAAGAACAAATATCAATTTCATGATTTCACAACAGTTTAGGAAAGAGCGAAGTATAGGTACGAGAATTTTCAATCCGAATCGAATAGGACAGGATGACCGGAGCACATTGATCGTGATTTTAGTACCGTCTTTATGAAACCCGATTTCGCGCAAAATTTTTCTAAAATTATATACATATATGTGCAAAATTACCCACGCGCGCACAGAACACCCCCGAACCAACACACACACATACATATGCATACGCAAGTGTATGCGTGTACATTTAGTTGCATTGTGCAAGCTCCGTTAATAAAAGTGTGCGAAAATTCAGTAATTCGAATAATCATTTAGTAACCAGAAAAAAAAACATCTTAATGTTATAACCGTGTAAATAAATAAAAGAAAAAGCCGTGTAGCTCGACATGAATGAATCGTTTAGTGGCCGTTTTTCTGTCGCTTCGTATCAATGCTAATTCGCTGCAAATCGGGCAACTCCGTCCATTGGTCTAATCGAGGAGTCTCCAACACGGTCTTACAGGTCTGGCAACGTAGGCAAATTTCAACGATGCCTTGAGGCGCGGTTACGAGCTCCACTTTTTATTCCGCTCGCTGCCACATGCGTCGCTGCTATCGGAGAATGTCTCCCACCCACAGTCTTCACTGCTCTCACCTGCCCCTTTGCTGCATTACGTCTCGTGTGGTGATGTGAGACATAACCTCTGTTATCGTCCCGTGCTCTTAAGATCGTGTTAACGAGAGTTGCATGGATCTGTTTGAATAATATTATTTACATAATAGTTACTTACCGGCATTCATTAATCCGAAGACTGCAGAAACTGGAAGAGAACTTACCCGATCAGTCGAATCATTTAAATACGCCGATAATACGTATACAAAAAGAAAGTGACGAATAAATGTGACAAAAAATGAAATTAAAAAAGTATCCAATGTATCTGAATTAATAAACACTGCAATTGGAAGAAAAACTTACTTTCACTTTTATTACCTGGAGATAAAAGAAAACCTTGTGCATGAATCGAACTCTGTATTTTGAGTTATAAAACTTGGTGCTAACCATGTAGCCAAGCTTCGACTCGATAATTTGGAATAGAGATCGCTTATGTTCATCACAGCTGCTTGGGTTCCACGGAATTCTTACATGACAAGCAGGTAAACTCAGTTACGTTGGTGTCTATCAATTATTTTGGTTTTCGGGAAGTTTATTTATTCATTTGGTTTTCTTTCGCATCCTTATCAAATATGCAGTAAACTAGGTAGGGGGTAAGGTCAACGGCGCGTGCGCCTTGTTCACGAGAGTGAGAGACGGACAGAAGACATTCTGTCCTCGTCACACATCCTTCAAGAGCAATGCCACGTAGCGGCGAAAAGTGTAAATAAAAGTGGATCGGCTTAGTGTACCGACTATGTCATGGCCATTCCCAGATTTGTGCATAGGACCGTCATCTGCAGCGGGTAAAAACCCTCAATTCGCGATTGACACGTCCTAGAGGTGGCGCAGCGATATTTCAGTACGGGCGGTCCAAGTCGTCCAAGCATAGCCTCAAACATAAACAATGATTTCGTTCCCGATTTCCTGCGAGGTGGCTATTGTATTTACCTGCATGGTCGATTTTTGAGATCCTACTGTAGTGAATAATTTCTTGTCCGCTCTTTTTTTTACCTCTGTCAGCTCTGGATTTAGGGTTTTGAGGTTATGAGAGTCACTCGCAGGTTTCGAGAAGGGGTGATTCTATTTTTCGGAGCATACTTTTTACAAGGGAGGTCTGCAGTTATATTTTTACATTGTAGGGTAAGGCGCCCAATTACTGGCACTTTGAGGACCACTGTGTAGGTAGGAGAGAAGTGTCGATAATAAATCGAGCAATATTAAAACTTATTTCTGTTATATAGAGTAATGTAACAGAAATAAGTTTCAATATTGCTCGATTTATTATTGATGAATATACAAACTTGGAAAGAAAAGATCTTGTGTAGTGATTACAAACTCGCCTTGATCGCCTAAAAAGCGAGTCATTTCTAAGAGTCAAAAACCACTTTAAAAAACGACTTTATCTTTAGGTGGCTTATGGAACGACAATTCACTTTTATTATCCGCCTTGTGCCTTGGAACACAGAATATCGAGTAATTTTTCGTCTTTCAAATTTTGTCCACTATTATCAATGTATTTTGACAATGTTCACTGTACTAATATAGCTTCTTTCTGCCTCAGGCCGCGAGAGGCGCTGACACTTTTGAGGATAGAAAATTACTGTTATTTTCATTTTTCAATTTATTTGCAGTCTACATAAATTAATGGCTAAATAATTTCCAAATTTTCGCCACAACTTTATAATTGTGCCATTAACAATCGTGGCCCTCGAATTGTTATCCGAGCGCCCTCTCGGATCAATCGCTGAGGAGTCTTCCGCTTCCGGTCTCTGTACTACCAGCCGAAGTATGTCGCAGCCCCGGACAGCGTAGAGGTTTGGGAAGAAGATAGAGGGCGTTGAAAGCCCGAAAGTCGGCGTTTGACGCGAGCTCTCACATCAGCTATACGGGATAGCAGAACATTCCGCAAGTGCGAAAAGCGATCGAAAGGAGACTCGGGCCAAGAGAGAAACGAGTACGGGCGAGAGAGAGAGAGAGATGTGGATTAGGATGCGGGCTTTTTGCGACAAGAGTGAGAGAATGCGCGGGCGCGAGAATACCAGCTAAAAGCCAAGGTGGAAAGAGCAAGAAGAAAGGGAAATAGTGAGCAAGAGAGGGAAAGGTTACACACGCGAGTATGGGAGAGAATAAGATCAGGGAGGCGGCAACAACGACGACGAGGCTGGAAAAGTTGCCTCGGCCGCCGGTGGCACTAGCGGCTGGCTATTGATTTCAAGGGCTTCCTTAGCCTTCCCCGACTCTTCGCTGTCGCGGAGTGCCCGAAGGCCCCAGGTCACCTCGAAGGGCTTACGGTGCCCGCGTCTAACGGAATTTCAGCGCAAACTGAGATTGTCCCCCGTGTACTTTTCTTCCGCCCCCCCTCTTCCTCGTAAACGGCGTAACAGAAATTACCACTGCAGGAATAATTCATGTCCAAGCATTCCGCTACGTAAGCCACGTATACAACATCGAGTCACGAGGAAACGAATTGATTGCTCTTATCGATCAGAGAGCACCGAATTTTTCTAAATTCTACTGAATCATTGAGGTACCTAGGGCGTTATGGCTATTCGAGGTTGAGGTAAAAATGACATTTGTATCGGGGACATGGAAGACGCGATTTGTACACCTAAAGAATCTCAGAGCCGATCTACGATAACCCAAACAAAAAATCTGTTCTTTGCGGAATCGTCGAACGTCAAACGGTAGAGGATGTCGGACGTATATACAAAGATGTTGGGGGTGTAGTTAAGAGGCTACCGAGAGGCCTGAAAACATGGCCAAATTCCAATTTGTGCTTCTAGAAAACGTTTCGTAAAAATGTAACGTATTTCTTTGAACACAAAGCTACATATATTGAGGGCCTTAAACAAATCACCGAAAAATACAGAAAAATAACAAAAACATGGCCGCCGGCAGGTGAGGAAATCTTTTTGCGACGTCTGACGTTGGACACTCCCCAGCTTAAACGGCCCATCCGAAATCCAAAATTCAAACGGGTTATTTCAGTCAACAATAAATACGAGCCGGTTACGATCGTCGGGTTTGAAAGTAATTTTTTTAAACAATGCAACGAATTGAATCTCGAGTATACAAAATCTATGAAAAAAGTCATCATTTTTACGTAACTATCAAAAAATGAAGATCGATTTTTTAAAAGTGAGATCGTCAACGACTTTTAAATGTCTCTTATCGTGTCTCCAGCGAATTTGAAAACAATTCATCTAGTGGTGCTCAAGATATGTCCACCGATTTTGACAATCGTGTTTCAAGAAAAATGCGTTTAAGTTTGAAGTATTGCTTTCGCTCGACTCTTAGAAGCTTTGGTTCATCCAATTTTAGAAATATTTCAATGAAGTTTTCAGGGAATATAGTTAAACGAATATAGAAACTGAAAATCCACCTGCGTAGGGGGCGTTTCACGCGAAGCTCTAAAAAATTTCGGTCTGAGATTTATTTGAATAATTTGTAGGTGTTATCTCCAAACACCGGGACTACAAAAAATATTCAGCCGTACCGACTAATCGCGTTTGTTTAGATTTCTTATTTTAATTGCTTAGCAAATTCATAGACGCAGTAGTACGTGCTGTGGCCGGAGGGTGGCGCAGGGCCCGAGGCTTCTCCCGCAAGCCACTTGTACTCCGAGGGAACATATAACCGAGTCAGTGAAACGTATTGACGCACCACGAATTTTGCGCATTGTCGCTCGTGGTCGGTCAAGTGTATTCCGAAAAACTTGGGAGTTATACATCTTGTGATACCCACCCAAAAGGAACGCCCTCCCGTATAACAGGTGTAGAAATATGAAGCCGGAATTTCCCTATAGATGGTGCTAGCCATCAGCTTAGGGACCGTAGGACCGCTTCTGCAGCGCCATCTCCCTCTAACAGCTGACGAAGATTGTCAACGCACAACAACCCAAGTTCCCTACACCGGTATATTTTTCTAGAACCTTGAACATGTCGAGTTTTGTGCCTACGAACTACGATTTGCGGACAGCATTGGTTTTCTGCTATCATTTGAAGAGAACCGCTGCAGAATCACATCGAATGCTTGTCGAAGCTTACGGTGAACACGTTCTTGGTAAAGGTGTTTGGAGTGGTTCAAAAAATTCAAAAGTGGCAATTTTGTCAACAAAGTCAACAAGAATTCGCGGATCAATTGAATGTGACGCAGAAAGCCGCCTCCATTAGTTCGAAAGATCTTTTACCATTTTCAGACAGACGTGTAATTTTTACAAAAAAAAATCCAGTTTCGTACTTCTACACCTGGTACACCGAAATCGTGGAAAAACAAAATATTTTTCATAATTATTCACCATCAAGGATTGTTAACAACACATATAAATATGTATTGTTTACGAGAATTTATAGGACATTTTTTGGTTGCGAATCAAAATGCTAGTTATTCAAATACAACTTTTATTCGTTCGAAATAACAATGTACTTTACCTAAGACACGTTTACTGCATGCATAGAGACATTTTAACTCAAATATATATATCTTACACGTTCAAATCAAGAATGAATTCCGATCAATCACGTACTTACCGTATCGTCCGCATAGCCGAAAGCCTAAAACTAAAAACTACATTCGGAATAGAATCCATGTAGGCGGTGAGGCAACCAAAAACCGGTTTCACCCAAACGGTTCCCGAAGATCCCAAGTCCAGTTTCGTCACCCGCTAGGGCCATTGATCATCAAGACTTGTTAAAATCCCGCTTTCAATGGCACCTCGCATTGCTGAATAAACGACGAAATCAATACAGCTGGTTGATGACAATGACCGTTGGTGAAATGGAACATCGACGATAGTCGTCGCGTTCAACTGAGCGGAATTCAACGATCCCCCGATCCATGCAGTCCTCCTACCACCTCCACTTGCCAAATGAGTGCAGCGTGCACCAAGTAAATTGGTTATGCGGACGATTTTTTGCGCAAACGTGTGAACAAGCGTACATTCCCGTAGGAAGTTGGGGGGTGGTCCGCGCGGAAGAGCCCGTACACATACATCGGTACACGAGAGCAAAGTGAACAGGGAGGAAAAGGGAAGACGGTCGGTGTGCACGAGGAGGATGAGTGAGAGCGTCATCGGCGCATCGCGACGCCGGTAGGGCAGCTCGCACCGGGCTCTCCTCGTTCTCGGTTTTAGACTAACGGGGCTGGGGGTGTCGGGTGGGTGCCGCGACGTCAGTATTGGTGCGGCGGCATCTCGTTTTCGCACCCCCTGGGCCGAGAGAAATCCTGCGCGTTCGCGGCACTGCGCGAATCGGCTCAAGCGCAGCTCGAGCCAGCTCACCGCCTCCCTCTCGACGCTCCCGTGTATCGAGTTTACCGTTTTCCCTGTATTCACCTCCGCGCGTGCTCGTGTACGTCGGTGTGTGCCGGTGGCGAGAGCGAGGTCGAGGGAGAGGCAGAGGAGGGCTAGTCGAAGCGTAGAACGCCGCGTTTGGGCGTCTCCTTGCCGCGTCGAGAGAATCCTCCGTGTTCGCCCGTACTGGCCTGTTTTCAATCCAAGCCTAACTCTCGCGCCTTTGTCCGTCTCGGTTCTTCGAAAAAAGAGCCCTGAAGTCATCCAGAAAACACCATTCTCCAGACATCCGAGGCTTGCCGGATAATCCAGCCGTGGTTCCTGCTGGTGACGACTGTGTACCTCCTTTGGGAGGTTGGAAACCGGAAGAAGCAGAAATCCGTAACCGAGCCACATGGACAGCCTGGTGACGGAGGAGGCCTCGTGGCAACTTCCAAGCATCAATCAACGAGAGCACACTTTTCCGCCGTGTCCAGTGAAGTTTCAAGCGTAGAGTGATTTCGAAGCCCGGCAGCGCCTCTCGGTATTTCGCGTTTCGTCTTTCAGTTCGAGCTCCTTGCAGCTCTTCCTCCCCCCCCCCCCTCTTTCCGTCTCACGCCCTCTTTCCGTACTCCCGTGAATTGTATCGGCTGGAAGCAAGGAGGGGAACGAAAAAATCCCCCAAGGGACCCAAATCGTGCGAAGTGCTCGGAAAAAAGTTATTCGCTTTGATCCCCCAGTGAGCGCCGAACTCCTATCCCTCTTGTTGTCAACGATGTTACGATGTCGTGGCGCGTAACGGATCGCCGCAAAGAGCTCAGTGACAGTGGTACTGCGATACAGTGCCGTTATTGGTCCATCTTACTCGACGAACCTCCGCCCCTCCAATGGGACATGCTGTGGCCTCAGACTATCAAACGTTCTCGCAATAATATTGACGATCGCAATATCAATTGCTTCGATAACAGTAAAAACGATACTGCCGTTGCACACTGTCGTATTCCTCCTGTAAGTGGCGTAAGGTCAGACCGCAGCGCGACTCGGATCACTTGGCGGAACGGTAGCGGCGCAACTCCTCGCGATCAGGCCGCCTCAGTCGGCGATCGCGATTGTCCCGTCGTTACTCATCATCGTTCCTTCACCACAAGCGATTACGTTTTCACCAAAATTCTCGCCTCTCGTTGCTCTCGATATCTTACCGACTGGCTCTTCCGACGTTTGCACCAAACGTCACGAGGCCAACGACACCTATATTCAACTCTTTCACACTTCGCCGCGCTGATAATGCCACACAGCCGTCCCGAGGATCCTCTCCGTCTCGCTTTGGGTGAGTGTTGACTTTCTCATTCTCGCACAATCCGTCGCCGTTCCTCATTCTTCTAGGTTACGATTCACGCCCAGCACGTTACGCGCGTCAAACGGTTTCGCCAAATGCATCAGTGCTCGACGCTCGATACGCCATTTTGTTCACCGAGCGAACATACGAAAACGTATGAAAAAAAACAGACGTTTTTTTTCGAGGGCTCACGCACAGCAGTGCCGCCAAGTGCTTCTGGACGTCCAAAGTGCTTTATGAACACCCACTTCCGGTTCGTCTACCGGAAATCCGTTTTGGGGTTTTTTTTTATCTCCTGTTTTGGCTTTGAGAATCTCGCGATCTGGTCGATTTTTACACTAGGGAACCTTCTGCGGTTTTATTGGCAGTGGTGTTTTTTCTTTTCAGCAGGAAAGTGTTTTAGTGCAGTTATTTTCCGCAGTGGTGCTCGCCTCCGAAAGTGAATCACGACGAGCGGAGTGGACACAGTGTGGGAGGGGACCTGTGTTTGTGTGTGTGCCCTCGTTCGTATCGCACAGACGTTTGACCACATACGAATCGTCTCCACGACTGGTTGCCTCGCTCTGCGGTTTCCCAGGACTACTATCCTCGTTATATAGGCGCTCGAGGAGACAGCGAGCTGGGCGTAGTACACCAGCCAGCCTCGAGCTACGAATCTTTCACGCCTTCTCATCCTTATTATTCCGTGACTCAATTTTTTTTAACCTCCCGCTGCTGTTTCTTTTTCGTGCGAAACGAGACGAAATAAAAAGACGGCCACAGCGAGATATGGGTATAATTTTGGACAAATGTGGGTCGTTGTGCGTTCGTGAAAATTCTTGACGTTGAACGGGAAGAATCGAGAGGAGGGAGTGATGTACGTAACGGGTATGCAGGCTCATAGACGAAGGAAAATCGATCGATATCGCATCAGTTTCCTTCTCGATTGGGATGTACGTCATCCAACTCTCTCTCTTTCTCTCTCGTTCGTTTCCTTTTGATCAAGCTGATGTATTTTCCTGAAAATGAGAAATGAAATTCAATCTGAATTTAATTTCTCCATCGTTCTAAAAAATTGCCCCTGTGAGAGAATAGTTCACCAGAGTTAGCGAAAATCCGAAATGATTTTTTTCTTTAGAAACGATTGCCACAGGACCTTTGAGTCTTGAACATTTTATGGAAAAGCTTTTGGCATTTGTTTATTTTATCGTGATTGATTGTCATTATGAATTATGGAACAATAATGGCGTTGAACTTGAGAATATCGATTTACTTGCTAATTTTTTCGTGTTGCAACGAGGTTGCGATAGTGTTTCGAATTTTTACACTCGCCTGAAGCCTCTCCCTGTTGACTTCTGCAAACTAAATTATCGTGCTTTGTATATGGGACACATTGATTTAGTTGATCTTTTTGGAAAAAATTTAAAAATATGCCAATAAAATGTTTAACCTAATATTTTTTAAACAAAAGAATATCTGTAAAGGCAAGAGGGAGGGTCGAAGGCATCGATTTTTCGAAAGACGACCCAAAGATATCTCGCTACATAAATATGGCATAATTGATAACCCCGTATTCATCTCATCAACGGCAAACATAACCTTCAGGCGAGGAAAAAATGGCTAACTGTCATGATTTTTTTTTCTCAAAGGGGAGATTTCTTCATTTTTCGATCCGGGCTATATTTTATTGCTACTTTTGGCCGCTACATGGTACTTTTTCATTATAAATTTTCATTAATAATGAAAGCAAAGCAATAAAAAAGCGAAAAATGTTGAAAATCGCTTAACGCCTACGCTTTGAACGAAAAATATTGAATTTTCCGAAAATGTCTACATTTGGCAATTGAAAAATACGTTTCGTTTAATTTCAAACACATTTGAGGTTATGTTTTAGACAATAAGGTTATAAAGATGTACACCACGTTTCAACAGAATCGGTCGATTACTTTTTTAGTTATACGCCACGCCAGTTTTGAAAATGCAGTTTGGACGACCGTGTCATGCTTCCGCCATTTTTAAAGATCAATAAAACACCACGCAACCGCCAAAACTACTAATAAAACATATCCCCATTTCAAACAATGGCGAAGAAATCTTTCCTCGAAAAGAAAATCCTCAAAATCATCAAATTTTTTTTTCGCCTAAAGGTATCTCCCCCTTAAAGTATCGTCACGAGCTTGACGATCGCAATTTTGAAAATGATACGACGGCAAATGTGTCGAGGAAGTGGGTGGCTGTAAATACCTAAGGGCGTTTTTTCGATCGAAAACAAATAAAATACTTGGTCAATATCCACGTGGAAAAATAAACGTTTTTTAATGCGAATTGTTTTTTCGAAATTTAAAATAAATAAATTTAATATAAATTACTAAAAAAGAAGAATATAAATTATTCAAAAATATCCACTCACCGGGGATATGGAACGATCAAATATAAGAGACATATTTTGATATACTCGATAAAAGCGTATGCAGTCAGAAGTGATATATATAAATAAACACTTATATAAGTATATAGTATGTAAAGTGTACGCAGTAAAAAATTATATATATATATATATACACATACACACACACACGAAGTGTGGGTGGACGATGCGCGCGCGCGATTTTCCGTGACGCACACACGATCGCGACCCGAATAACCCGAGGACGATGCGTGTGGGGCTCCTGGGCTTGCCCCAGGGCCAGCGCAGCATCCCGCCCAATATGTACATCAGGATTTTGTCGCAGGGTCCAGAGACCTGTCGCACTCCTAAGAATCCCGGCGTCGGGACAGGATAGCGTATAAGTATATTCGACCTTTCATGCAAGCGTAGACGAATAGAAAATCATTCCATTTTGTGAATAATCACGTATGAGTTCATTCTCCCGATCGATCTTAGAGCCACTGAGAATTTTTTTTCCCGATGCTTTGAGAAGCAACGAGTGCTAGGAATATTCCCATACAAGCAGATCTCGTACAAGTTCATTGATAACTGAAACTTTGACCAGATCTACCTCAAAGTTTATTCAAGACCGAATTTTTCATTAATCCATGTTATAAATTTATTATTCTGAAGGTTTTTTTTGATTGCATAGTTTTATAGCCTATGCCTGATCGAGGCTCTCACTTGTGTGGGTGTGTATTATTAATATTTCTTTTTATTTACCATTGTTAATGAATTAATTATTGATGTTATTCATAATTACATTTTTGTTATCAGTTATTTTTTATCAATTTTATCTTAGTTCATTAGTTTTTAATGAATATCATTTTTTAAATTAATTTGTTACTATTATTATTCCTGTTTCTTAAAGTGATTGATTTTTGAGTAATTGATAATAAGAATTATTAATTTTTTAATCCATTAATTTATTTATATTATTATCGTTATGATAATAATAATAAGTTGATAATTACGACGTCGAGACACACCAATTTGATTTTCATTAGTTACTTTATTAATTTTGTTTTGAATGCATTACTTGAACTACAAAAAAAGAACTATCAATTTGTTAATTTATTATTATTAATATTATTGTTGTAACAATGATAATAAATTGATTAATCAAAAGGTAGGGACACATCGATCTAACAAAGAAAGTTGTCGTGTGCCTTCACGTAAGTAACGCGTATACAACGTATGTAAATATACGTTGACAAGATACAGTATAGTTCGACGTATCACATCGCGCACATCGATACTATACAAGCGATAGAGAGCGGGGAGGGGCAAAGTGACAGGATTTCCAGTCAAGCGGCTGGCTCGTCATGCACAGGTTTCAGTATATCAGTAGTCGTCGGAACGTTCGTAAACATTCCCCACCTTCTCTCTTCTTTACTTGTGCCTATCTTTCTTTCCACACGAAACAACACCAGACTGTTTTTGTGCGATCATTCGAATAATCACAAGTAAACACGCAAGCCCGAGTGTTGAATTTGGTGCTGCGGTGGCCGGGCGATAAAAACTCGATAAAGCGTGGACTAAAAAAAAAAGCTGTGCTCAAGTTTCTTCGAATTCCTCCGTGCCGTTGGTGCGAAAGACAGCCGCGTATACTTACGATTAGTGAGAGGAGTTGGTCATTTTTGGGAATCGAATTTTTTGGGAATCTGCCTTTTATGCACCGAGCAAGGTGAGACGTTTGTGTCAATTGGTTGTTTTACGTTTGTTACGAATTTGAGATGGAGCATCTTAGGGAGTTTGAGCAGATCGTTGGGGTTGCTGCGTCCCACCTGTATGCTCCTTAAGCCAGACAATGAGTGTACGTTGGACTTAAAACCTTGCACAGGCTGCAAACACGGTGGCAATTGTAATCCCACTATTCTTTTTCGGTCTGTTGGTTCGACTCATTGGCTCTGCTTGGCTCCTACTAGAATCAGGCTATTTTTGGTTTGGGTTTGTTTGGGTTTGTTTGGGTCCGTTCGGTTTGTTTGGGGTTGATTGAAGTGGTTTGAGTTTTGTTTGGGTTTGTTTGAACCCTTGAAAAAAATTAACCTGATTCTAGCAGGAGCCCCACTTCCGAACATTGACCAATTGGTCTAGTTTCTCGCCCAAAGACAGTTCTGGTGAGCGTGGCTTGTGGAGTTGTGAGAAAAAATGATAGTGTATTTGTTTAAGAATTAAGATGATACATTCATAAGAGTATCGGTCAAAATATTATCAATTTTTAATGGCATTTATGCAAATATTGGAATTTTAAATTTACATTATGTAATTATGTTTAATTAATATATTTATTGTTTATTTTAATTATATATTTTTTAAATTTATTTAAATTTAATATGTTTAATTAATATATTAATATATTTAAAAAATATTTACATTATGGGTCCACGAGAGTATTTATGAAAATATAAAACCACGAAGATTTTAATTACCACAAAAATGAAAATTAAGTTCATTTTTTAGGATTTCTTTGCGTTAATTTTGAGGTTAGAATTACCGAAAATAAAGTTGGATTAATTTTAATTGAGTTATTCAACATTTTTCTATTTGATTATTTTATTTTTAGGCTTTATAGTAATTTTTTTAATAGTATTTTTTTAAGGCATAGGAAATAATTTATAGGTTAGAATTGCTGAAGATGAAATGAAGTTGATGTTGGTTACGTTAAAATTAACGAATTAACATTGAGTAACTTTTTTGGGTTTTATTTATTTATTTCTTAGGATTTATGAGATGATTATACAAATATTTTTTAAAATAATCATAAAATCGCAAAATTTTTTATCATTTTTTTTATTACGAATATCGAAGGAAAATTTTTTTGAAATATTTGTTGATTCACGAATATTTTTTCAAATATTTTTGCAAACGTCTGTAAAGTTGACAATATTTTTAAACGTATTTTTTTCTTTGAATATTCATCAAACCACGAACGTTTGAAAAAATATTTATCAGACGACGAGGAGTAAAAAAGTTACGAGTACGCCATTAACGTGTTTACGAATATTTATGAAAATATTAGAATTACGAACTTACAAGAGTATTTATGAAAACATTTGAATTATAAATCTACAAGAGTTTTTGTGGAAATATAAGACCACGAAGATTTTTCAAAATATTTACAAAAGCACGAATATTTGTAAAAATACGAATATTTTTTTTACATTTATATAAATTAGAACCTCGACTATGTATTTAAAAAAACAGGAAGTGATTTACAAGGCATTCTTATCCTTAGTTCACCATCCTAATTTTCCAAATATGCCATAATGTAATATCGAGAATATTTCGTACAGAACAAAGCTATGGAAGAATGTTCAATTTTTGTTAATATCGAGAGAAGTACGTCCAAATTGACAAAAGCCACGTTGGGTTTTTTCTGGCATGCTCCATCGATCGTTATTCGAATGGTCTAGGACGGAAATCGTTTGAATCAGGTTGTTCGACTCGCAAACGCTATCGTTCGTACGTGGCTGCGCTTACACAAATACATACCCGTGAGGGTCTGTTTCCTTTCTCACGTTAAAACCGATTGAATCACGCTCCGATGTCTCGCTTCAACGTGCACCCGTTGAAATTTTCCCATTCTCCAACTCCCTCTTTTTCCATCCTCGCGATATTTGTTTTTTATTTCTTTCTAATCTCGCAGACAATTGAATATCGATTGTTCTCATAATTGTCCAGCAAAAGGATTCCCTCCATAGACGTTCTTGTGGGCTGCGTTTGAAAATGTGTACCTCGACGATAAATCGAGGAAAAGTTTTATTCTCGATGGGGCATTGGGAATTCGCGAAGGAAATGACTCAGAGAATGGAACTAGAGGGTTTATCTAAACCTATAAAGCTTCATGTAAAAATAGGATTTTTTTTTTATTACTAAAATATTTTAAATTGATTATTAATTTATTTTAAATTTATTTTGCATTTATTTTTAATGTATTTTGAATTTATTTTGAATTTATTTTAAATTTATTTTTTATGTATTTAAAATGTATTTTTTTATTTATTTTAAACTTATTTTCCACATGGTTTACATTTATTTATTCTAAAGAATTACATTTCTGAAACTGAAAAATTCCGAAAACTCAAAACTCAAGTCATGAAATTGATAAGTTTGAGCTACGAAAGTAATAGTATGCGATCTCGGCGATAACCAAGAAGGCATAAAGATCTCTCACGACACACGGCCCTCGTCACGTAAGCTGATAAGTCGTGATATTGAGTGGATTAAATTTTTCAAGATAATTGGCGGAGCGTGTCCGTGTCAAATTTCAACTAGGCACTTTTTTTTGGGAAACATCGCTCGAACGAAAACTCGAGAATATTTATTCTTCGTGTTTGTTCAACAAAATTTATTCGACAAAAAATATTGCAACAATATTTCCGCAAAAAGATAGCTGATATGCCAAAATTATTGCAAATATTTGTAAAAATAGTCGAGTCGATTGGTGCTCGATTCGTGCATTTTTAATTTCGCGCCCTATCTGATGAAAAAAAGTTCATTTGAATCCTGGATAATGTCGACGTTTGGATAAAATCTGTGGAAAAACGATCACTGACCTATCGTAGGTGGAAGCGATGAATGACGAGCGTTGAAAGTCGGTGAACGAGTGAACGCAATCACCAAATACGAAACGGAGCGAAATGGGGAAAAAAAGAGGAGCAAAGTGATCGGTTTCAATGTCGTCCCAAGGTAATGGGAAACGAGGTCATGGCACAATGAGACAGAGACAGAGAGGCAACATTTTCATCGATTATTACGGCCGATTATATCCTTATGTTACATCTACGCGCATATATCGGTAGACGGATCTATATTTACCGGCGTGTCAAAGATTCAATGACCTCGATTCATTATTTCCCCTCTATTATTTGATAATTGCAATCAATAATAACAACGATAAGTGGAATCATTCGAAACTCGGCGCTGCATTGAAAAAAGTCACGATGGCCAGTACAACTAAATTTTGTTGGTCCTTTTTTTACTAGGTTAGAATAATCGATTTAAAATTAAGTTAATATTTGAGGTTTTGGTTGTTTATTTTTCAGGAATTATTGGGTTGGAATTAACGAACATAAAGTTGAATTAATTTTTAGGTTTCTAATTAATTTTGGAGGATTATTTAGGCTAGAATCATTGAAAATAAAAGTGAGCTAATTTTGGTTAGGTTGAAATTAACGAATTAAAATTGAGTAATTTTTTTGGGTTTTATTTATTTAATTTTTAGGCTTTTTCGGGAATTATTGGGTTGGAATTGACGAACATAAAGTTGAGTTAATTTTTAGGTTTCTAATTAATTTTGAAAGATTATTTAGGCTAGAATCATCGAAAATAATAGTGAGTTACTTTTGGTTGGGTTGAAATTAACGAATTAAAATTGAATGATTTTTTTGGGTTTTATTTATTTAATTTTTAGGCTTTTTGAGATGAGAATTGCCGAAAATAAAACCAAGTTCTTTTTTTTATTAGGTTAGAATGAACGAATTAAAATTGTGTTGATTTTTTTAGGCTTCTTTGAAATAATTTATAGGTTAGAATTGCTTAAAATGAAAGTAAGATAATGTTGGTTAGGTTATAATAAACGAATTAAAATTGAGTATTTTTTTCGGGTTTTATTTATTTAATGTTTAGGATTTATGAGATGAGAATTGCCGAGAATAAAACTCAGTTAATTTTAATTAGGTTAGAATGAACGAATTAAAGTTGAGTTAATTTTTTTAGGCTTCTGTGAAATAATTTATAGGGTAGAATTGCTGAAAATAAAATTAAATAAATTTTGATTAGATGAGAATTAACGAATGAAAATTAAGTTAATTTTTTAGGTTTCTTTGCATTAATTTTGAGGTTAGAATTACCGCAAATAAAGTTGGATTAATTTTAATTGAGTTATTCAACATTTTTCTATTCGATTATTTTATTTTTAGGCTTTATAGTAATTTTTAAAATAGTATTTCTTTAAGGCATTATAGGTAATAATTTATAGGTTAGAATTGCTGACGATAAAGTCAAGTTGATGGTGGTTAGGTTAAAATTAACGAATTAAAATTGAGTAACTTTTTTGGGTTTTATTTATTTATTTCTTAGGATTTATGAGATGAGAATTGCCGAAAATAAGATTAAGTTAATTTTTAATATTTCAGAACGAACGAATTAAAATTGAGTTGACTTTTTGAGGCTTCTTTGACATAATTTATAGGTTAGAATTGCTGGAAATAAAATCAAGTTAATTTTGATCAGATGGATATTAACGAATCAAAATTAAGTTAATTTTTTAGGTTTCTTTACGTTAATTTTTAGGTTAGAATTACCGCAAATAAGGTTGGGTTAGTTTTTATTGAGTTATTCAACGTTTTTCTGTTTGATTATTTTATTATAAACTTCTTAAATTTCTTCTTCACTATTTGAAAAAATGTTAGTGCTCATTTTTTATGTGCTTCTAATAACTTTGGTATTATTTTCTCCAAACGAATATTCAGTCGTATGTTTGAATTTTTCGGAATCAAATTCTTTCGGAAAACCATTATTCGACTTGACCATTATTCGCTAGTTAAATCAAATAGACTTTTTTTTAACGGCGTAACAAACGTATCGTGTTATATAAAACAAGAACGCATGTGCACTCTCTGCCCCACTCTCTTGATCGCACACCCGCGCACCCATACGTGTATATATTTTTATTCATAACGCAGTATGAGTGCAAGTATGGATTAATCATGACTGTCCTTTTATGCAACACTGAAGTAAGAAAAACATGCGAGATCCTAGAACGTAATTGACCGCGATTAATATGAGAATCGGCAAGAAAATCCGGTTAGCCGAAGCTTGTGTTATTCTTCCATAAATTGTAGAATCACCTCGAGCAAGTCGACGAAACAAAATCAGCCAAAACATTCTACGGTTATTATAAACGTTTGATTGCCAATTTTATACGATGTCATAATCGATTATCATTCTAATTGTAATCAAGTCGCAAATTATTGATTCAAATCAAATTCGAAATATCAAATTATAAAGTAATTCGATTAAAATTATATAATTTTTAGTTATAATTTCGATGTCGAGAACATCGAGCTTTATGAAATAATTTGATTGAAATTATATAATTTTGAATTATAATTTCGGAATAATTTCAATAATAATAGTTTACGGGACAAAATGGAGGAACTGGTGAGGAACAAGCCAAAGAGCTATGTGCGTATGTTAAAGAATTCGAGATGTCGATGAAACAGGCTGCGCGAAGAGAAGGAAATACCAGCAGACCAAATGTTACGAAAGCGAAAACACGTGTACATTATTTGTAGGAATAAATGTAAAGGAGAAAGAATGGGAGGGCAGAGCCTATGTGTAAACACCCTTGAAGGGTATACCCTGGAAATACAGACTAGACTGGACTAATAATAACAGTTTTAATATTAATATTCAATTAAAGGGGGTTGCTTATTTTCACGATTTTTTTGGAAGGCAAGAAAAATCCACCATTGGTGAAACTTAGGGTATATTCGATTACTACTTTTGGCTGTTACATAGTATTTTCAAAATTTATCATTAGTCTTCAAAAATGGCAGAGGTATGGCACGGTCTTCCAAATGGGTTGCGGCGGATGTTGTCAGACGGCGTGACACGTAGCGTTGGCGGGATCAATCTGCAAAAAAACCGGCGAAGGTTTTTCTTTCATTAACACTCGTACGCAGTATGTGAACCAAGAAAAACGGAGAATTTTTGAAAATGGATGAAATGGCCACATTTCCAAAAAAAAATGGCTACATTTTGCATACATGGCTACATATTTTCATTGTCAAGAACATTTTGGATCATGTTTTAAACAATAAGGTTAGAAAGATTTATACCAAATTTCGTCAGAATCGGTCGATTACTTTTTCAGCTATACGTCACGCCAGTTTCGAAAATGTAGCTCAGAAGAACGTGCCGTACCACCGCCATTTTTGAAGATTAATTAAAAAATACCATGTAACCTTTAATTATTTTAAATTATTAAAAAATCTAAAAAATTTTAGATTAATAAAAAAAAATACCAAAAAATACCTTTTTAAATACCGTGTAAATACCGTGTAACAAAACTTTTTAAAATACCATGTAAAAAACACTTTTCAAAAACAAGCTTTTATTTAGAAGGTACCGTACTGACAAGTGAAAAATAATGTTCAGTAAAATTGAAAATCTAAACAATATAACTACAAGAAGTCCCTTGGTCACTCATCATAGGTGCAAGTACTTAAGGGGTCTTCCCACTTTAGACGCTAAAAAGGCTGTTTTCGTGAATTTTTTTGATAGGTTTATATCATAGATACTGATATAAAAGTTGTCACACTTAATAAATACACTTTCGGAATACATTTTTAAAAAATTTAATGTATTTATGTAATCCATACAAGATTTAACCGCGTTTTTCTCGAAACAACGTTTTTCGACGACTTGTTGATAAAATCTTCTGTGTGGTTCAAAAATTTTAACCACATATCCTTTACAGCTATAGCTATAGCGCATATCAAGGATTAAAAAAAAGTTGATATTTACTATTTGTTTTGCCAAAAACGGTGAAAAAACGTTTTTTTTTCGTTTTTTTTTCGAAAAATGTCCGCCATTTCGTTATTTTTGCATATATAAAAAATCGTATGATATGCGCTATAGCCATTAACATACTGAATCTAAAACCGTTTGATTTTTTTTTGTTTCGGATGATCCATCTCCGAGATTTTATCAATAGCGCAGACTTACAATTTTTCAGGACATTTTTTTAACTACCGTTTTCGTCTATAAATAGTGACTTAAATAAATACATTTTTTCTTTAAATGTATTTCGTAAGTGTATTTGTTAAGTGTAACGACTTTTATATCAATATATATATTATATATAATTAATATATATAATTTTATATATATATAATTTTTTATATAATTTTATTAAATAGGTTTATGTTATATATATATATATATAAATATATATATAACATAAACCTATTTCAAAAAATTGATGAAAATAACCTTTTTTACGTCTAAAGTGAGAAGACCCCTTAAAAAGTGGATAAACGTCGATATTTTCAAAATATGAAATATACATTTTAAAAGCTTGATGCTTTTTTTCAGAAATAGCAGGGCAGTATTAGTACTTATGACGTTTGACGCCTCAAGCTTTGAAGCTGTATATATCATATTTGAAAAAGATCTACGTTCATGTACCTTTCAAGTACTTGCACCTATGACGAGTGACCAAGGAAGTGATTTTTTTTTGCAGTTCTACTGTTATGATTTTCAATTTAACTGTACATTATTTATGACGTTGAAGTTTGCATCGTGAAGTTTGAGATAAGGTGCCTATAATACAAATACCTAAAAACGTTCGAATGACTTTCGTAGCCTGAATCGGCCAAAAAGGAACATTATCATTGAAAGGAGTTAATTTTCGTTGCGTGCCAACGATGCAAAGTCCACGATCATTAATTATTTCTTACTTTTCCGTACAGTACCATTTAAATAAAAGCTTGTCTTTAAAAAGTTTTCTACGTTCGTATTATTTTTATACTTTCTAGCATTAGAATTCGTTTATTTATTTGCCATGCCAGGCCCCCGCATGCCATTCGGACATCGGCGTAATTAAAAACCTTGCCTTAGGTCACAAAAGTTTCCCGAGAAACTTTGTAATAGTGTAATTATAAATAGTTCTCAAGTCGACAAAGTTAATGAGCCCAAACTCCATTGTCCCACCATTAGCCATTGGGAAATGCCAGTTCCCACCTCCCAGCACCATTATCAGACTCTCGTTATCGTGTGTAACGAAAAGTGCTTATGATAACAAACCAAATGAGCACAAACTCGACTGTCCTAGTGTATGCTATTTAGGAGTTGCATCGTCCACCCCCCACCTCCATCATCAGACCAGCTCCATCGTACCATATTATTGCATCGTCACCGAAGTTACATAGCTATGCCAAATTTCAGCTCAATCGGATGCCAGCGAGTGCTCGAAAAATTTATTACCAATTTTGAAGCCGAAAGACAAACGTACGAACGAAGCAAGTTAAGCAAAAGCTTGTTACCGTGAAGAAATTTTTACTTAAGTAGATACGACCATTATTACGAATCTAACTTTCGAATTTGAAATTTTTATATGATTTTGACGAATACTTTTTTCGCACACAACAATTTATGGAGTTTTATCATTTATCACGTATCAATAATATGTATAATTATATTCTGCCTATCGTGTTAATTCCGCTGAGGTGATTCAAGCCTATTTTAATAAGCTTGAATTTTATTACGTTAATATTGTTACGAAGATTACTACCGAGCCGTTGACAATCAAATTTTTCAGTTTTTATTTGTTCACGTGCAATAAATTCATCATTTACCACAACATTTGGCACACTACAATCGATAATACGAATAATCAACATAAGTAAACACCAATCAGAGCAGCTGTGGGTAAAATAAATTTGGACTCTTCTTTGACCCCATGGAAGTGATCGTACCTCGTTAAATAAAATTAAAAAACACGAAAATCAGCAAATTTTTTTTTTCTTACCTAAATTACGCCCGTCTCGAGATTTGCCGAAAATCATCGGCATTTTCAATTAGGTCAATTTTAGGTCAATTTTCAATTAGGTCACAATATTTTCACATCTCGGATTCTCGTTGCAATGCAGCAGAATAAAAATAAATCATTGCTATTTCGTTCAATATTACGTGTTATGTTATTTTATTTTTTAATTATAATGTTACTTTTTCCCGCTCCAGTAAAATATATTAATAAAAGTAAATACTCTTGTGTTTTCAGCTTAAAAATTTGAAAATCGACGTGCAGCGCCTCCCCACCCCTCCTCTCTCTCTCTCTCTCCCTCTTGCTCTCTCTCTCTACTGCCAGTTCCAAGTTGCATTACCGTCGCGGCTCCCGAGACTTGATCGTCGTCGCCTCAGCCTGGACCAGGGCCGGAAACGCGGAGGATAAATCCGTGCGCCTCGAGGAAGGGGGCGAGACGGGAGTCGATAGACGAGCCACCACGATGGCTTGTGAATTCTTCAAGGTGAGCCCGCTCTTTTTCTTTTTCTTTCGCTTCTACCGCATCTTTTTTTTCCCCCTATGCTTGCCGCTCGGAAATTCCCGAGGCAACAATTCCCAAGGATATTGAGAAATTGATAAATGCGCTTTTCCGCAATTGGCAAAGATATTCCCGAAGGTCGTGATCGTACGGAGCATCGTATTTATCAATAATCAGCCCCGGATCTACGATTTTTACGAATCGGGGAAAAAACTTGACATTGACGCCTCTCTCGGCTAAAATTTGAGATGTATTATGTGAATAAACTGTACTGGGTGGGATTAAAAAAAATAAACTGTTAATAAAATCAATAATAAATAACAAATAAATAATAAATAAATAATAAATAAATAATAAATAAATAATAAATAAATAATAAATAAATAATAAATAAATAATAAATAAATAATAAATAAATAATGAATAAATAATGAATAAATAATAAATAAATAATAAATAAATAATAAATAAATAATGAATAAATAATGAATAAATAATAAATAAATAATAAATAAATAATAAATAAAGAATAAATAAATAATAAATAAATAATAAATGAATAATAAATAAATAATAAATAAATATACTGGGTGGATTTTTTTGTGACCGGGAGAATAGGAAGCCTTGCATAAATTTGCGCTCTTTATTACCTATTTGCTAATAACTTTTCCTTGTGGCATTATCACAGTGTAACGGGGCGAAAAATAGCTGATTTTTGCAATTTTTTTTTTTATGTTTAACATACGCTATTCTGATTTTTCAACGTCGAATGAAAGCACTCATGAGGAACAGAAAATAATTTTTTGAGGGCTTACATACACCTGAGACGGCTAAAAGTTAGGTTATGTTTAGGAATTTCTGTTGTGCATAAAAATGAACTTTATCAACAACCATGAAATATATTTTAAAGTATGATATTTTATGTACATTGTGTGAACATTTGGTTAAAAATTTCAAACGGTAAAAAAGTTACGGTTGTTTTCCTGGGACGTGTTTTTGTTGACAATGTTTGCGGTACCAGACGTGCCTCTGCCATTTTTTATCTAAAAAATATCTGTTTCTCAAAGTATATAGATAACACTGGTACTTATCGAGCCCGAGTTTGAAAATTTAATTTTTTCGGGTCGTGGCAGTCACTGGAATAAAACAGGCGATTTTTCGCCTCAAAATTGTTCAGTACTTATGATGAAAAAAAATAAAACTATGCCAGGTATCGAAAAAACGACTCGATAAGTACTAGATTATTGTGCGAAGCGTAACTGTGCAAAACTTGATCCCGATCGGTCCAGTAGTTGCGGAGATATTTCTCGTACCGATTTTGAGAACAATATTTCGAGTAAAACGCGTTTAAAGTTTTGCGTACACTCCACACTTCGTCATTACTGCGAATTTCCTTATGAAATTTTCAGCGTAGACACTCGAAGGATAGTACTTTCGAATGAGCAACTTTTCGAAAAAACGAACTTTTTTACCTACCCAGGTGTATGTAAGCCCTTAACGTTTTGTTTAACGGCTGTTAATGTCTTCGAAAAAAGGCGTTCTCACGATGTACACGCACTGACAGAAAAATTCCATTCATATTAACTAACCGCGTCTGTTTAATTTTTCAAAATTCCAATTAACTAGATTTTTCGTGAAATAACATTTTTTCTATTGCATTCCATTATTGGAATTATTCATTTTAAATATATTTGTTTATTCAAATCAAAATCTATTCAATATCGTCCAATAACAAAATATTTTATTTGATCCTAATAAATCTGTGATTCGGTTTAATCTGTTCAAAAAACAATTTAGTTGAATTCGCTTAATGGATCTATTTGATTTTTTCGAATTTAATTTAAACAGGACTTTCGTAGAGTCAACCATTTTTCTATTTGATTGAACTAATGGCTTTTGTCTTGCATTGCAACACACATGTCGAAGGGGAGGGGGGGTAGAGAGACTGGAAGGAGAGGAATTATATATATAGGTTATGTTCGAAAAATCTTTTGCATGTTACTCGATGAAAGTCTCTAATTTTCACAATGATATTAAGGAAGCTTTCCAGTGTGACAGCCCGAAAAATCGCTGTTTTTCGCGATTTTTTTTTTTAAAGAAAAAATAATCTAATCGGTCTGGTTTTTTTTTTGTATATTAATTGGGTATTGAAGAATACAAAACAATTTTTTAAAGATCGATTTATTTATTAATTAATATCTATAAAAATGATGAAACAATTGTTGCAGAAAATGCACTTGGATGTGGTGTCCACGTTGGGGGTCACAATTTTGATCTGAAACAAAAAACACAAAAAGATTATTGATCGGTATATAATTGGCTTTCGTGCTATGGAGGCTTTTTTTTTTTTTTTTTTTGCAAAAATGGCGCCGGTTTGAACAAAAAGTATCGATTTTAGCATTTTTTTGGCAGTTTTTTTTACAAAAAAATAGGAAGATGTCAAAAAAAAAAAAAGCTTCCATAGCACGATAAACAATGACGTTAAGAATATTGTGTAAAAAATTCAACTCGATAGCTTTAAAACTCCGCCCTCCAAGTTGGACACCGTTTTGAAAAATGCTGTTTCGAGAAAAACGCGTTCAAAGTTTCGCTGTAGCTGTAGCGCTCCGTTGCCTTCTTCCAAGAAATGCTGTACAGTAACCGAAATAATCTGAATTTCGGCATGAAAATTTCAGGGAATACTCGGAAGAGTGTATACTATTCGATAAAGCAAAAAAAAAAATCGATTTTTTGAAAATTTCACACTGGAAAGCTCCCTTAATTTGTGAATGTTAATTGTTCAATAACGAGCTTCCTAATTGTCGTGAAATTTTTACACGACCTCTGAAATACTTCATACAAAAACATACCAAATTTTCAGAATTTTATCATAATTTGCGATTTGGGACTCAACATCCTTAAGCAGTACATATCATAAAAACGATGTGTAAATAAACCGACAAGGTTCAGCGTACCTTCCAGTTGGGCCCGTTTACTCAATGGAAACGTTTCCAAAAATACTCCGAGTAAGAAGGACAATACTCGCCGTAGGGTATCGTCGCGTTCGTTTTCGTACGCCGAAGGAGGTTCGTGACTGCCGGCGACTGGTACGGTCTAGCCGCGAGCCTCGCGAACGTTTCCAACTTCGCTAGGAATGGAAAGTCCGACCAAGCGTTCGCAGCTTACGATTAGATGCAATAGCGAAACTTGGATCAAGGCGGGAGATATCTTTAGGCGAGGAAAAAATGACTCTTTTTCATGATTAAAAAAAAAAAGGAACGCTTTCTTCGCCCATTTTGAGACTTAGGGTATGTTTTATTACTGCTTTTGGCTGTTACGTGGTATTTTTCATTTTTGTTGATTTTCGAAAATGGTGGAGGTATGGTGCGGGTATGCAAACAGGTTGCGGCAGATGTCGCCAGACGGCGTGACACGTAGCGTCGTCGGGATTAAGGATGTTGAGTCCCAAATCGCAAATGATGATAAAATTTTGAAAATTTGGTATGTTTTTGTATGAAGTATTTCAGAGGTCGTGTAAAAATTTCACGACAATTAGGAAGCTCGTTATTGAACAATTAACATTCACAAATTAAATGTTGTTTTATGGAAACTGATGTAACTTTGCAATAAGTTTTCTTTTTGACCTCTCAATTTTATAATATCTACAATATACTGAAAGCAACGGAAACAAAACGAAGCTTATTGATAAATTTTTTTTTATTTCTTTTAAAAATTGTTCTTAACAAAATGTTCATTTTTTAATAACGAGCTTCCTAATCGTCGTGAAATTTTAACACGACCTCTTGAATACTTCATACAAAAACATACCAAGATTTCCGAATTTTCTTATCATTTTTTATTTCAACCCTTAAGGAGGTTGAAGTAATGATGATAGAATTCTGAAAATTTGGTATGTTTTTACATGAAGTATTCAGGAGGTCGTGTAAAAATTTCATGACGATTAAGATGCTATTTATTGAACAATTAACATTAACATGTTTCATAGGGACTCAACATCCTTAAGGCGGTAAGATCATTACTACGAATCCAACTTTCGGATTTGAAATTTTTATATGATTTTGACAAATACTTCATGCGCCTATTGCCAAAATTTGATCTATTTTGACCGCTTAGTTTTTTCGCAATAAAACTGCAAAGTCGAGCACTTTGAGCTACCGAAGCGCGTCGTCTTATGGAGACGGACAACCGGAAGTACGGTGATCGTGGTTTTTCTGCTCACGTATCCAACTAAACCCGTTGGAAAACTGAAATTCGATAGATTAGATATAATAGATATTGTAAAAAATAAGAAAATCAATCTTCACCGTGTAGTTAAAGCAATACATTACAAGAAAGTTTCAATTTCCGGTTGAAAATGGTCAGGACGACGAAATAGCACCCACAGACTTACCAACGTCGCGAGTAACAGCTGACGCGTTTGGCGAACATAAGCCAGCTTTGTTTTGAAATTAATTTGAATACAAGCCGCCACAAAATATGCAAACAACAATTTATGGAGTTTCGTCATTTATCACGTATCAATAATATTCGGCCTATCGTGTTAATTCCGCTGAGGTAATTCAAGTCTATTTTTAATAGGTTTCCGGCTGATTGTTTTGTCTTTTTAGTCCGTTTTCATGGTGGATATGTTAATATTATTATTACGAAGATTACTACCGATTCGTTGACAATATAATTTTTCAGTTTTTATTCGTTCACGTGCAATTAATTCATCATTCGCCACAACATTTGGCACACTATAATCGAAAATACAAATAATCAACATAAGTGAACATCAATCAGAGCAGCTGTGGGTAAAATAAATTTGGACTCTTTTTAGACCACGTAGAAGTGATCGTACCTCCTTAATTTTAAAAAACCAACGTTCATTTTATTAAGGGAAGTTTCGCCTTTGTTGGGCCGAAAAATGTTCGATTTTTCACCAATTTTTTATGCGGAAAATATTAAATATAGATTGTTGGGTAAATATTCGCAAGTAGGGCTCCTGCTAGAATCAGGCTAATTTTTGTTTGGGTTCGTTTGGGGTTGTTTGAGGCTGTTTACGGTTGTTTGGGATTGTTTGAGGTTGTTTAGGGTTGTTCTGGGTTTGTTTGGGCTTGTTCGAACCCTGGAAGAAAATTAGCCTGATTCTAGCAGGAGCCCGACTTCCGAATATTTACTGAATGTTGTAATTTGGCATGTTTGCTGAGCGGTCTTCATTGAATATGATGATAAAGGGTGTCTCAAAACAACGTAACATTTTAAATTGCGCGCCACTTTTTCTTTGACGCACATAGAGTAATAATCTTTGACAAGTGGCATCGGGAAGTATTGAGGTTTGGTCATGGAGAATTGCACGATCGAGCAACGGATGGGAATTGTTGTTTGCTGCATTGATACTGCATAGTTATTGCAGACGAATTTTCATGGTCGTGTAATCCGGCGCGGTGTTGTGAATTGGCCACTGATCGTGCGATTTGACGCCATTGGACTTCTTTTTTTGGCGTTTTTCTAAAGAAAAAGTGAATGCCAATGATCCACAGACCATTGCGGAGCTCAAGGAAGCAATTGGACGCACCATCAATGAAATCACCTCACAATTATGCCAAAATGTTATTGAAAATTTCGTCAAAAGAGTGAACGTTTGCAAACAGGGACGAGGCGGCCATTATCAGATATTGTGATCCGCACATAACCTCCATGTTTGTACCTTATATTTAAAATAAAAGTATTCGTACTTTTCATATGCATAATACGTTTTATTAATAAATGAAAATGTGAGGTTGTTTTGAGATACCGTGTATTAGGGATATAAGTAAGTTTCAAAGGGTTTACAAAAGATGGCGTTACTAGTATTACATCGCATCGAACCATAACCTAACCATCTTCATGTTAAGGTCGTTATGGGGTTTAGCCGTCGGGGGTGAAGTACGATGCCCCCTATGTTTATCCACAGAGCTGCTTGACTCGATAAACAAGGTCAATCAAAAGCTCAATAAAAAAACCACGCAACAGCCAAAAGTAGTAACAAAACACACCCCAAGTCTCAAAGGGAGCGTACATAAATGACGTAATGCAAAATTTCCCAATTTTTTACACCCCCCTCCCCCCGTAACGGAACCGTAACGCCTGGCCTGAACCCCCCCCCTTATTCCGTTACGTAACGGGTACTTTGTCGTCAATAATTGCGTTAAAAAAAAGCAATACCTAATTATGAAAGGATCGGATTTTGTACTCATTTTATGACGTATATATTCATCTGGTTATACATCAATTTTGATGAATTAAAAAAAAATTAACTCTGATTTGGCGACGAACAAAAATTCTCTTCATTGTCCCATCGATATCTTTGTGAAAGGTTATCTGTAAATAAAAAGTCAACAATTTATCGATATCTGTACAAATGTAGCGTTATGCGTAGTCGTTTTTTTATTTTGGTTTTTGTTTTTTACAAAATGCCGACAGTTTGGACATTCTTTTCCTACCTTCAAGGCCCGTTTTTTGTACCGAAGCAGTGTTTAAAAACAGTAATGATCGAAATAAAATTAAAAAACGGCTACGTACCACCTTAGTCAACGCGATTACAAAAATGTTTTAAAAAAATGGAAAATCGACTGATAAGTTCTTCAATATTCGTTGAGACAAGGTCGAAATGAGGAGTTTCGAGAAAATCCCGATCAAAGTTTTCGTTTCGTTTTTCTTCATATAAAGTTACGTTTTATTTTTCTAGAATATTGATACTTACAAAAGTATCAAGTCGCGTGCGATATGACGGTTTTTCATCTTCATCATATTTCTCAAAATAATAAGTGCTCGCACTTCATATATTCCGAACGATGAGTTTTGAATAAATAAAATCTTGAACACGCAGACATTTTGCCACTTCTGGCAGTTCTAAAATCGTAACGTAACGCAAACCTCTCCCCCCCCACGTACGTAGACCGTAACGCCAGGCCTCCCCCCTTGCGTTACGTTACTTATGGTCACCCCCAAAGACGCGAAAGAAATCTTTCTTTCTAAAAAGAAATCATGTGTAAAAAGAAGATCCAAAAAGAAATCATAAACCGGATAACGTGATAGGTCCTCCCCAGCCCCCTGGCACTGCTGGGTCTACCGTGTCTCGTTATTGTCGCCACGTAAACTAACCCACCATGCGGCGCTAGTAGTCACCAGCATGGCCCCCACTCCAGTCGCGCAGCGTCTGCATAATTTGCATTCGACGCGTCTGGAAAATTCATTGTTTAGAATAGAATTTAAAAGTATATGTGTATATAGGAAGGGATGCAATATTTACCCTTGTTGCAATATTATGTATTTAAAAATATTTATTTAACGAAATAAACAGATAACATTAATATTTTTTAAATAATGGATTAGTCACGTTGTACAATGTTTTGCGATTTTTTTCTTGTCGAGATTGCTTTTTTTTTGTTCTGCGTTGAGACGTGCAGAATATTGCTGCATCCCCATGAATACGTAATATTGTATTATGTGTAAAAGAACACTATCGGCGTGTTCTATACACGGAAAAGAGAGCTTTTCATAGTTATACACGTCGTCCAATATAGACTCGAAAACACGTGTTGAATTGCGACGAGCCACAAATCGCTC
This sequence comes from Ophion costatus, assembly GCA_951751655.1. Taxonomy (NCBI): domain Eukaryota; kingdom Metazoa; phylum Arthropoda; class Insecta; order Hymenoptera; family Ichneumonidae; genus Ophion; species Ophion costatus. The sequence goes on along the minus strand of OX632359.1, from coordinate 42,569,104 downwards.
TTCTAATGTGATAAAATAATTACGATTTTGCCACACTACGATTTTTTAAATTCGAGAACAATGACAGATCGAGAAAAAATGACGAAATAATACGGCGAGGTGCTTTGCGGAGTGGGGGTCATGCGGGTGACTACTAGCGCCGCATGGTGGGTTAGTTACGTGGCTACGATACGGGGACACGTTACTGTTAAGAGAATTTATCCCAGTGTCAGCCCCCTGGTCCTCCCTATTCCGTGGTCCTCTCAACATAGTACGGCAACGTCCGTCCACATCCTACCCCCCCCCCCCAATAGACGATTTTCTTTCTTCCTCTCGCGAAACTAAACCGTCTTCGCGATTGCGAAAAAGTGTCAAGCTAACGGGCTACCGGTGTGTTCCCACGAAAAAAAAAAACAAAAAAAAAACCAATTTGTAGCGGAACACACGATGGCCGATTCACGCGGCTTCGGGCCAATAAGCCAGCTGTGGAACGCGGCAGTCTCGGGTGATCCGGATTCCGAGTGTCTTTACGAGGAGATATCGGGCATCTCGTCGTCGCGCGAAGCTGGCGCGGATCCTGGGAGCACAGTGAACGTTGCCACGGTGTTGGAGGAGGGAAAGTCCGAACGTACGCGCAAGAAGAGAAAAGCCAGCCACGATCAACAGCAGCAAGCGCAACAGCAGCAGCAGCAGCAGCAGCAGGTGGAGGAGAAAGAAGAGGACGAAAAGGACGAGGAGCGAAAGGAAGGACGGGGCGACAAGGAGGAGAGAAAAAAGGAGGAGAGGTCGAGGCGTAGACCCAGCGAAGAGGAGAATCAGAAACGCCTTGGAATCAGAGTGGAGGACTATCGGCATGGTTCACGGGGCTACTACGGCGAGGCCAATGCAGGAGGGCAAATCGAAGCGGCTGCGACGTTCAAGCTGACGAGGGATCGAAGCGCAGCAGCACGCTATCTCCAGTCAGCGGCCGCAGCCGCTGCTGCTCATTATCATCATCAGCAACAACATCAACATTACTATCAGCAACAGCAGCCCTATCATCAGCAGCCTTACCATCATCATCATCATCATCGTCCAATCGGTAGCCTGCGACGCGCCGAACGAACGCGCCATCATCAACTTCCACGGCCCGAAGCCTTCAGTAATGAGACGCAGGAAGAAATACAGGAGGACGATGAAGCTACTCTCAGGGAGTTGCTCGTAAGGTACGTTGCAACGGAGCCTCGTCGTATCTTCGAATCTTTGTACGTTCGGCCGCGTGTCAATGTCAGGAAAGTACTCTTACCGGACACTACGGCTACACCTTAGATCATACGCCTTTTCGTACGGATACAATCGTATCCGGGAAATTCCAGAGTGGTTCTTACTTTTGGTTCTTTTTTTTTTTTTTTTTTTTTTTTTTTTTTTTTCGGTTGGTCGATTTACGACGCCGTCGTTTCGTTGCTGGATGACGGACTCGAGTAATCCACTCTGGCGCGAAACGGTTGGCTCAATGTTTGTATATCGAGCGGGAGGGTGATGTGACAACGTTTCCTCGGGACTGAGAACGTATCTTCGGCTGCAATTAAAGGCGTCATTTTTGTGAGGGAACAACAGACTTTTTTTTCTCGCATCGTTGGTTAAGGCGTTACCCCCACTTGTAGCGCAAAAAAGGCCTTTTTCGTGAATTTTTTTAAAGAAAACTACAAAACTTTTTTAGTCGATCAATATAACATCTTGAAGAACACATCTTGAAGAACTTTCGGTAATTTTTTTGTTGAAATATATTGCATTGTTTAGTGGCAAATGGCCGTCAATGAAATAATGTTTTTATATACACGGTTTGCGGTGACCAACATTGCGGCGAAGTGGATCATCTGAAAAAAAAATGCGGATGGATTTAGTCAAATATAAGTATAAACTAGTCTTTGATCGAAGGATTTTAAAAAATATTCATTTTTCACAAAATGGCGGACGGTCAAAGTTAATGGTTCGATTTTAACGAAAAAAAACGGCCGTTTTTTGGCTATAAAACGGCCATTTTTTTTCGAAAAAAAAAATCGAACGATTAAAGACTACATTTTTATGTATTAAGGAAGCTTTCCAGTGTGACAGCCCGAAAAATCGCTGTTTTTCGCGATTTTTTTTTTTAAAGAAAAAATAATCTAATCGGTCTGGTTTTTTTTTGTATATTAATTGGGTATTGAAGAATACAAAACAATTTTTTAAAGATCGATTTATTTATTAATTAATATCTATAAAAATGATGAAACAATTGTTGCAGAAAATGCACTTGGATGTGGTGTCCACGTTGGGGGTCACAATTTTGATCTGAAACAAAAAACACAAAAAGATTATTGATCGGTATATAATTGGCTTTCGTGCTATGGAGGCTTTTTTTTTTTTTTTTTTTTTGCAAAAATGGCGCCGGTTTGAACAAAAAGTATCGATCTTAGCATTTTTTTTGGCAGTTTTTTTTACAAAAAAATAGGAAGATGTCAAAAAAAAAAAAAAAGCTTCCATAGCACGATAAACAATGACGGTAAGAATATTGTGTAAAAAATTCAACTCGATAGCTTTAAAACTCTGCCCTCCAAGTTGGACACCGTTTTGAAAAATGCTGTTTCGAGAAAAACGCGTTCAAAGTTCCGCTGTAGCTGTAGCGCTCCGTTGCCTTCTTCCAAGAAATGCTGTACAGTAACCGAAATAATCTGAATTTCGGCATGAAAATTTCAGGGAATATTCGGAAGAGTGTATACTATTCGATAAAGCAAAAAAAAAAATCGATTTTTTGAAAATTTCACACTGGAAAGCTCCCTTAAATAAGCCTGCAAAATTTCAAGAAGATCGGTTCATTAGTGTTCGAGTAATCTTGGTCACCGACTTCAGAAATGCCGTTTTGAGGAAAACGCGATTAAAGTTTCAATTTCAGTTGTTCAATTCACGGATTCTTCTCTTTCAACGCTCATATCTCAGTCAATTTTGTTCGGATCGACTTGAAATTTTCAGGACATATTCTCAGATACTTATACTTCAAAAAAATGCAATAAAAAAAATCGATTTTTTCAAAATCGCTAGTGGGGGTAACCCCTTAAGGGGTTAGGCCACAGTGACGGGTATAAGATCATGCGCGAATTTAATAAATTTTTTTTTCGTACGAAAAAGTGATTCACGTGGGAAATTAATTACACATCTAGTGAGTATGAATATCACGCTGTTGGCATTTTTTTTTTTTTGATGTACCACATGGCCGACTACTAATATTTTCTTTTGTTATCTTTTTTTTCCTTTTTTTTCCTCCATCCACAATTTTTGACCTAGAGCAAAAAACAAAAATTCTCGTCAATCTATATTAGAATACCTAGAGAAGTACGTACGGCGTTTGAAAGATATTGTTTTACTCGAAAGTTATAGGTATTATTATTTATTATTAGAGAGTTTTATTTGTACAACTTTGGATAAAGTTTTTTTTACAAAGCTTCAACAATACTGCATCTATATTATTACTGTTTAAATCTCTTATCTTCTTACTCGCCGTTTTCTTTCTTTCAATATTCCAGAACTTACAACTATAACACCCATGTCACCGCACGCTTATCTTTTTATTCGTTCCTCTATCAAAGTTGTAGCTGTTTGAACTTAACGCGTTACCCCCACTTGTAGCGTAAAAAAAGGCCTTTTTCATGAATTTTTTTAAAGAAAACTACAAAACTTTTTTAATCGATCAATATACCATCTTAAAGAACACATCTTGAAGAACTCTCAGTAATTTTTTTATTGAAAAATATTACATTGTTTAGTGGCAAATGGCCGTCAATGAAATAATGTTTTTATATACACGGTTTGCGGTGACCAACATTGCGGCGAAGTGGATCATCTGAAAAAAAAATGCGGATGGATTTAGTCAAATATAAGTATAAACTAGTCTTTAATCGAAGGATTTTAAAAAATATTCATTTTTCACAAAATGGCGGACAGTCAAAGTTAATGGTTCGATTTTAACGAAAAACAACGGCCGTTTTTTGGCTATAAAACGGCCATTTTTTTCGAAAAAAAAAATCGAACGATTAAAGACTACATTTTTATGTATTAAATAAGCCTGCAAAATTTCAAGAAGATCGGTTCATTAGTGTTCGAGTAATCTTGGTCACCGACTTCAGAAATGCCATTTTGAGAAAAACGCGTTTAAAGTTTCGATTTCAGTTCTTCAATTCACGGATTCTTCTCTTTCAACGCTCATATCTCAGTCAATTTTGTTTGGATCGACTTGAAATTTTCAGGACATATTCTCAGATACTTATACTTCAAAAAAATGCAATAAAAAAAAACGATTCTTTCAAAATCGCAAGTGGGGGTAACCCCTTAAGAAATGAATTTTCAGTGAAAAATTCCGTTATGACTGCTCATAAAATGAAAAGTTTTCGATTAATCACAAATTCCGTACGTACTTCTCGGCGAAATGCAATTAGGAGCATAACTTTTAAATTCGAAGTAAATCGAGTGAACATTGTTGAAGTTATATTTGTCACGCCAGTTGGAAAAAAGCTGTTTCGAGAAAAAGGCGTTTAAAGTACTCAGGTAGTCTATGGCCGTGCCAGAGCGGGGCATGGGTTATACGCTCAAAGTAGGGGGAAAAAATGTCTTCCTATACATCGAATAGTTACTTATTCTTATGATGATAAAGCACCGTTTTAGCGAGAAAGAAGAAATCAATTTTTGGAAAATTCTACTGTGGCCTTACCCCTTAATTTTCTTCCGCGCTCATTCTATGAGACACGAGTCATTGAGATGTGTATATACGTAGAATACCGCCAGGAATGTCGAACTGTCACTGGGCCAGTTCCAGTATTAATTCTTACTTACTTGATTGCATACTAGAGAGTCATAGGCTGATTTTTCTTAATGTTTATATTTTGTTCTGGTGTTTTTGGATTTTTAGTTTGCGAAGAAAAAAAAAACATGTGAGACTCGTATAAACGGAAAAGTTGCCCCGCTTACTCAACACTATTTTTATTCACGACGAAGCACGAAAGTTAAACATTCACGACATTTTTGGTAAAATCTATCGCTGTCGTTGGGATCTGATCTGTAAATATTTTATTGCTGGCGACTAACGGTGCCATTTCACGGTATACAAATATAATACTATATATATTTTTTTATTTTTATTTTATTTCTATGTATATTGTGTGTACACACGTAAATTCACTTGTACTTGGATACACCATTACTCGAGAGTGCAACCCAATGCTTCATTCGATTTGTTTTTCAATCCCATATTTACACATTGGTGGGTCGAAAAAAATTCTTGACTCTTCGAACAATGACATTAGGGATGAATCAAATTTGGGCCAAAATCGAGCTCTTTAGCTCAAGCGTGGGATGATTTTTTTCCTATTGATCTACACGGAAAATTCGGCGATCAAAATTTTTTTCATCCGGCCGAATATTCGTGGAGACGACCTCGAAAGCTTTAAACATTTTTTCAAATCTTCGTATCATTATTTTTTATGCACTCAAAAAGTGCATTAAAAAATGCATATTTCTTTAAATCGCTGCAAAAAATAATATTTAATTGATTCTTGTCAATAAGGGTGAAAAAAATATTTTCTGCGGACTGAGAAAAATAAAATTAATTCGCAAAGGTAAACTTCGAGGATTTTCGTTCGATTTTGCGAAATATAAATTGTTCGTTGAAGTTTTTTTTTCGCATTTGAACCGAAAGAGCCAATTTTCCGTGTAAATTATTCTGGCAATAAAATTTTATAACACTACGACTTGGAATTTTTTTTTTTTACGTTGCACGACAATGAACGAATCGGAGATGGTTTTTTTTTCGACACACCGCTACTATACACTGTACATTGCTCATGGCGATCCAGACTCTCTCGTACTTGTTCATTCTTACAATTCATATAACTCGCTCCAACATACGAACTCCAAAAACACACACCGTGTGCGTTTTTTTTCTTTTTCAAAACGACAATAAAATAATTTTTCTTGTCATTGATTTTCGTATACGTTTTTTTTTTCTTCTTTGTTTTTCTTTTTCTTTTCGTTTGTTATTTGGAGACATTAATTTGGCTGCGACGCTCGCAGGCTTACCACTGGTTGCTCATTCACGTTCGTTTTCATGTTCCCTCGTCGGACAGTCGCACAAACGATTTTCTCGCATTTGAGGAATTCAAAAAACATCAGTTTTGGATTGTCGGGATCTGACGGGAAAATTGCGCGTAGACCCGCTTCTCACCCTCTGGTTTCGATCAAATTTTGCCGGCTCCGAGTAGGTATACCGCGCTTTTTTTTGGCGAAAATTAATTTTTGAGCCTTAAAGGACGTTCCTAAAAAAATGAGCTCGAATTTTTTACTAATGCGCGTACGAACATTTTTTTCTTTCAATAAATAGTATATTAACCCTTCGAGTGCACACTGGGTCATTTTGACCCCAATTTTTTTTCGTTTAAGCACGTATTTTTCAACGTATGCCCCACTTTGAACGAATGTTTTGGCATTTCATTTTCGTTTGCGTCAAAAAATAAATTCAGGGCCATAAAACATGGATAATTTACTACAAAAAAACGTCTCTGCAAAAAAAAACACTCGAAGGATTAATACGCGTAAAATATGTTCACCCTCTCTGCAAACCTACGATATTTATGAGGATCGACTAGAGGGTCCACGCGCGGTTTTCCTGTGAAAAAAAAAACATTTTTTTGTTCGTTCTCTCGTAGAAGATTAAGTGTATTTTCGCACTGAAATAAATCAATCGTCATAACCCAAACAATTACGCGCGTGTAAAAATCTTGGATAAATTTTTTAAATCGCTTGGCCATTTGTAATTTCAATATCAGATCGAGATTTTTTCAATTTCTCGCCATCGAAATGCAAATAAAAAACCTTTTTCTTCCAAAATTAATTCCGGCATACGAATCGGCCTCTCCGAGTGGCAAAAATCGAAAAAAAAAAACTTCATCGATTTCAATTAATTATCCGAATATTAAAAAAAAAACATTTTTCTACACAAATTGCATTCCATTCTATTATTCTATTCGAGTGACAAAGATAAAACTCAAATTGCATCGATCCATTAATCGTTCGCGGTTTCGAGAGAAAATTCGCTAGTGTGCCCGTCCGCAGATCACTCATGATGTCACGCTGATTTTTTTGTCAATTCTTTTCGCCGTTGTCATTAAACAAAATGAAAAAGGAAGCCAAGCCTTTTTTCGAAATTGCAACAATGATTAACGTGTTACGAATCTAATTCGAGCGAAATGAAAAGTCTCGCGACGAAGAAAAAGAAGCACAAATAGAAGCGGAAGAAACGTCAATAAGAAAGAAAAAAAATAAAAAAAAAATAAATACGAAATGTACGTGCGATTTGTCTCGCTCCCTCGAAACGCGTTCTACGAGTGAAGAGATACCTATTTTTTTTCTTTTTTTTTTTTTTTTACTTTCATACTGTGGCAGGGGTGAGTAAGCTGGCGGCGCGTCGCACACCACCGGGCGAAATAACTTGACGCGCGCGATGCTCTGAACGACGACGTCGTTGGCGTACCGTGCAGAAAAAAATTGAATAATAAAAACGCGACCAAAAAATGGGAAAAATTGCGCCAAAGAATGACCAAAAAATGGGAAAAAGTGTACCAAAAAATGACCAAAAAATTGGCAAAATTTCGCCAAAAAATGGGAAAAATTACAAAAAAAAAATTGGCAAAATTACCAAAAAATGGGAAAAATTGCACGAAAAAAATGAGAAAAATTGCACCAGAGCCAACGACGACGGCGTTGAACGCGCGCCAGGTCGCGCCTGAGTATAACGCGAGAGATCTGCGTTCGCACAATTATAATATTTCGAAAAGAGCCAAAAAAAAAAACAAAAAAAATCGCCAGTTATTCGTTTAATCGTAAATCGCAAAATGTGTTTCCAAAATAGGTAAAACCTTACAGAGTGCGATAAGAAAGAGAAAGAGAGGGAGGGAGAGAGAGAGAGAGAGAGAAAAGGGAGGATTCGGTACTGCTCCTTCTGGACGTCTTCCCAAATCGAAAGAAAAGACGAAAAAAACCATAATCGATATAAAAAACGGGCTGTGCGGTTGCTACGTCGACTCTCTCACGAGCGAAGATTCTCTCGGGTGTGCGAAAACGACGGAAAGTGTCGAAAAAAAACCGAGGTACGGAAGAGACAAAAAATTGAAAAAAAAAAAAAAAACAAACAACCAAAACCAAAACAAAAAACGAGCGCAAAGCCACGTTGCTAAAGTAAGACTGAGATCTATGTATGACGATATACATATATGCATACATATATTCATATGGGTGTATTTATATTTATACATAGATAGATAGATATATATATATATGCACACACATATATATATTTATATATATTCATATGTATGTATATATATGCATCCATGTATAAATATATGCGTATACACTGCGTTGCGAGTGAGAGGGAGAGAGACAGAAAAGTCGAGGAAGAAGAAAAAAGTGATTATATCGGTGAGAGGATACTGTAGTTTCGGAAAAAAAACCGCCATGGTCTCCCTATCTCCCAGGTACATAACGACATCGTCACTGATTTCTCTTTCTATTCTACTTCTCTACTTAATACTTGTCCGAACCTTCCTCCTTCTCTCTCATTGTCGAGTTCCAATTTTCCCGTCCTCCTCATGTCCTCCTGGTGCCCTTTAAATGGAAAATGAATTTTTATCAGCCTTGGAACGAAAGTTCGGAAATTTGAGATATTTTTATGAGCCTTGGAACGGAAGTTTGGAAATTTGAGATATTGGACAATTTGAGAGGACAAAAATGAATTATTGAAAAAATTACTCCAAATTTCACTTCACTCGGTGTAAGCAATTTTCAATCGTATTTTTTTTTTATCAGTTGAGCTTAATTGAATAATTATATTTTATAAAATAAATCTATTCTCATTTCGGAGATATTGGAGATTTCATTACGAACAATTTTTTTTTATCGGTCGAGCTGTATTTTATCATTCTATATAGTTCAATAATTAGTAATCAAATAATTCTATTTTCATTTCGGAGATATTGGAGACTTGAAATAGGAACAAATTCATTTTTATCCGGCGATCTGAATTTCATAAATCCATTAAATTTCACAATTGTAATAATAATTGAATCTTGATATAAATTGAATTGAATAATTGAATTGTTGAATAATTGAATAATTGAAATAATTGCAAAAATAATTGAATAATTGAATAACTGAATAATTGAAAAATTGAATTGAATAATTAAATAATTCTATTTTTATTGCGGCGATATTAGAGGCCCGAATATTTTTTTATCTCACAATTGATTTTCCTGCCTTCGTAAAGTCACTGAAAAAACCAATGAAAATTATCTCCCGATCGAAGAAATTATATCTCAATCGTTGTAAACGGTTTTTAAAAAATATAACTTACATTACATTATAATTTACATTAAAATCTATACGTGATCCAAAAATCCAGTATCCCCGTCTCCCTTACCTGGATCATCCGTCATTCGTCACACCGCTATTGTTAACATCACCAGCATATCACTGTCACACAACGCATTATGCCGATCAGTTCGTTTCTCTCGTAACTCTTCGAAGTCAATTTTTCTTTTCGTTTTTTTTTCTGTTTGTCACACCATTACGCCTCACCGTATCTTATGTGTTGTTCACGATTTTTCTTTTCCCTCACATTCGCGAATTTTGCGCGTAGCTGTGCACATATTATCTCCGGCAAATAGATCATGAATTTGTAGCCGAACAAATGATTGAACTCGCGTAAAGTCACGGAGCATCGTGTCCCGTCCAAATAGGATCGTACAGTCGCGATCATTTTCATCATAGACCATTTTTATTCATGCTAAATGAGTACAAAGAATGTTTATCGAACGTTTTCGAACATATTTGACATTGTACCCTTTAACGCGTAGCTACTTTTGCCTTAAGGATTTATTGCCCGTACATTCCCTACCAAAAGCGAGCTTCCGTGAGAATTTTGAGTACTTTGCGATAAGATTAAAATCTGAAAACAAACCCAAACAAAATCAACCAACCCAAATCAAACACACCCAAACCCAAACAAATCAACCCAAACGCAAGTGAACGCAACCAACACAAACCCAAACAAACGAAAACCCAAACAAAACCAACCACCCAAAAAAAAACTCAAACCCAAACAAACCAGCCCAGAAAACTCAAACAAAAGCAACCAAACCAAACGAACGCAAACAAACACACCCAAAACCAAACAAACCAACCCAAACGCAAACAAACGCAAACAACACAAACCCAAAACCCAAACGAAACCAATCGCCCCAAAAAACAAACTCAAACCTGCACAAACCAACCCAAAAACCCTAAACAAAACCAACCAACCTAAACCAAACAACAGAAACCCAAAAACCGAAACCCAAACCAAACAAACCCAAACACAACTAACCAACCCAGACAACATTATGAAGATTTTCTTCGGATGGCTGCGTGTCAATTATTCTACCGGATAGTTTGTTTAACAATTCAACACATTCTATCCGGACGAATAAGATACGCTTATTCGTCCCATAACCGGACGGGTAGACACTCCGTAATAAAAATATGTAACCCGTAATAATAAAAATGGTAAACTTGATTTTTCGTGACATTAAGTGAATTATGATATTTTTCTGAATACATATGATTTTTTAAAAGAATTTTCTCTCCATTTCGAAAATCCCGTTTTTGGATTTTTTCAGAGGCTGTACCTATGACACTGTTCATTCAATAGCCCGGACACTTCTTAGATTTAATATGAAACATTGCTCCGAAAACATAGTGAAAATTTGCGACTCCATCCATTTTTTTAAATTAAAAAAACCGAAATTAAAACAGAAAGAAAATTCGAAAAAAAATCATACCTATTCAGAAAAATCTACGAATTCATTTTATAATATGAAACGAGTAGTTCACCGGACATTTTTTGAATTTTTTTTTTTCAACCATTTCCTCGTATTTTTTTTGCATTATTATTAGCGGAAATTAATGTTCTTAGCATCATCAATATGGTTGAAACACAAAATTCTCGCTGAAACTCACTCTCGGTAGGGAATGTACGTTCGATACATCCTTAAATTCCAATCAAGTCCACATGTGCACAGCAAATTATACTTGTGAGATATTGCTTCATCCTAACCATCACCGACACTATATCTGTCTATGAAATAAAATAGAAAAGGCTTTCAAACGTCAGAAGCGATAGTTGCCTCTTTGTAATTCGTTTCGTTTAAAAAAATATTCTTTGATAATTTGCCATTATCTGTGCATCGTAATTACAACGCGTACGATTGTTTTCAAGTCCTAATTGCTGCCGAGCTGCCAGTTTTTGCCCTCAAACTTCGAGATTTCAGCGCGAGGAAAGTGCTTTGAAAAAGTATGTCCTCGTTGCCTTAGATTACCGCGAAGCTGTAAACACCATTTTAATTTATCAATTAAAAAAAAAAAAAAAGCAAATTAACGCTGAATTCATTCGAATAACGTTACATCGTCGGAATATTATTATTCTTATTATATCCCCAACAATATTATCGAGGTAACGATAAAAATGCTATTTTCGCAAATACAAAAACAAATATTGTACGGTCGGGCAATACGCCATGAAAAATACGATTGCAAATATGCTCGGCAGTTGTTGTTGTTTTTTTTATAGAGAAAATAGTGCACAGCATCCTAGTGACTAGCCGAAATAATTCTAGCCGCGTTCATTTTTTTTTTCCACTTTTTTTTGTGTCGCCCTACGTTAGTTTATCGAATAATTTTGTCGCCTCGATGTGTATCGTTGTCGACGCGCCGCAGCGCGAAGAATTGCGAGCTTGGCGAAAAAAAAAAGAAGACACAAGCTCACGAAAAGTAGGGAAGAACACGAAAGGTCGAAAAAAATTCATTCGTCTCCCGTTTTGTCTGTTTTTTGCGTGTGTCTCTGTGTGCACAGTCTGCAGAAACAGGTCAGCGTAATGAGTATGAACTTGAGCGCGAAGTTGGACGAGCTTCAGCGCGGTGATCGCCAGCTGGAGACTACCGTCGCGCTCTGCGAAATACGAACGCAGCTGCAGGAGCTCACGAAGAGTGTTGACTCCTACCAGAGCGAGGTCAGCGAGGTCAAACGTGACATGGCCGTGATGAGGGTACGACATTCGTCTCGTGTCAAAAACAATGAAAACAAAAACAATAAGCGAGTCGTCGCTTATCCGTTTTGTTTTTTTTTTTTTTTTACATCGGCGATGTGTGATTGGGGAAAAATGTTTTTTAATTTTTCGATTGTACGCATGCTCGATTCGACCGATCTCCGTAAGAATTGTGTGTGTTTTTTTTTCAATAATGAAACTCGGGGAAGAATGATACTTTAATGAATTGTAACGTGCAGCATGAGCTGGACACGGTGCAGCAAGTCAAGGAGGAAATCGAAGAGCTGAGAGAGTACGTTGATCGTCTCGAGGAACACTCGCATCGACGGAAACTCAGACTCCTCGAGCAGGTGACAAAATATATATTTCGCGCATGAGACTGTGTTTGCGTTGTTTAAAAAAAAGCGTTTTTTTTTAGCCTCTACATTAGTTTAGACAATGGATTATTTTTAAACGATATTTTTATTATTTTGTAACGTTTCGATGTCATTATTATTTTGTACATTTGTGTTGTCCGAATTTATACGGTTTAATAAAGAGTGTGCATTGACTTATGATTTAATTTTTTGTGTTGCGTTACCTTTTGTTATTGTTTGAATTTGTTTTTTAAATGTTACTTTAAGTTAATTTGCGATCCACCTTAGGAAAGATTCTTAGGCTCTTGGGTCGAAGGAAGAAATTGGTCTCGCGCGAAGAAGAGAGAACACGTGTTGGATTAACGTCAGAATTTGGCTTATTTTTTCACGATTTTTCTCACCTCTGAATTGCAGTAGTATCGTCGTGGAAATATATTTCGAAATACCTGGGCGCAGTGAAAAACGTGTTACTGAATCGAGTGATTTTTTTTTCCATCAGGGCTTGACGTTCTTCCTGTCATATGCGATACTGGCAGCGGTCCTTGGCATGTTGCAGTTTGGATACAACACTGGAGTTATCAACGCACCTCAAGGAGTACGTTGAAACATTCGTCACTCTTGCCTTTTTTTTTCTTCGTCGAATTCACTCGCTAACGCCTGCGATCAATAAATCTCCCTCGTCGTCGATGTGCCGATTTGTAATTTTGACATTTTGCCGCCTAGAATATCGAAAACTTTATGAAGGACGTCTACAAGGACAGGTACGGAGACGATTTGTCGGACAAGGCTGTACAGAGGCTGTACTCGGTGGCCGTTAGCATATTCGCGATTGGTGGTATGGTCGGTGGTTTTAGCGGAGGCATTATAGCCAACAGATTTGGCAGGTCAGTGAGAAACATCGACAAGCTTTTTACTTTTCAGATCTTTTTTTTTACAATTTCATTGCCAATCAATATTGTCGAGTTATTTTTCGACAATTTTTAGCGGATTATGCTAAGAACGCCAATTCATGTTCGGTTCGTTGTTCGCGGAATTACGTCCAGTCCGAACAAACAAAAAATACGGGTCGCGATATTTCAAGCAAAGGAAGCAGCAGTTCAGAATTTTTCAAGCAGATAATACGGCAGTTTAGAATTTTTTAAGCAAAGAAAACCACAGTTCATAAGTTTCTAAGCAAAGAAAACGGCAGTTCAGATTTTTTCAAAGAACACTGCGGTTCAGAAGTTTTTAAGCAAAGAAAAACGCGTTTCATATGTTTCTGAGCAAAGAAAACGTCAGTTCAGAATTTTTAAAGCAAAGAAAACGGCAGTTCAGAATTTTTGAGCAAAGATAATCGCGGTTCACAATTCTTCAAGCAAAGGAAACGATAGTTCAGAATTTTTTAAGCAAACGAAACCGTAGTTCATACGTTTCTAAGCAAAGAAAACCGCAGTTCATAAGTTTGTAAGCAAAGAAAACGGCAGTTCAGATTTTTTCAAAGAACACTGCGGTTCAGAAGTTTTTAAGCAAAGAAAAACGCGTTTCATATGTTTCTGAGCAAAGAAAACGTCAGTTCAGAATTTTTAAAGCAAAGAAAACGGCAGTTCAGAATTTTTGAGCAAAGATAATCGCGGTTCACAATTCTTCAAGCAAAGGAAACGATAGTTCAGAATTTTTTAAGCAAACGAAACCGTAGTTCATACGTTTCTAAGCAAAGAAAACCGCAGTTCATAAGTTTGTAAGCAAAGAAAACGGCAGTTCAGATTTTTTCAAAGAACACTGCGGTTCAGAAGTTTTTAAGCAAAGAAAAACGCGTTTCATATGTTTCTGAGCAAAGAAAACGTCAGTTCAGAATTTTTAAAGCAAAGAAAACGGCAGTTCAGAATTTTTGAGCAAAGATAATCGCGGTTCACAATTTTCCAAGCAAAGGAAACGATAGTTCAGAATTTTTTAAGCAAACGAAACCGTAGTTCATACGTTTCTGAGCAAAGAAAACCGCAGTTCATAAGTTTGTAAGCAAAGAAAACAGCAGTTCAGATTTTTTCAAAGAACACTGCGGTTCAGAAGTTTTTAAGCAAAGAAAAACGCGTTTCATAAGTTTCTGAGCAAAGAAAACGTCAGTTCAGAATTTTTAAAGCAAAGAAAACGGCGGTTCAGAATTTTTGAGCAAAGATAATCGCGGTTCACAATTTTCCAAGCAAAGGAAACGATAGTTCAGAATTTTTTAAGCAAACGAAACCGTAGTTCATACGTTTCTAAGTAAAGAAAACCGCAGTTCATAAGTTAGTAAGCAAAGAAAACGGCAGTTCAGATTTTTTCAAAGAACACTGCGGTTCAGAAGTTTTTAAGCAAAGAAAAACGCGTTTCATATGTTTCTGAGCAAAGAAAACGTCAGTTCAGAATTTTTAAAGCAAAGAAAACGGCAGTTCAGAATTTTTGAGCAAAGATAATTGCGGTTCACAATTTTCCAAGCAAAGGAAACGATAGTTCAGAATTTTTTAAGCAAACGAAACCGTAGTTCATACGTTTCTAAGCAAAGAAAACCGCAGTTCATAAGTTTGTAAGCAAAGAAAACGGCAGTTCAGATTTTTTCAAAGAACACTGCGGTTCAGAAGTTTTTAAGCAAAGAAAAACGCGTTTCATATGTTTCTGAGCAAAGAAAACGTCAGTTCAGAATTTTTAAAGCAAAGAAAACGGCAGTTCAGAATTTTTGAGCAAAGATAATCGCGGTTCACAATTCTTCAGGCAAAGGAAACGATAGTTCAGAATTTTTTAAGCAAACGAAACCGTAGTTCATACGTTTCTAAGCAAAGAAAACCGCAGTTCATAAGTTTGTAAGCAAAGAAAACGGCAGTTCAGATTTTTTCAAAGAACACTGCGGTTCAGAAGTTTTTAAGCAAAGAAAAACGCGTTTCATATGTTTCTGAGCAAAGAAAACGTCAGTTCAGAATTTTTAAAGCAAAGAAAACGGCAGTTCAGAATTTTTGAGCAAAGATAATCGCGGTTCACAATTTTCCAAGCAAAGGAAACGATAGTTCAGAATTTTTTAAGCAAACGAAACCGTAGTTCATACGTTTCTGAGCAAAGAAAACCGCAGTTCATAAGTTTGTAAGCAAAGAAAACGGCAGTTCAGATTTTTTCAAAGAACACTGCGGTTCAGAAGTTTTTAAGCAAAGAAAAACGCGTTTCATAAGTTTCTGAGCAAAGAAAACGTCAGTTCAGAATTTTTAAAGCAAAGAAAACGGCGGTTCAGAATTTTTGAGCAAAGATAATCGCGGTTCACAATTTTCCAAGCAAAGGAAACGATAGTTCAGAATTTTTTAAGCAAACGAAACCGTAGTTCATACGTTTCTAAGTAAAGAAAACCGCAGTTCATAAGTTAGTAAGCAAAGAAAACGGCAGTTCAGATTTTTTCAAAGAACCCTGCGGTTCAGAAGTTTTTAAGCAAAGAAAAACGCGTTTCATAAGTTTCTGAGCAAAGAAAACGTCAGTTCAGAATTTTTAAAGCAAAGAAAACGGCAGTTCAGAATTTTTGAGCAAAGATAATCGCGGTTCACAATTTTCCAAGCAAAGGAAACGATAGTTCAGAATTTTTTAAGCAAACGAAACCGTAGTTCATACGTTTCTAAGTAAAGAAAACCGCAGTTCATAAGTTAGTAAGCAAAGAAAACGGCAGTTCAGTTTTTTTCAAAGAACACTGCGGTTCAGAAGTTTTTAAGCAAAGAAAAACGCGTTTCATATGTTTCTGAGCAAAGAAAACGTCAGTTCAGAATTTTTAAAGCAAAGAAAACGGCAGTTCAGAATTTTTGAGCAAAGATAATCGCGGTTCACAATTCTTCAAGCAAAGGAAACGATAGTTCAGAATTTTTTAAGCAAACGAAACCGTAGTTCATACGTTTCTAAGCAAAGAAAACCGCAGTTCATAAGTTTGTAAGCAAAGAAAACGGCAGTTCAGATTTTTTCAAAGAACACTGCGGTTCAGAAGTTTTTAAGCAAAGAAAAACGCGTTTCATATGTTTCTGAGCAAAGAAAACGTCAGTTCAGAATTTTTAAAGCAAAGAAAACGGCAGTTCAGAATTTTTGAGCAAAGATAATCGCGGTTCACAATTCTTCAAGCAAAGGAAACGATAGTTCAGAATTTTTTAAGCAAACGAAACCGTAGTTCATACGTTTCTAAGCAAAGAAAACCGCAGTTCATAAGTTTGTAAGCAAAGAAAACGGCAGTTCAGATTTTTTCAAAGAACACTGCGGTTCAGAAGTTTTTAAGCAAAGAAAAACGCGTTTCATATGTTTCTGAGCAAAGAAAACGTCAGTTCAGAATTTTTAAAGCAAAGAAAACGGCAGTTCAGAATTTTTGAGCAAAGATAATCGCGGTTCACAATTTTCCAAGCAAAGGAAACGATAGTTCAGAATTTTTTAAGCAAACGAAACCGTAGTTCATACGTTTCTGAGCAAAGAAAACCGCAGTTCATAAGTTTGTAAGCAAAGAAAACAGCAGTTCAGATTTTTTCAAAGAACACTGCGGTTCAGAAGTTTTTAAGCAAAGAAAAACGCGTTTCATAAGTTTCTGAGCAAAGAAAACGTCAGTTCAGAATTTTTAAAGCAAAGAAAACGGCGGTTCAGAATTTTTGAGCAAAGATAATCGCGGTTCACAATTTTCCAAGCAAAGGAAACGATAGTTCAGAATTTTTTAAGCAAACGAAACCGTAGTTCATACGTTTCTAAGTAAAGAAAACCGCAGTTCATAAGTTAGTAAGCAAAGAAAACGGCAGTTCAGATTTTTTCAAAGAACACTGCGGTTCAGAAGTTTTTAAGCAAAGAAAAACGCGTTTCATATGTTTCTGAGCAAAGAAAACGTCAGTTCAGAATTTTTAAAGCAAAGAAAACGGCAGTTCAGAATTTTTGAGCAAAGATAATTGCGGTTCACAATTTTCCAAGCAAAGGAAACGATAGTTCAGAATTTTTTAAGCAAACGAAACCGTAGTTCATACGTTTCTAAGCAAAGAAAACCGCAGTTCATAAGTTTGTAAGCAAAGAAAACGGCAGTTCAGATTTTTTCAAAGAACACTGCGGTTCAGAAGTTTTTAAGCAAAGAAAAACGCGTTTCATATGTTTCTGAGCAAAGAAAACGTCAGTTCAGAATTTTTAAAGCAAAGAAAACGGCAGTTCAGAATTTTTGAGCAAAGATAATCGCGGTTCACAATTCTTCAGGCAAAGGAAACGATAGTTCAGAATTTTTTAAGCAAACGAAACCGTAGTTCATACGTTTCTAAGCAAAGAAAACCGCAGTTCATAAGTTTGTAAGCAAAGAAAACGGCAGTTCAGATTTTTTCAAAGAACACTGCGGTTCAGAAGTTTTTAAGCAAAGAAAAACGCGTTTCATATGTTTCTGAGCAAAGAAAACGTCAGTTCAGAATTTTTAAAGCAAAGAAAACGGCAGTTCAGAATTTTTGAGCAAAGATAATCGCGGTTCACAATTTTCCAAGCAAAGGAAACGATAGTTCAGAATTTTTTAAGCAAACGAAACCGTAGTTCATACGTTTCTGAGCAAAGAAAACCGCAGTTCATAAGTTTGTAAGCAAAGAAAACGGCAGTTCAGATTTTTTCAAAGAACACTGCGGTTCAGAAGTTTTTAAGCAAAGAAAAACGCGTTTCATAAGTTTCTGAGCAAAGAAAACGTCAGTTCAGAATTTTTAAAGCAAAGAAAACGGCGGTTCAGAATTTTTGAGCAAAGATAATCGCGGTTCACAATTTTCCAAGCAAAGGAAACGATAGTTCAGAATTTTTTAAGCAAACGAAACCGTAGTTCATACGTTTCTAAGTAAAGAAAACCGCAGTTCATAAGTTAGTAAGCAAAGAAAACGGCAGTTCAGATTTTTTCAAAGAACCCTGCGGTTCAGAAGTTTTTAAGCAAAGAAAAACGCGTTTCATAAGTTTCTGAGCAAAGAAAACGTCAGTTCAGAATTTTTAAAGCAAAGAAAACGGCAGTTCAGAATTTTTGAGCAAAGATAATCGCGGTTCACAATTTTCCAAGCAAAGGAAACGATAGTTCAGAATTTTTTAAGCAAACGAAACCGTAGTTCATACGTTTCTAAGTAAAGAAAACCGCAGTTCATAAGTTAGTAAGCAAAGAAAACGGCAGTTCAGTTTTTTTCAAAGAACACTGCGGTTCAGAAGTTTTTAAGCAAAGAAAAACGCGTTTCATATGTTTCTGAGCAAAGAAAACGTCAGTTCAGAATTTTTAAAGCAAAGAAAACGGCAGTTCAGAATTTTTGAGCAAAGATAATTGCGGTTCACAATTTTCCAAGCAAAGGAAACGATAGTTCAGAATTTTTTAAGCAAACGAAACCGTAGTTCATACGTTTCTAAGCAAAGAAAACCGCAGTTCATAAGTTTGTAAGCAAAGAAAACGGCAGTTCAGATTTTTTCAAAGAACACTGCGGTTCAGAAGTTTTTAAGCAAAGAAAAACGCGTTTCATATGTTTCTGAGCAAAGAAAACGTCAGTTCAGGATTTTTAAAGCAAAGAAAACGGCAGTTCAGAATTTTTGAGCAAAGATAATCGCGGTTCACAATTTTCCAAGCAAAGGAAACGATAGTTCAGAATTTTTTAAGCAAACGAAACCGTAGTTCATACGTTTCTAAGCAAAGAAAACCGCAGTTCATAAGTTTGTAAGCAAAGAAAACGGCAGTTCAGATTTTTTCAAAGAACACTGCGGTTCAGAAGTTTTCAAGCAAAGAAAAACGCAGTTCCGAATTTTTCAAGCAAAGAAAACCACAGTTCATACATTTCTAAGCTAAGCAAACCGCATTTAGACATTTTGTGAGTAAAGAAAACCGCACTTCGGAATTCCTTAAGCAACGAAAACCGCAGTTGATAAGTTTCTCCGTAGCCAAAACTGCCGTTCATAAGTTTCTCCGCGACCAAAACCGCAGTTCATAAGTTTCTCCGTAACGAAAACGGCAGTTCATAAGTTTCCCCGTAACGAAAAAACCGCAGTTCAGGCATATACGAGCAAAGAGAATTGCACTTGAAAATTTTCCAAGCGAAGAAAAGCGCAGTTCATGATTTTCCAAGCGAAGAAAATCGTAGTTCATAATGTTCCAAGGAAAATCGCAGTTCATAATTTTTCTCATCGACTCTCGTTAATGGCAATCTCCTCTTTATTCCTCTTCTCAACGAATCGCACGAGACTTTGCGTCCATCGAAATGAAAAAAATTTCATCATCGAACAATACTCGCTTTATTCCGTTGCAAAAGAAAAACCCACTCGTCGCTAACTCGCGTTTTCGCTTCTTTTTTCCATTACGAACGAAAAACAAAATCCACGCACTACTGGGGGATGAAAAAAAAAAAAACGAAAAAAAAACCAGAAAGGGGGGCTTACTGCTAAACAACGTGCTGGGCATCGTCGGGGCGTGCCTGATGGGTTGTACCAAGATAGCACAGTCTTACGAGATGCTGTTCTTCGGGCGGTTCGTCATCGGTGTCAATTGTGGCTTGAACACCTCCTTGGTTCCAATGTACATATCGGAGATAGCGCCGTTGAATCTTAGAGGTGGCCTGGGCACGGTGAACCAGCTCGCTGTTACGGTGGGCCTCCTGGTCTCCCAGGTGCTGGGCATCGAGCAAATCCTTGGGACGAACGACGGCTGGCCAGTACTGTTGGGACTGGCCATCTGCCCAGCGATACTACAGCTAGTACTGCTGCCCATTTGTCCAGAATCTCCAAGGTAACCTCTTGCTCCCTCCATTAAAACGAATCACACTTTTTGTCACGATCGTCGTAATTTGCCATTGCGCGGCGTGAACCGAATTTCCTAACGTGCTTTCGACCCATTTCCGCAAATTAGGAACGTCTCTCTTTCACTCTCGATTGTTCATTTTGTTTTTTCTTTTTTTCCTTACGAACGCTCCGTACGTTCATCGTTGATGTGGCTGATTTGGAAAACAAAACCAAACAAAAAACAAACAAACATATCGCCGTTTCCATCGATTAGATATTTGCTCATTACAAAGCAGTGGGAAGAGGAAGCTCGGAAAGCCTTGAGAAGGCTGAGAGCGAGCAACCAAGTAGAGGAGGATATAGAGGAAATGAGAGCGGAGGAACGGGCACAATTAGCCGAGTCGACAATTTCAATGACGGAGCTCATATGTAGCCCTACTCTAAGGGCACCGCTCGTCATTGGCGTCGTCATGCAACTCTCCCAACAACTCTCGGGTATCAATGCAGTAAGTTGGATCGTTCCTCGATCGTCTTGTGCATATTTTCTTTGGACGGGGCTATACCAGCGTGAACGCTGAAAATTTGGGTGATTTTTCGGGATTTTTTTTTTTAAGATAACTACTCAATTAAATGTTTCGGAAAATTGAGAATATATTTGGCTATATTTCACCTACGTCACATAATTTTTTCGTCGAAAAATATTGAGATCCAAGCGACCAAGCTGCCTTCGGAGGCTCGAAAAAAAAAGTTCCTCCACTGCTGACATGATTCCGGTCGATCGAGTAGCCGAAACCGAAGAAGGACAAAATTTCGTTAAACTGGAAGGTATTTCCTGCACAATGACGTAGGATCTTCGAAAAATATAATCCAACAAAATGGCGTAGTTATGAAAAAAAAACATCTGTTTTCTTGCTTATAAAGTGGTCGTTTTTTTCAATGCCAAATCGTCAATTTTTTAAAGATCCAACTATCGATTTTATACCTAACTAGCGGTTGCCCTTCAGAAGGCTGCCTCGAATTTTTTACAGGACATTCCTGAAAGTATAAACTGTCGAAAAAGGCAACAAAAAAAATCGATTTTTCGAAAGTGTCACACTGGTATAGCCCCTTAACGGGCTACATTCTCCTGGGGGCTCGAAAAAAATGGCCGAATGCCGATTTTGTTTCAACACAGCGGCACGATGGTGCTGCCACCGCTCGCCCGGCCGACTGTTGGAAGCTGTAGCTCATTGAATTTTAGGAATATCCATCGAATGAAAATATCCTTGGAAAATGCAATTTTCGACCCACCCAGGCACATGTAAGCCCGTTGAGTTGGCCGAAATTTTGTTGAATATCTTTCAGCCAGTCGAACTTGGATCTTTCGAAGTAATTTTGAGGCTAGGGCACAGTAACGGGTATAAAATCGTGTGCGAATTTAAGAATTTTTTTTTTTTTTCGTATGAAAAAGTGATTCACTCACGAAATTAATTACGAAAGAAAAAAAAATTGTTAAATTCTCACATGATTTTCTACCCCTTATGGCCTAATGCCTTCATTGCCCGAAAGTCATTTTTCATCGCAAAATATTTTCCTCGGAGCTCACGTATTATTAATTTATTCCAGGTATTTTATTACTCGACAAATCTGTTCAAAAGCGCGGGATTGTCGGAGGAGAGTGCCAAGTTTGCGACGATCGGTATAGGTGCAATTATGGTCTGTATGACGTTAATTTCCATTCCGCTAATGGACAGGACAGGGAGGCGAACGTTACATCTCTATGGGCTCGGTGGCATGTTTATCTTTTCCATATTCATCACGATTTCGTTCCTCATAAAGGTGAGTAGAGCTTTCGTCTCCCTTTTTTTTTTTTTCACTCCCGTTTGCTTCAAAGTGTCAACCAATCACGCGTGTAAGACAATTAATCGAAAAAATAGAAAATTTCACGACCTCGGCAACGAACTGCTCGTTCGTTGGTTCACGAAATTAACAAGCTGTTGACGCAATCTTCCAGTGTCTCGTGGGCTAACGTTGTATCGATTTATCGTTAGAGAAAACATTGCGATATTTATTCCGCTTGCTTTCCGCCAGACTCGTTTACCAACGTGGTCATTTTTCCATCGGACTAACTGCGTCGCGTTGATGCTGGAATAATCGATTTTTACGAACTGGCGCAAAGTTTACATCCCGATTGTCATTTCAAGGCGGAATGTACATTCATAGGGCACAAAATTAGATCGTTTTGAGAGATTTTTTCGAAGTACCAAAACATTATTCTACATTTGTCGAACTGCGGGTGATACTTGAAATGACGAAAATGCACATTTAAGGGGGGATTGTCTTTTTTTTTTCGCAAAATTTACCGCTTTTTGGGAATTTTTTTGTGAAGAAAGTATACAACGGAAAACTTGTGAAACTTGGCATATAGTTTTATTGATCTGTTTACTACATACAAAAAAATTTTTAAACAATTTCATCAAAAAATCCGCCTCCCACTCCCCTCGGAGCGCGATGGTCCTTTTTTGATGGTGTGCACGATTACAGCCTTCACGTTCATCCTGCAACAAAAACCCAAAAAGCATTTTACTTTAGACACATATAGCTATCGTTCGATGAAGGGGAAAAAAAAAAATTGACGATTTGGTGACGTTTTGAACTTGAAGTATCGATTTTTCGAAAAAAATTGATCGATTTTTTGTTATAAATAAAAAAGTATTAAACGTATTGCTTTTTTGCTTCATCAAACGATAAAAGGATGTCAGCTGAGCATTCTGTCCAAATTTGAAGGCAATCGGTTGAATAGTTTTTGAGAAATCGTGCACACCATCAAAAAAGGACCATCGCGCGTCGAGGGGGGTGGGAGGCGGATTTTTT
The DNA here is from genome assembly GCA_951751655.1 of Ophion costatus. Lineage (NCBI taxonomy): Eukaryota > Metazoa > Arthropoda > Insecta > Hymenoptera > Ichneumonidae > Ophion > Ophion costatus. Next base: position 42,546,072 of record OX632359.1, on the reverse strand, counting down.
GATGAAATTGTTTAAAAATTTTTTTGTATGTAGTAAACAGATCAATAAAACTATATGCCAAGTTTCACAAGTTTTCCGTTGTATACTTTCTTCACGAAAAAATTCCCAAAAAGCGGTAAATTTTGCGAAAAAAAAGACAATCCCCCCTTAAGGATGTTGTGGCCAAAATTGAAAATGGTAATAAAATTCATTGCGTAAAACGTTTGAAAGGTTGTGTAAAAATTTCACGACGATTAGGGAGCTGGCCACTGAGCAATTAGAATTCACAAATTACACGCAGCCTTGTGGAAACTGAAGTAACTTTGCAATTCTATCAGCAAATAGGAAACTTTGCCATTTGTTTTCGAGAAATCGAAGAAATATTTATGAGTGATCGTTTTTTTTTTATTTCAAATATATCAAAAACAAAAGTGGCTTTATGGTGCAAGAAACTGCGTCGTTCGTGAACGAAAATGAGTATTCAAATTTCCTATATTCTTATGCGTTTGTTTTTCCTCAAGTGTGATTTTTTTTTTGCTTTTTTGGCATCATTTTTTATAAGAAAAAAAATAATAATAATTGCAAAGTTACTTGAGTTTCCATAAGGCTGCGTGTAATTTGTGAATTCGAATTTCTCAGTAGCCAGCTTCCCAATAGTCGTGAAATTTTTACACAACCTTTCGAATGTTTTACACAATGAACTATCAAATTTTTCAAATTTTATTACCATTTTCAACTTTGGACACAGCATCCTTAAGAGGACGCCAGGAATTTGCAAAAAAAAAGTCTGCATCTCGCGTCAAATTTCTGTAAAAATTGGATTAAGAATAGTCGTTTTTTCGTAATTTTTCAAAAACGATTCTCGTTTTTCGATTTTCGCTGTGAAACTTTGGAAAAATATTCCACGCATATAGTTCTATCGGTTGAAGACTGAGAAGAGATCGATTATTTTTTATCGTTGCAAATGTGTATCCCGCCTTGAGGGAGGACGCCACTGTGACGGGCTGAAAAAGGTCGTTATTTCCGTTTTTTTTTCGTCCACTCGATTATTTATTTGTTATTTGAAAATAAATGTATGTTACTAATCATACATTGAAGTCTTTTCGTGTAAATTTCGATTTATAAAAATTAAAAATCAACGTTACTGAGGTACAGTAGAGCCGGTGCAAAAAAAATGTCTGAAAAATGAAAATAAAAAAGTTTTATCTATATAAATGAAGTAGTCGTTGTGGGTAGCCGTTTCTCGAAAGAAAAAATTAACAAAGTGGCGGCAGACCAATAAAAAAGTACAATTTTACCGAAATCTTTGCTTATATTTAGGGGCTTAAAAATTGTAGATTGAAAAAAAGATTCCGGCCAGGTCGGGCAAAACGCGATTGGAAGTAAAATAAAATTTGGTCGATTTTCAATGTTTCAACTTGAATTTTTTTTCTCACATATTCGTGAATATGCATACTTCGAGAGAATGCCAAAAAATCGCCTTTTCTAAAAGCCATCCCAGTGGTGTCCCGCCTCAAAGAATTTTGACGATCTCATCCCACGCGACGACTCGAAATTTGGTGGTTCGAAATGGAAATGAGTCTTTCGGAAATAGCTTCCACTTGTTATGAAACGTATTCGAATTCTGCGACACTCTGCGCCCTCGCACCGAGCGCGCGGGGGTGGTGTTGTGATGCTTTTATTCAACCTCTCGCCAGCGGGAGTGCGGCACTGCACCAAATGTGAGAATAAATCACCGCTAATTATATTTAAATGTTCACGATCATCGGTTTGGAGAGCAAAACGAAAAAAATTATTATAATTCGAGTCACGAGCGGTGGACGTACCGAGGATCGAATTATAATGATTTTTGGATAGTCTCGATCAAGTAGGTAAAAAAAAAAACGATCCCCACTCACGCATGCGCTTTTTCGACAATTTTGCCAGCCTTTATCTGTAACAACACGATCTTCATTTTCGACTGTACTCTCACGCTGCGACAATACACCGGAAATTTCACTCGCGAATGGCGGAAACGTTGCGCGCGTTTCTGCTGAAAGAAAAATCACACACTACACGAGCCAATGCACGCGACTTTATTGTTATGGTGTTTATTTTTTTCGCTGCCCTTCCTCCCTCTTGTCGACCTCTTTCGTGACTGTCTGGAGGAGATTTATATTGAGTTCCATTGAGTAACTTGTTTTTTTTTGTCTCCTTCGGTTTTTCACACTGCTCAAACCTGCTGCAAAAATCTCCCTTCTACAGTCACCGTAAAAGTTGCGAAAAACAAAGATGAAAAATCAAAAGAAGAGAAAATAAAGTACGCTGCGTCTAGCCGTCCGGTTATCGGACGTATAAGCGTATGTTATTCGTCCGCGTAGCAGCTCAGTTCACGCGTTTCACGCTGTACAACGCCCGAAACAAATGATCCCAAACACACAAACCCAAACAAACACACCTAAACGAATCAACCCAAAAAACAAACGCAAACAAACCCAAACAACGCAAGCGCAAACAAACACGCCCAAACAACACAAACCCAAATGCAAACGCGCCCGAACAACACAAACCCAAACCAAACAAATCCAATCATGCAAGCGCAAACGAACCCAAACAAACCCAAACGCAAACAAACACACCCAAACAACTCAAACCCAAATAAACAAAGCCAAACCGAAACAAAACCAACCAACCGAAACCCAAACACGAAACAAAACCAACCAACCGAAACTCAAAGTGAAACAATACCAACCAACCGAAACCGAAACCCAAACAAACCCGACCAACCCAAACCAAAAGAACAAACCCAACCAACCCAAACCAAATAAGCCCAAACACCCAACCCACCCAAATAAACCCAAACAACCAACCCAAACCAAACAAATCCAAACAACCAACCCAAACCAAACAAACCCAAACGACATTATAAAGATTTTATTCAGATGACCACGTGTAAGTTATTCTTCCGGATAATACAATTCAACACATTCTATCCGGACAATTATGTATATATATATATATATATATATATATATATATATATATATATATATATATATATGTTGTTCGTCGGCGTGAACTGAGCCGCTGAGCGTAATGTACGGCGTGAACCGAGCCGCTATCCGGGCGAATACATACGTTTATTCGTCCGTTAACCGAACGGGTGGACACTCCGAGAAAAACAACCAGTTCAGTCCACTTTCAAAGTGATAGAGAGAGAGAGGAATTGGAGCTTCGAGCTTATCCTGGCACTCTTTCGAATCGGCAATAATAACACCGCTCGGAAAAAGAAAGAAAAAAACAAGCAAACAAACGATAAACGCTGTAAATATAGCACTCTGCGTTGTGTACTTCGAACAAACGGATGCCACACGATGGAATTTCAACACTCGACACTCGGAATCACTTTGTATCAGGATTGAGACGAGCATGCCGCACACGACACAACGAGACAACAACGAAAAGCCAATCACTATGCATTATCGTAGCGTTTTCGTTTTTAAGATATTTTTAAGTAAAAGTCTCGTATAGCTCCTCCAGCTGATCAGGAAAGAAGAACTCGATTCTACGGCCTGATAGGAGTTTTTCAATTACGTGCAGGAAATGATAGACTGGATGTCCTATCTCTCGGTCGTATCGACCCTCAGCTTTGTTGTATTCTTCGCGGTTGGTCCTGGCTCGATACCGTGGATGATAACCGCCGAATTGTTCTCGCAAGGCCCAAGGCCAGCTGCAATGTCTATAGCTGTTCTCGTCAATTGGCTGGCCAACTTCATCGTTGGCATTGCTTTTCCAAGCATGATGGTGAGTCGACTGCGAACCCACTCGTAAACGAACAAACAAAAAACAATATTCCACCATTCACCATCGTTTCAACTGTGTAATGCGGACGTTTTTGTTTCTTATTTATTCGCTTGCAGGATTGCCTTGATAATTACACGTTCCTACCGTTCAGCGCATGCCTAGCCTTTTTCTGGATCTTCACCTACAAGAAGGTTCCCGAGACCAAAAACAAGACCTTCGAAGAGATTCTAGCTTTATTCAGGCACGGTCACGACAGGTATGATGAAAATAAACAATCCAATGAGATACCCAGTACGTACACGAGGAAATCTCTCGACAGATAGCTTTGCTAACTTCAGGTCCGTTTAATATTATTATCGAATCGTAACGTTTTATTGTTAACGGAGTACACGACATCGCATACACGACACTATATATATATATATATAAACCACCCTAATATATATATATATATATTATAGTGGCTGAAAAAATCGATTTATTTTTCTCAACGGAAAAGTGAAGTATGTTAAGAAAAAGAAAGTTTTGCAAAATTCGAGGGTTCTGAAAAATTGTTTAGTTAGTGCTCGAACGGCTTTTTCATGTTTTTTTTCCCATGATTATCGGATTATTCATTTTTTTTTATCTCGATGCAGAAAACAGCGCGTGATCCAATGTAAGTCTTGATAAATTTTTTTCTGCAACAATACACAATTTTTATTTAAATATTTCCTTTTACCACAAACAATTTGTATTTGCAGATTAAGAATCAATATATGCATTTCGGTTGTGAAAATTATATCAATCACGTGACGAACAAGAACACGGTGTCTACGTCACTGAACGTCTCACAAGTATGCGCGTTTTTTTTTCTCGAGTAATATGTTGTTTTGGAGTAAGAAAACAAATGGAGAAAAAAATTTGACGGAAAAACGAAAAGTAAAATTAATACTCGTTTGAGCACTACCTAAAACAATGTTTAGACCCTCTCAAATTTTGTATTAATTACTTTTTCATAACCTCGTGACACTTTGCGTTGAGTAGGGTGAAAAATAAAATTCGTTTTTTTTTCAACCATCCTGATATATGTACGAGGAGCTGGCGAACAAAATCTGACTTGTCCTAACTACGCGAACAGTTAAAATTTTTTAATTTTCGTGTCCTTCAAGCACACTTTTATTAACGCCCGAAATATTTTCAATCAAATGCGGCCCTAAACGCTTCAAATTTTTTTTTCTTCTCAAACTGCCTTTGCAAGTGAAAAGGCATTTTCAAGGCGATAAAGAAAATACAAGTAATTTAACGTAGAAAAGTCCGGCTTTGTTCGCCGTCTCTTCGTATACAATTTTTTTGTGTATATTAATATAAATTTATACAGATATAAAGCTACATTTGTTTCTATTCGTACCCTAAGGTACATTTACATCAATCGAATTCTGACTACGTGGGCTCAACACCGCAAGTCTCACAGTTATCTTTGATTCGCTCTTGGCGAAACGGAGAATTTTTCCTTCGTTTTTTCGTTTTTTTATCGTCTTTTCGTTCGAGCGATTGAATTTTCGTGCGATTCGATTGGAAAATGTTACGCGCAACGTTGCGTGTTGCGACGAGTGTGTGCGCATCGAGGTAACGGGACAAAATCTTCCGCGGTATGGAAAGTCAATGTTCGTTTCCCCTTTGGTAAAAAAAAGACGCACCCGAGGGGTCAGAAGGCTGCGACGACCCGAAAATCGGAGCTATTTGAAAAAATCAATTTCGAAGGAATGAGTAAGATGGTTGAAAAATCGTTTGGACATTTATTTTTATGTGCAGTAACAATGTTGCGCGCGAATTTTTATTTCAAAATGTTTGGGTTTGAAGAAGTTTTCAAGAAGATGGCGGAGGACCTTTGAACGTGAGGAGCTCAATGGGTACTTGGTCTCTCGGTCGGCTGGTTGATCGGAAACGAACAAAAAAAAAGAGTTTTTTTCTTTTTCGTCCAAATCGATAATATTAGGTAAGGCTTGACGGAGATTTTTGTTGGTGTTGGCGTGTTTCGACGATGAGAGGAGATTTTGAGCTCTCAACCGTTTTGAAAACACGCAGTTTCGAGAAAAACGCTATTGAGGTTGTCATGGGGTTAAGGGCGGGGTAAAGTTAATTCGGCGAAAAAAAGGCATGGTTTTGAGATTTTTTTTTTGGCGGAACGAATAGTGTTCGTTTATTGAAAAAATTACATATAATAAAGTAACGTTTGAACAACATTCTCCTAAATTTGCATTGCAAAATATTCAAAATTGAGCGAGTGAAAATTAAACCCAGGAGGCGCCTCGAAAAAAGTTGGTTTGCGGTGCGCACCATAACTCGCAACAGAATCATCTGAAACAAAAAAATCAAAATGCATTTGTTAAAGGAGATGTTTCTCGAGGTAATGACGGGAGGATTTTTTTTTTTCGATTTTTCGATTTTTCGTAGCACTTGGGAGCGAAAAACCCGATTTTCGCTAAAAAAAATCGGCTAATTTGTTGTTGAAAAATTAGTAATTATTATAAAAAAACAAAAAAGCTCTCGACAATACCTGGTGAATTATGTGAAGAAGTACTGTGCAAAATTTCAAAGCGATTGGTCCAGTAGATTTTGAGTTATCGTGCACACGGACTTCAAATATGACAAGTCTCAGAAAAACGGTTTGAAAAACGCAGAAGAGTTTGGTCGCTTAGCGCTCATTGCACATAAGTTTGAGAACACTTCTCGATTGCATAAAAATCTGAGAAAATTCATGCATATTAAAGGTACTCAAAAGATTAATTTTACATAATAATAATTCCGAAATGTTATTAACAAAATGATGAAAAAAAAATTAGTCAAAAAATTTGCCCGCAACCCAATTTTCTTTCGTGATTCGTTCATTTTTCCGAATACGTATGATTTTTTTCAGATTTTTCAATTATCTTTGAATTTTTAAAAATTCAAAATAAAACTCGATAATTTTCTTATACTCACTCAAAGTCGTCGATGCCAGGTCCGTAGAGCAAAAGGCTTCCATCAAGATGATCGAGAGCATCTTTTTAGCAACACTAATGTGTATACTAATATACACCACTAATGTGTATACTAATATACACCATGCCTCGAATATACATAACGGGACCGGAACAGGCCCGTTTATCAAGAAATTTATTCGGGGTCGAAAAATACAATAGCGCGCCGCGCAGCTGCCGCCCAGCTATAAAACCCGGCATGGAGCAATAGACGCTCAAATACTCATAACTTCGTCAATTTTACTCCGATCGACTTGAAATTTTAACACAATATTCTTGATATATTATGCATTCATTTGAAAAAAGAAAAAAAAAATTTTAATACTTTACCCCGCCCTTAAGTCGACATCATGGAGCCTAGATACCAGGAGCTTCGGCGGCAATGCAAAGGCTTAAAAAAGCGTCCCCGAAAATGTGTCGAAGTGATGGCGCTGGGGTGCAGCGGCACCTATACATATATAGCAATATATTGGTCAACGAGGTGAAAGTGATCGGATGAGTTTCTAGCCTCACGACAGACCGATCGTGACGTCAAACGTCGAAATATCCGCCGATTCGTAATTTCCTCATGACGGTTCGAAAAAAAAACCTCAAAAGCGAGAAAATATTTCAAACTCAAACTCAAAATGGCGGCGATAGAGCCCATCTAGAAAAACGTGTTTTTTGTTTACAAATAGCTTCACGGGAGAACGGTTTTCTCGTAAAGTATAAGACCCAAAACAAAAACCAAAAAAATGATAATTTATATATTATCTGCTATGGGACTACCCAGAAATTTGCTTTCAAATTTTGAAAAAATAGCCCACTTTGAAGGAAATAATTCGATTTTTTGCCGAAAAAAGCAGTAAATTGTTTATAAAAAAAAAAAGTTTACATTTGATCAAAAAACGGCTACGTACTCCCATAGAGAATGTAATTGTGAAGCTGCTATCAAAATTTCAAATCGATGCATGGTGTTCGAGTAATCCGTCTTCCGAGATTGAAAAAAGTGCTTTCGTGAAAAACGCGTTTAAAGTTGGACGAGGAACTCAGCGCGCGCTCCGAGGCGCTGCGGCAAAGTCGATAATTCAACGTTTGAATAAAAAAATTCGCTTCAGGACCAATTGCATATTGTTTTTATGAAACCAAAGTATTTTTAGGCAAGAAAACGTCTTTCCAAAATCCTAGAGTGGTGTTATCCCTTAACACGAATGAGGGTTAGGTACATCATCTGTGATCTGTCTTAGATCGCACCCATGTTTAGCGTATATCTATATACATATAGGTGCCGGAGCACCCCAGCGCCATCCTTTCTCGTTCTCGTTTTGGGGACGAGTTGAAAGGCCTCGCTGAACTTCCTGGTGTCTAGGTCGACATGTTACCACCGAGTTGAAATTTTCATTTCATTTTTCATCATAACCTCTTTGCTGATCATCCTGTGCAGTTTGAATACGACCCACAGTACCGTTTTTCAAGAAAACAAATCGGCAACTCGTGGGCTAATTACATTATGGAAAACTCCTGATCATTTTTCCGTACAATATTAATATCTGCCAAGTGATTGTTACCACGGAGCTGGAAAAATAGGTACCGCTCGACTAATCATCGGACTAACCTTTGGTATCGTGAAAATGAGGATTCACAGTACCGCTATAAAAATGATTAATGTTTTTCATAGCGAATTTGTGCGAAAATCAAGCACACGAAATATTAGACTGTGCAATCATGGCAACGTCGTAGACGGCACAAATGCTACCTACCTTATCGGTATTCGGTAATTATGCCCGGGAACCTCAAACTACTCGGTCAGGATAATAAACAACGAATATTATTCGTACTTATTCTCTTGATTAGTAATAATTACTTAATATTAATTTGACAACTATGTTCAGAAATTATACGTTTCTAGACATTTCTAGGCAAAGACCAAATAACGCGGATTTTTTTCTTCATAAATACATTTTTTCTTAGAATATCGGAAAATTATTAGTTTTTGATTTATTCAAGATTATAGGCAGCTTTGGTACACATTTTTTCTTTCCAGCAGCATTTTTTTCAACTCGGACCGATATTCGTTTCTGACAGCTCCTCGGGCCGATATTGAGGTTACGAACGGGGCGCATATGTTTCTCGCGACACTTCTGCCAACCTGGGCATTATGATATATCACGATTTACGACGTTGCCAATTCGTTTCGCGTTAATTGAGCGAGAAAAAGTTTTAGAAAATAATTATACGCAGTAATGAAAACACTTAAGGATGTTGAGTCCCAAATCGCAAATGATAATAAAATTCTGAAAATTTGGTACGTTTTTACATGAAGTATTCAGGAGGTCGTGAAAAAATGTCATGACGATTAAGAGGCTATTTATTGAACGATTAACATTAACATGTTTCATAGGGACTCAACATCCTTAATGTAATCAGCAAGTGTTCAAAAATGCATATTTTTTACAAATAGATGTAGAAAAATAGTTCGTAAAGGCACGTCTAGTATGACGATTATTTGAAAGCTAATAGTCGGTAACGATCAATCGGCTAAATCCCATGACAGCCCCATGACAACCCCGTGGCAACCTTAAAGTATTACTGACAGTTCTATGGTTGCAATCACAAGTTTACCTTCGATCTGCAATTACTGCACGACATGTTGGACCTTGCTCTTGAATTTGAGTTGCGTCAAGCGACGAACGAGCGTTCGTTATTTTCACAGTAGCCTAACCCCTTAAAGTTCGACAAGTTTCGTTGCATTTTTTTTTTTGTCCTCACGTCGATTCTAAACTCGTAATTGAGGGCTTACACCACTGCGAACGTCCAACATTGAGCGATTTTTGTGTGTGGAAGGACGAGTAAGAGGATAATATTCAAGGATGTTATTAATTCACATCTCCGCAGAACCACACGGGCCTGCGGATCTTTTTTTACAGGTACCAAACTTTGGTCCCCTCATTCTCGATGGTTCAAAGCATCTTTCGAGTCAATTTAGACAAAATCAATTTTTTGAACATTCCACAGTGCTGTTCCCCCTTAAGGCGGGAGCCTGAATTAGACGGTCCAAAAGGCGTTTTTTCGGGATTTTTTTTGCAAGGGAACAAAACAAGTGAGCCCAGTAAACTTTGCGGTAGCTTTTCGCGTGTATTTGAAATGTATAAAAATAAATGTTCGACACGAAACAATAAACGAGTGCAGATTTATCAGATTATTTCATGTGCGTCTCGACATCGCAGTTCCCAATCGGCGGGAAAGATGCAGCTCGTTTGACTGAAACAAAAAAACTAATGATATGTTCAATTGTCATATATGTCTCTTCTGGGTGAATTGAGAAAAAGCTGAAAAAATCGTGAAATTCTAACTTTTCTCAGGATTGAAAAGCAAATGTGTTAAAAAAAACACTTGGAGGCCTTAGGCCACAGTAAGTTAGGTATAATATCATGTGCGAATTTAACATTTTTTTTCGTATGAAAAAGTGATTCACTCATAAAATTAACGCGTTACCCCCACTTGTAGCGCAAAAAAAGGCCTTTTTCATGAATTTTTTTAAAGAAAACTACAAGACTTTTTTAATCGATCAATATACCATCTTAAAGAACACATCTTGAAGAACTTTCAGTAATTTTTTTATTGAAAAATATTACATTGTTTAGTGGCAAATGGCCGTCAATGAAATAATGTTTTTATATACACGGTTTGCGGTGACCAACATTGCGGCGAAGTGGATCATCTGAAAAAAAAATGCGGATGGATTTAGTCAAATATAAGTATAAACTAGTCTTTGATCGAAGGATTTTAAAAAATATTCATTTTTCACAAAATGGCGGACAGTCAAAGTTAATGGTTCGATTTTAACGAAAAACAACGGCCGTTTTTTGGCTATAAAACGGCCATTTTTTTCGAAAAAAAAATCGAACGATTAAAGACTACATTTTTATGTATTAAATAAGCCTGCAAAATTTCAAGAAGATCGGTTCATTAGTGTTCGAGTAATCTTGGTCACCGACTTCAGAAATGCCATTTTGAGAAAAACGCGTTTAAAGTTTCAATTTCCCTTCTTCAATTCACGGATTCTTCTCTTTCAACGCTCATATCTCAGTCAATTTTGTTCGGATCGACTTGACATTTTCAGGACATATTCTCAGATACTTATACTTCAAAAAAATGCAATAAAAAAAATCGATTTTTTCAAAATCGCAAGTGGGGGTAACCCCTTAATTACACATCCATTTAGTATGAATGTCAAGCTGGTAGAAAAAATATATATTATTTTTTCGATGTACAACACGGCCGACTACTAATATTTTCTTTTCTTATCTTTTTTTTTTCGGCGCTCCGCGACGTGACATTTAGCATCCACAATGTTTTACCTAGAACGAAAAACAAAAATTCTCAAGATTTTTCTCAAGAACAAGAATTTAAAAAATATTGTCTTATTCAAAAGTTGTAGGTATTTGAACTTCAGAAATAAATTTTCAGTGAAAAATTTCGTTACAGCTGCTCATAAAATGACAAGTTTTCGATTAATCAGAAATTCCGTGCGTACTTCTCTGCGAAATGCAATTAGGAACGTAACTTTTAAATTTGAAGTAAATCGAGTGAAAACTGTTGAAGTTATTTGTCGCGCCAATTGAAAAAAAGCTGTTTCGAGAAGTTTCGAGTAGTCGGCCATATTGTACATCGAAAAAAAAAAAATACATATATAATTTCTAACAGCTTGATATTCATACTAAATAGATGTGTAATTAATTTTATGGGTGAATCACTTTTTCATTCGAAAAAAAAAATGGTTAAATTTGCCCTTAACGTGCTATAAGAATTATTTGGAAATACTTATTCAACGACTTTTTTAAATTCACTCAGAAGAGATTTTCATGCCGGAGAAAACAAACTTTGGTTCGATTCGATAGGTCGTTTAGTTTTTTCGCTATCACGCCAGCCAATTTGAAAAAATCGTGTAAATGAAAACTGGAGAAAACGCGCTTCAAAGTTTTCAATGGCACGAAATATCGATATCAAATATCAATCGTTTCTCTGCTTTTGGTCTTGCATCTTCGTGAATATTTACAATTGGCCTCTGTAACTTCGTAAATATATTCTTGGATAGTTTATCTATCGATTTAAGCAATGAAAAAAAAAAACGATTTTTGGGACTTTCTAATTCAGGCTCCGGCTTAAAAAAAAAATCATTGACTCGAAAGTTTTAGTCCCGTGTATGCGAGTGAATATATTTTATGCCTGACAGCGTTAAAAAATGCTCGCGACGGTGGCGTTTAGATGCTTTGCACTTCATTGCACAGGGCACACGAATTTCGCGTCGAATTCTCGATTTCCATTGACTTTCCTGTCTCGCGGAAGACTCTTTTTCTTTCGATATCTCAATAGCTGCACGTCACACGATACACACGACGTATGAGTATTTCGACTGTAAATACGTCGCTGGCCCAATAATCTGTGATAAGTGAGGAGAGATTCGCACCTTCATACGCATTTTTTCTTTTCTCTCACCACGCAGAATTTTCTTTCTGTAGAATCGTTGAATGCAGCTCACGACGAATATTCCGTTTTTTTGTTGTTGTTGCCGTCTTTCATTCTCGTTCACAGTTCATTGATCTTAAGATAGACGTACGAAAGAGAAGCGGCCGAATCCGTCGACGCAAATACTGTCAAATATAAATTTACGATAGTTTTCGAAGCGTAACGATGAATTATTGAATGCCGAGCTTGAAAAAAAAAATATTCCCATGAATTTTCAACGATTGCACGATTTGTGAACGCGACAACGATTTAATTCGCTCAAAAGATCCTTCGCCGAGGCACAAAATTCATTCGAATATTGGTTGATGAAAATTGAAGGAAAAAAAAATGATATTCACATGGCGACAGCGTGCGAACTGGTCACCCAGGATTTCAAGATGCACAAAAAAAAGCGATAGAAAAGTACACATCAAGCGGCAAAAATACTTCCCTCGAGTTGCAGTAAAACGAAAGGGAAAGAAAAAAGAGCGACGAAAAATGTTATCGTTCGAAAAGTTTCATTGCGGCTTGAGTTATGCGTATACTTAGTGATTTGTTGTTGGTTTTTTGTTTTCTAGCATCGACACGCCCCAACTTTATTTCGTTTTCTTTCTCCTCGTAAATCTCCCTATTGACGTTATAATTATTTGCCCAGCTTATTGTAAATGTATTGTTCTTACGAATAAATCATTATTTCAAATTTACTCTACGTTTTGTTTTTTTTTCTTTTCTTCAATATTATTTCGTATTTTCGTTTGTATGATTGTCATTTTTTATTTCGCGTGCGGAGTTATCGTAAAGCGGAACGCAATGAAAGAAAAAGGGGCGAGAAGGACGTGGATCGAAGTCGTTTTACATGTGCGATTATTATTTTCGTAATTGTCTTTTTTGTCTGTATTACTCTCGGAACAGGAGCAGCTTGCGGGACAGCAGACTATATGGGTAAGTGCTGCTTGAAAAACAAAAAAAAACAAAACAAACAATGAAAGAAAAAAAAACGTTTCGTTGGTCTTGCGATGGTGGCTTTGTAACTTATTCGACTTTCCATGTATACGAACGATTTACGACCCGTGTATACAGTGCCGAATCGTACATACAAATTTCACGTGTATGTACGATCTTTTATCACATCGTGCATGATGAAAAAATTCGAAAATCCCGTGAACGCGAACTAGCGATTTTTTCTTTGGGGAACAACAACAAAAAAAAAAAGAAACGTTCTCGAACGAAACGAGGAAGGGTCTCCCGTTGCTACAACTGAACATGTAACCTAGTTTGATTCTCGTAGAGAGCTGCCTATGAAAAAAAAATAATAATCCCACGCTGTACCTACTTTAGATGAGAAAGTGAGAAAAAAAGAGAAAAAAAAAATAGTCACCGTTTACATTGTAAGTTTTCGACCCGAAAGATGGCATGGCATACACATGTACAGATAGGAAACACACGTGTTACGTGCAAGATTCTTATTGTATCGTTGACAAAGAAAACGCTCATGGCATACCAACTCGCAGAGAGCGGAGCGCCAAAAAAAAAAGGATTGTCGTTACTCACATTTGTCATAGCTGCATGAACAACTACTAAACGTATGTTATTTATCTATGAAAACTTCGTCTGTTATCTATGCATATCACTTTTGCGTGGAAGGTACATTTCACAGTTTCTGCCAAGTTCCTCAGGGCTATTATGTGCTCGAGATTTTTTTTTCTTCCCTTTTTGTTTCCACGATTCGATATATACGTGTACACTATATATACCAGGTGTAGAAGTATGAAACCGGATTTTTTTGTAAAAATTACACGTCTGTTTGAAAATGATAAAAAAAATCTTTCAAACGAATGGAGACGGCATTCTGCGTCACATTCAATTGATCCGCGAGTTCTTGTTGACTTTGAGTATCATCTTCATCCAATAAGGCTTGCAATTTGTTGTCTGCGAATTTTTTCGGTGGTTTCCCACGCCCTTAGTTTCTCGCGTCAAAATCACGACTTGACTTTTTCGAACCACTCGAAACACTGTGGTTTACCAAGAGCATGTTCACCGTAAGCTTCGACAAGCATTCGATGCGATTCTGCAGAAGTTTTATTCAAATGATAACAGAAAACAAATGATGTCCGCAAATCGTAGTTCGTAGGCACAAAACTCGACATGTTTGAGGTTATAAAAAAATATACCGGTTTAGGGAACTTGGGTTGTGTGTGAAAATCTTCGTCAGCTGTTAGAGGGAGATGATGGCGCTGCAGGAGCGGTCTTACGGTCCCTAAACTGATGGCTAGCACCATCTATAGGGAAATTCCGGTTTCATACGTTTACACCTGGTATATATATATATTTTTAGTTTCATTTGGTATATACAGGGGGAGGCAGTAACTTTCGGCACCTCCAATATAGCCGAGTCTGTGGCAGTGAGGAAATTCCGCAAAATTTGGGTAGATTCGAAGCGGCTGTCGAGTGGTTGAGGGGAGGTCGAGATTTCTCGCTGGCAATAAACATCACTTTGGTGTCCGCCTTTGATTTTCTTGCAACTCGTGTATATGGCAGTGCATCGAAATTAGATACGGGGTTTTTTTTATATCGTCGGAGAATGGTTTATCCAGTGGGAAACTTTCCTCCCGTCACGAATGTCACCGAGTTTTTGTCCGATGTCACAAAAGTGCGCGGCGTAAACGCGAAAAACGTCCTTTTGGACGATTTTCACGATTTTCGATGGAAATTGAGGACTTTGGAAGAAATTAATGAACTCGTGTTCAGAAGGTGTCGATTTTGGAGATTTTTACGATTTTCGATGGAAATTAAGGGTTTTGGAGGAAATTAATGAACTCGTGTTCAGAACATTATACATCGATATAGGCGTCGAACATTTAAACAAAATTCAAATGGTTTTTCGCACTTTGGCCAAAAAAAAGTTCTTTTCACTCGATAGGCGCGTATTTTCTTTCGGTTTAGATTTCGAACTCTGCTTTGTGCCCATTCTCTTCGTAATCGTTTTCTCTTTGAAATGCCGTTTGATTGATGAAGCATCGATGATTTTTCGATTTTTGGCAGAATTTCAAATTCGGACTACCGATCTTCGCAATTTTTTTCATACGTTTTGCCTCCTTTTCGGCCTTTCTTCTGCCGGAGCTACAACTGTTGAAAATTTCGCGATTTCGGCGATTCCGCGAAACGTGGCCGAAAGGGTGGAAAACGATCTTTTTCGAATTTGGAACCGTTTTAAACTGTATCTAACGTGAACTTTGCCGCTGATTACGAATATCGCCGAGTTCTTTTTTGCCGAAAGTTCATTGATTTTTTCTCGATGCTCTGACCATCTACACACGTTTTAATAAAATCGAAGCCACCGCAGTGACGTTCCTTGTGGAGAAGTCTGCTCACAACGAAGACGTTGAAAAATAAAATTTCGATTCCATTCAAAAAGTGGAAACACGGAGACGACCTTAAGGGGCTTCATCTAGCTAGAGGCCCGAAAAAAATCGCCAAATTCCGAAAAAGATTTCGAACTTTTTCGAAAAAAACCGTTCGCCAGAAAAAAATTCCGAATTTTTTGTAGGCAAACGGCTGGTTAGAATGAAACGCATTTTTTTTTAGCACAAAGGTACATATAATGAGAGACTTGAAAATAGTTCGCTAACAAATACAGAAAAACAACAAAAACACGGCCGCCGGCAGAAGGTAAAAAAAAATTTCGCGACATTTGGCGGTGGACGCTCTCCAGCTTAAACGGCGCAACTGAAATCTAAAAACCAAAGGGGTTATTCAAGTTAACGATAAATACGAGTCGTTGAC
Organism: Ophion costatus; assembly: GCA_951751655.1. NCBI lineage: Eukaryota > Metazoa > Arthropoda > Insecta > Hymenoptera > Ichneumonidae > Ophion > Ophion costatus. The sequence continues at coordinate 42,530,041 of OX632359.1, read as the reverse complement.
AATCATCGATTTTTAAAATCGTTTTTTTTTTTACCACGTGGCAACGAATTGAAACTCGAGCGTACAAAATCTATGAAAAAAATCGTCATTTTTACGTAACTATAAAAAAATGAAGATCGATGTGAGAAAAGTGAGATCGTCAATGACTTTTAAATGTTTCTGATCGTATCTCGTGTAAATTTGGAAAGAATCCACCGAGTGGTTCTCGAGGTATCATGTCCACCGACTTTGAAAACAGTGCTTCGAGAAAAACGCGTTTAAGGGGTAAGGCCACTCTAACGGCCCAAAAAAAAAGGTTTTTTCACTAATTTTTTGCTCCCGAAATTGAAGGTATTTGAAAAAAAAACTTTTAATGGTGTTATCGGGCATACATTAAACTTTATTATAAAATTTTTTTACAGTAAAAAAAAAACAAAATGGCGGTTCCACAGCTATCTTCCCGGGACATGTTTTGCTTCCAGGGCTCCGCGGCACGCAGCACCACTGGTGCACTTTTGAATCTAGAACAAACAAAAAAAAAACCATTAATCTAGAGGGCTATAGCTAGAGAATGTCGATCGGATTTTAAAAAGTATCAATTTTTGTGGATTTGGCGTGCGTTTGAAAAAAAAAATTGATTTTTGACGAAAAAAACGGCAAGTTTTTTGTTAATAAAAAATCAATAAACAAAGTTCTTGAAAATTCCGATCGACATTCTCAAGATAATGTAAATGTTCACATCTGGTTAAAATTTCAAGTAAAAAAAATGAAAATTGTTCGAGTTATGCTGCGTGTCATTTTGAAAAACCATGTTTCGAGAAAAACGCGTTTAAAGTTTTGCGAATAGTTTTTTATAGCCAATAAAAAAAAATCGATTTTTCAAAAAATTTACAGTGGCCTTACCCCTTAAGGCAGTCACTCCGTGTGACGGCCGATTTTTTTTCGCTTTAAAAACATTTTTTTTTGTCGAACGGTAAAGATATAGAAGTTTGGCCTTTTTACTATATATTTATGGACATTTCAACGGTAAGTCAGAATATTTTCAGACCAAAATCTTCGTCACAATGTGTGTTGCACCACTGCAAAGGCACCGATGTCGAAAAAAAGTTTGTCGACGATCTCCATGATTCCGGCTGATTGGCTTATCTGAAATCAAAAAACCAAACGGCATTTTAATCTGTGAAGCCGTGGCTATCGAATGAACTAGAATCATTAAAATATGAAAAATTGAATAATTGACATGTTTTTGAAAATTAATGTTCAAATTGCACGATTTTTTTCGATTATTTTGTTACGAAAACAAAACGGCTCGGAATTTTTGCACTAATTTAGTTTAATCGATGACTATACATGTGCCGAATCTACCATAAAAATTTCAAAGCAATCGGTCAAACCGTTATTGAGATATCGTGGAGGCCAATTACAAAAACGTAGTTTTAGGAAAAACACGTTTAACCCTTCGCGGTCCCACTATATTTTGACTTTTCAACGGGTTGCAACGCCTTAAAAAATCTAAAAAAATTCCTGAGTACTCTATGTTTATACAATAAGAATCAATAGTTGTCAAAGCCCAAAAGTTACTATTTTTTACGCTGTAAATAGCTATTTGAGTGGAAATGCATGAAAAATGTGTTTCGCTCTGGTCACAAACGACCCAGTGGGACCGCGAAGGGTTAAGGATGTTGAGTCCCTATGAAACATGTTAATGTTAATTGTTCAATAAATAGCTTCTTAATAGTCATGAAATTTTTACACGACCTCCTCAATACTTCATGTAAAAACATACCAAATTTTCAGAATTCCATCATCATTACTTCAACCTCCTTAAGGGTTGAAATAAAAAATGATAAGAAAATTCTGAAAATTTGGTATGTTTTTGTATGAAGTATTTAAGAGGTCGTGTTAAAATTTCACGACGATTAGGAAGCTCGTTATTAAAAAATGAACATTTTGTTAAGAACAATTTTTAAAAGAAATAAAAAAAAATTTATCAATAAGCTTCGTTTTGTTTCCGTTGCTTTCAGTATATTGTAGATATTATAAAATTGAGAGGTCAAAAAGAAAACTTATTGCAAAGTTACATCAGTTTCCATAAAACAACATTTAATTTGTAAATGTTAATTGTTCAATAACGAGCTTCCTATTTGTCGTGAAATTTTTACACGACCTCTGATACATTTCATACAAAAACGTAGCAAATTTTCAGAATTTTATTATCATTTGCGATTTGGGACTCAACATCCTGAAAAGTTCAAATACGATTCAAACGATGAAATCTTTACTCACCGTTGCTGCTGTAACTTTCCAACGACTTCGAATATTGAAAAATCACTTCACCAGCATATTCTACACGTGTATAGGAATCAATAGATGCAAAAAAAGAAATTCGATTTTTTCAACATATCACACGGGATGACCACCTCAAAGTTTGAAGTACGGTCCTCCTATGTCCAAAGAACCTTACGACCGCCACTCGGTGTCCGCCTTCGAACTATACAGCCTTTGCAGAATTTGTTCCCTAACTGCTATAAATTCGTTTCCTCTCGAGGTGCCAATAGTCACTGCCTCGCTTTACATACGAGGGTCGTCTTTACTGGGAGTATCGGCGAATTTCCGTCGGAGCTGACCCTGCATATTTTTTCACTGACCATTGAAAAATCCGCGTGAAGAGCTTTTCTCAGTTTGAACGATAAAGCGTGCCTGTGAAAGCTGGATTCGATTATCAATGCTGTCTCTCATAATTCCGACGTTTGTTTGGGTGAAAAAGAAAAAAAAATAGGAGAGAACTCGAGAACTTGAAATGATGAGCAACTCAGGTTCGGCAGGTATGCCGTGTAATCGGAGCTGAGGGGGGAGGCTGTGCTCGGACTTCGAAACGTTTAATGCTCGTTTCGAGGCCGATAATGCCTCGAGTCACCGATACTCCTAGGGACCACCCCGATATATGCATAATTTATAAGAAATAGAAAAACAAAACGATTTTCAGTAACTCGACGTCAACCAGTCCAGTCTTACATAAGAGCCCCGAAAAACACTTGATACAGCCCGGAGACTTTTGCAATCAATCGCATGCAGAGATCGGCGTATTTAATTACAGTTCTGCTCCATGTGCTGATCTATGCCAAATGACAATCGCAATTGGTCATTGATTTCTATTCTATTGCCAATTCCATCGTACTTTCCTGTCTGAATGTCAATTCTGTTGTCAATTGCTCCTGATGTTTTTTTTTTCATTTTAACATCGTATCTTTTGCATTTGTTTCCGTCCCAGCTGATTCGTCCAATCCCATTCCATACCCATGACATTTCAATTGAATCGCGTCACCTGGAATTGGCGATACGTCACGAGTCAATTACGAATGCGAGCCAATATTAACGATAGACATCAATCCAATCGCAAGAACGTTGAGCAAAGTTTGAAGTTCATCAGTGAGCGAAGTACAAATGTCATTAAATACGCTGATCGTTGCACCTCAACGAGGTCCAGATCGATGTTGGTCTCGCTCTCAGAGTCCGAGTTCCAGACGTCGTCGAGCGTACGCCGATGATGACGCTGTTACAGGAGCCCAGATCACAGACAATCTCGCAACACTGCGAGTTCCGGAGCGACGGACTTTAGTGTTTTTTCTTATACAGTCTAACGTTCAAGAGTGACAAGGTCTCTGGTAACGTTGGTAACGTTGATGACGGTGCAACGATTACCATTGACGTTGTAGCTGGTGCCATTTTTTTCATTTTCATCGGCACCTCACATCACCAGTCAGGTCACCAAAGTTCAAACCCAAACGAACCCAAACGAAATCACCATTTGAGGGGGCCGATAACTCTGGACGAGGAAAAAATGCCTGATTTACATGACTTTTTTTTGCGGAAACATTTCTTCACCTTTTTGGAGACTTAGGGTATGTTTTATTAGTACTTTTGGATGTTACATGGTATTTTTTTTATTAATCTTTAAAAATGGACGTACGGCAGGTTCTGAACGGGTTGTGATGGACGTTGACAGGCGGCGTGACGCGTAGCGTCGGCGAGGTTAACCTCAACAAAAACCGACGTAGATTTTTCCTTTGTTAAGACTCATACGCAGAATATGAACCAAGAAAAAGTGAGAAACGTTGATAATCGATTAAATGATACGCTTTGAAGGTAAAAGATTGAATTTTTCGAAAATGAATATATTTAATATTTAAAATATCATTTTGTAATTGTATAGTTTATGTGTTATATACATTTAATTTAATACAGATGATTTTATATAATAATATAATTTTTTAAATTATATAATTTTATGATTGTTATATTATATTCATAAATTTTATATTTTTTTTATATCTTTCAGGTTACCAATTATGCAATGAAAAATACTTTTATTTTTATTTTCGAAAACATCGAGGGTCATGTTTTAGACAAGGTTAGAATGATTTATAGCAAATTTAAGGAGGTACGATCATTACTACGAATCCAACTTTCGGATTTGAAATTTTTATATGATTTTGACGAATACTTTGTGTGCCTATTGCCAAAATTTGAGCTATTTTGACCGTTTAGCTTTTTCGCAATAAAACTGCAAAGGCGAGCACTTTGAATTACCGAAGCACGCCGTCTTATGGAGACGGTCAACCGGAAGTGCGGTCTTTTTGGTCCGTTTTTTATGGTGGATATGTTAATATTATTATTACGAAGATTACTACCGAGTCGTTGACAATCCAATTTTTCAGTTTTTATTTATTCACGTGCAATAAATTAATCATTCACCAGAATATTTGGCACACTATAATCGATAATACGAATAAGCCACACAAGTAAACATCAATGAGAGCAGCTGTGGGTAAAATAAATGTACTCTTTTTTGACCCCGTGGAAGTGATCGTACCTCCTCAAGACTCATACGCAGAATATGAACCAAGAAAAAGTGAGAAATGTTCATAATCTATTAAATGATACGCTTTGAAACTAAAAGATTGAATTTTCCGAAAATGATTATATTTAATATTTATAATATTATTTTGTAATTCTATAATTTATGTATTATATAAATTTCATTCGATACATATAATTTTATACAATAATATCATTTTTTAAATTATATAATTCTATAATTGATATATTATATAAATTTTCGAATATTTTTTTTTATTAATCTTTCAGGTTACCAATTATGCGATTAAAAAAACTCTTATTTTTATTTTCGAAAACATCGAGGATCATGTTTTAGACAATAAGGGTAGAACGATTTATAGCAAATTTAATAAGAATCGGTCGATTAGTTTTTTCGCTATAGCCATTTTTAAAGATTAATAATAAAATACCACGCAGCAGCCGAAGGTACTAATAAAACATACCCCAAGTCTAAAAAATTGCGAAGAAGTCTTGTCTTAAAAAAGAAATTGCGAAAATCAGCAAATTCCCCTTAAAGGAACCCCTTAAATTTCGACAACGAACCAGCCAGACTCGGAAATCGGAATCGTCGTGAATCTGGGCACCAACGGTAGCCGCATTATCGCGTACGACTGCGAAATGTCATTCTGGTCGGCCTGGACTCCGAGACCGATATCGTTGTCGAACTGGGGGCTTCGACAACGGCGTCACCGTCGACCTAGACTCCGAGGATGAGATTTTCCACGAAGTGGCCTACGGAAAACAACATAGCGATGGACGTAAACACCGAGAACGATGTCTCGTCGATGACACGAAGAACGGCCACTTGAACGCGAACGCGGACTCCACGGTGTTTGGGGACGAACGTTGCTACCCGGATATCCTTAGGATGCGAGGAATCAGCGTATTCAATGACACTTGAACTTCCATAACCAATAAATTTCTCACTTTGGTTAGCGTTTTTCATTTGAATGGACAACAATTAACAATTCTGGATGGAATCGGTGATCAAACGATAATAGGTGCAATAGTCATTGGATACCCAATCGCCGACCTATTTCACCTCAAATCGAACACTATTACCAATACCCACTAATACTGCGGGACCTCGATTTAAGACTTTCCAGCTATTCTCGTCGGGTTGCCAATTTTTGTCCTATTTTACCCAAAATTACAATCTCGCCATTTCTTTAATTCAATATTTTTTTATTCATGCTCATTTTCATTCGTACGCCCTCGTTCGACCTGTGCAATTTTTCTTAAACCGAGGTTTCGCTTTATTCGGAATTGATAATTTTTCGTGTTTAGTGTATGTGAAAAATATGCCAATCTCCAATCGCATGCCCTCGTCTTATGAACATTTGAAAATCCATGTTCGATGCTTAAGAATAGGTTTTTTTGGTTTTTAAAATGCCGAATCGATTTTTTTCATCAACTTGTACTTTTCTTCAGAGGTATACGTCCCATGTCTCTTCTGATAGCTGGCACGACGTTCTTTGCGCTGGTCTGTGCGACTGCATGTCTTAGGCGCTTATACGTAATATTTCAACAATTTTTTTTTGTCTTTCTCGCATCGAACCAATCATCAGTGAAAATAAGATTTTTCTTTGACTTTTCACAATCGTGTTTCGTGCGTGAGAGTGGGTTCATTTGGTCGTCGTTTTGGCTGCGAAAGAGAAAACATACGCGGCTGTGCGTGTTTCGAAATATTGTAAGCTGAAATTTTCGAATATCGCTCGTTCGCATCGTGGAATGCAACGAGGAGAAAATCTGTCACGTGTCGTCGAGCGTATGTTTTTTCTATCTTTTTTTTTACGACCTTCGCTCCTTTTTTTTCTTCATTTTTCGTAAGGAAGTATTGTTCCGATACTCGTTGTGTGGCTCTTGTTCTTTGTTTTTTTTTTTAGTATTTTCGTACGCCGTCGAGGTTTTGCCGAAACATTCGCCGAATTTTAAGCTCTGGGTACTTGATGATAAATGACTTTGGCAGAGTGGTAAAGTCTTGTGATGATTCATTTTTGGAAAAGAATGGAAGTGGGAGAGAATGAGAGAGAAAGAGAGAGAGAGAGAGAGAGAGAGAGAGAGAGAGAGCAGGTGAATTGCTTGAATGAGTTGGGATCTGTACGATGTAATTATGAAGAAAAGATAGAAATTTCGAGGGGCCTTGGTCGATGTAACGTTGTTATCTTACAGGGAAGAGGAGCTCTTCACTTACTCTAGCAAGGAGACGGTCCTATCTGACGTCATCACTGCCAGCAATCCCCAAGCTACAGAAAAAATACTCGTATAATCGTAAGAAGGCAGTAATGAAAAACAATTCTAATATCACGCGTAAATAAAAGTGATCTCGTTCATGAACCAAAAGAAAAAAAAAAATGCTTCGTTTATGTCAGACACTGGAAGAATGAAGTACGTACGACAATGTTAATTAGTGGTGTTTCAGCTCGATCTTAGGTCTTACCGAATATTATAAATCTTTCAGCAGACGAAAAGTATAAACTTCGCACAATCTGATTGCACGAAGGAAAAAAAACACCACTCAGTTGAATAAAAAGAAGAAAAGAAAAAAACGAAAATTCAAGGATGAAATACTCGTATGAATATTTCGGCAATACCGATAAGTGTTCTTTTTTGTTTTGTTTTTTGTCACACGGTTATACTTTTCCATTAGATATTATTTTCGGCAATTATGCAGAAGTGGGGCTGCGATCCAATTTTTTTTCTCCATAAATTGCCTCAATTAGTCACCACTGATGATATTCAGCGTGCCGAGGCTGACATTTTTCATTATTTCCATAAGTTGTGGGATTTTGGAGTTCAAAGAAAAATGAGTTTTCATATAAACAACACAAGCTATGGGATTTTGATGTTCACACACACACACACACACACACACACACACACACACACAAATAATTTCACACGCACACAAATAATTTCATACACTTACCATTTTCACCGATTTCCAGTCTCATCTTTGGAATCGTGTATTGGTGTGGAGCCCCACTCCTGCATAATTACCTTATTTTCTACTCGTATGTGGTGTTGGACAAAAATTATGAATTTTCCTACGAGATTTTTTATCAAGTGGCGTTTCAAACGATGATTGAGAAAAGCACCAATGTTGTAGCGAGATTAAAATGAATTCCGTCTGAAAGTTGACCTCCCGAGGCCCGGAATAGGAACGGCTGGATTGCAGGCCAATTGCACTGGTATCAGAGGAAAATTATTCAGCCCTGTAGATCGGCACGTAAAAAGATTCACATGTCCGTAACGAAAAGGTGTCCGCGTTTGATTTTGTTGAAACTCATATATGTGATAAACCATTGAAAATCGTCAGATACGTATTTTTTTTGTTTGCGAAAAAAACGGCATTAAGGGGGAGATACCTTTAGGCGAGGAAAAAATTGCTGAAGTCTCGAAAATAGTGAAGAAGTTAGTCGTAAAAAAAGATCATGGAAAGCAGCGAGTGTTTTCCTTGTCTAGAGGTAGCTTTAGACGCCTGTTAGGGAGGAAACCACCCTTAAGGGACAGTTTGACACCTTAAAACTGTTTTTTTTTGTTGATTAAAAAAACACGTGTCTAATAGTTTTCGATGCTTAATCGCAGTTTCAACAAAATCAAAGGCGGACACTCGAGTAATGATTCTTGTTGAGGGTGTCTTGTATTGACTCGGGGGTGTCACCCGAGTAAGATCAGTCGTACGACAATGACGTATGTCAACGTAGACTTGGCGTAAGTGTCAAGTGGCACGTAACGAGAAACTTCAAAATCGGTTTCATAATGAAGGCCTAGCACTTAGATGGCGTTGAAGTTTGCATCGTTGGAATGCAACGAAAGTTACATTTTTACGCCGGGCCTTGGGAGATTGAATAATAGTTTACACCTACTACCGGGGCCAGTGAAACGTTACCAAACATATCTCTCGAACGGTACAAATGAGATCGAAATAGAAACTGTGAAATGACACATTAATTCCCGAACATTTTATGATTCATTTGTTTAGTAATGAGATCACCCGAAAGAAGGGAGTGTTAGTATCCATGATTGAATCTTTCCTGGACACAGAGTCACGGAAAGTAGATCCAAGCGAAATTTGTTATCGTTCATTTATAAATGATCATTATTTGCAAGCCTGGAGTCTTTCGACAGGCGTCGCTGTTGAAGAGCTGTTCATGCAGTTTTCACGTATTCATTGAAAGATTTCACATACAACGTCCTTTCGGAAACACCGGAAATTTGGGAAGAGGCCGGACGCGCGGTAGCCTCAGAGTTGCCGGGAAGTGCGAGCCTATACAAGTGTAATACTTAAACCGCGCTATGCCTACTTCTCCCATTGCCAGCACGCGTTAGAACTTAAGGATGTTGAGTCCCTATGAAACATGTTAATCTTAATTGTTCAATAAATAGCTTCTTAATCGTCATGAAATTTTTACACGACCTCCTGAATACTTCGTGTAAAAACATACCAAATTTTCCGAATTCTATCATCATTACTTCAACCTCCTTAAGGGTTGAAATAAAAAAAGATAAGAAAATTCGTAAAATTTGGTATGTTTTTGTATGAAGTATTTAAGAGGTCGTGTTAAAATTTCACGACGATTAGGAAGCTCGTTATTAAAAAATTAACATTTTGTTAAGAACAATTTTTAAAAGAAATAAAAAAAAATTTATCAATAAACTTCGTTTTGTTTCCGTTGCTTTCAGTATATTGTAGATATTATAAAATTGAGAGGTCAAAAAAGAAACTTATTGCAAAGTTACATCAGTTTCCATAAAACAACATTCAATTTGTGAATGTTAATTGTTCAATAACGAGCTTCCTAATTGCCGTGAAATTTTTACACGACTTCTGAAATACTTCATAAAATAACATACCAAATTTTCAGAATTTTATCATCATTTGCGATTTGGGACTCAACATCCTTAAGCGGGGAGATCCCTTTGGGCGAGGAAAAAATGGCTCATTTTCATGTTTCTTTTTTTAAGGGAACATTTCGTCTCCATTTTTGACCCTCAGGAGTGTTATTGCTACTTTGGGCTGTTAAACTGAAAAAAAATACCAACGAAGATTTTTCTTTCATTAATACTCGTACGCAGAATATGAACCAAGAGAAACAGAGAAATGTTGAGAATCGATGAAATGGCGCGCTTTGTAATAAAAAGATTGTATTTTTCGAAAAAAAATGACTACATTTCGCAATGAAAGAATCCGTCGTTTTTTTTCCAATTTCCACAAGCATTCGGGGACACTTTTTAGACAATGCGGTGAGAAAGATTTATCATAAATTTCATCAGAATCGGTCGATTAGTTTTTTAGCTATACGTCACGTCAGTTTTGAAAACGCAGTTTAGAAGACCGTGCCATACTTCCGTCATTTTTGAAGATCAATTTTAAATATACCATACAACAGCCAAGGGTAGTGACAAAACATAGCCTAAGTCTGAAAAAGTGACGAAGAAACATTTTCTCTTAAACGAAGAACACGAAAATCAGCAATTTTTTTTTCTCGCTTAAAGCTCCCCCCTTAAGAAAATCGAGCCTCGGGATCATCATGTCTTTGGCAATGACGCGGGATCAGGTAGATGCCGGCACCTTGGGAAAGCCAAACGCAAAATGGACAACAAGTAATATGTGATCGAAGTTCTGGAGTGGAAGTCCAGTCGAGCCTCATTGATAGTCGATACGACGGAACAGTAGAGGAAGGATAGTGCACTCAATATCAAAAGAGGATTTAGTTGACCTTTTGCGAGCGAGCTGATTCTCAGTTTGCCAATCACCCATCAATCAATATCCACCACAATAGTAGAATTCCAGTCACTGCGATTGCCTGGATAAAGCGGATAACCCCATGATCCGTTAGGAAACGGCAGGTCATTGCAAAGTCCCACAAATCGTCACGATAGAGGATCATCCTTTCGAAAATAAAATTGGTCAAATCTAGCGATGCATGTCCAAGGATTGTGAATGATCAAACGTCAGGTGCATTGTCTACCACGGTTGACCAAGCTGCCCAATAGTGGCTTTCCGTGGGGCCACTATTGGGCCCACGGGTACTTGAAATGTGGGAGAGCAAGAGACAAAGAGAGAGAAGAAAATAATCCGAAGACTCGGAAAGAGGCGATTGATTGAAAAGATTGGCAAATGTATTGAGAAGAAGAAGCGAGAAAAAAAAACGTGGCAATTTGGAATAGCGGCGTGGTGTTTTACAGGAGCATGCTAAACTGTGTGAATGCGTTAGAGGGACACATACCACCGGCCGAGAGCGCAGCCCTGATGGTTGCCGAGGAGAAGCCACGTCCTGACTCATGTAAGGCCCGTCAACCTGACCGAGAACACCCGTTTCATCACCACCACCACCACCACAACCATCACCACCTGTCACTATCACCAATTCCATCAACAAGGCAAACAATTCCTCAGACCTGGCTGTAGGGCTGTAGCACGAATATAAATACAACCGAGAGTCACACGTCTCCGACTTGTCTCTACCAGGCTGCATCTCTGTCTCTCTCTGTCTCTCTCGCGCGTTTCACACCGGGAGCTCTCGATAGCCTCGATAAACAAACAAAAAAAAACACCCCGAAATATAGGCTAACGACCTTGCTGCGGAGCGATCTCGTCGCGCGGCCTCCACGACGCATTGCCTCCCATCGTGGTACGAGATTGTCAATTATAATCATTTGCAAAGTCTAGAGAATTTTACTATCACCGCGGCATTGGGAAAACAGATCGCTACGACGAAAAAAAAGGACTCGACGATTTTTTCGACCCCGTGAACGTATTCGCTTGTCGTTGCTTTGATTACAATCGAGGAAAGCGTTTTGTAGAATCAAAGATGCAGACGATATCACGGAGGAGACCGAATGGGGAAATCAAGGCGGTTGGAGCGTTAGCCACAATACGAGATTAAATTTGAAAAAAAATATTTTTTATTTTCTAGACTGTACTGAGAGTTGACGAATTTTTGGAATTTTTTTTCACGACGAAACGCCCGAGATAAAAATTAGTTTGACGTATTTTTACGTGCGGTTTGATGGGCAAGACGTTCGCGCTACGGGTGATTTTTTTCGGCTATTGGGCACCAAGGTAAACCATTTCTAACAACGGATTAACGCAAACTGGATCTTTGAACGTTTAGAAAAAAAAACGCACTTTTGTTCGTCGTAAACGAAATATATTCAATATTGAACCATCAAGGCTTGATGAAAAATTACGAATTTTGACTGACGAATGAAGAGCAGTGGTGTCAACGGAGTTACCGTATTTCGGCAATACTTGATATTAATTAATGGTGATAATAAATAATCTCGTGGTATTAATATAATTAGGGATAATTATAAATGACTCAAACATTTATTCTGAGTTGTATAAAATATTTGCCAACGAAGTTTTTTTCGTAATAATCATCGATAATGTTATACTTCTTCAGTTGGTAGTACCGCAAAAATTTTCTTATTTACGTGAAGAAAATATAGAAATGCATAATTTTGCCCTTTTATTGCATATTTTATGAAAAATTAGCATCTACAGAATTAATGTATACCTCGTAGGCATTTGTTGAGACTCATTGGAAAAAAATTTCGTAAACCGTCGTTTGCATCAACTGGATTGCTCCAACCTCCTTAGGTACGTGGATGTATGTTAGGATCGTCGGGGGGGGGGGGGGGGGGGGGGTTATTTCCAACAAATATCTCGATAACGTTGAGATGGGAACAGGTCGTGAAAGTAACAATTTACGTTTAAGGTAATCCTATCGCGTCACACTAGTCATACCACTGATCATACTTGAGACTTGTATAATTGATATTTTTAACATATGCAAAACAAGTAATTCGTTATAACTAAAACTTTCCTTGTGTAAACTGTTTAACGAATGTTCACATTTAATTAGAAAAATGAAAAAATACTTATTCAACGTCGATCTGTCAAAACAATGGAAATTCAAACGGGTGAGATGAGGTTAGGACTACAGTCAGCTGTTGCCTTGCTGTCACGTCTCTTTATCGTAGCAAGTGGTAATAAATCTAATACCGGAAGTTCAAATTAAGGTAGAACGAGCGCGCTCTTGATTTCTATAGATTTTGTTCAAATTTTAACCAGACATTGTTCATATCATTATGCATGTTTGAGTGAAATTTCAGAGCAGTCGACTATTTAGATTGGGAGATAATAGGTTTTAAAGTTGCAACTTTTAACAATGCAGGGTCTGCATTGACCGGAAGTCAGGTCACATGATTCGTCGTACCATTCTATCGTGTTTATGAATTTTGAAGAAAAATTATCTTTACATAGCAAACTAGTTAATGAAAGATTAAAAAAAGTTTGGACTGCCTTTACTGTTCGGTTTTGCTAAAAACGTTCAGTAAAGACAGAATAATGTCCCGAAAAAATATGTATCCTCTATAATAAGAAGAGATATGGCAACACCGCATCGTTCCACGTATCCATGGACGTAAGTTTGCGCGGCATATTTGAAATAATACTACAACACAACGTTTTATTTGGAAGTAAATTTTAATCGAACAAAGTTTTCCATTAGTTATCAGTTAACCAACACTTTTATTTGTTAATGGAGATAACATAACCAATATAAAATATAAATATTTATAACGCAAATTTTGTTTTTTTAACGACACGTCTCCCATCACATAGCGTGCTTGTCGAGTGTTCTTTTCAACGACTCCAACACCTCAAACATATTAAGGATGTTGAGTCCCAAATCGCAAATGATAATAATATTCTGAAAATTTGGTACGTTTTTGTATAAAGTATTTCAGAGGTCGTGTAAAAATTTCACGACAATTAGGAAGCTCGTTATTGAACAATTAACATTCACAAATTAAATGTTGTCTTATGGAAACTGATGTAACTTTGCAATAAGTTTTTTTTTGACCTCTCAATTTTGTAATATCTACAATATACTGAAAGGAACGGAAACAAAACGAAGTTTATTGATAAATTTTTTTTATATTTCTTTTAAAAATTGTTCTTAACAAAATGTTAATTTTTTAATAACGAGCTTTCTAATCGTCGTGAAATTTCAACACGACCTCTTAAATACTTCATACAAAAACATACGAATTTTTCCGAATTTTCTTATCATTTTTTATTTCAACCCCCAAGGAGGTTGAAGTAATGATGATAGAATTCTGAAAGTTTGGTATGTTTTTACACGGAGTATTCAGAAGGTCGTGTGAAAAATTTAATGACGATTAAGAAGCTATTTATTGAACAATTAACATTAACATGTTTCATAGGGACTCAACATCCTTAAGTATGTAAATCTGATTATTTTCAAGAATCAGACGGATTATCACCATTGCATACACTTTTGTAGACCGGAAATTGGGTTTTTGTATGTCGTCTCGGGATTCCTTCACGAAAGGACGCAATTTTAATTTTTTTTTCTCTGCAATAAGGTCGATAACCGACCCTGAAATTTTACAGAATTAATATTACATTATTAATATTTATTAATATTAATATTAATATTACAGAAATTTTACATTATTAATATTATTAGTAAAGCTCGACAAAAGAAACGTTAAACCTATGGTTTGAAGTCTGGCGATAGGATTACCTTAAATTTGTATCTTTCAAGATTTGGAGACGCTCTTTGTACTGTTTGGGCTGACGAAGATAATTGACCACAAATTCACGAAATTGAGTACCGGGGAACAAGTCTTTTTTAATCGTTCGTTTGTTATTGTTGATTTCGTAAAAATAATTCTCCCCCTAGATCTGTTTTCCCACTCTGCTCGATTTTTCAATAAAACCTTAAACGATTACCGGACCATCAAGGACGAAATGAAGGAACGGTTCGGGATTTCAAATGACGTTCGAAATATACTTAACATTATACAACATGACGAATTTTTAGATCGGCCACACTTACCCCTCGCAACGCGGACAATTTTTCGGATTGCTTTCCCTCAACTAGAGGAAGAGTGGTAGACACAAAAAAACAATGTCACTTGACAACGATTGAATCTGGTAAGGTCTTTTGAAAACAATTTAACCACCCATGTGTTACATATAACCAGAGTTTGTTTTTCACACGTCCTCCCTCGAGAAATAATCACGTTTGACTTATTGCCAAAATGCCATGCTCGTTGTTGTTCCGATACCAGCTTTTCACAATGATTTTTCTTACTTATCGATCCGAATATATTCTCATATTTATCTACGTATTGACTGCCGAATAATATTGAACCGAAAAAATCCATGTCAATTTTTCGATTACTCCAAATTTCGTTTGCTTTAATAAAAAAAAAATCAACATTAAGTGGCATACAAAAATGAGTTTTGTTTTGCTTTTCAGAAAATTCAGAAAATCTTTTGGCATACGTCATAATTATTTCGTTTCCTTTCTTTTTTCTTTTTCCATAAATAATTAAGAAATACGTAAACGAATTGCACCTGTCAATTAACGCAATCAGCAAAATACGTTTGCCATAGTTTATTTTAGGCCAATAATTTTGGTGTGGAGCTATTTCTTTTTTAATTAAAAAGTATTTTTGTACTCCTTGTCAACACGCACATTGGTAAGCCTCGATAAAAGAAAAATCAATGTTAAAACTCGTATCGCAGGAATAAACGTTTGGTGACTTTGTAAAATGACTCCGTGTGCACTTTACGCTGAAACTTTCTTCACGCGAGCGCACTCAAACACGAAAAGTCACATCACACGATAATGATGATAAGATAAAAAAAAAACACCATTAAACACCGTAGGAGAGCACACTTGTTTTCAATGTGTGTAATTTACGTGTGCGTGTGTGTATACACGGAAAAAGAAGCAATCGACGTTCACTAATTTTCACTATGTGGAAACCGCTTTCTCTCTTCGTCTATGTTTATATTGTTATTTTCGAAATCGTGCAAATAATAAAACGATTAGGGTCAATCTACGGTATTTCGGTCTGGTAACGAGACTGCTGAATTCGGAAAATCATTTTTTTTAAACATTTCACTACGCGTAATGTCGATATATTTTTCGTAGCGTCTCGTGTGGTAGTGGCACTTGAAGATAACAATTGGGATTTTAAACTAGCTTGTGTCAGTTTATGGAAAAGTCGATTTTTAATTAAAAAAAAAACAATTACCGCAAAAAATGTATAAGCATTCTTAACAAATGATTTGTGTTTATCTTTGAAACAAACTCGAAGTGTAATATGGTAAGTAAAATAATTTTGAACTGCACACTTTGTATTACGAATAATTATCATTTATTTGTAAGACTTTGGACAAATAATTTCCATAGGCTTCCGGTGGACGAATATTTTTCAAAGTGATTATTGCAAAATTTCAATGGCAAGAAATGAAGAAAAAATGGTTTTCGAGAGTTCAGCAGCTCGGAACAGCTGTTTGTGCCGCCGATTGCCTCAACGTCACTTTACGTTGCAATTGTAATCCAAATCACCGTGTGTTCAATAGCCGTAACAGCACACCCACGTTTAAGCACAATACTCTTTAAGGGGCTATACCAGTGTGATCGCTGAAAATTTGGGTGATTTTCGGAAATTTTTCGGAAGAAAAATACTCAATTAAATGTTTCGGAAAATTAAGAATATATTTGGCTATATTTGACCTATATTACATAATTTGATCATAGAAAAATATTGAGATCCAAGCAACTTACGCGCTGCCCTCCGAGGCGCCAAAAAAAAAAAGTTCCTCCACTGCTGTCACGATTCCGGCCGATTGAGTAGCCGAAACCGAAAAAGGAAAAAATGTCGTTAAACTGGAAGGTATTTCCCGTACAATGACGTAGAATTTTCGAAAAATATAAAAATCTAACAAAATGGCGTAGTTATTAAAAAAAACGTCTGTTTTTTCCCTATAAAATGGTCGTTTTTTTTCAATGCCGTCAATTTTCATCCAATCAAAAATATCCTACGTCATTGTAGAGTAAATATATTCAAGAGTACTCACAATCAGTTCAAATTAACGATGTTGAGTTCTTATGAAACATGTTAATGTTAATTGTTCAATAAATAGCTTCTTAATCGTCATGAAATTTTTACACGACCTCCTGAATACTTCATGTAAAAACATACCAAATTTTCTGAATTCTATCATCATTACTTCAACCTCCTTAAGGGTTGAAATAAAAAATGATAAGAAAATTCGGAAAATTTGGTATGTTTTTGTATGAAGTATTTAAGAGGTCGTGTTAAAATTTCACGACGATTAGGAAGCTCGTTATTAAAAAATTAACATTTTGTTAAGAACAATTTTTAAAAGAAATAAAAAAAAAATTATCAATAAACTTCGTTTTGTTTCCGTTGCTTTCAGTATATTGTAGATATTATAAAATTGAGAGGTCAAAAAAAAAAACTTATTGCAAAGTTACATCAATTTCCATAAAACAACATTTAATTTGTGAATGTTAATTGTTCAATAACGAGCTTCCTAATTGTCGTGAAATTTTTACACGACCTCTGAAATACTTCATACAAAGACATACCAAATTTTCAGAATTTTATCATCATTTGCGATTTGGGACTCAACATCCTTAAGTCAAACGGATAATTGCTCTTTGAGTTACAGTGTCAGCAAATTTGAAAAATCTCATTTCGAGAAAAACGCGTTTAAAGATTGAACCATCGATTTTATACCTACGAGCGGTTGCTCTTCAGAAGCCTGCCATTCGAGGAGTATTAGAGATACGGCCTTTAAATGTTTACAGAATATTCTTGAAAGTATAAACCGTCGAAAAAGGCAAAAAAATCGATTTTTTTTAAGTGTCATACTGGTGTAGCCCCTTAATGCGATGTGACATGCATCTATAGCCAAATTACACGTGTATTTTTTATTCGTATACCACGTTCGTCTTAAAAAAAAGATAAACTCTACCAAAAAAAACAGAGGAAATGCAAACAGATCCATAGATGCGTTTTTTTTGCACCATCATGTCCATACGTCATCTGACACAATTGCATCGAGATCCATCAACGTGCTGCTTCACCGTTATTTCACATAGAACACATTTTATAATTTAACGAAAGACTTCCGAACGAATCAATAATTTTGTCGATCATCTACGAGTGCTCGGCCCCTTGTTACTTCCCGTGGATATTCCATTATTTTAATTTTGCCAATCTACTGTCCCGCTGTGCCCGACACGTAGACACAGAGCCAAAAACGAGCTGCAGCTGTTCATAAAAAAGCCTGGAGGAATCGTTTGCTGTGTATTGCGCATTCGAAAATTGAAAGTATCCGAAAAAAAATCTTTCCAAATCCTCCGTCCAATTGTTTACCACAATCCGCATGTCACCTATATTATTATCTCTGTATGTTTGTGAATTTGTTCATACGTAGTCTCACTGTTATCTATTTTATATATTCTTGATTGCAAAAATCGTGTATTCTTTTTGTTTCCTTCCGTTTCTCGTGCTTGAAATATTTTTTGAAATATCGTTTAGGCCTAAGAAGCAAATGGAAGTAATCGTGGGTTTTATTTGGTACGAGTACTATGTACAATTTTATTTGTTTATTCAGACTTGCGAATTTTGGCAAAGAGCGAGTAGAAATGGTTATTGTGACCAGAATTGGGCAGCAGACATTACTTTTGTAATTTCATTACCCGTAAATTACAATTACTGTTAATAACTGCAATATTTGGTCAGTAATTACAATTACGGGCAACAATTATACATTTTTATTCATCAATTACAGTTACTATAAACAATTGTAATTTTGTGATTATCGACTACAATTACTCGAAATAATTGTAATTTTTTTGTTGCCAAATGAAATTACTTGAAAAAATTGTAATTTTTTGCTGCTAATTACAATTACTTGAACGCATTGTAATTTTTCCGTTATCAATTACAATTACTGGAAAAAATAGTATTTTTTGTATTATTCGTTACAATTACTTGGGAAAATTCTTATGTTTTTATATCAATTACAATTTTCTTACGATTAACTCTTTAACGTCACAAAAACACTTTTCACAAGTCTTCTTTTCGACGTGATTATTTACCATGAAAATGTCGGGGAAAAATTCCTCGTGTACCTTGTCGACTATTTTCAAAGCCGCTCTTTCGAATGGCGCAACTTAAATTTCGCTAAAATGATTTTTTATACAATATTTGTGTAAAATATTGTATAAAAAAGCTTCGTTTTTACGAAAAAGAAAACGCGATATTCATTTCGATGCATAGAATTCTCTCAAGCAAAAAAATCTAATGAAACCTAATGAAAATGAAATGATTTCTCTCAAGCAAAAAATCTCTCTCAAGCAAAAAAATCTAATGAAACCTAATGAAAATGAAAATGAAATGAAAAATCTAATGAAAATGAATTGCGTGGTTTACTATTACCGAAAGTAATTTTAATAACTTATGATTTAATTACAATCACTGAAAATAATTGTAATGATTTCTGATTCAATTACAATCGCTGAAAGTAATTTTAATGACGTTCGACTTAATTAAAATGACTCAATGTAATTTGAATTAACTCCAATTCAATTAAAGTTACTGGAAATAATTTCAATGGACTCTAATTCAATTACAATTATCGAAAGTAATTTCAATGAACTCCGATTCAATTATTATTACTAAAAGTAATTTTAATGGAATACGATTTAATTACAAATTACCTTTAGTAATTTGTAATTGTTAATTTTTTATTACAATTTTGCCCAGCACTGATCGTGACACGTCAAAATAGAATCTGATTTCGTGCATACGCGTTTTTTTTTTTCAAAATCATTAGATACACATCTACAATTTTTGTTTCTTGCTCATGTGTCATATCTCACAATTTATCGTCTCTGCCTCTAATTGCGATACACACCGTGATATCGGCGCGTGCATTTCTGCTGTTTTTTTTCCTACTGTATATACACGAAAAATCACTGGCCTCTGTAGTAGCTCTTCGTTACACACAGACACCCACACACATCTACAAAGAGGGGGGGGGGGGGGGGGGGCGGAATTCAATTTTCTCACCACGATGGATATACGCGATACATCGGCGTTGAAAAAATTGAGGGAACGCGAAAAAGGATCGTCATGAAAAAAAAGAGTTTTTAGCTCGAGTCTCCCAGTGGGTCACAGCCTCTCAGCTGATGATCCGACTGGAAGGTTCAAGCTTGAAAATTCTATTTTTTCGAATTATTCAACGATTATTCTTCGCGTAGAAACAGGAATTTGAAAATAATTGATGCAATTATCGTTTTTATCGATCGTGAGTTTTAACGCCGATGTACATACGTACGAGTACCGTATGCTACAATGACGAATCTTGGCCATTTATTTCTGTCGTTATAATAAACCAACGACGTGGGAAAAAAAAGAAGTGTTTTGTGTTCAATTATAATTTTGTTTTTCTTCACGAGGTTTGGGAGGGCATATCAGGAAACGTTCAGCATTTTTATCGTATTATTGTTTTTCTTTAGTTAACGAAATTGCAAGAATCGACGAATCATCGAATTACTAGGCGTCTGAAATGCAGCATGATTTCTGTCACAAAAAAAAAAGCTTTTTCCGCATGTGGCTCTCTTCTTTTGCCCAAATCAACGTCGCCTCCTATACGCGATGAAAAAAAAAGATGTGTCTTTGTTTTCCTAGCATAGTCGTCCTACGATGTGAAAGAAGTAATTTAATTTTTATCGGAGCACTCCACGCGATTTTTTTTCCCTTCGTATTTGATCGTCAATGCGATGGGAACAAAAGTGAAGAAAAAAAGAGTTGTAAGAGAATGTGATGGAAATATTATGTTCGGATCAATTTGTATTCCCGTTAGTCTGCACGTTATTGAGGCTATTTGGCGTTTTTTCCAACTTCGACTAAACTTGCCGAGGCCTAAAATGGGAAAGGCCACATCGAACGCG
Source organism: Ophion costatus (assembly GCA_951751655.1). Lineage (NCBI taxonomy): Eukaryota > Metazoa > Arthropoda > Insecta > Hymenoptera > Ichneumonidae > Ophion > Ophion costatus. The sequence goes on along the minus strand of OX632359.1, from coordinate 42,509,333 downwards.
GACTGTATTCATATGAGGAGAAAATCATTTGGTCGGATAGAGCCACGCATGAAAAAATTGATATCTATGTAACGAACAAGTATTTAGGTTTGATCCTTAGGCGGGTTACTTAGGAGAGGGGGATGAGGGGTGCAACGAGTGTATTTATTATATTAATATTTAAGGGGTCTTCAAACTTTAGACGATAAAAAAGGCTATTTTCGTGAATTTGTTGATAGCTTTGTATTATAGATATTGATACAAAAGTTGTTGCACTTAATAAATACAGTTTCGAAATACATTTTTTTAAAGTTTATTCATTTTAGTCACTATTTATAGACGAAAATGGTAGTTCAAAAAATGTCTTAAAAAAATTGTAGGCCCGCGCTGTTGATGAAATCTCGGAGGTGGATCATTCGAAACAAAAAAATCAAACGGTTTTTGATTCAGTATGTTTATGGCTATAACGCGTATCATACGATTTTTTATATATCCAAAAATAACAAAATGGCGGACATTTTTCGAAAAAAAACACGTGTTTTTCACGGTTTTTGGCAAAAAAAATGTAGTAAATATCTACAACTATAGCTATAGTTGTAAAGAATATGTCGTTTAAATTTCACAAATAATCTTTTTTATGCATAAAAAATCCAATGTATTTCGAAAGTGTATTTATTAAGGAGGTACCATCATTACTACGAATTCAACTTTCGGTTTTGAAGTTTTTATATGATTTTGACGAATACTTTATGCGCCTATTGCCAAAATTTGAGCCATTTTGACCGTTCAGTTTTTTCGCAATAAAACTGCAAAGTCGAGCACTTTGAGTTACCGAAGAACGTCGTCTTATGAAGACGGTCAACCGGAAGTGCGGTCTTTTTAGTCCGTTTTTATGGTGGATACGTTAATATTATTATTACGAAGATTACTACCGAGTCGTTGACAATCCAATTTTTCAATTTTTATTTATTCACGTGCAATAAATTAATCACTTACCAGAACATTTGGCACTATAATCGATAATACGAATAATCAACATAAGTAAACGTCAATCAGAGCAGCTGTGGGTAAAATAAATTGAGACTCTTTTTTGACCCCGTGGAAGCGATCGTACCTTCTTAAGGATGTTGAGTCCCAAATCGCAAATGATGATAAAATTCTGAAAATTTGGTATGTTTTTGTATGAAGTATTTCAGAGGTCGTGTAAAAATTTCACGACAATTAGGAAGCTCGTTATTGAACAATTAACATTCACAAATTGAATGTTGTTTTATGGAAACTGATGTAACTTTGCAATAAGTTTTTTTTTTGACCTCTCAATTTTATAATATCTACAATATACTGAAAGCAACGGAAACAAAACGAAGTTTATTGATAAATTTTTTTTTATTTCTTTTAAAAATTGTTCTTAACAAAATGTTAATTTTTTAATAACGAGCTTCCTAATCGTCGTGAAATTTTAACACGACCTCTTAAATACTTCATACAAAAACATACCAAATTTTCCGAATTTTCTTATCATTTTTTATTTCAACCCTTAAGGAGGTTGAAGTAATGATGATAGAATTCTGAAAATTTGGTATGTTTTTACATGAAGTATTCAGGAGGTCGTGTAAAAATTTCATGACGATTAAGAAGCTATTTATTGAACAATTAACATTAACATGTTTCATAGGGACTCAACATCCTTAAGTGTAACAACTTTTATATCAATATCTATAACATAAGCCTATCAAAAAAATTCATGAAAGTAGCCTTTTTTTAGCGTATAAAGTGGGACAACCCCTTAACAGGCATTATTATTTATATATAGTATATTATTAAAAAATAATTGTTATTTACTTATCATATATTTATTATATATTATTTATAAATTGTATTATTAGGCATAAACGGTTCAGAAATTCGAAGAATTATAAAGCAAAAATATACATATTAAAAGCAAATACAGAACCTGTTCTTTATTATAAACAGAATTTTTCATGTCGTTGCCAGTAAATGAAAAATAAATATAGACACTTATCTACGATAATAATTGTGTGGTTGTGTACCGGAAAATCGAATGTGAATATTTAGAGTTTTTTTTATTGAATTAGTTTTTAGTTGCTAAAGTTTTCAATGTTTGGCACTGACATAATTATTTTTTCTGTATATAACGAAGAATAATGTGAATGTCAAAAATATAGGAGAAACCCGGGCATAGCGGACAGTCCAGGCAAAGCGAACACTACGCGCCACTACGCGCAGCGCATGCGCGTGGGGGTATTCGCTTTGCCCGGACTTGCTCTACAAAAATATTTGTTTTCACACTTTTCAGCTTTTGTTTTCACGTCGGTTTCATTTTTCGTGATTCTTGCGAAGAGTAAAATCTGCAAGAATTCGAAAGAATTTTCAAAATGCCCTGATTATGCCAGGGGAAAAGAAATGCCCTGCTTTCCATATGCGCAACGGCCATGATGGAGTAATCGGGCGAGCTTGTATTGACGCGAATTTAGCCGGGTATCGCAAAAGATTAGCCGATTATACGTCGGTATTGGCCGAAAAAAATCAGAGCGCGGTGTCTCTCAGATCGCGAGATATCGAAAAAATAAAAAACACGTACCCGGTATTTTTCCATCCTCTACGCACGTGCAAAATTGACATCCCAGTCGGATCGAATCTTTCAAAAATACTCATTTTTTAAATCCATTTTCGCAAAAAGCAATATGAAATTTGTCGTTATCTGCACCGTACCCACGTCCAACGTATAAAACTCGAAAAAAATGAAGCATTGTTGCAATTCGAAATTTATCCGTATGTCGTTCCGTTAAGGCGTTACCCCCACTTGTAGCGCAAAAAAGGCCTTTTTCATGAATTTTTTTAAAGAAAACTACAAAACTTTTTTAATCGATCAATATACCATGTTAAAGAACACATCTTGAAGAACTTTCAGTAATTTTTTTATTGAAAAATATTACATTGTTTAGTGGCAAATGGCCGTCAATGAAATAATGTTTTTATATACACGGTTTGCGGTGACCAACATTGCGGCGAAGTGGATCATCTGAAAAAAAAATGCGGATGGATTTAGTCAAATATAAGTATAAACTAGTCTTTAATCGAAGGATTTTAAAAAATATTCATTTTTCACAAAATGGCGGACAGTCAAAGTTAATGGTTCGATTTTAACGAAAAAAAACGGCCGTTTTGTGGCTATAAAACGGCCATTTTTTTTCGAAAAAAAAAAATCAAACGATTAAAGACTACATTTTTATGTATTAAATAAGCCTGCAAAATTTCAAGAAGATCGGTTCATTAGTGTTCGAGTAATCTTGGTCACCGACTTCAGAAATGCCATTTTGAGAAAAACGCGTTTAAAGTTTCAATTTCAGTTCTTCAATTCACGGATTCTTCTCTTTCAACGCTCATATCTCAGTCAATTTCGTTCGGATCGACTTGAAATTTTCAGGACATATTCTCAGATACTTATACTTCAAAAAAATGCAATAAAAAAAACGATTTTTTCAATATCGCAAGTGGGGGTAACCCCTTAAGGAATCATCACAGTGTAACAGGTCGAAAAATAGCTGATTTTCGCGATTTTTTTTCTCGATGATTAAAATACGCTAATCAGTCTGATTATTTTATATCAAATCAAAGCGCTCACAAAGAACAGAAAATCAATTTTTAAACGTTTATTTTTCGTTTTTTTTTCACATGTTTCCAATTGAAAATGTTTTCGAAAAAAAAAACGAGTTGTGGCTGTAAATATAATCCGAAGCAAAATTTGTAAAAAGATTATCAATCAAAAGATTATCAAAAAGTGGTTTTTTTAAATTTAGATTGACACAATGGCGGTGGTCAAAAAAAAAAGTATCGAATTTAGCCGATTTTTTCGACAGTTTGTCGTAAAAAAATATGATGATTGAAAAAAAAGCTTCCATAGCAAGATGAAGAATGGCGCGAAGAATGTATCAAAATTTGAGACGGATAGCTTGAAAACTTTTCGAGAGTGTACAGCGTTTTGAAAAACGACATTTCGAGAAAAACGCGTTTGAGGTTTCGAGTGTGGAGTTTTCACATAAATTGTCTACTTACGATCAATCGGCGATGCCAGCTCCATGCCTATAACTGTCTATACTATCGGATAATGCGAAAAAACGATTGGTCGTAGTTCCGAACAGCCCATACCTCTGATTAATTTGGAATTTCGTGTACCCATGTATTTTGACTCGCTGATTACGAATATCATATTGAAAATACCCCCAAATTTAATTTTCAAGGTCAACCCTCACGAAAACTGATTTTTCAACAGTTTTTCTGTTTTATTTTAGTAAATATTCATTTGAGAGCAAAATGCTTCGTGTAAAAGTTATAGCTTATGAAAATATTGATCTTTTATGTTCTATACAGTTTCTATCCAAAACCATTCCGTTTCGAGAAAAATGGGATAACAATGCAATAAGCGAAAATTGCTTGGCTTCGTTAGTTTCGATATTATCTTCTGACGCACTTTACCACGGGAAGGTTAGAGTTTAGTTTTTAAAGTGCATGTTTTTTTTGCTTTTTATGTTTTTTCTTTTATTTTAGTTTCTTTTTGTATAATATACTATTTTGGACTTTTTTGTGATTCAGTCAATTTTAAAGTGCATGTTCTTTCTTGCTTTTTATTAATTTTTTTGATTTTTTTTCTTTGATTTAACTTTCTTTTTGTATAATATACTATTTTTGCATTTTTCGTTCGGGTTGTTTGGGTTTGGTTTTGTGTCGGGCTTGCTTGAGCTTTTTATTTAGTTTTGTTTTTGTTTTACTTTGGGTTGTTTGGGCTTTTTTGTTTAGATTTGTTTGATTGTTTTTGTTGGTTTTGTTTCAGTTTGAATATGGTTTGTTTCTTTGGGTTTGTTTGGGGCTGCCTTGGGCATGTTATTTTTGCTTTTTATTTTATTTTTATGATTTTTTTTCTTTCTGTATTATATACTATTCTTGCATCTTTTGTGATTCAGTCAATTTTAAAGTGCATGTTCTTTTTTGCTTTTTTGTTTTTTATTGATTTTAAAAAAAAATTTTCTTTTATTTTAGTTCCTTTTTGTTTAATGTACTATTTTTGCATTTTTTGTTTGGGTTTGGTTTTTTGTCGGGCTTGCTTGGGCCTTTTATTTAATTTTGTTTTTTTTTTACTTTGGGTTGTTTCGGCTTTTTTGTTCAGTCTTGCTGTTACCTATCCGTTACTATAGATAAGTAGATAATATCGAACCTAACGAAGCTAAGCAATTTCCACTTATTGGACGATTTGCCATTTTTCTCAAAATGGTTTTAGACAAAAATTGTATAGAACATAAAAGATCAATATTTTCATAGGCTGCTACTTTTGTCGGGAACATTTTTCTCTCAAATGAATATTTACGAAAATAAAACCGAAAAACTGTTAAAAAGTCGGTTTTCGTGGGTGTTGACCTTGAAAATCAAATTCGCGGGTATTTTCAATATGATATTCGTGATCAGCGAGTCAAAATGGATAGGTACACGAAATTCCAAAATTATCAGAGGTATGGGCCTTTTCGGAACTTTGTCCAAACGATTTTTAAAAAAATATTTTGCACTGTGATGATATCTTAAAGAGTTATCGCCAAAAACCGGAAAACACCTTCATTTTCAAGGGTGCGTTTCACCCCTCAGAAATAAAGATCCGCAGATATAAAAAAAAAAAACGGTACGTAGTGACTATTTTGACCCACTCTACAAAAATGGGAAATTTCATAAAAATCCCACCAAGCGACAAAAGACCAACGTAGAATCGACACAAGTGTCAAACTGACGTGCCACGTGATAAAAAAAAGCTTCAAGCTCCGTTTGAAAATGAAATTCTGGTACCAGGACATTGGGTGACGTCTTGAAACGAGCTGATTTGAAAGTTGCCACTGAACCATGATTCTCTCTTCCAAAAACAGCGGCCTCGGGAAGGTTCAGCTGACAGGCGTTAGATTTCAATTTCGAAATGTCCTCTGCCCTCCGTTTTCCAAGCGAGGCGCCGAATAGCCTCAACCGTCGCAACAAGTAATCGTAGATCGATGTGACCGTAGTGAGAAAAGTTGGTGTGTCTGGAGAATGGAGCAAGAGAAAAAAAAGCAAAAGCAAAAAAGAGAGGGAAAGAGAGAGAGAGAAGAAAGAAATAGTCGAGATGAAGTTTTGGATGTGAGTAACGATAAATTGGACGCCACTAAGGAAAAACCTAATTAACAATTATGCAACAGTTGTGTTTGTAGCTGGATCAGAACGTTCTTCCATCGCTCCCGCTCAACCGGAGAGGGCACCGCCCCCGCTTCCCCCGCCACGCTTTCCGAGCAGCGGTGTCTGACAATGGGAAACTCCTCTTAATATTGGCAATTTTATGATAATGAACACACCGATACCGCTGCCACTTCTAATGAGTACCTCGAGCCTCGAGATCGAGACGCATCTCTACGAAATGATAACCGAGAGGAGCAAAGCGTGCGCCATCTACCTGCGGCATAGTCTTCGTTGCGCCATTACCGATCGAGCTCTGCTACCGAGACTCGAGCCGAGTCGAGAACCACGAGCTACTTCGAGTCTTAGACGCTAAGCCTGAAACAAAAAAAACGATAGGTCAGATTATGAAACGCATTGGCGAAGATCTCGAGGAATAAACGAAATTTCAATTAGAGAGACGGAGAGAGAGAGAATAGAAGAATCGAGCAGCGTATAGTTCTTTGGCATCCCACCTTGTTGAAAAGATCGCTTATATCTCTAATTCTCATTGAAACTAAAGCCTTCGATTGAAGAAACACTCAACTCTGGCTGAACATTAATATGCATTCTTTAAAACCAAATATATCCAAAGAAAACGTGACCTCTTTTCGCCACTTCCGGTCACGAATATGCCGAGATATCGCGACACTCGAGACATGAAAAAAAAAAAAAAAGAAAACAAGTCCACGCCCCGCTTATCCCGATTTCCGAAAATGACACACACATTCTATCGCGAAATCAAGGCTCTTTCACGACTACAAGGGGACGAAAGAATTGTTGGTGGAAGGGAAGCTTTCTGAGCAGGAATCGTAACGAATGTGAATGGGCACTTGCGTAGAGATTTTTCAATATATATCGGAGATTCCGTGGACTTCCGGAAACTTTTAACGAAGGTACCACAAAACTGGCCGGATACATTACCGACGAATCATTCGCGATGAAATCCCCGAGTTTTATTTTTTTGGAGCTTTGCCAACGTTTCCTGTAGAGTCAGCTTTCGAGCTCTGTCAACTTTGGTCACATCAATTGCTATCGATACCGATCGTAGCGACAGAATGGAAGATCGCGAGCAAAGATATTCTAGAACCGTATATCACTGTATCACTTCAATGTATCACATTGAAGTTTGCATCGTTGGATGGCAACGAAAATTCTATTTCTAGCTTCTTATTTTTATTATTACAACTTTTTTTCAGACCCGATCGCAGATTTTCGTTCCAGCATGTTAAAAAATGATCAACTTATTTCCCTAGTCGAACTCTGGTAGAAGAAAACAGGGAACAGTAAAAAAAACGTTCATTTCCATTGCTTCCCAATGATGCATTTCAATCTCGCAATATGTCGAACAAACGAGCCCAAAGCTCTATCAGGCGTTGGCGTTGTTCCATTCAGGCACACGGGAATCAGCCGGAAAAATATGAGCCGGAAGGATAGAAAGTACTTCGATACATCCTGCAAAGCTAGATCTTCCTTTTCATGTACATAGTTGTATATACTTGTATACTGCAAAACTAAACCCCCTCCCCCCACACAAAATGTGGCATCGTAAAAATTTCTTTCCTTCCCATTCGAGCAACTAAAAAATCTACGCCACAGCAATTTTCCATTTCCTATGATTCAACTGGAACAAGAACTGAGTAGCACGACAAAAAAAGCCTTTTGCTCGTAATTCTCAGCCTCTACGCTCGCAAAGGGAGCCCCGATAGTGGCCAATCACCCTGTATGCGCGACGACGATAAACGTGGAAAGAGAACGAGGCAAACGTCAATAAAGAGGAAAGTAAGCGAGCGTTAAAAAAAATGGGCTGCGACGTCTCACGCGTAAACTCACGGAGCAGACGATAGAGAGCGAAGGAACGACGAATAAGACGTGAAGGAAAATCGTGAGATGATTAATAAGTATAAGTTTGACAAACTGGAAAATCGACATATATGCTAAGCATAGGTATCCTCTGTGGTATATCAAGAATCTCCGAATATTACTATTAAAGATCTTAGGATTAGTCGCGATAGGACTAATAGGTGATAGAAGGCACGAATACAAAAAAAAGAAAACGACAGATGCTAACGTCGGAAATCCTACACCAAAGGAACAAAAGTGACAACGAAACTTCGTCACATTGGGTAGAACGAACGGACGTCAGAGAGAGAGAGAGAGAGTGATCGAGGAGCAAAAAGCGCTCCTCGAGTTTGAACGATGGCTGTACAATAATTGCGAACCGAGTCGAAGATAAAAGAAAAGCTAGCATATCCGTTTACAACCATTACCATAGGCTTACGAGAAAATGAAAACACGGAAATAATAAAGATAAACATTTTCGATGTGTACGTAATGATAATCTTACACGCACGGATTGCGATACGGGCAAAAAAGAAAGTCTTTGCTGTTATTGTCGACTCAAAACTAACGCGTGCGTCTAAAACGCCCGTCGATCCCACACGTCAAATTCGTATTTTTTATCCACGCCGACGCAAGTGTACGGACGTTCGGTGCTCGGGGTACCAAAATCGAAAGGTACACACCACCGTTCGAGGGGCTAACGTTTTTCACAATTCTCTCACAACCGGCACGAAGTTCTCGAACGATTTTTCTTTCTTCGCGAGAAAGACCAGATCCGGGACTCGTTGTCACTGTAAGAAAAGGAAGAAAAAGAAATTAGACGCGAAATTCCTTTCTCTTGCGATTAGACGTGTTACGTAAATTTCACGAGAGATAGAGAGAGAGAGAGAGAGAGAGAGAGAGAGAGAGAGGGGGGGGGGGGGGGAAGAGAGAAGAACAAATCCAACAAGCGAAAAGAAAGGTCGAGTTTAGGTAACTTAAAACGAGCAATAATTGCACAAGTAGATTTCGAGTCAATGATTTGTATCGATGCTAAACTCATTGACGCAAGACTTAGATAGAGCCTTATGAAATTTGGATTGGCCCATCAAGCAAGTGATCACAATAAGCAAATTGTAATATAAGTTCACTGCCATTCAAATGACTTGCGCTCTAGCGAAATAAATGGAGAAGAAAAAAAGTCACGTAAGAAGAAAGCGCCAATATTCCAAATGTGTACAGTTGTGTGAAAAGGTCGTCGAAGGAAGAAAAACACGATGCGAAGAGGAAGAAGAAAAAATGACTTATAATTATATTTACATGACGATACTAATTACGAAGTATTACTGTAAAACTCAATTAGTATACAAGCGATATAAAAAATGGTATACATACGTAGGTTTATAAATTAAATAATCGAAACCGGAGCTATTATATATCGAATGAAAATGTTTATAAAGCACGCTTTCAGTTAAAACGCAAGAAGAAAAAAAAAACGAAGAGAAAAACAATGGAGAAGAACAAAAAATACTGCAAAGTGAAAACCATTTGGATCGAAGGTGTAATTATTTCACTGAACATCTGACGCGAAAGGGGAGTCACATTGGATCGATATTTGTATTCCTCGCACGTTAAGATAATCCCTCCCCGTGACCCCGAAATGTATTCCTATCCTTTGATATTCATTCGACGATTTGATTGGAATTAAGAAATTACGAGCTGTAAATAACATTTTAATCGTCATAAGATGCCAGTTTCTTAACGAAGAAACGAGACGTCAAATGTTTTCATAATTTTTTTCTTATCTTGATTCGTCGAGACTGTTGATGCGATCGCGTGGAAAATCCAGCGAACCGCGGAGTAGATGGTTTCGCCGGTTTTTTTAATTTCGCCAGGCTACGTTGTTTGTTCTTTGGTCGGTCTAATATATGTACAGATAACCTAGACGAAGATAAATAACGATAAATTTACATCGAGATATCGGGTAGTTTGAATATAACATTGTTATTAGGAAAAATATTCAACCTCTTAGACAATTGAAACACTGCGCGCGATTGACGATTCTCCATTATTCTACCGAAAAGTTTAGAATACATTTTCATGTTTAAATATAATTTTTCAACTCGAGGAGGTACGGCTATTACGTTCGAGTAAAAAAAGAAATTAAAAAAAAAAACGTGCTCAAGTTACAGAATAATAACAGTTGTTCCAATTTACGTTAATATTATTATTATCAATTGTTATTGCTACCTATGTGCAATATTCCCCTTAATTTTGGATATTAACAAATAAAAAGTGGAATATAAGACACTCAGCGATCTCGTGGGTCAATGGTACCTGCGTATGTGTAGGAGAACCTTCACCTGTCTCGTTAGCTCATCCCTCTCTATAATCCTTCGACAACTTAGCGATCAGCATCGTACTTCCATTCTTCACTGAAGACTTCGAACCATCTTTCTGTTTTTTTTAATCACCATTCTCTTCCTGTTTGCGGGCGTTTGATTGGACAAAAACAAATGTCAGTCTTCCATTCGCCCATTGCCAATCGCGTGACGATTTTTTCCATTCGCTACGTACAAAGGGGTAACGATGAGTTTTCAGACCCTGAGCTTCGTGATTTATTGAATAAAATGAAGGAAATATAAAAGTTATAAGTTTACGAAGTTTTGCTTTAAAACGAAGAGCCGGAAATATGTTTTTTTTTAGTTCACTCGAAGTCTTCAACACTTATGACACTTGATAGAGTGGGTAATTATAACTCGATCGTTTTGCATTATGTACAATAACCGATTGTGAGGGGGGGGGGGGGGACACAAGCGTTATCGATAATCCTAAGGTTTGCACTCTTGGTGATAAGGTTCGAGGGTACGAAATTCTCGCCACGTCGGGGGCAGCGCGCTGTGAAGATGCAGCCCGCACCTTTTGCAGGGATCGCTGAACAACTGATTGAAACTATGGAACCACATCTGCGAGAAAGGAATGCGAAAACTTAACATTTTGGCCTCGAATCAATGATTACTACCGAACTGAATTATTTAACTGAGAAAATCGATGTATCGAATCTCGATATATCGAAAGTGTAATCTTACCACGAAGGATCTGACGGACAGTTCGGGTAGAGCTGGCGAATAAAAATGCAGCATGGCTGCTTGAGTGTTCTCGGTGACCTTGCGGAAGACTTTGTGACGAGATTCAGTCCACAGATCCATCGTCTCGCCGTAACCCTTGACGACGACTCTCTCGATCATGAGGCCCTTGAACGCCACTACCGCTTTCATCACGTGACCCAGCGTTATATGCAAAACGGCGTTCGAGGCGAAAGGACGGGATACGGACACCGTCATGTCGGAAAACTGACGATCGAACGCGGCCAGAAACGCGTCCACTTGCCTAGACAAACGATGAGAACGTTTCAAATACCAGGCACACAATTTCACAAAAGGACTGGATTGCCAGACATTGGAAAATCCGATATTCCATAATCCACGCGACAATTTTCGACATCCGATTAAAAGTATCGAGTCTATGAATAATTCCGTAGCGAAAATCGAGTAAATTTCAAACGCATAATATTTATCAAAACAAGTGATTTTAATCGACCAAATAAATTCCATCCTCTTCAATGACTTTCCGCCATCTCCTCACGATCTTCGTTATCCCTCTTTCATAGAAGTCCTGAGATCCTTGGGCAAAGAAGCCATCCTAGTGGTTTTTGAGGGCGTCCAGGGAACCGAAGGTTTTGTTATTCAAATTGTTCTGTAGCGCCTGGAACAAGTGATAGTCTGAAGGTGCATGGTGTTAAAGTTCGCATTGTCGGAATGCAACGAAAATTCGGTAAAAAGAAATTATTTCCTCGGTTTCTTCATCATCCAGTCTTATTCTGCAAATTTGTGCTGCAAATTCGCGACAATCTAAGCAGCCTCTCTGCGCTTCGATCATAATCTTCTTGGACAGACATTTTTCTAGACAATCCACTTTTCATCGCCAGCGATCGTTCGCTTTAAAAATGGTTCGTTTGGATTTATTTTCAGCGGCGAATCGCAAGCTGAAATTCGGTCCGTTCAATTCTTTTCGCTCAGTTTCTGCGACACCCAAACATCAAGCTTGTTTACCATCCCAAGCTTCCGTAAATCTTTCGAAACAGTTGATTGGTCAACGTCGACTCCCGTCGCTGTAGTCGTGCCCATTGGGGTCGAAAAAGTCTCGATTTCATGGACTTCAATAGTGACTGGCCGATTGAGCAAGGAGCATCTTGAAGATGAAAATCTGAACAACGAAACTTCGCACACCCCTTCCGACATACTTTTTCTCACCGCATTCTTTTGGTACACGACAAATATCGTTCAGTGAGCTTGCGACACCTTTTTGCCTTTTCGCAAATAAAAAAGCAAAGTGCATAAAAAATACACATTGTTTCCTTCCATGTTCAAAGTATAATAAGGCTTCCCATGCATTACGGATCTCGATGGATATTTTCTCGAATCTGGGCACAAATTTCGGCTTTTGCTTAATATACGGCGCTCCTTATGGTTGCCGTATGTCGAGTGGAGAAATTAAGAACGATATTTGTCGAAGTTTTGCTACGGACTTATGCATAGACCCGATATTTCTTACTGAGGCGGAACGTTGTGACTGCTGGTCTGTATCCTGCCTCTCTTGGATCGACTGGTATTGGTGTAAGAGCGCTTGAGGGAGTTTTGGTTCAACAGAGCCTGAGCTACGTTGCTGTACTCGTGAACCTTGTCGGTCCATTTGTAGCTGTTGACGAGAGTACTGTAGAGCGCCTGTCTGTCCTGCGTCGTCTCTTGACTCAGGTAAGTCGTGCTTGCCAGGTTGAACGGTCCCGGAGGCGGATTCAAGCTGTTGACAGCTTGTTCGACGTCTCTGAAAAATCGAACGACGGTATCGATTTACGATGAATTCGGCGACATTTGAGTTTCATGATAAATTGTTGAAATTTGACAATCACCTCAGATTAGTATTGACGACTGTCAAGAGATCTTGAAGTTCCGCCAAGTATTTCGCTTCCCTGTTCTCCTCGCCGTGTTCAGCGCCCAGGCCATTGCCCAGAGAGTCGAAAACTTGACCGACGCTCGAGCGCAATACCTTGATCGCTGTCAGTGCCGTTTGTAATTGTTCCATTTTTTCCATATGTTTATCCATTTGGCCGATTTTCCTACATTGCTGACTAACCTCAAATACATTCGGGAGAAACGCGAGCCACACTTATATTTCAATCCACAATTTGATACACGATTTTCGTAAACACCGGGCCGGAACTTTTGAAATTTACGTGCTCATTTTGAGGTTATGGATTGTTTTGACTCGTCGTCACGAGGACGCGCGCGACGCCGGCGACACGACTCGGTCGGTAAAAATCGTACGAGCAAGTTTTCTTTTTCCGAAACGTCACTTCCGGTGAGCAAACGCCGAGATTTCAGCAGTACATTGTTTCGATCGCATCGCCATTGTTTCCGTCAAATGTCTGGTGGCCGATAAAGGCGCAACGAAAAAGCCAAAAAGAAAAAGATTTTTTAAAAACATGGAACGAATTGCAACGGATCCGGAATTCAGTTGGCTCTTGAGGACAGGCGCAAACGCCTACAATATTTATCTCACAATGTTTCATATGATAATACAAGACACCGCCGCCGATCTCGATGAGGAAAATCCACGTGAGAATTTCACGATAAAATTGGCTCAAAAATAAAAACGTTTCTTTTCATTTATTTTGTTTTAATACTCTTCTAATCGTAGACACAATTTTCTATCCCCTGTTGATGGCTGCTATTGATCTATTGGTCTACCTGAGTATGGAATAAGGACGGAGACACGTCGGATCTTTTCTTTCTTTCTCATGTCTCTCATTTCGAGTACAGGAAGATGGTAGATCATTGTTTGGGATATTGTAAAAAATATTCAAAACTTATATTTTAAATCGTCTCAGTTGAAACATACTCGATCCAGAATTGTACAATTACACTTATCTTATGTACTCGTAACTAATTATTCGTATAATGCTTGAAACGGAAGTTACGGGGTACAAGCATCTTTCTCGAATCGTAAAATATACAAAGAAATCGATCCTTCGTATCGTGAGGAAAGAAAAACAACATTTTACAAATTATAGTTCGGGCGATCGAAGGATCAGGAGTCAAATTAACATAATAAAATAATTCTGGATTAGGATAAGTTTCTCCCGTGATTACCGAGTAGATCGTGATCGGAGAATAAATTCATTTGCTAAAATACACGTCTCTGATTCGCATGTTTTGCCGTGACGGAAGAGAAAGTGCCTGCACCCCATTCACGAAAAACTATACGATCATTTAAAAAAGACAGCAAGCTGCGTTCCACTCTGGATTTAAAAAAAGAAGACTGAATTTAAAACAAAAACGTTTCGAAGTCATCCTGCGTCACTCACGACGACAAGAGGCCAAAGTTCCCATCCGACGGTATGTAAACTTCATTTTTCACCGCGGGTCCTCCCGGATCTTTTTATACTCGTTCGATTTTCAGTCACGTCGCGGAAAGGGAACTTTTCTGCGTGCCTTTCGCTTTATACCTGTGTGTTTGTCTGTGTACGTGTATAAAGCCTAAATCTATTTCTCGTTATATAATTTATAGTTCTGTACACGCGAAGATCGAGACACTATGGTAAAAATAAAAATGTATACGTATGTACAATGATTCTGGCGATTTGAAAAATACTTGAAAATTTTCATTACGCTACGAGAAAAAGTTGATCACATCCCTGACATGGCGTGGATGTTCGTCGAAAAATGTACCGCGAGTTGTTTTCTTTTTCCTTTGCTTCTTTATAACCTTCCGTGCCTTTTTTCTCGCGATAGTATTCACAGGTTTTCCGTTTTAATTTGGAAGAATTGGAAAATTATTCGAATTTCCATGGTAGGAAAAAAGAAAAGAATTACGCGAATTACCACGTGGAAGTTTCTTCCTTCGTGGCTCGTATTTTTTCGTCTTTTCTGTTGTAAATACGAGGATAATCGTCCTGATAGCCAACGTACTGATGGCTCGATTTATTGGACTTTTGTTGAGTCCCGATCGGCGAATGACTCGGCGAATATTTCATTTCTTGGAGTTCCTGAAGTTCCTTCAAGGACCTCATGACCATCTGTACATCGTTGTCCTGTTCGCTCGTTTGTTGGACTATGATATTCGTTATACTTTCGTCGACGAGGATATTTTGTTCCTTGCGCTTGTCGCTCGTACCACGCGACGGTAGATCATCGTTTATTATTTGACTAAGGAAATTCGTAGCCGCCATTGTCTCCTCGATTTGTCGTTGTTCCTGTTCCTCCTTGGTGAGCGTTGACGTTTGTGGATTCATCAAAACATCGTTCTTCAGTGTCGTCGATTGTTGAACTCTTTGTTCACTGCACTTTTGTTCCTTTCGTCGTTTTTTCGTCTCTTGGGATCTGTGCTTTTCCTCGTGCCATCTGTCGCGTCGCTTATCTCGTTTTTCGCCTTTTCGACAAGACTCGCCGCCGCTGCCACCCACCTCCGATCTTTCGTCGGCTTTCTTCTCGGTCCCCTTGAGATCGATGTTGCTCTCCTGCGGCGTTCGTTGCTTCTCCGAGGCGTTCTTCGTTCCGCTACTACTCGTCACGGGTTCGTTCGTCGCACAGCTAGTCGTCGTCGTCGTCGGCGGCGTCGCCGTCGTTGTCGTCGTCGTCGTCGTCAACGTCGTCGTCGTCAACGTCGTCGTCGTCGTCGCAATCGTCGTCATAGGCTCCGAGTAAGGCGTTATCGATACGACGTCTTTTTTTATCTCCGTCAAGGAGGACTTGCCGCACATTTTCGTATAATCGTTCACGGGCGTTATCGACAACGAGCTGCTGGTCAGATCCATCGGATTGAATTTTTCGCTCATACCTTTCACAGGCTTGTTCTGGCCGATCAGCTGAGACGTCGGTACGACCGAGATCTTTGCCATCGCCTCTCTGCCGCAGGACGAGTTGTTGTCTTGCACGGGACTCGGGCAACTTCTTTCGCGCGTCTTCGCGCTCGCTTTTCTCTCCGTTTGCTGTGGCTCGTTTAGCTTCGAGCTGTGACCGGAAGTTGGAAAATTTTGCGGATTTTCCGTTGCAACTTTGACGAAATTCGTCGGCGTAACGGCTCTCTCGTGTGAGGTCGAGCCAACGTTGACGAGCGAGACGCCGGGCATTTCTTGACGCGCCACCGTAACACCCGATGACGTACTTAGACTATTCGGAACCGCGGAGTCTTGTAACTTTTTCTGTTTTCTCTTTTCGCTGCAACATAAACACAGATAGGACACGTCTTGACGGATAAGAAATTTTTTCGTGTCGAAGCAGTTTTTTTAGTGTTTCAATGACGTGGACGATAGAGGCGAGAGAGTCCGTCAACGGGATTCTCGTGCCGAGAGTTTTATTTGTTTTTTTTTGTTATTATTATTGATGAGGTCGTTGCGAGGGAAATTAGAAAATAAGCTAAATTATTTGCCAACAGTTTAATAGTAGGTATAAATTACAAGCTTTTGTTTTGTTTTTGTTCTCTCATTCACGGAATGAAGAATGTGAATCGTGGTTTTCGTCGATCGAACCGTCGACCGTGTTTAGCGTTTAAAAAAATATCTCCAAATTTCCGATACTGAAGTTGCGTTTTGTTTGTTTGTTGTGTGTGTGTGTGTGTTTTTTTCTCTTTCTTTTCCTTTACAATTAAATCGCTATTGTAGCGTTTATCAGAGCGTCACATTTCGTTCGCACACTCGAATGATCGTCGTGCCATCCTATAGCAACGACGAGGCAATGTACATTTCGCATAAATAAAAACGAACTATCGAAATTCGTCTCGATCTCAGAATGTTACACAAAACAAAGATGAAGGGGGAGGGGGGGGGGGGGGGGAAATGAAAAGAACGCGACATTTGATATGACAGAAATGAACGTGTTCGCGACTGAGGAGCGCGAACGATGAAATCGAGAAGAAAAAAAGAAACGAGAACGAACAAACGGAAACAATCGTACGGAGGCGGCGTGAGGCTCGCGCCTATGAGAGACTTCAAGAGAATGCCTCCACAGTTCGATGAAGTCGAATAACCGAGATAATCGCTCTAGACGCACCAACCCCTCGCCGATTATTTCCGCGTTTTCTTTCTATAGACTAGTGTCTCTCACTGGGCGCTCCGAGCGCTCGTTTACGAACCGTTCTACCCTTGGTGAGATGGCAAATTAAGAGGCCTGTCGTGCGTTGGTTATAGACAGGCGAAGCTTGAAAAATAAAATCTCGTGAAGCCTTCGAAGCCAAGAATTATGGAATTGGCGAGTGATGATGACATAATTTGTTTGTTTTTTTCGCTGTGTGAGGGTATCTTGGTTACTTACACCGGCTCAGGGTTCGAATACTTCAGTAGCGTCTGCAATCGCACCCATCCCCCTGGCCATAGTGGCAATACTTTGGATTCCATGTAAGTCGCGATGAACGTTTCGATGCTCTCCTTTCTTGGCTTTCGCATCTTGAAGTAGTGGCGCCTCGCGCACGCTATCTCGTAAATCAACTTTCTGAAAACAATCAACCATTTCGTTGGTGCATTTCCGTACAAACGTAGCCAATATTTCTGACAAATTTTACGTTCATGGATGTAAAACAAAGCGACGCATTCTTGAATTACAGGTCGCAAAGGGGACGCTTGGATTTTCGCGAACGGATAGACGGCTTTCGAACGCTTACTTTGTTTCGGTAGACCATGGAAACTTTTTTCGTGGAATTTTCGACTTTTCAACATTCTCGGCGTCGCTGCTGTCAACCTCGGCCGGCGAGAGCTCGAAGCCCCTGGAAAAAAATCGAAAACAGAGACTCCGTTACTGAATTTTACAAGGGGGGGGCGGCTTAACGAGATAAATGAGGAAGAATCGACGTGACGTTCGTGCCAATGGTTTCTTCTTCGCATAAGTCCAACGAACGAGTAGCGCACCTCGTTTCACGACAAAATTTCTACAACGGATATTCGTTCTACCCCGAGTGTCAGAATTCAGAGAAGAGTGAACGAATAACGGGAGTATCGATTCGAAGCTAGAGACTGGATAACTACGATGACGATGTAATGTAGAAAATTTTGAGGCAAAAAAAAAGAGACAACAATCGAAATGACGGAGATTCGAAATAGGCTGCTTCGAAGCTTACCCACAGTATCGATATATCTCCCAGTACAAATGAGGGCTAAGAAATAGAGGAATTACGGATGAGTCATCAAGTACCATCACTTATGTTCGATTATCAAAGGGCTACATCTACCTAGAGGCCCGAAAAAATGGCCAAACTGTGGATTTTTTTTTTGAGGAATCCTGGGTGATGAAGAAACGTATTTTTTTCACCACAAAGTTACGTAGAGGCTGTCCTGTTATGAATGGATAATCCTGCAACTGTCGATAGGTCAGGTCATTTTCTCCTATGGGGTAAACCGACCAGTGAATTGACGGGGACCAGTGAATGGACAAAAGCTGATTTACATTCAAAATCAGCAAAGAATATGAATGGTCGATACAAACTCGAGATCACTACAATCGAGCAAAAAAAATCACAGCTATTAAAACCGATTTCTCAGGCGAATATCGAATTTTTACGCTACACGGAATTTTTCTAGTTTGTGGTACTTGCAGACCGCGCAACTTAGTTGCGATACGGCTCTGCGTGGTAGGTGTTCAAAACGCGCAAACAATCGCTTTAATAAGTTTTGAGGGTAAGTATTACTTGCATTGCTTGAGAAAGAATGAATTTTTGATTTTTTGAATAACTTTTCCATGAATTCGTAACAATAGGTCAGAATTGGACATGTTTATTCACTGGTGCTGTATTCTAACCTCTTGCCAGTGAATGGACATGGGCTCTAATCTGATAATTTTCAAAGCAGAGTAAAACATTCAGCGGTAATTATGTCGTATGAGGACTTTTCCGAAAAAACGACGGGAACATTTTTATTTCGCCATGATGTTGTTTATTCCATTATAGTAAGTGATATTCCGTCGAGGGAGGCTCTTTTCTTTATCCATAGTACATTATGAAGGTAACAATGTAAATGTTTTGATTTCGGTGACCACAACTGTCCTGTTTCCGGAAACAGGTAATACTTCGACACCTCTTGTTTGTCGTCGCTGAACAGCTACGCGTTTCCTTATAGATAGTGTATTATAAACGTAACAATGTATATCGTGAAATACGTTTTCATTTCGTGAATTTTTCTTCAAGCGTCAATATCCAGACCATCGTGATCGATTGCACACGATTTTCGAAGTCATCAGAGCCATGAAGTAAGAACAGAAATTTCGACACTTTTCGACATCAATCTTTGTCAAGATTTTCATCGGCCCTTATTAGAGCCACAAGAATTACCAACGTAGTACAATTGTACAATACTTCATGTTCCCCAATATAGGCGTCGAAATATTTGAAAACTCCCTATTTTATCAGGTGTTTCCGCGAACTTCAAAACCCCATAACTTATGGACTTGATGGGAAATGTCAGCCTCCCCCGACGGAATATCACTCATTACAATGGAATAAACAAGTTCACGGTGTAAAAAAAATGTTACCGTCGTTTTTCGGAGAAGTCCTCATACTGCATAATTACGCATTCAGCTTATCCGCTGTAAATTGCTGAATTAATTATTGTTGAGATATGACAATGTAAATTTTATGAAATGCTGTCATACAATCAATTCATTCGTTTTTTTTCTATTTTTCTGTCGTCATGAACTTTGGTAGTTTTTTTCTAGAATTAAGATGCACAAAAGCTTTGTGTAATTTCTACGAAATCGTAATAACGAATATAATACTCATAAGACTATTATCATTATCGTGCAGCACAGTGATCGCCAAACCTAGCATCTAATAAAAATAAATCGTTTCCCCCGACAGCGTTCGTCTACACTACACGTCCATTTACTGGCGTTTGAGCCTCCATTTGATGATCGTTTCGTTCGTTCACTGGCGATTTAGTCATTTCGCTACTCATCTATCAATTCCTTCAATATTTGTTGCAATTCGAATATGCAATCGGCCAAGTTTTTGTTGTTTTTCTGTATTTTTTGGTCATCATTAAGCCTCCCAATATACACTAACGGCCAAAGGATTTCAGACACTTCAGGTAATTGCGAAACTTTCGCTCACTTTGGATAATTGCAAAATTATATCAGAATAATATATTTTATTATATAAAGCTATAAAATATCTCCGTAAAATAATAAACGAATTGAACAATATTATTCTAACTTTATTTGGCAGTTATCCAGTGATGGAAAGTTTTGCACTTATCCAAAATGTCCAAAAACTTTTCACCGGTATTGTACGTACTCTTGGGTTAAAAAAATATGCGTTTATTTTTTCACCAACAGCTTCCAAAAAAAGAAATCGGAATGAGGCCATTCTTTTCGAGCCTCCAGTTAGACGTAGCCCCCTAAACTTAATAAACGTTTTATCCTCCCTTATTTCGCTTTTGTACTCCCCAACGATTTTCCAAAACAAAAGAGAAACACATTTTTTTCAAAAGTGCAATCGCAATGGGCAGTTCGACTCACTTTTCCTCGGCGACGCGCTGGCATTCCTTGGCATACCTCTCGACGACGCCTGGCATCGTGCCTTCAATTATGACTTTTAACCTGAAACATCGGGACACTAAAACAGCGGGGGTGATATCCGTAAATTGCACGTTGCAACGGCCAGATCGAAAAGAGAGAGCGAGCGACAAAAAAAATACGTTTCCTTCGTGCGAGAATTGTACCTGCGCAGCGGATCTTTCATTCTTCTCTCGGCGTCCTGAAGGCAGAGCTTTTTCGCGCGATTCACCAGGGTCGCTTTGTTGCATCGTAGAAACGGCGCCAGATGACCGTACGTGAGTAATCGGACTCCCGGCGATTGCAGCATGCGCAATTTTTCTTCCAAACTGCAAATTCACAAATACGATTCACTCACGACCGTCCGTATGTGTTGAAAGTTACCTCTGTATAGGATATTCGACTATTGTGCGGAAATCGTCCCGAACGGTTAATTATTTCATATTACCCTCACAATATTTTTCTTATCTTCGTGAATGTCAGTATTTACGATATAAATCGACAGTAAAACATAAATATTCAACCAGACCGCCAAAACGCTCCCGTCGTCAAATGTGTAGGCACGTGACGTCACATTCTCATTTAAAAGTCACTATCACTGCAAATCACTACCAATAACAATGGATAAACAGAAAAAGCACGCGAGTGCATTGAAATAAACTAAAAAATCGCTCATTACTCGTCACAGGACTCGTAATGATTGTTTACTGGCACGCGACGTAACCAGAGATCCAACCAATCCTGGAGCGTTTTCGTTCGCGTGACCAAACGTTTCAAATTTCTCCAATTGAAAAATGGAAATAAATGAAACTAATGCGTATTGTTTTTCGATAAAATTACAAAAAATACTTTTTAAACGCTATATGCTTTTATGACGACAAGAGAACGAGGCATGTATTTAATATAGTCAAATACCCTATTCGAGCGACTGACGAAAGAAAGTGAATCTCACGTGAGAAGAGTAGAGTTGAAGCTGTCGTCGAATATTTTATTCTTGCCTTCGCGATTTTTGTCAGCGTGAGCTTTGAGCTTGTTGACGACATCTTTGATGTCATCGGGCAGTTGGTCGGGCAGCGGTGTTTCCTCTTTTTCGAGCTCTTCGCATTCGGATTCTGTACCAGCGAGACAATGCGATTTCCCAGAATCAATTGTGTCACGGCTCGACTCGTCCTCGGCTCTGCCGGCATTGACGACGCTCTCGATCGCATCGTCAATGTTACTTTCCTTACCGACGAATTTTTTCATATCAATTTTCTTAACGTCGAGACCGTTGCTGGAGGGCTGCGGTCTCTTCTCGAAACGCTTCAAATCCATCTTCTTCTCGATCTTCTTCGGCTCGTATTTCTTCTCGACGCTCGGTAGCTTCGTCTTGCCCTGCTCGTACTTCGTCCTCTTCTTCTCCTCCTGATCCTCTGTAAACCGTCGATCACAGCGTTACCTCGCAAAATCCAAACTTATTTTCCGTTTTTTCTTTTTCTCATAATATCAAATTACCCGACGAACATTCCACATCGAGAACTTCGCGTTTGTCGTCGCTGAGACATTTTTCCGTCGTACCATCGACGTCATCGCACTGCTGGTTGCCCGGATTGCTCGAATTGTAGGAGTCCGCCTTTCTCTTTTTCTTCATTACGTTATCGTGATTGGATTTTTTCTCGCCGTTCTCCTCGGTTTTGAGTTTCTGCAAGTTCGAAGCGAGACGTTTTTCTTTACTTGTTTTTTGTCGTTTCAAAAATCGAAGGCCAATGGGATTTGAAAAGTATCGTTGGGCACCTTCCGAGGTGGATCGCCGGGAGCGATATCGTTCTCGTCGTCCTCGTCGGAAGAGCTGAGAATGCGTTTTTCCATTCGCTGGAGGACGCGATTGCCGACGTCCTCCTCGTCGTCGGCGCTATCCTCGCTGCTTTCCTCCTCCTCATCCTCGCTGTTGTTGTTGTTATTGTTGTTGTTGTTGAGCCGACTGTGGACGGGACTGTTGTCGTCGGCCGGCTTGAATTCGAGGGGCCCGCTGTTGATGTAGAAACCCCCCCAAGCCGTCGTCACCTCCCGTGGCACGATCTCGTCGTACTGGAAAGCGAACGAAAGCGATTTTCCGATTCATAAACCAAATACGGGAAAAAGAACGGGAATGACGAGAACAAGAAAAAAAAAAAAAGTACGTTCCTTACAGCGTCAGTGTTGTCGATGAAGGAATCGTTCTCGTCGTATCCCGCGCCCAAATCGACGTAATCGTCGTGCTTGTGTCGCTTTCTTCCCGCGGTCGCGGTACCCTGGCGAAAAACGTGCGATTTTAATCGAAATCTGCGTAGCGTTGGAAACCGTAGGTTTTAAGGGAGCTTTCCAGTGTGAAATTTTAGAAAAATCGATTTGTTTTTTTTTTTGCTTTATCGAATAGTATACACTCTTCCGAATATTCCCTGAAATTTTCATGCCGAAATTCAGATTATTTCGGTTACTGTACAGCATTTCTTGGAAGAAGGCAACGGAGCGCTACAGCTACAGCGAAACTTTGAACGCGTTTTTCTCGAAACAGCATTTTTCAAAACGGTGTCCAACTTGGAGGGCAGAGTTTTAAAGCTATCGAGTTGAATTTTTTACACAATATTCTTAACGTCATTGTTTATCGTGCTATGGAAGCTTCTTTTTTTTTTGACATCTTCCTATTTTTTTGTAAAAAAAACTGCCAAAAAAAATGCTAAAATCGATACTTTTTGTTCAAACCGGCGCCATTTTTGCAAAAAAAAAAAAAAAAGCCTCCATAGCACAAAGCCAATTATATACCGATCAATAATCTTTTTGTGTTTTTTGTTTCAGATCAAAATTGTGACCCCCAACGTGGACACCACATCCAAGTGCATTTTCTGCAACAATTGTTTCATCATTTTTATAGATATTAATTAATAAATAAATCGATCTTTAAAAAATTGTGTTGTATTCTTCAATACCCAATTAATATACAAATAAAAAACCAGACCGATTAGATTTTTTCTTTAAAAAAAAAAATCGCGAAAAACAGCGATTTTTCGGGCTGTCACACTGGAAAGCTTCCTTAAACGATTTTAATGATATTTCGATACTAACGTATTTGGCCTCGAAACCTTTCGCCATTTCTCGGAGCTTGTCCTCGTCGCCATCGTCGAATGGATCAAGCCCGTTAGTTGCGTTCTCGTCGTGCACCCTCAGCTCCTCTTTTCTTCGCTTTTTCTGCAGACGGACAAAACGGACGTTTTAGCGTTGAGAAAAAAGGGTAGCGCATTTTCTTACAGATAGTTTGAAAGATTTTCAACTTCTTTCGAAACTGAAGAGTGTTTCGAAATGCCCTGACATTGTAAAGTGGGCACCATTTTTTTTGCGGCGAACGGAGTCTTGCGAGAACGTAGAATCTTGGCAACTGGCATCAGGAAGCGTTGAGGTTTAGTCATGGAGAAATACACGATCGAGCAATGCATGGAAATTGTTATTTGGGGCATTGTTACTACATAGTTACTGCAGAGGAAGTTTCATGCTCGTGTTATCTCGCGCCACGGCTATGCGAATTGCCCACCGAGATGGTGCGATTCGACGCCATTGGACTTCTTTCTTTGCACTTTTCGACAAGGGAAAGTACACGCCAATGATCCATAGACCACGGATCCAGATCCACAGAAAAGTATTTATTTATTCATCAATATCTATCTTGTCCCCTTCGAAGTAATTCCCCTCAGATATAATACACTCGTGCCAGCGCTTTTTCCAATCCTCGAAGCACTTCTGATATGCGCTTTTTGGTATGGCCTCGAGCTCTCCCAGCGATGCGGTCTTTATCTTCTCAATCGCGGCAAATCTCCGTCCTTTCATGGGTCTTTTCAGTTTTGGGAACAGAAAAAAGTCGCAGGGGGCCAAGTCCGGTGAATACGGTGGCTGAGGCATGATTGCGGTGTTGTTATTGACCAATAAATCACGAACAAGCAACGATGTGTGAGCATTATCGGGATGCAAAAGCCACGAATTGTTTCGCCACGAATCGATAGCAAAAAATCGCCAAGCGCACCAAAACGCGTCTGACCTTTATATCTGTCAAAAACAAACTAAATATGCAAAATGGCTGATGTCAGCATATGTTGGGGACATGTGTACCAACATAACAGAAACAATCGAAAATCGAATGTACGTAGCCCGCGGAATTTAAAAAGTCACCTTATTTCTTCAACAAACCGCGTACAAACATAATATTTTTGGCGCTTTTCACTTGTAAAAGCATACCGTAAAGTAGTTAATCATCATAACCAAAAAAATTCTAGTTGAAATATTTGCATTTTTTAACGTTCTGGTATTATTTCATTGCATAATACTTACCTAGCTCATTTTCATTCTTTACGGGGATGAAAGTGAGCCGGAAAATATTGAAAAAAGGGGCCATACCGTCCGTGTTTGTTTGGAGCAAAGAAGAAACTTTAAAGGATGAACAGAGACGGAAAAGGGTCGAAACCGATTTTTCAATTCCGATATAGTCAGATATCCGTAATTAATGTCCGTCGTGTCCATTCGTATAATTTTAGTACAAGACACTGTGAAAATGTACCGCGCGCGTTAACGGCTTCTTTTGTTTACGTTACACTTACGTAGCGCCATCTGGGCTGAGCTTTGCGTGTGGTTCCCTATTGGACGCAACATTAATGGATTTAGGCCGCAATTATGCCAACATGTTATTCAAAATTTCGTCAAAAGAGTGAACGTTGGCAAAGAGTGACAAGGCGGCCACTTATCGGATATTGTGATCCACACATAACCTCCATGTTTGTACCTCATATTGAAATAAAAATATTCGTACTTCTCATACAAATAGTACGTTTTGTTAATACATTAAAATGTCAGGTCATTTTTCCCCGACGCAGTGTACGGCTTTCCCGCTCAAATCCAGGTGTCCATTCGGAATGCGACACCCGATAGGAGACAGGATCGTGCGGTGAAAATAAGTGAAGAAGAAAAACAGGAGTTCGATCGATCACGATGCGTGCTCTCTCGCTATAGGCACACGCGCACGCATTCACACGTGTGCGAAATCGCACGTAGGCACGAGAGATCTCATTGTGTCGGAGGCGAGCGGGAGGGGCGAGATTAGGGGAGGAAGGGCGAGGAAGAGACAGGGAGAGGGGATGAAAGGACGGTGCAATTCTCAGTGAGATACACGCGACTAACGCGTTGAGGTCGCAGCGAGGAACGGGCGGAGAAAGAATGAAAGAGAGAACGGAAAATCTCGACCCGCGCTGCAGAGTAAACAAGACAGACGCGACAAACGGAAAAAATCTTTAACAGGCTACATCTACCTACGTGGCTCGAAAAATTGCATTTTCCGAAAAAATTTCATTAACGTATTCCCAAAATCGAATGAGCAACGGCTGTTCACAGCATTGTACTTTGAGCTTAGAGGAATCAACAGTGTAAAATTTTCGAATAATCGATTTTCTATTCTTGCATTATCTGATAGTTTAGACGGTGATAAACACGGACCCGGCAGCGCCGACTGATCGCAAATAGACAATTTATATGAAATTTGCGCACTCGAAACTTTAAACGCGAAATTTTAAACTCTCAAAGAGTTTTCAAGCTATCCGTCTCAAATTTTGACACAAAATTCCCCACGCCGTTCTTTATCTTGCTATGGAAGCTTTTTTTTAATCTTCATATTTTTCTCACGAAAAACTGTCGAAAAAAGTCAAAATTTGATACGTTTTTTGTTCAATACGCCGCCATTTTGTCAGTGTTGATTTTCAAAAAACTTCCATAGTTCCAAGTTAACAATTGACGATCGTCGTTTTCTCAAATCATTTCTTTACAACGTGGCGACGAATTGATTTATTGTTAACTTGAATAACCCGTTCGGTTTTTAGATTTCAGATGCACCGTTCAAGCGGGAGAGCGCCACCGCAAAACGTCTCGAAAAATGTCATCTGCCGACGGCCATGTTTTTGTTATTCTGTATTTTTTAGTGACTTTCTTTTAAAGGCCGTCAATATATGTATCTTTGTGTTAGGAAAAAATGCTTTTTACCAACCATTTCCCAAAAAAGGCCCCTTAAGGCCTTTTACAAGGGCGACGTAACCTCAAAAATCTTCGAAAATATTTTTCCTCACGGATGGCTGTTTGAAATTTTGTTTGTACAAAGCATCAGGCTCTGTAGAATTCACC
Organism: Ophion costatus; assembly: GCA_951751655.1. Classification (NCBI taxonomy): domain Eukaryota; kingdom Metazoa; phylum Arthropoda; class Insecta; order Hymenoptera; family Ichneumonidae; genus Ophion; species Ophion costatus. The sequence continues at coordinate 42,482,529 of OX632359.1, read as the reverse complement.
GACGCGGAGCTTAACGATTTCCTTTTGTCCTGAATATTAGTCGTCTCTGAGAAATAAAGGTTCGGAAAATTTCAGTTGTCCGCACGCACGCGTGCACCACGTGGTAAAGTTTCTTCTAAGGGCGACACTGTCAACATAACCTCACATATTTTCCAAGCTATTTTTCTCACAGCTGGTAAAGTTTTTTTTGGAAAAACAAACGACCGGGCTCTGGAGCATTCCCTGACGAAGAGCTTGACCATTTTCTTTCGCCATAAATATTATGCGTTTCTGGGAAATCTCTGTTCGAAAATTTCAGCTATCTCTCTCGCACTCATGTCACGTGGTACATCTACTTCGCCTTAAGCACTGAAAGACATTCTCTCTCTCTCTCTCTCTCTCTCTCTCTCTCTCTCTCTCTCTCTCTCTCTCTCTCTCTCTCTCTCACACTCCCTGATTAGCACCGCTTCTTCTTCCTTCCACCCAAATCTGTTGCACATCTCAAGGTCATGCAAAATGCCGATCGCAACAAGCATGACCGAAAATTCATGTTTTTATTTTTGTATTTTTACATCTCGAAAAGGCAGTTTCCGAAAATAAGAAGAACGCTCGGGCACTCTAGACGCAAGCCAAATGGCGTTCATCGTCACCGTTCTCCAAAAAAACGTTCGGCAGAAATGTGAAGAGCAAATAAGAAAAGGTTCATAGAAAAACAAAACGTATAAACCACAAAAGTTCACAATAAAGAAAAGTATGAATTTAAAAATTATAAACTTTTTTTTAAGTATAAATGTTTTTTAAAAAGTAAAAATATTTAAAAAAGTTTAATAAAAAATGAGTGTGACTATTAAAAAGTTTAACGACGTTCGACAGTTATCGCTGAGGGAGTGAAAATGTCAGAAATTTTCGTACGAATCGTAACGAATTTGCCCAAACCCAAACAAATCCGGCCCAACGAATTCCGGCGACGAAAAGAAAAAAAAACAATGCTAGCTTTCAGTCTCCTCAAAGCAGCAGATTCGGCGCCACCTAGCGACAGTAAGAGCAAGCGTTTGCACGCAAAAATTGGGACAACTTGCGTGAGCACGTCAATCATCTCCAACGAATAGACAATTTTATGAAAAGCGTAAAAAAATGAACGAGTTAATAATCCCACAGATGAGTTAAAAGCGAAAATGTACGAAAAAAAGATACAGCGAAAATGTAACTTTTTCTTCTACGTTCGTGTCTCATTTTTTTCGCACCCGTAACTAAAGCAGGATTCGCGGCTCCCATGATCCTTATGGATGGACGCGAGCTGAATTCGTGGCTGGTCGCGGTTCGCTGCGCCCGGAATATCATCTCCTTTCTCCCTCCCTCTCTCGCACGCACGCACACGCGAAGCGTGACAGCCGCAAATGCAAATTTGTTCTCGTCAAATCGGACTGTTGTCCGATTGAGTAACAATCGAATGCATAAATGGAGAAAAAAAGTTTCAACCACGAGGTTTACACACAATTCGCAGCTGTCCAGCTCTAATCGCTAATTCTATGCGAAATCTCATCCTCCCGTCCGACCCGCCCCCTCGAGGCAAAACTCGTCTTTGTAGCGTTAATCGGAGTCCCATCGCGAATTTTCCTCTACCCCAACAGCCGGTTATCCATACCGGCGGTCCGCTCATTCCAGTACAGAACACTCGCAGCGGAAGTACGAGCTAGGCGTTTTACGTTCTTTTTTTTTTCGTCGAACATGTTTTCTCTCACCTCGGCCGATTTGACGAGCTGAGCGTAGTTGAACTCGGAATACGTCTTGTCGTTGGACTCCGGCAGGGCGATAGTGAAGCGGAAGGAGGGCGCAAGCTGTTTGCCCTTTTCCCTCTTTTTTTCTTTCTTCGTAGCGTGCCCCAGGGAATCCGGAAACTCCAGGCACTGGGGGACAACCCGTTTAGGTTCTGACATTCTACATTTGTACGATCTTGACGCTTTTCACGGTTACAAAGGCCGAAACGAACATCGAAAACATCGCGCTTTTTTCGTTATTCTTCTACACTCTCCCTTGCTCTCTTTCTACGATTTTATGTATGTATATATATATATATGTGTTTTTCACGGTTTTTTCCGTCTTTTTCAAACGCCGTAGAAACACCAGCACTTGCACGTCGCCATCTTCGGCACGAGACTGCTTACTGCTTCTACTGTTTTTAGAGTGCGCTGCCGATGCCACACACGGATACACAGGTCCACACGTCGCGTTACCGTGGCGCCCTCAGACGCCGCACACGTACTGCGCATGCGCAGACTCTTAGCGACATTGTGCGGGAATATTTGAAACGATGGGGTGGAAACATTTTTTAGGCAGACTATAAAAGTATTTTTATACTTTTCATCGAAGATTCTACTGTTCCTATCCCCCCTTGTTACATTTCCCACCGTTTCCACCAGTCATCCCACAAAAGATATATATATATATACACACACAAAATGATAGAAGTTTTTACATGAAATTTATGGTAGAGCATAGTTGTTTATTTCGAAGTATGCCCTTGTTGGTTTTTACACAGTTTCCCCCTCTGTGCATTGATGCCCTTTTACACGTTTCCTTATTTTTTTAACGTTTATTCTTCAGCCTTTTTTTTTATCCTTTATGCTTCCTGTCTTACCGTACATTCGAAGGCTCTCACATACTCGCAGAATCCTTCAATCGGTTTCCCTTTCATTTCTTTATTAATTTTTCCTTTAAATGCCTCCCCCTTGTAGCCTCTTTGCCACTTTTCCAAACCATCTATCACTTCTTCATTCATTTTGTCTTTTATTTACCCACATTCAAATATGTGTTTTAAACCTGCATCTTCCTTCCTACAACACCGGCATAGAGTACCTGCGTATCCCTTTTTACCTCCTTTTCCTATATTTCCACATCTTAACCTGGTCTATGTTTCTTTAGGTGTTCCGTTTGTGCCCTTCGCTTTGCAGTATTCTTATTCCTTCTCTTACATTGTTTTTGATTTTTATACTTTCTACGATACGTCGAATTGTCGATTTTGTTTTAGTCTTGTTGTATTTCCTGGTTTCTTTATTCAGTTCTTATCTTTTGCCATAGTAGTATCTCTCTCTCTCTCTCTCCCTCTCTCTCCTAGGTCCTCTATGGCTCCCTTCCTTTCCAGTCCCCATTTGGATGGGTTTGCATTTAATATCGCTCTGGCTTCTCCTTTGAAACACTTTTTCGGCCACCTATCATTCGGCATCTCCACTATCTCACATAAGCCGCCGCTCTTTTCCATGGTTCTGTTCCTATGCCCCTTATTCCCACCTCCATTCTCCATATGTACCTAGGCGTATTGTCATTTATACTCATTACCATTTTAACATATATACCCTGTAATTGTTCTATTTACTCCATCCTTTTCCACCCCCACGTCTCCACTCCGTAAAACAGCCCGCTCTTTACTATTGCCTGCAAGAGGCAGTTTCCTACCTACCTAAACTACCTATTTTCGCTCTTCTGCATATACCCCTTACTGCGTTTACCCCTTTTCGTATTTTTACCCGTTATATCAAACTCATATACAATATTTGTTTTTCATCAAATATAAAAGTTCTATTTTTTAGTCCCTTTTAGTATTATTTAGTATGTGATAAAAATAATACGTGTATAGTATTTTAAGCTACTCCATACATCTACCAAATTTCATAAAATCGTTAGGTTGGTAAGAAAGTCTTGCAAGACGAACGACACCTTTTCTAAATAAACATAACATTTTATTAAGATAAGCTTAATTTATAATATAGTCTCCCTTTTATCTACAACTCGTGTCCAACGTTCTGGCAAACTTTGAAAGCCAGCGAGAAATCTTTAGGTTTTGAATGGCAAAACTCTTCGAGGATATTTTGAAGATCCGTTTGATTATTAAATTGTTTATCACGTAGTTTTTCAGAGGCCGAAATAAATGATAATCTGACCGTCCTAAGTTAATTCCTAAGTCCGTTGAGTATGGTGGATGTGGTAGCACTTCCCATTCTGATCCTGAAATAGTTTTTTTGTGTCATTTTAGATACGTAAAGAAGATGAACTTGTCGACGTTATTGTTTAACGAGGTTATTCCATGTAGCAGCTATTTTTGAACATACTACCTTTCGTACCACACATTTATCAACATTTTTACAGTCCTTCAGAATTTTATCAACCAAAAATGAGTTGAATCGACTTTACACCGTTCAGAAGCCACTCAGGTGTAAAAAAAAAGTTCATCGACGACTGCCATGATTCCGGAGGTTTGCTCATCTGGAATTGAAAAATCAAACGGCATTTCAATTTGTAGACCTGAGGCATTCGCCGGAACTAGAGTAAAGTGAAAATATCGAAAATTGAATTTTTGGCACGATTTTAAAAGTTCAGTTCCCAGTTTCGTAATTTTTTTCGTCTTTTTCAGATAACAAAAGCTATGGCGGACATCAGAAATATTCTACTTCGGGTGAGAATTATACACACACATTTTTTGCGATTTGTGGAAACAAAGATGTTTTGATTTTTTGGACCTGGCGACTGCCTTAATCATTTCAGATAGCTTATGTAGTTGTGTAGAGTTGACCTCGGCATTCATTGCGGTGTTAGGCGAAACAACCTCACAATACAACCGGCCCTCGAAATTCCACCAACAAAGTAAAACTTTTCTATCTTTACGGGATGGTTTAGGAGTTGATTCTGGTATTTTCCATTGAGGTAGCCATTAGCCCTTTCGCATTCGGTTAACGTATAACACCCAGCTTTCATCTCCAGTGACTATTTCCTTGAGCAAATCCTTTCTGTGCGAACGAAGCAACAATGAAAGGCAAATAGAAACGCGTGTCGCCTCGTTCGACTCACTGACATCGTGGGCTATCCAAGATGATATTACTTTTCTATATTCTAGCTCTTTCAAATGTTCGAGGATCATGGGCCGACTTCAGTCGAGTTCGTTTGTTAACTCTCGTGAAGGTGTATCAGGCTTCATTCGTAGAAGAGACCGCAATGCTTCGTCGTCAACAGTTTCCTTTCTGTACCTACGTTCGTCTTCATAGGATATATCGCCAGAACGGAGACGTTCAAACCAACGGGATACCGTTGAATGATGAACCACGTCACTGTTGAACACACTGCGCATATTAGTAGCAGCAGATCTCGCAGATCTTGCAGAAATTCGTAATAGGCGATCATTCAAAGTGTTCTTCGATCCATATTTGCTAATACTGTCTGATCGCACCCAACGAGGGCCTTGCAGATCCTTTGACATGAAAGTTCCTAAAACACTTCAACAATTTCTAGCCTCGTATGTTCTCGAACTGCTTCGCTAGGAAAAAGTATTGGGCAGAGCACTTTAGTGTCGCAAGACTTTCTTACTTTCTTACAAACATTTTGTCAACCAGCGGCAAGTTTTATATCGAATATTTTTCGTCACGTAGATGTAGACGTGTACCTTTCTCTTCGAAGACATTGGGAATCGGACGAAAGGTAAAAGTCAATAAGAACGTCAGAAATAAATTGTCGAGCACTGATTGATTTCGCTTTACTGCACGTTCGTTTCCATAGGAAATCATTCGATTTTGTCTAGTGTATAAGTATCCGGGAAGTATCGCATCCGTAATTAGTCTCTTAAAATATATACATGTATCTCAGTACGATAAAATAAATCTGTACGTTCGTTCACGCGTTATATGCTATACGGCCATTTTTTTCTCGTTAAAATGTCGTTTCTGAATCCAGTGCCTGCAACGGGAGGGTATCATCAGACAATCGCAATGCAAATGCGGGATTGAAAAACATACAAAAATTGCCAAAGCGGCTATAAAACAACAGTACTGTACAATCGAATCGTTATAAAAAAAAACAATTCAGTCCTACGTTCGTATTGTTCGCGACAAGCGGATAAAAAGTCTCCGACCTCAGTCGCCCGACCCAGAATTATTCTCATCGGATAGATTATTCTTTTTCGATATTTTAATTGCTGAAAATTGCTGACCTAATATCTGCATTACTTCCTTGTGGGGGACACCCTTGCGGTTCTTCTTCACCGTTGAATAATTTTCCTTCACGAAGAGGGCAAAAGCCGACGGTTTCTTAGAGACTGGCGTCCTTGACTCCACCTTACCGGATTTCGTCACTTTGTTTATCAGCAATTCAAATTTGCCGTAACAATGGCCGCAACGCTTTCTATCGACGTCCAACGACTTCGAGTGACGACCAACGCTGTATCCGCAACCGGTGCAACGGTACGTGAACTTCGTCGTTATTTTGTAATCGTGGCATCGTTTTATCGGAGGCAACTCGGGAAACGCCCTCGAAGCTTTCGTAGCCCTGAAGGAAAAGTTCGACGGTCACAATTTGTTTTGCAGTTTATCGAAAGAGTGAGAAAATCACGAGACTCGCCAGCCTTTCCAGAATGGCCCGTGACCGTCCGAGACGTCGTTTATCAACCAAGCAGCTGCGTGGCACATCTCGTGAACGAGCGTATCCCTCAGGCGATCCGGTGTATCCAAAATCTGAAAATGTTTCGTCATATCGTTCGAGAATGCCATTTTTATTCCGAAAATTACTGGAATTTAAGGAGGTAAGATCACTTCCGCGGGGTCAAAAAAGTCTAAATATATTTTACCCACAGCTGCTCCGATTTATGTTTACTTGTGTTGATTATTCGTATTATCGATTACAGCGTGCCAAATGTTGTGGTAAATGATGAATTTATTGCACATGAACGAATAAAAACTGAAAAACTAGATTGTCAACGACTCGGTCGTAATCTTCGTAATAATAATATTAATACATCCACCATAAAAACGGACTAAAAAGACAAAAAATCAGCCGGAAACCTATTAGAATAGGCTTGAATTACCTCAGCGGAATTAACACTATAGGCAGAATATAATTATACATATTATTGATACGTGATGAATGATAAAACTCCATAAATTGTTGTTTGCATATTTTGTGGCGGCTTCTATTCAAATTAATTACAAAACAAAGCTGGTCTATGTTCGCCAAACGCGTCAGCTGCTACTCGCGACGTTGCTAAGTCTGTGGGTGCTATTTCGTCGTTCTGACCATTACCAACCGGAAATTGAAACGTTCTTGGAATGTAGTGCTTTAATTACACGGTGAAGATTGATTTTCTTATTTTCTACTATATCTAGTATATCCAATCTATCGAATTTCAGTTTTCCAACAGGTTCAGTTGGATACGTGAGCAGAAAAACCGCGATCACCGCACTTCCGGTTGACCGCCTCCATAAGACGACGTGCTTCGGTAACTCAAAGTGCTCGACTTTGTGCTTTTATTGCGAAAAAACTAAACGGTCAAAACAGCTGAAATTTTGGCAATAGGCGCATAAAGTATTCGTCAAAAACATATAAAAATTTCAAATCCGAAAGTCGGATTCGTAGCAATGATCGTACCTCCTTAAGGAACGCGTAAAAAACGAACCTTGGTGGCCAGTACAATGCGCGAGGATCGCGTGACGCCACCGAGAGCCTTGACCGAGCGTTTGTTGTAACAGAAGCCCGCGGTCCCTCGCATCCTGACATTCCACTCGATCGCCATGTCGCTCGGCAGTTTGTTGTCGAAAATTTTCTCGTTGTAAAGCTTGTAAAGATATTTGCAAAGTTCTTCCTTCGTGTTTTTAAAGTCCTGACGATACTTCTTCGCCTCGGGATGGGCCTCTTCCAACGCTATCGTCGTGGACAATGACACGAGAAAGTTACTCTTTGGTTTGGTGATTCTTGAATTTATCGCGGATGTCGATATCTTCGTGGGTTTCGTCGCGTTCTTAGAGATCGTGGTTGGACCGTAAGTTTTCGTCGTAGTTTTAACAGGAATAACGTCGATCGGATCGTATTCGCTCGTATTAGAATCTCTCTCGTCCTCGCTGAAAGACAATGGTTTTCTATTGTCGAAGAGCTTTTCGTCCTCGTCGTCGGTTTCCGAATCGCAAATTGCAATTGCTCTGAAACGTTCGTTTGTAAATATAAGTATGTAAAAAGCAATTGAAAGCGCTTGAACGCAAAACAATGATGACTATTATTATACTCGTACCTCTGTACGTTGGGTGCCAATGGCGTGTGTCCATTGTTTATTTTGCGATCGTTGGAAGTTCGAGGATTCGTCAGTGCTGTGAGATAAGTCGTCTCCCCGCTACTTTCCGAGGATGACGAAGAATCCTTGATGAATCTATCGCGATCCGGCTTCTTCGCGAGTTTTTTCGTCGAATTAAAATGAGGCTTGATGTTCCTCACGACTGTAGCGGAGAAAGGCCAAATGGTGCAAAGAATAATTCATATTCCGAAGATTGATTGAGGGGTTTGACTAATGTGCAAATGACGAAGGCTCGTTCGTCGCTCGAGGCAACTCAAATTCAGGAAGGTCCAGTATATGGTGCGGAAAATCGCATATTTAAGGTAAACTTATGATTACGATTGAACCGATGGTAAAACTTTTAACGCATTTTTCTCGGAACTGTTTTTCAAAACGGTGTACACGATTCCTCGATGTCTAATGAACGGATTGATTTGAAATTTGGCACACTTATTCAGTGTAATAGTAGTTTACACTGGCGTTTTTCTTTTTCACATGTTTTTTTTTTCAATGTGTATTAACAATATAATTTTTTCTCGAAAAATTGAAAAAAGTATTGAACTTCTTAATTTTGTCAATGGAAATACAACAGAAAAAGGTCGGTCAAGCCTTAGCCAATGTGTATTAGCTTACTATTTACTTAGCCAATGTATATTGCCTTACTATTTTAAGGGGGGAGATATATTTGTGCGAGGGACTATCTTGCTGATTTTCATTTAAAAAAAAAACGATTTCTCCACTTCCTACAACTATTTTTTTAATGCAGAATGTAGCCATTTTTATCGGAAAATAAACTCGTTTTGTTTCACGGCGTGGTTCTTGGTTCACATTCTGCGTATGAGTGTTAATGAAGGAAAAGATTTCGGTTTTTTTCGGATTAATCCCGCTGACGTTGCGTGTCACGCCGTCTGACAACATCCGCCGCAGCCCGTTTAGAAGGCCGTGCCATACCTCCGCCATTTTGCGCAATCAATAAATAAAGAAATACCATGTAGCAGCCAAAAGTACTGATGAAATATACCCTAAGTCTCAAAAATGCTGGAGAAATCTTACCTATAAAAAAAATCATGAAAATGAGCAATTTTTTCCTCGCCTAAAGGTATCGCCCCTCTAAAGAAAAGAACACGTTCTCTTTTGTCTCAAATCAATCGGGTGGCCAAAATCAAGTCCGCCGTTGCGCTCCTTCGTGAGATTGTTTATAACTTCTTTAACGATTGATATATTTTTATGAAACTTGCTACATGACTTTGTTAATGTAAATGAATGTCTAAAAAAAATGTTCCACTCATCTCACTAATTACTGTAGAAAATCAATTTTGTTTTCAAATCCTAATTTTCGAGGTGTCACAGTGGCCCAACCCCTCAACCAAGATATTTCCGATAAACGAATCTCAGCTTTATCGACACGATAAATCATTCCGTACTGAATATTTCCCAATTTCTTACACGTATCGAAACCATCCTCCTGCAGGCTGCTGTCCGACGACTTCGTCGCTCTTTTCGACCGCGGATTGACTTTTCTGTAAAATCAAGCGGACGATCGAGCGAGCGAGAGATAGCGAGTTCGAACGAAAACAACGTATACACAACAACGCTCCCTACAATGTAAAGCGTTCGGGTTTACTTGCCTCTCGGTTTGCACGCCTTTGTCGCGAAGCAGAATATTTTTCTTTCGCGGTTCGGTTAACGGTAGAAGATCGTTTGCCTTGGATCTCCAGACGTTGCCGTACAAATTATCGAGAATATCGGCACAATCTTCGATGCCGAGATTCTCGCTCAATTTCTTCCTCTCCGGAGATACGTTTTTTCTCGTCGTTACGGGAACTGGAGTGAGGATTTTTCTCGTTCCATCTTCGCTTCTTTTCACAAAATGATCAATGGTAATTTGCCGCGATTTCGTCGAATGTAATTGTTTGTGTTTGCGTTTCTCGTCTTTATGGAGTTTTCGCAATTTGTCACGATTGTTCGGTGTCTCGTATTCCATTTCCAAGCGTTCGAGGCTACTGTTGCCGGAGCTGTGACTGTACTTGTTGCTCGCCGAAACGTTACTAACGGAACTCTCGCCGGTCGCGGCCGGCGAATTGGTCATCAGCCAATGAGCGATCTCCAGCTGTTTGCTCCGGCTCATGCCGTCCGGGGTAGTCTCGTTGTTCGGGGCTGGCTCGAGAAATCTCGTGACGTGCGTCTTGTAGGGTCGCGAAAGATCAACCTTCGAGCCACGAATGATTTCGTCCTCGTTGTCGGAATCGGTCTCGGCAATAACATCAGCGTTTTCCGTGTGTCGAACGTTTTTCGAGCTCGCTTTCGAGTCGGCCGATGAAATCGCGTCGTCGATCTCGCTGTCGTCGGAATTTCGCGGCTTTCTGTACTCCCCGAGCGGCTGATAAACCGCTCGTTTCGATTTCACCACTCTGAGAATATTTCGCACGTCTCTTTTCGAGAGAATCGTACGACTCGAGGACTTTTTAGCGGACAGCAAGGTACCCCGAGCTTCCTCCGTTTGTCCGGGCGTTTCTAGCAAATTCCTAGCACTCGCGCCCTCGGCGATTCTCGCGAATTCTCGAGTATCCCGAGATTCGTCCGTGTTTATGCTCCCTTCCGTCCGATTGCTCAGACTTCCGGTTTGCGCATGCGCGATCCTCGCGCATTCCGGAGTTCTTTGCGATCGAAGATCGTTCAGGCTTCGAGTCTCGATTCTTAATTCTCTTGACAACGGCGGAGTTTTTTCCAGTGCTTCCGTTCTTTTATACATTTCTTTTAATTTATTCAGACTTTCCGTTTCGTTTTTCGATACTTCCGGCGTTTTGTCCGGTGCGATGATTCTTTTGTTCGTTTCCTTCGATTTATTCGCACTTCCCGACATGTTTTCTCCAATCGCCCGCCTTCTTTGCGATTCTCCAATTTTCCGCCGAATTTCCGTCGACTTCTTCGCACTTCCGCTCTCGTTTATCGACTCATTTGACAATTCCGGCGTCCTTCGCCATTCTTCGATTCTCCTGTGCGTCTCCTTCAGACCCTCAGCCCTCTCCGTCCTATCACCGCGTGCTCGTTCGTTCGCCGGACTTTTCCCAGCATCTCGTTTCCCATTTGCTTCTTCGAAGACTCTCGGCCTCACGGCCGGTCCGATGTTGCGCCGGTTGTCGGTCAAAACCCCGCGCACTTCGTCGAAACTGAATATCGACTCGTCGCTATCGGGAACAACGCTTTTCTCCGGCGTAGGATTCATCCGCGATCTCAACAAGTTTTCCTTGTTGTGAAATTTTTGCAGCGTCGCGTCGCTGAACGTCTCGTCCGACGTGTACATCGAGCTCCGTCTTACCCACGGTTCCGCACGAAACGAGCCACCGCCTCTCCTACCGTTCTCCTCCTCGCTCTCGGACGATCGAATCGTGTAGATTGCACCGCTAGGCGAGCCACCCTTCGCCGTCTGCAGCTCGAACTCGCGCGTCTTCAATCTCGTCCATTCGTAACCCTTGGAAGTCTCGTCCTCGCTCGAATCGCTTATCAATATTACTTCCTCCTTACCGAAAGTCTTCGCATCTGCGTCGAGCTTCTCCTTCTCCTGGGTATCTTGCACGAGAAAACTGTCGGATACCCGTAACTCGATCTTCTGCGAATCCGTCAAGTCCGAGCTCTCGTCGCTAATTTTCTGCGTCTCGAGCATCGCTGCGCCTCTCCGAAGATTCACTCCGGCTCGATTCGACGGCGCTTGCTTGCTCCTCTTCAGCGATAACTCGTACTCTGAAATTCGGCAAGTTACGACGGTGTGGAATTTTTGTAAGCCAAATGCATAATTCACTTGCGAAATGGGTTAATTTTTTGTCCAAATGAGTAATAAGTGAAGTTTGAATATTCTAACTTATTTTGTTACTTATCGTGATAAAAAAAATTACGGTTTGACAAGTGATTCGTAAGTTTGTTTGGGTTTGTTTTGTTATAATTGTTCTTAGTTGTTATTGAGTACAAAAAAATACGAACTAATAAGCAAATCGTGAGACAATTTTGTAATTATAATTGTTTTGACTTATTATCAATTGTACGAAAATGTCGAAGTTATAAGTGAATCGTGAGTGAATTTTACAAGTGCTTGTGAATGTTCTGAGAAATTTTGAATAAACTACGAATAAACGGATCGTGAGTTAATTTTCTAATTACTTCTGCATTTTCTAATGACTTATAATTGATTAAAAAAGACCACCTACTCTTTTTCGATCTCGCCTCATACTTCGCGTCAGGGTCGATTTTCGAGTACATCGTGTGCGAGAAAGCGCGAGGATATTGTCATCAGTCCTCGACATAGCACACTCGCGTCGCCGAGAGAGAGGCAGATACCTGGAAAGGACGTTTCAATGTAAACGCGACTATCATGCGTTACGCACAGGGTGCATGTCTACCCGACTGACAAATTCGTCACTTTCCAGAATTAAAAAAAATACGATTGTATAGAAACTTGAAACAAAACCCGCCAAATAATGGTCAGCTAGATAGAAACTGCAATTCTATCGAACGTTCGTTTCCGAACGTCTAAGGTGGACTTGTTCAAACGCGATTTGACGACCGTTGGCGCAGTGCTGCCTACCTTCAAACAATGTGACTGAGGCTGCACCTCCGTGAAGTTGGTCACCAAAAATCGACTTTGCGATCTTTTAATGACCGTTAATTGATTAACTTCCACTCCGTCGAATGCTTTATATAATATGGCAAATCAAATTTCATCCGAAATTGATTTTCTTCAATTACGGCGTGAAATGGAATATTCAACTGCGGGGCGTGTTCGACGCGCGTAGAGTGTGCAGGCATGCAGGGAGAACGGACGTGTTCCCGTTTCGTCCGTACGATGTCGCTAGTGTCGACGGAAAATGACGTAAGGCGCGTCAACGCGCGTGTGCGTGTCGCTTTTCAGTGTGTAGGCAGTCAGTGTGCGCAGAGGGCCAGCCGAGTGACCTTGCAGTGTTTGTAAACAGACACACGTTGTCGCCGCCAGAGCGCCCGTCGAGCTCTCCCTCGTTATCGTTTTTTTCTTCCAATCGTGCCGAGGATTGCAACGATCAACGGGCAGAGAAAACGCGTTCCTTGGAGCGAAACAAAACGCAAATTCATGGAGGTCGAACACATGTGTATCGCCGAAAACGAGACGGTGAGTACCAACATCTTTTGTTTCGGATCGAATCACACACAACACACACACACACATGCACATACGTATGTGTCACGCGTGATGCAAACATTCCAGAGCGTTGTAAAGTAAGTCCCCGGTAGATATGCCTAGAGATGACATCTTGTAATCTAAAGAAAAGAGATTTTGATAGGACGAAGGAATAATTACGTCCTGACTCGCACTGCGGCGGGAGGGGGGGGGGGCGTCGATAAGGGCGTGTTTGCCGTTGTCTCGTGGGGGCAGGCAACGTTTCCGTGCATGTTAAGGCCTAAGGGGGTTGATCCAAAGTCGCCGCACAGCCCCGGGAGGGTACCGACGCGACAGGCAGGCGCCTAATGGCGTTGCTCACTCAGTCGGTACGTCAACGCCCGCGTGGTTCTCGCGATCTCATACAGATGGCGCTGCAGTCTCCAAAGTCCCGATTTTTAACCACCAGCGGGCGATAATCAGACGTTGAAATTGAAAATAGCAGCCAAGTAACGGACAAGTTTGTTACTATTTGGACGAACGATTTAATTCTTTTTTTTTTTCGATTCTCGCGTTCTATTATCGGTGTTAGTTGAAAATAAATATATTTGTAATAAATATCTATTACAGATGCAAAATTTCATTTTTTTTTGCGACTGAATCGATGACGTTATGTCAGAATCGAGCGAACGGACTGATTCGCAAATACGGGCGTTGGTAATCTTAGGTTAAAATTATAATGCGACAGGATCGTCGTGATTTCATCTCAAGGGATTCCTTTGGAGGGCCGTATTTTGTGGGGGCATAAGCGGGACCGTTCTTAATCATTTGTAAATTACAGTGGCGCTTGATAAAAATAAGTCACAATCAGTTATTAGTGTATAAATTAAAAGTTTTAAAAAGTATAAAAAGAACGCCAAGTAATAAAAAAAACGCCCCGAAAACATTATCGCTTGTTTTACCATATTAAACATTCTGATTTATCTCGATATACTATTAGAAATAATTTATAGAAATAAAATTGTTAAACCTTAGGAATAATATTCTTCCAAATTGAGTGCATAAATGATTAGATAGAAATGTGGCCAGCGTGGCATCTCCATGAAGTGCCAAACGAGACGATTTTTAGCGTCGTAATTTTTCGTTGAAAGTTCGCCAACTCGGCTTGAAATTTTACCAACATACTGGAACGTATTTTAACCCGATTATACACGAAAATCGGTTAATTTCTGAATGTTCGGGTTCGTAAAAGGGATATCTTAAAGCGGGGTTGTCGAGATGTAGATTTCTACTTCCGGTATTTTCGGGCAACATCCATCGAGTAGCTGCGATAGGCGTCTAGACGCTTTCGCGATGACAATATCTCAACGTCGCAAAAGTCGCGACTGGGGCTTTGAAAAATCGACTCGCTGCCGCGTCTATCGACGTGCGCCCTCGGTCTCGCTTACGTGCAACCGTTGTGCGAACACGCTCGGGGCACCGAGGCGATTCGAGCGATCCCTGAGCAACTACAGGCTGTGTTTTTTGTCAGTGAACTGCGCAGTTCGAACTGCCCGGCCACGACGCTCGGTACCCGGTAAGTCTCGTAAATTAGGCAGTTTCTTTTTTATCTTGTCTTGTGAAAAATGTTGGACAATGCACTTTTGCTCAAACACAAAACGGACGAACGAAAGAGAAGTCGTGCACGGGGCAGCGTATTTTCATTGTTTTTCTTTCCATTTCATCGTTCGAGTCTTGCGATGTCCGGAGGCTTTCTCTGAATCTCATTTGCGCCTAACGCGGATATAACCTAAAAACAGCATAGGAACAGCCTTCGTACCGAAGCAACAAGATATAGATATTATATCACGTACGTCAAGGACTCAACCTAACCTATGTGACGAAATATCGGCGATCTCGGTTATTCGCAATATTGTCGATGCATTAAGGTATTCCTTGCGCGGAGGACCGTATCTTGTGAGGTCATAAAGAGGGGCCGTCTAAATAATTCGTTAAGGGTTCATCACAGTGCAACGGGTCGAAAAATGGCGGATTTTTGCGATCTTTTTTCGATGGTTAAAATACGCGAATCAGTCTGATCTTTTTAGGTCAAATCGAAGCACTAGTAAAAAACAGAAAATCAATTTTTAAACGGTTTTTTTTAAATTTTTTGACAAAGTACCGACGGTTTGAAAAAAAGTATCGAATTTACCCTATAATTTCGACATTTTTTCGTTGAAAAAAAATATGAAGATAAAAAAATAAGCTTTCATCGGAAGATAAAGAATGGCGTGAAGAATGTTGTGGGAAAATTTGAGACGGATAGCTTGAAAACCCTTTCTTGGAGAGTGTACACCGTTTTGAAAAATGACATTTCGAGAAAAACGCATCCGTGCCAGGTTTCGCGCAGCTCTTCGCGAATCTCTTTTTTGGAGAAAGACTGTAGCAACCGGAATAATTCGAATTCCGCCCCCAAACATTGAACAGCATGTTTATAACCTATCGAATAATGCCAAAAAATCGATTTTTTTGAAAATTTTACATTGTTCCCTTAAATTACAGTGGCACTTAATAAAAATAAGTCACAATCAGTTATCATATTCAACGATGAACTGGAATAAAAAATTTCGCAGTCATTTAGTAGATCTACACATTTTTACATTTCTTTCGTAAAGTCGCAGCTACGAAAATTCTTCTGCTGGTGACATTTTTCCAAGTTTTATCGTTAATATTTTCTTTAAGGGGCTATACCAGTGTGAACGCTGAAAATTTGAGTGATTTTCGGGATTTTTTTCGGACGAAAATTACCCAATTAAATGTTTCGGAAAACTAAGAATATATTTGGCTATATTTGACCTATTGTTGCTGGTTGAAGATTCGGCTGAAGATATATTTGACCTAAATTACATAATTTTTTCATATAAAAATATTGAGATCCAAGCGACTTATGCGCTGCCTTCGGCGGCGCAAAAAAAAGTTTCTCCACTGCTGCCATGATTCCGGCTGATTGAGTAGCTGCAACCGAAAAAGGAAAAAATGTCGTTAAATTGGAAGGTATTTGCTATACAATGACGTAGGATTTTCGAAAAATATCAAAATATAATAAAATGGCGTAGTTATGAAAAAAGTCTGTTTTCTCGCCTATAAAATGGTCGTTTTTTTCAATGCCAAGTCGTTCATTTTCATCCAATCGAAAATATCCTACGTCAGTGTAGAGTAAATATATTCAAGATAACTCACGAGGAACATCCCTCAGGTGACACCCTTCGATTTTGTTGAAATTTGGATACGTTATAAAGCACCGAAAAGTGAGCGATACATATTTTTTTTATCGGTGGAAAAAATCGGCGGTAATATAGCAGTTTCACACACAAGGAGGCTACCGATTTTAATTAAACAAAAACGAAAAGTCTTCTAATCCGAAGCAATGAAAAATCCAGTATAGTGACATTGCAAAAAAAAAAATTAAGGGGTAAACCACCCTAGAGATGCCTTTTTTCGAGGGATGGTTTCACCCCTTAAAACCGTTTTTCCGCCGATAAAAAAAAATACGTATCGCTTACTTTTTGGTGCTTTATAACATATCCAAATTTCAACAAAATCGAAGGGTGTCACCTGAGGGGTGCTCCTTGTCAGTTCAAATTTCAAGTCAATCGGATAATTGCTTTTTGAGTTACAATGTCAGCAAATTTGAAAAAACTCATTTCGAGAAAAACGCGTCTTGAACTATCGATTTTATACCTACGAGCGGGTGCTCTTTAGAAGGCTGCCATTCGGGGAGCATTAGAGATACGGACTTGACATTTTTACAGGATGTTCTTGAATGTATAAACTGTCGAAAAAGGCAAAAAAAATCGATTTTTTGAAAGTGTCACACTGGTATAGCCCCTTTAACATTCGGTTACCGCCTGTCTTTATTATCGTTTCGGAATCTTTAGATTTTTCTACACGCGTAAGCAACTTATATCAGGCATCTAGAGTTATTTAGTGTATAAGTTATTACATAGAAATGTGGCCAGCACGGCGTCTGCATAGAGCGCCGTATAAATGAGATGATTTTTAGGGTCGTCATTTTTCTTTAAAGTTCGATAACTTGGCTTGCCATTTTACCAGTATACCGGGATTTATTTTTTCTTGATTATAGACGAAAATCAAATGATTGTTAAATATTCGGATTCGTGAAAGAAATACCTTGAACATCGATTCGGAGACTTGGCTTCTTTGAATAAATTCACGGTTGATTATTCGCCATGCAAATCTCGAAATCGACCTAGCAACCTCAGGTGAGGATTAAATCTACACGTATCTTCATATTTTTTGTGCCTCTGAAAATGTGCCGTTGTCAACATTGTGCACCGCAGTTGCGTTTTATCAATGCTGGAAGGCGAATTACGACGAACACAATAATTGTTGCGATGACAACGGTGATGGCAACATCCAAAAGGGATAAAAACTCACACGTCGCGGTGAAAAAAATACGCAACTAAAGTGGCCGGACGTCCAGAAACTCTAGAAGTATAGTGAAATTTGTCAAAATACTTCAATAACAATGGACAACATTTAAAATACGAAAAATGACTTGAGATTCTGCCGTGTTCCAGGGTGTAAGACGGATAATAAAAGTGAATTATCGTTCCATAAGCCACTTGAAGATAAAGTCTTTTTTTTTAAAGTGGTTATCGGCTATAAGAATGACTCTCTTTAGGCCATCAAGGCCCGTTTGTAGTCCACAAGATTTTAGTCCAAGTTTGTATCTTGATAAATAATAAATTGAGCAATATTGAAAGTTATTTCTGTTACATACGATGTATGAATATAATTTCAGAGGACCCTTGTAAAAAATATGCTTTGAAAAATAGAATCATTCGTCGAAACCTACTCTCATAACCTCAAAAAATTTAAATCCCGAGTTGACAGAGCTAAACAATCGCTGAAAATAAATTATTCACTACAGTAGCATCTTTAAGGATGTTGAGTCCCAAATCGCAAGTGATGATAAAATTCTGAAAATTTGGTATGCTTTTGTATGAAGTATTTCAGAGGTCGTGTAAAAATTTCACGACAATTAGGAAGCTCGTTATTGAACAATTAACATTCACAAATTAAATGTTGTTTTATGGAAACTGATGTAACTTTGCAATAAGTTTTTTTTTTGACGTCTCAATTTTATAATATCTACAATATACTGAAAGCAACGGAAACAAAACGAAGTTTATTGATAAATTTTTTTTTATTTCTTTTAAAAATTGTTCTTAACAAAATGTTCATTTTTTAATAACGAGCTTCCTAATCGTCGTGAAATTTTAACACGACCTCTTAAATACTTCATACAAAAACATACGAAATTTTCCGAATTTTCTTATCATTTTTTATTTCAACCCTTAAGGAGGTTGAAGTAATGATGATAGAATTTTGAAAATTTGGTATGTTTTTACATAAAGTATTCAGGAGGTCGTGTAACAATTTCATGACGATTAAGAAGCTATATATTGAGCAATTAACATTAACATGTTTCATAGGGACTCAACATCCTTAAGATAACGGTACCAATGCTCGGACGGTTAAGAGCATCCTTAGATTGTAGGACTTATTATTCATTTACGGACCGTTTAAAAAAAAATTGTCGGATCTAACGGCAAGCTCGTAAGTTCTAGTTTTCAAAACACATGCATTAACTGCTGGAACGTTAAATATTTTTATTATTATACATTTAAATGTTCAATAGTACCAAATGTACCAATTTTCGGACAGCTGTTAGTGTTACGTACCTATGTTCGGACACTATCATGACCCAATTTTCGGACACGTCCCTATTGACTAACCGATCATTATGAGGTCCTAGTTTTCGGACATGCAAAAGTTGATTCTTATAGTTACAGGGTTTAAATTGAACAGGTACGTGAGAACTCTTTTATTTATCCATATACTGATCATATATTATCATAATTTTTTGCTGACGACCCCCGTAAGCAATAATTCGAGATATTAGTAAAGAAAGTAACCCTCCGGGCACATTTCACAAACGCAAACTTTGCGTCGCGACTAGTTACGTTACCTATTATATTATCTAAATATGCGGACGCGGACTCGTCAATATAACTCGTCAATTTTACTACTAGAATTCGTTATTAGCGTACAATTATCCAGTAATAAAGTGATAATCGAAGGCTAAATAGAATGCAAGCGTTACTTTTCGTTACCTATCAATTATATACCTAATATAGTGAAATATTCTAACTACTGTCCGAACAGTGGGACCCGTCCGAGCATGGGTACCGTTACCTTACAATCTACCATGGAACTAAATCCAATAGCCAACTGGCAGGAAATCGAGAACGGAGTAGTTGTTTACGTTCAAAGCTATATTTTGACCGGCGATATTGAAATATCGCTGCGCCACCTCTAGGACGTAAAAATCGCCAATTGTTGTAATCACAAGTTTACCTTCAATCTATGTATCCTGCATCATATGTTGGACCTTCCTCTTCAATTTGAGTTGCCTCAAGGGACGAACGAGTGTACGTCATTGTCAGTGTCACAGTAGCCTAAACCCTTGAGTGCCATCGGCGCGTGCCACAATCAACAGCATGTCGGTCATGTGTTACATTTCCGACCATCATCGAGGATTACGTTTCCCGTAAACGACGAGAATCACCGTCAGCTTTTCGCAAAACGGAACATTCTCGTCTTTTATTTTTTTATATGTATTCCCAGGCTCTTGAATTTAACGCTGTACAGTTTGGGAATATTCGTATTCCATCTCTTGATTGAAAGACGTCCTCATTTCACCATTGACCTCAACAATAACGCATATAATTGATAAACTCTACTAATTGACGAGCGCCTGTTTTTTTTTTTCGTTACAAATCCCCACTAATCTTCAATTGTCCATCAGGATCAGGGAGCACGTTTTTTGCTCTGGCAATTTATCGACAGGCGGTTAGGCGGGCTAATCCACACAACAACCGGTACCTGCGGCGTATCGATTTATTGCCCCGCATGGCATGGCGTGTGTATTTTCAATGCGTGAAATTTGGATATTCGGGTAATCCTTCCGAATAGCGTATTATTGATGCTATCACGAGCGTTTGCCCGGTCTAAATATGTGTTTATTACATTGCCGGAGAAACAGCCAAGCGCCTGTGTTGCGACATTGTTAACGGTATGGGTTCCGTCCCGTATTCCCTCTCGCGAGCCAACCAATCCTAATTGCTCGATATCCCCGACGTCGAGGTAACGT
The DNA here is from genome assembly GCA_951751655.1 of Ophion costatus. Classification (NCBI taxonomy): domain Eukaryota; kingdom Metazoa; phylum Arthropoda; class Insecta; order Hymenoptera; family Ichneumonidae; genus Ophion; species Ophion costatus. The sequence goes on along the minus strand of OX632359.1, from coordinate 42,462,126 downwards.
CTACGAGGGTCAACCATACAAGGGCTTCAATCGCATTAGCAAAATTTGCCGACATGTAATTACGATTATTATTATTTCGTGTTGTCATTATTTGCATCAATTTGCCAAAAGTATTGCATGAAAAACTTTACCATTTATATTCTCAATAGATACAAAACTCGTTTATTTTTTATTGACAATAAAGTGTATTTTTTTGGTTGACCATAAAATATATTTTTAAACTTTGAAAACTGAAATTTATGATATTTCCTTACTACAAAACACCAGAGATCAAAAATAGTTTAAGCTGCGTAATTTTCCGTGCGGTTAGATGAGCAAGACTATTGAGAGTTGTGTGGAACATTTGCTGACGCAGTTTTGGGTAAGGTTCCGAAAATCCCCAACCTTCGATCGAGCTGAAATTTGCAACAATCTCCCTTTTAATATTTTAAGACATCAGCTGAAGTACTTTGTTAAAAAAAAAATCCCGAAAATCACCCAAATTTTCAGCGTTCACACTGGTATAGCCCCTTAAAAATATTCAATGTCCCGAAAATTATTGCGAGTCGCCTAAAATCTCTTTAGGGGTTGCCTTAAAATATTGAAAGGAAGGTTTGTGCGAAATTTTAGCTCGGTTAGAGGTTCGGGATTTTCGGAACCGTATCCGCAGTTTTTTTTTCATAATAATTGTTGATAATGTTATACTTTTTCAAGTTGGCAGTAACACAAAAGTTTTTCATGGTAAATATTCGGAAGTGGGGCTCCTGCTTTAATCGGGCTATTTTTCTTCAAGGTTTCAAACAAACCCAAACAGCCTCAAACAACCCCAAACAAACCCAATCAAAAATTGGCCTGATTCTTGCAGGAGCCCCACTTCCGAATATTTACCTTTTGCATATTTACGCAATAAAAAATATAAAGATGCATAACTTTGCCCTTTAATTACGTACTTTATGAAAAATTAGCATTTACAGAATAAATCCATACCGCGTATACATTTTTTTGAGATGCGTTAACAAAATAATTCATCAACGTTGATTCGTCTCAACTGGACCGCTCGACCTCCTCAATAGTTTAAATTGCACGATAGTATCTCGATTTCAGGTGTTTATATTTCCCAAAATTCCAACCATCAGTTGTTGGTCGTTCTTTGCATTGCCAAAAACATTTTGTAGTCTGCGATTGTCATTTTGCGCGTCAGTATGTCGACGGTGGAGAGAGCAGAATGGAAATGAATGTGAACTTCATCTGCATTGCATTCCGCCGTCCTCGTCCTCGCTCATTTTGCGGACGCTCTTGAGATGCCGTTTAGTTGTCTCAGTAGTGCTGCTCGCGAGCCATTGTTCGTTGTTCTATACCTCCAACTACCACAAATGCGTGGTAAAATTCATCCTTTTTTTAAATATTTGTTTTCCTCTATCTCTCAATAGGTCTATCCCGCCCCTGCCCTTCTTCCCACCTAGCTTTCCTTCGCGCTTCTCTCATTCCGAGTGAGCTTTTTTTCTCCCTAAAGCTGGTAGTCTCGTGAATTTCCATGCACGAGGTCTTTCAAGTTAACAAGATCCGAATTTGTTTCCAAACTCCTCGATGTTTAGACACCGATGAAAAATATTAATATCGCCATCGAAAGTCCCTCTCGAAACGTTCAACATTTTGTGGGATTCGACTGCATTTTCGTGATTTATTTGAGGTCTGCAATTAAAGTGGGGACAGCTTGTATATGGCTGTGCAGAGTCACGGTGACTGGAAACAGCTCGAGCACACCTCTGCAGAAATACGAGGATACAACTCTTCCGGGTCCGCAGGGTTTGGGGGTGGCCAGCGGAACTACCGGGGACGGAAAGTGTCCTATACAATATATGCCCTTGAATAATGAGGCGAAAAAAAATCCGGATCTACAGATACTCGAAATAGCTTTTGCAGATACTGGAACTTCGAAATAAATATGAAATGAATTTTAAGGGGTTAGGCTAATGTGGCGACCCTACAATCAGGGTTATTTAAAAAAATTAATTCTTATGGATTAAGATGATTAAAAAATCCGTTTGGACATTGATTTGTATGTAGATTAAGTGTACGGAATTGCTCAAAAAAAGATTAATTTATGAAGGAGTTATCAATAATCTCGTGAAGAACCTTCGACCGTGAGGGGCTCAATAACGTTGAAGTTTGCATCGTTGGAAAGCAACGATTTTTTGGTTCATTCTTAATTTTTTAATTTTCATGCTTTTCAGAAGCCTTCGGTTATTTTAATTTAAGCTCGTAAATCTACTTTAAGAATACGCAAAAACGTTTAAACGATTTTCTCAACGGTCTACTTGATTTGGGCTATTCGGTTGATGAAAACAAAAAAACGAGATTTTTTCTTAAAATGGATAATTTTGGTTAAGACACGACTGAGCTTTTTTTTCAATCGTGTTTCATTTGTCAAAAAAAGGTTTGATTCTTTTTTTCTCGATTTTTCGAGGTAAAATGACATTGTTAATAATTAAGAACAAAAAATGTTAAAAGGAAAAGCGTCGGTCAAGATTAACCTACCATTATATTGAATAAGTGTACCAAATTTCAAGTCAATCCGTTCATTAGATGTCGATAAATCGTGTCCTACACCACTTTGAAAAACATCGTTTCGAGAGAAACCAGTTAAAAGTTTTACTAGCAGTTCTGTGGCTGTAATCGTGAGTTTACCTTCAATCTGCGATTCCTTCACCATATGTTAGACCTTCTTTTTCAATTTGAGTTACCTCAAACGACGAACGATTCGTGATGGTGCTGAAGTTTGCATCGTTGGAACGCAACGAAAGTTCCGTTTTACATTTTATTTTCCACATTTTTATTATTATAGGCGACCTTTTTTTCATAGATTTTTATGTAGATCGCAAAACAAATATCTAAAAAAATGGTTGTTGAATTTTTGTGGGCGAAATCGGCCGAAACAAATTAAATTCGTTGCAGTCCAACGATGCAAACTTCAGCATCGTGATTCGTGGCAATTTTCACAGAGCCTAACCACTGAGTTATGGCATGTAAAATATCGCACTAAATTCATAGTGGCAGGCCTGAAAACATGTAATTTCGTAGAATACTTTGGTGGAGGAAACAGAAAGATGCCTGTTTTCCATTAGGTTCGATTTGACACCCAATATTTTTTTAGGTCATGAAAACGGTCGATATCTCTATGCAATGATTCCCTCGAGAATGTATATTTTTTGTACGCAACTTGTTCGTTGATTCTACCCCATTTTCGAGATTTATTTTTGGGTATGCAATTAAAATGGGGCATGCCGTAAACATATCCGTGTGTGTATATTTAAGTGTATGCTAGTTTATAAGCGACTCGGGAGTGACAGTGAAAAGATGCTTTTGTCAATTTCCCGAGAGTTTATTTCTCATGCTGGCTCGTTTTCTGTCTGCACTTCCATGTATGCGCTTTAAGCTAAACGTCATCTCGTGGCGCGGTGCAATTCAGTTGAATCCGGCCTCAATACCCACACCGGTTTAATTGCCTTTCCCTTCGAGTGCACAGAGAGCGCGGAGAAAAAGCATCCTTTTTTGGTTTATGTCTGTACGATCTCGTAAAACGTGGCAAACAAAAAATCAAGCAAAAAATCGACCTCGCTGATGCTCGCGGTCTCTGTTATAGAATGTGCGTTTGTTAGGAATGCTTTTTTTTTGTTCTTGACGATATTTCGACGGAAATTGTGTTTAAAAATTTTATTCCGTGAAATAACATTCGGGGAAGTGGTTTGTTAAATTACTTTGAGATTTTGTGGCTTGGAAACAACCTGGTTTTGCGATAGAGAAACGTTTGCGCTTTTTTTAAGCAATTGAACATTTTTTTCGGAACTCCGTTAACGGAGCTAGCGAACGTTAAGTCCGTTAGGAGTAAACAAAAAATTCACAATTATATATGCAATGAAAAAGCTATTTTCAACGCAACTAATAACGTTCTTCATAGCTTTTCGGTTGCAAGAATATTTTTTCAATTGTTTTTCGCGAAGTGAACGTAAGCATTGTGGAACAATGGTGAGAAGTAGCTTTAGTCGATGTTAGATTAAAGAGTAGCTTGAGAGAGGGATTATGTGCGGGTTTATTATCGCTCGGAAGAGCACAGGTTCGCCCAAAAGCGATTCCTTCCCGGTTACCTCGTAGATATGAACTGGTCCCCTGTTTGCACCGAGATCGTGGCATTTCTTCTCGAGAAAATTCTTTAATTACGGCACTTCAACTACCCTTTGGAATCCTCTTAACCGCAAGAGTGCCTGGAGAACGTTCAACAATTCCCAGACATCTCGTTGGCGCAGTGAGATCAGTTGATAAAGGCTGGTCCCGTTGACCTTTACGGCACAGCCCACTTGGACACACAGACAGTAACTGTTGAATGCAACTGCGCTTAAGGAACGGCTTAGTGTCAGATGAGGCTACTCTTCAAATAAGTTTTCCTGAAGGCCGACATCTCACTCTACACCGTCAGCTTTCAGCTGCGTAACACGGACAAGGAAGTTTTGGATAGGAAAGATCCGTTTGCCTCAGAGATGAAATTGTCTCATTGAATAAATTCTGAGGAAAGTCCGTTTTGAGCCGGCAAAGTGTTCGAAGACTAAATGCAGTTGCATTCAACAACTGCTGCAATCGTTGGCAGTTTTCTTTCAATATAGAGACCGGATCCCACTGGGTTGACAGGGCACTTGGTTTCCCTAGAAACTTTCCCTAATCGATTGAAATGACCGGCACATCCGATCAACTTCTTCGGTTTCCACTAGCTAAAGTCCGCTATCGGTTTCAGTCTAGTCTCATATGTATTTTTCCGTGTAGATGTTTTTGGATGAAAGATAATGCGTATTCGAAAAAGCTACTAAGTTTCGCCATGTGCTCTCCACCACGATTCCATGATGTACCGCTAGAAACTCCACGCGGTACACACTCAATGAACCATTTTCCATGGTTTCCAGAACCATTTAAAGTAGATGCGTTGCATTCGAGTGGAAATGATACAGTGATTTTTGGACTCGAGAGCGTTCGAGAGATGAACGTTCAGGGACGAAAAGAGAATGACAAAACACCGGGGAAATTGATACGTGCACGAGGAAAAGATATTCACGCCAACGGGAATGTGGTTGGTGTGGCAAAGACAAAAAGAAACGGTCAGCGCCCGAGGCACGCGAAAAAAACTATCGCGCGTGGACGTCCGGCAAGTGAGGAGATTCGAGGAGATTTAATACCAGATAGGATTGAGAAAGGACGGGATGGAGGCAAACATCCCCGGTCCGCAGCCTCGCCGAGCAACGCCTCCTGGTGCACTAACTTTCCCTCGTTCTCTCACTGTTAACGACACTAGACTGTACAGGGACAAGAAGGCGTTACGTGTGATGGTTGGGTTTGAGAAAAGCCGAGAGGATTTGTATTTTATCACCAACGGCCCACGTGACGTGTATACATACTTAATAACCTGAGAAACCCATCCGAGGCCCTTCGTGAACGTGTGAACGTTAAACTTTTCGATTTTTAGATCGTTTTTTTTATGCAGCTATTTTTTATTTAATTTTTCCCACATCGTTTTCTTGGAGCTTCCGTCAAGGACCATATTCACCCTGTCCTAATTCACGACCTAATGATAAATCCAACTCATTTCGATGTTTTATCCTATTGAAAGACAAATTCGAACGAGCAAATGTCCAAACGACCGTATTCCCTGAGATTATGGCACATGATTTTCAAATCTCGACACTTTATTTCGGGACAGCCGTCATATAAACATGCACAATGAGCGTCCTTTCGGGATGTTGCAGGAAGGTTCTCGTGGCGACCGGAAAGAAGGGGGCAAGCGTGGACGCAAGCCCGGAAGAAAGGCATCCGACAAGGCGGACATGAGGGCTAAGCTCGGTGAGTGAAATAATAGTAAAACCAACAAACAAAACTTTTTTTTTCCCGTTCTCGCATGGGAATTCGTCGAATGTAGGGAGCAGGTGTACGAGATGATCCCCCTAAGAGAGAATGCTCGTAATTTCAAAGACATTCAACATAATTAAGATCGGAAAGCGTTTTCTACTGGCATATTTATCTGTCTTACGATTGGCATATTCAAAATATTCCATTAGTTAGGGGTTTAATAAGAAGGTTTCCTTTTTTCAAAACGTTACATAAGGATCATCTTGGACACAAGATGACACAAGTGTTCAAGATGATCCTTAGGGTATGGACAAGACGATCCTGCGGGTACCCCGGATCATCTTGCCCCTATTTTGAGATTCTTTATTTTTGAGAAATTAGGTAAATATAAATAAAAATTTGCTCGAGCTTACAACACCTTTATATATATTCAACATAAACTGAACTTACAAGTTGAATTGTCTTGTTATTATAAGTTTACCTCACCCAACTAGAATTAAACTAAATCAGTCGTCTACAATCAGTATTAAAACACTTAGGTATATCAACTGTTATTTGTGAGATCAATTATACGTTAGTAGTGTAGTTTGAACATAAATAGACAATCTATTTAACAAAAATAAAGTAGGTGCGTTAATCGTGTACAAGAAGATCCCTAGGGATTGTACACCTGAGGAGAATCTTGCCCCACACTCAACTCTTTCATCCATTGCTCGGTAACATAACCTATAAGTTTTCCACTGTTACCACGCCAACCAAAACCCAAATTGAGCACATTTTAAAGCCACAAACACAGCAATGATTGCAACTGACAGTATACAATAAAAGTTACCTAATCTTAAAGTCAACTCTGCCTTAGATAAACAGCTCTCAATTTTTTTCCCGTCAAAACAAATCCGTCGCTCGCACCACCATCATGAATTTACTAACGCGGGGGCCAGTTGCCGGGCGCTATGTTTTCCTAAAGAATATCACTATATAGCGTTAATAGTTTCCTCGCTATCGAAAATGATGATGATCTTGCCTCACGGAATCAACTCGTACACCTTTTCCCTAGTAGTCGAAAACATCGGAATCTAAAGTTTGTGAAGTTAAATCCGATTTCTCTTTGCCGAACCTGATTATGTTGCCGTAATCACAATCATTTTCATGTGAAGCAATAAATAAATGTCATTTGCATCAATAATTTAGACATTTTGAGCCAAAGAGGTACTCCGTTTTTTGTTGTCCTTGGCTTTTGTTTCCAGATTGTATCTCTTTTCAATCGTGTATACCTTTGGCTTTTTCCACAAACTTGCATTTGCACACGCTGCGGATGAATATTTATGTCGTGATTTTACCAAGTCTGGCTGTTCGACCGAGGTTTTTGAATGCATTTTGCAGTGATCTCTTCGTGCTCTTTTCATATCTGTTCCACTGTCACCGAGACTTCGGGGCGTATTTGTAATTCTGCCCATCGTTTTGTGTAGAGGCGAGATACGAGGGCAACAAATGGATACACGAAAAACTTGAGAAGGGGGGGGGGGGTGAAGGGAGAAATTACTTCTGCACCGCAGGAGGCTCTGACCTCTATTGAATGTGAATATCATATGCAGGGGAAAGGAATCTCAGAAAGTTAATTTTCGGTGCACGAGGATATGAAAAGTGCGAGAGGTTCGCTGGATTGTACGATCTGAGGGTCGTGATAATACTCAGATTACGTGCCTTATTAACATACTGTAAGGGCACCCCCCCCCCCATCCACTGCAATTAGTGTCTACCCTCTGAGACTTACCAGTAAGATAAGAAAAGAGCCACTGAACAATCCTGTCGGAGGAGCTACTTACGGATTTAAATAAATTCAAATGAGGAGTTACGTCGAAGGTTACTTATTTAGATAGCAACCATTTTTTTTTTTTAAGAACGCAGTCGGCAAAGCGCGAGAGAGTGCCGTGCTCGTAAGAAGCTTCGATACCAGTATCTGGAGGAGCTCGTTGCCGATCGTGAGAAAGCTGTTCTCGCGCTGCGAAAAGAGCTCGAAATGGTGAGTCCGGAAAATAAAATTCCCAATTCGTTGTTTCCGTTGGTTGATCATTCCCACTGACCACTTTCCCACGCCCTCAGCCTCGTAGATCAGGTGCGTCCACCGTATTCTTCTTTTTCGTGTACCCACACTTATTCAGAGCGTTAAGATTCGACCTTAAAAAGTTGAAATTTGCCCGAAAGAATCCGCTCGGGTGTGTCAATTTGGCAATAAAACAAAAAAGATTGGACGGCTTCGTTTTATCGCTTTTCCTGTCTACGTTTATACGTCAAAAGTCATATGAGGCAAGTTGAATTTATTGCCGTCGAGAGTTACGCGCCACTCGGCAGGCACATTGCAAAATATATGAAACCACATAACATCGAAAAGACACCTAACGATTTATTTTTGGAGCAATACGATTTGTCGAATTTTGGCCCGTGGTGGCATTTCTTTTTTCGCCATCCATCCAAATTCCACTGTATTTTCGCGGGTCGGGGAAAATCGAAGAATTCGTTGAGAATGAAAAACCGCGTCGGTGACACGCAAAAATAAGGAATGCGCGACGACGAAACGGCAAGAAGAGGCGAGAAAATACAAAGAAGCACCAAATCCGTCACTGATCCCTTGAAAATCCGGAGACACTTGAGTATATACCGTATCCATATCGCTTTTTCCCTACATCCATCGTTGTATCTCCTCTCACTACTTTTCTCACTGTTCGCAGACACGAGGGAAGATTCGTGTCTATAATTTATTTGCTTTATTGTTCAGTATCGATCGTGGGGCATGGAATTGGACAACGGTCGTGTGCCTGAGGGTATTCAAGCAATGCTGGAAGAGCTCGGGACCTTGAAAGTCGAGAAGAACAACAACTGACCAACGACGAAACACGAAAGACATGTTACGAAGAAAAAACGAATGAAGAAAAAAACGGAGAAAAGCAAAAAAAAAGGTCGTGTGAATTGACACACACACACACAGGCGCGCGCACATCTGTTATGCCTGTGTGTGTGTGCGTGTGTGTATGTGCGGATCGGGAAAAACGATTGTGGCGACACTCTTTTCAGAAATATTGAAGAATTTTTTTTTTCCATCGGCGTCGAGCTTTTTTTCACTGAAGATATGATTTGCTCCACTCTCTAGGCGATTTTATTCCGTTCCAGTTTCCCTACATAATTGAGTCTTCGTTGATACGGGAAAAGGCCAAGATCTTGATTGTACGTCACTCGATATTTCATTGCTTCTAATTATTATTTTGCACTATCTTTTAGTCGCCGTCTCCGTACCGCATCGTTTTCGGTGCTACCGATGTCGACGCACTTTCAACGAGAGCAAAGAAACAGGAGAAAATATATTTAGTATAGGAGAAAAAAGAGAGAAACTTCTACCCCTGTTGGGGGAGACGAAAAATTCAAACAAAAAATATAAGTGTACCTGAACCTTCCGTGTTTCTGATTCGGAGGATAACGCGAGAGCCAATGACCGTCGATGGTGTTTATGTTTATTTTACCTCTCCGACAAATGTGTGTAATTATTTTTCATGGAACGTCTAGCGTGATAAGACTATGTATAGAATAAAACGTCGTTTAGCTCATGCGAATACGAAAAGTCCGTCGATCAGTCTTCGACGAAACTCTGAACAAACGACTATTATCATTATTATTGATTATAACGTTAGTCATATACGATCGTGTAATATACTAAGAGATATATGCAAGTCATTGCAAAAATGTATAGTTTGATATATCATTATGGTATATAGTAATAAAAATCATAATAATGGTAAGAATAATTATAGATTTGCTGAAATTATGAACTTCTCAAGCTCTCGCAAACCACCTGGATAAATGTAAGTTAGCGAAAACTCAGTGAGCGAGAAGACAAGATATTAGATATTCTTTACAACCTGTTATTTTATCCTGCATAAGGTCCACACTGAATGTATCGCTAAAAATAATACGTGTTTTTGGCAATAGCACACCTTGGTACAACGTTAGAGCAGAAGGATGGATACTTTGCAGGCAAACACTGTAACCTCATTTTCTTGCAATACAAACGACTTCTAATGGCGGGGAGTGTCATCGTTGGTGAGGCCAACGAATTCAGACGTACATAGATGGCCAGTTACGGGCGGCCTGAAGACAAGTATTATGGAGACTATAGGGAAGGAGTACAATCTCCGTATTCTGGCGCGTCCGTAAAAGTGGCCTCAAAAAAAGTTCCGCATAAGCGGCGCTGTGGAACTTAGTGACTGCGCTATATACATGTATATTTTGCGCATGCGCTGTTATCAGCTTTCTGTGTGTTAAAAGCTGTCGCATAAGCTGAACATTCATTCAAAACCATTCAAATGTGGTTAGGTGGCCGAGATTATAGTGTGTAAAGTACGTAAAAAATGTCAGCGACTGGGACATGCGAGTGTAAATTGCAACCTCGCATACCGCTGCGTCAAGTGTAGTGCTTTACACGAAACCGGAAAATGCACTTTAAATAACTTAACGCACCATCAGATAAACAGCTGCTCCGCTGTGCAAATTGCAATAACCTAGAAAACCTAAACAGAAACACTTGGAAGAAAGGACAGATTAGATTTGTAATTAAAAAGTCCATTTTTCGATATTCTCTTGCCCGATAGTCTTCCAAAGCCGCCGTCGCAAACGAACAATCTTAGTGCACGATAGGGTTTTTTTTACAAGTGTCAACAATTAGCCGCCACAACAGTCAGTTTCACCTTGTGCACTTGCTATACAGTACTACCTCTCTAAGAGAGTGGTCTAGGGCGGTTAGGGGAAGAAATTCTCGAGAAATTCGTCGCCGAAGCCTTCCCCCACCGCTAGGTTAGCGCGCTTGTTGTCCGCGACAAACTCGAGAGGCCTCGGGTACACTGGACAGCTCGAGCTAGGTGGGGGAAGCCATAAAATGCGCTCAAGCGGAACGGCGGGGAAATTCTCTCTTAGCGAGGGCTCTCTTAGAGAGGTAGTATAGTATAGTATTACTATATTTTTGATACACTAAGGACCCGAACGACGCCTGCAGGTCATTTTTAACACTATGTTTAGGGGACGCATTTACGGACGATTCTTTTACCGTCTCACCATACGAAGATTGGACTTCTTCCCTATAATCTCCTCGACAAGGATTCTGCGACTCAAACTGCCGCGTGGCGGCGTGACGAGCGGACAGCTGTCACGGCGGGGGGGGGGGGGGGGATGAGACACGTATCTCTCTTTTACACATTGCGGAGCGAAAACACGCTTGAGCTAAGGGCCTTAGATCGAAACTGACTTACTTAGTTTGTTTTCAGAAAAATAATTTATATAAATACCTTAAAGCATTCTGGTAACAAACTGAAGTTTATTAAGACAGTTTATAAAAAATAAAAAAAATCGGAAGTACAGACCACTTTTTTGCAGTACGAGAGGCATGAGCTGGGCGGGAAGTCAGATGTTCAAACCCTAATCATTTGATTTTTCCTCTTTGTTCTCCTTTCCTGGAATCTGATTCTTCTTATATGTTCGTTCGCTAAAATAAATTGAACTTGTCATGAAATAATAAATTGATTTAACGGAAACATAAAAATATTCAATGAACCCCCTCTTAGTTTATTCTAGTTCACGTGCGCTTATTATATAATCGAATTATTGTGGTAGGGGAAAAATTAGTATCAGAGATTGCCAATTTCCAGATACAAATGGAAAAAAACATGCGTGAGCTAAAATTATTCAATGGAAACCACGGGAAGGTGGTGGGTTTCTTCCATCAGGAAGGACAGGATGTATTGGAGCGGGAGGGTGGGATGGAGGTAAAAATTAAGGGGCTTTCCAACTGTCAAAACGAAAAAAAAATAAATCTTCCTTTTGACAAGGTTGATAAAAATAGAAAAAAATGTATTTAATCTTTTTATCGAAATAATTTTTGAATAACCTTTTTCACAACTTTTGTAGGTGGATCGCCCCTTCAAACAGGATTTTTCTGGTGCCTAACCGAAGCGTATCAATAAAAACTATTTTACAATAAAACTTCGATTTTCATAAAAAATCAAAATAAATAAAATCTTTAAAATAATTGAAATCAAAATAAATCTTTAATTTTTAACAACAAAAAACTATTTTTAAATAAAAATTATTTTCATCAACAATAAAAAATAAATAACATTTTTTAAATAAATAAAATTAAAATAAATCTTTCATTTTCAACAACAAATAAACACTATTTTACAATAAAACTGTGATTTATTGTAACGAGAAGGTGCAAGAGAGAGCAAGCGTGTCCCCAGCGAGAACGGCCGCACGTGTTCCCAGCGCATAATACCTATAAGAGGAAGCAAAACAATGATGCCCCCAGCGCATAACATCTATAAGAGTGAGCAAGACGCCGTTATGTCCCCAGCGCTTAAGGCCTTCGGCCACAGTAACGGGTATAAAATCATGTGCGAATTCAACAATTTTTTTTTGCATGAAAAGTGATTCACTCATAAAATTGATTACACATCTATTTAGTATGAATACCAAGCTGTTAGAAAATATATATACTTTTTTTTCGATGTAAAAGATGACCGACTACTAATATTTTCTTTTGTTATCTTTTTTTTAAGCACTCCGCGGCGTGACATTTAACATCCACAATTTTTTACCTAGAACAAAAAAACAAAAATTCCCGTTAATCTACATTATAATACCTAGAGAAGTACGTACGGAATTTGAAAAATATTGTTTTATTCAAAAGTTGTAGGTATTTGAACTGAAGAAATGAATTTTCAGTGAAAAATTTCGTTATAACTGCTCATAAACTGCTCATAAAATGAAACGTTTTCGATTAATCAGAAATTCCTTACGTACTTCTCTGGGAAATGCAATTAGGAACATAACTTTTAAATTTGAATTAAATCGAGTGAAAATTGTTGAAGTTATTTGTCACGCAAATTGGAAAAAAGCTGTTGCTAGAAGTTTCGAGTAGTCGGCTATTTTGTACATCGAAAAAAAAAATATATTTTCTAACAACTTGATATTCATACTAAATAGATGTGTAATTAATTTTATGAGTGAATCACTTTTTCATATGAGAAAAATTGTTAAATTCGCATATGATTTTATTCCCGTTACTGTGGCCTAAGGCCTTAAGGCAGGATTCTACTTTGAAACCATGAAAAAAACGCTATTTTCGTGAATTTTTTCTGAGAATACTATTAAAGATATCGATATGGGGTTTAAACTGTTCAATAAATACACTCTTTAAGTACATAAAAAAAAATTTTAAATGTATTTTATTCATTTTTTGTACACGTAAAATATGTTTAAAGCCAACGCCTCGAAAAGCAGGTACCGTTGCCGTGGTCGTGAAATCTTCCCGACGGATGGTCTGAAACAAAAAAATCAAATAGTTTCATGTTCAGTATGTCTTCAGGAACCGACCTAACTAGAATATTTTATATACGTGCAAAATTAACAAAATGGCGGCTAAAATACGAAAAAAATGCGTTTTTTTGGGTCTTTTTGCAATAAAAAAATAGTTCTAATAAAAATTTGAAGTTGATTGTAGTTAGGTCGGTTGGCACACACATATAGAATATGTGTTCCAAATTTCACAAGGATCGGTTCAGTACTTTTTGAGTTATCACGACCACGGTACTTGAATATGTCGTTTCGAGAAAAACGCGTTTAAAGTTTTGGTGAGTGATAAATCGTAGAAAAAATTATCTTACCCTCAATCAGCGATGCCTGGGCCATATAATATGCCTTCGACGTGTTCCAGGTGGGTGTTTTCATCCAATTTAGCCTTTCAAAGTTTCAAAGTAGAATCCTGCCTTAAGCCTATCAGAGGAAGCGAGAGCGAAAATGAAAACTGCCGTCAGCGCCGCTAACTGAGAACTAACTCTGGGAGCATACCCCCAACACAGTCGGCACATAATATCCTTATGGACTATTCTTCTATGTACGTCTGAATTCGTTGGCGAGGCACAAACTTAGTTACTCCTTAATCCACTAGGAGCGTCATCACGTAGGGGTCTTGTAGATATAGATGCACAGCAATAGATAACTTCCTCAAAGTCTTTGAATAGTTTTTCTGTGTTCCGTTGTAGTGTCGAAAGAAAGTAAACGGTCTTTTCAATTCAGAAAATGCCTACAGCGTGCATCGTACCTAACTGTCAAAAAAGTTTTGAAAATGATAGTGGAGAGTATTCAGTGATTAAAGTTCCGGACGGCAAAGAATTGCATCGAAAATGGAAAGTCGCAATTTCGCGCATCTAAATGGTAAAGACGTCGCAACATATTTGCACTAAGATATTTTATATTTTACTGTCTCAAAAGGCTTGTGATCAAGCTTGATGTTTACAGATGCCATTAATGAACTCTAATGCGTGAAATCCCATACCGGTGATCCGTACTGTGGCGAATACATTTTGTATTTCTTGTATTTTCAACAAATAAAAATGAATTTTCACGTTATACATGAACAATCGGCAAAAAAAGTATCCAAAGTGGGATTGAACCCGAGTCGCCAGCGTGGTAGCCAGACGCTCTAACCGCTGGGTCACGCTGCCTCAGAGATTCCGAGTGCGACGTTACTGCTGTATACATTGTGCCTCGTTTTTCAATCGGCTATTACTCGAGAAAAATTGAGAGTAGGGTTTTCTCCTGTACAGGGTAGATTGTTATTGGGAAGTACTTTACTCTCGCTGGAGGACGTAAAAATCGGTGAACCCGAGTTCGCGCCCTCCCCTTGTGAATGAGACCCCTTTTTCCAAATTTCGCCGCGTCGCTACACGGAGAGAATTTTTAAGTAATTTTTACTGTGAAATCACAGTAACTCGGTGACAAATGTGCAATTCTTCAGGTTTTTAGGAAATAAATTATAAATTTTCATGGAAATGAATCAAAATTTACTTTTGCGTAAAAGAAATTTAAAATATTTTCCAGAATTTTTACTGAAATTAATAGTAAAATTTCATGAAACGTAAAGATTACGACAATAAGTTAAAAAAGTGCTAATATAAATGAAATTTTTCAGTGGAACATTGAGAAATTTGCGTGTTTTCCATAAAAATTTAAAAAAGGAAGCCGAAATTTTCCGTGCGTCCACCGGAATTTTACGTTCTCTATAGTAAAATCAGTTAGGGCTAGGTCGCCTGACCGTACGCGTGAGCTCTGTGTGCGAGCGTGCGTATACGTGAACGCAAGCTGTGAGAGTGGGCTTGTGTATGACGCAGTATGACGAGCACGAACGACGCCGACCCGCGTTGCTTAGCAACAGCGGTACCGCGCATGCGCATTATAGTACGAAGCATGGGCCAAGAAAGCCTCGTGGTCTCGTGCAGTCTAACGTGTTCTACGCAAGAAAACAAAGAAACGGGAAAAGAAACTTCGATAAAGGACGTCTACAATGGTACGGAAAGATGATATGCTAAAATAAGTAGCAATCAAGAACACAAATGTTCAGAAATACAGTATATAGAGTATTTATTTAATCATAGGGAATTCATTTTTCGCTAGGGAGTTTAGAAATTTCAAGTTTGTCCAGGTTATTTTTACTGTAGAAACTTGGAATTTTTCAGGCAGGCCATTGTTAAAATTCTACATGAGAATGTGTCAGAATTTTTACTGAAAGAAATGTAAAAAATTATGCTACTTGCTTAAATTTTTACATGAATGAAAGCAAAATATTAAAAGCTAGTGTCAATTTTTGACTATGTGCACATTTGTCACCGGTTTCAAATTTTTAACGTAATTTTTACGGAGATTTCACCGTAAAAAATACTTAAAAATTCTCTCCGTGTAAAACGCATCGTTTCATCACAATTGTCGTTTCACTGGACAGGAGCGTGTGTACAACAGGGTCGGGAACGTTAAACAATATCGTGGTGTAATCTGGTGTAAATATACACAGACAGGGCTATAAACGTGATATGAGACTCTCTCCAGCAGAGAAACGCCGACGGCGTTGACGCAACTCAGCGTTAAAGCTTTGACCCCGCGCACAATTGCGCTCCCTTTCACAAAGTCTTGTCTCCAGTACCGTGAGATCTTGCACATCCACGTACGTTCTCTCGTCCAAGCTCTTGTGAGATAACGACTAGCTGCTTTGACTGCTGCTGCTGCTGTTCCCGTTGCTGCAGCATGCAGTATTCCCTTTTTGTTTACATGACACAAGCTGGCAAGCTGCGTGTACGTTGCACGTGAGGGAGACCCGCAACCTACACACTGTCCTATTCAAGACATTCAATTATTTTCGTCGCAATTTTTTTTTTTGTTCCGAAACACACGGGTGGTTAGTCAGTACGCGAAAGGTCTTCAATCGTCGGGCATGCAAGACCCTTCCAAGATGCTCCAAGTTATTTCAACATTAACAATTGAAAAACTCATCCCCCAAAGACTGCGACAAAGTGCACTCAATTTTAATGACATCTCCTAAATTAGTTTTCCAAACATTTCTCTGTTGCACCCTATATGGGCTTAATGGATCTTAATGGACGGTCTTAATGGATTACTTGTCTAATGCAGGGTTAACTTTAAGAATTGTCGCAGCTCAGCAAGGTTATCCGCAATAGTCCAAGAGCCCCAACCAAAAAAGTAGGTTTGGCTAAAAACGTTCGGGAACAGGTATTTTTTTTTTGGAATATGTTCAGGGGTGTCCCCTGAATGTAAATCCAAGTGGGCGTCGTGGCTTAAGGTTCACTTCAGCCGCCATCTTGAAAAACAGGTTTTATTAAATATCTCGCGAACCGCGCATCGTACGACAAAAATTGTAGAGATCATTATTGTAGATAATAATATTTGCCATCTTTTTTATTTGAAACTTTTTTCTTTATAACGCATGGATTTTTAATTATAGCGCTCCAAACTTTTTTCAATATGGTTTTTGCTAAATATTTAGTTAATGGTCAATGATAAATTAAAAATGGTGGCAACTAATTTGTAGAGCATGAAATTTCCTATAAATTTCATTAAAAATAAGACTCGCCCCGTAAAATAATGCGCCACTTTTTATATAACAAATGTCTGAGTCCGTTTTTTTGAAATAGCATTCGTAAAATTCTTTTTATTTCAGTGATTTCGACAACAATTTTCGAAAGAGAAAAAAAGTGCTGACGAATATACACAGTATTTTATAAAGTTTGCAACAATTAAAACGGTTTAGCGATTTTCCGAAAAACTCAGATTCACGTTGAATTCAAAAAAATAAAAAATTCAAATTGAATACCAACCTTAATATTCTTCTATTAAAAAAGAAATCATTATTAATATTACAACACATTACAATATACAATATACAATAATACTGTACAATATAAAATAGCATTATACAAGCATAACGTTAATTAATAATAATAATATTAATAATAACAATAACAATTATTACGACGTAGCGTAATGTACTATTGTTTTTTGCCACATGGACATTCTTGTATGATTATACCGTTTTAAGTAACAATAAAGATCGATAAATTATTAGTTGTTCTCCACACTATTTATAATTTTAATTCATTCGCTACACAGCTGCATTGACATTTTTTTGAACACTTTATGCCATTTTATGCGTTATGAAATTTTTTTCGTATACAACGAACAATATTGCCACTGATAATGTACGAGGTGCAAGTTTTACCAAGCTGCAGCTCCTAAACTATAAATACTACGGGAAAAGTTTCAAATGAAATTTATAGGAAATTTCATGCTCTACAATTCAGTTATCACCATTTTTAATTTATCATTGACCATTAACTAAATATTTAGCAAAAACCATATTGAAAAAAGTTTGGAACGCTATAATTAAAAATCTATGCGTTATACAAAAAAAAGTTTCAAATAAAAAAGATGGCAAATATTATTATCTACAATAATGATCTCGACAATTTTTGTCGTTCGATGCGCGGTTTGCGAGATATTTAATAAAACCTGTTTTTCAAGATGGCGGGTGAAGTGAACCTTAAGCCACGACGCCCCCTTGGATTTACATTCAGGGGACACCCCTGAACATATTCCAAAAAAAAAAATACCTGTTCCCTAACGTTTTAAACCAAAAAGAACCCGGCGCTTGGCCTAGAATGCGACCCTGAAATATACGACAGGTGGATTTTCCGCACAAGGCTTTTATATCTAACGAGGAACATTACTTTGGTATCCACCTACGATTTTGTTGAAACTCATGCATATGGTAGAGCATTAAAAACTGTTAGATACGTATTTCTTTTTATCGACGGAAAACTGGTTCAAAGGAATGAAATCACCCCTTAGAGTGAAACATATCAAGCGCTGTTTATGCAGTTTCACCCTCATGCAGTCCACTGATTTCGGTGAAACCTAATCGGACAAACGAACCTTTGTGTTATGTAAAACGATCAGAAATCCTCTATGGGGACATTGAAAAAAAAAACAAAAATGAAGGGGTGAACCACCCCCTTATTTTTCTTTCCCTCGCATTACATTTAAAAGGGGATGCATTATATTGAATGAAACGGGTAATTGAATGAAGGGGATAAAACTACTAACGTTTGCGTTTTTTGCGGATAGCAAGCTTGAGGGATATACCACATCTCCCAAATTCTCAACAATGTTTGATGAAAATTAAGGTAACGGTATCAGTGCTCGGACTTGTCCCACTGTTCGGACAGTACTTCGAATATTTCACTATATTAGGTATATAATTGATAGGTAACGAAAAGTGACGCTCGCATTCTATTCAGCCTTCAATTATTAATTTATTACTGCAAAATTGTACGCTAATAACGAATTTTGCTAGTAAAATTGACGAGTTGTATTAACGAGTCCGCGTCAGTCATGTCATGAATGCACTTTTCTAACCCGAAGAGCTAAAGAGCTGCGATAACTTGTGATAGTGATAGGGGTCTACTTTTTTTTCGATTTCTAGACTAGACTTATGACCAATCGAAAGCGAATCGACCCGACTTTTTGACGCCGCCGTTACATTTCGGTTTGGATAAGGTTTTATATAATAAATTCAGCGTCTCATTAATTGGGACATCTATCACACGCTTGTACCACGGTCGAATCTCATGTCCGATTACTGGTACGAGAGAACGTAGTCGCAGAGACCGAATCGCCGGACGCCAAGCGTTGACAGTTCTTTTCGCTGCGTAACCTCGCGATAAATAACTTTTTACTAACTTAGTTTGTGATTTTGAAAAAAGATGATAAAATCAATTGATAAGTCCATGTGTCCCATATTTAGATAATATAATAGGTAATGTAACTAGTCGCGACGCAAACAAAGTTTGTGGTTACGTGGTCGGCTTTCCGCGAGGTTATACGGCATCAATGCCGTCTTTTTTTTTTACTTATATATTCGAAATGTGTCCGGAGGCTTACTTTCTTTACTAATGTTTCGAATTATTGCTTACGGGGGTCGAGTCACCAAAAAATTATGATAATATATGGTCAGTACATGGATGAATAAAAAAGAGTTCTCACGTACCTGTTCAATTTAAACCTTGTTACCATAAGAATCAATTTTTGCATGTTTGAAAACTAGGACCTCATAATGGTCGGTTAGTCAATAGGGACGCGTCCGAAAATTAGGTCATGATAGTGTCCGAACATAGGTACGTAACACTATCAGCTGTCCGGAAATTAGTACATTTGCTACTCCCCAACATTTGAATGTATAAAAATAAAAATATTTAACTTACCGGCAGTTAATGCGTGTGTTTTGAAAACTAGAACTTACGAACTTGCCGTTGGCTGCGGTCATTTTTTTTAAATGGTCCATAAAAGCATAAGTCCTACAATCTAAGGATGCTCGTAACCGTTCGAGCATTGGGGCCGTTACCTCAAGGGTTGGAGCGTCATTAACGATGAATTCGTATTCAGGAGGTGAAAATACATCGTATTAGTCTCGTAAAGAAATTATTTTTTGCCTAAAATTGGTGGCTTCACTCAATGGCCCGTCATTTTTTCCTTTTTTTTATTTCAGCCTTCGCCCTGCGCTCAACCTTTTCGCAATCGTTTCCTCTTTGGAATACCGTTTCATTCATCTAGCTTAAATTATTTTTCGTTTTTTGGCAGAATTTTAAAGACGGACCATCGATCTTTAAAAAATTTTTCATCCATGCTTTTGCATCATCCATTACCCTTTGCCTCTTGTCCGGCTATTTTTTAAGCGGGCTGTCTGGGAGAACTATCAACATGTCAGGATGGATGCAACGGCATTCTATAAGTCTAAGAAAATCGTTTTCAATTCCACCCCTAGAATTTACGTCACTTAATGTTTTTTTTTTCGCAAAATTTACCGCTTTTTGGGAATTTTTTTGTGAAGAAAGTATACAACGGAAAACTTGTGAAACTTGGCATATAGTTTTATTGATCTGTTTACTACATACAAACAAATTTTTTAAACAATTTCATCAAAAAATCCGCCTCCCACCCCCCTCGACGCGCGATGGTCCTTTTTTGATGGTGTGCACGATTTCTCAAAAACTATTCAACCGATTGCTTTCAAATTTTGACAGAATGCTCAGCTGACATCCTTTTATCGTTTGATGAAGCAAAAAAGCAATACGTTTAATAGTTTTTTATTTATAACAAAAAATCGATCAATTTTTTTCGAAAAATCGATACTTCAAGTTCAAAACGTCACCAAATCGTCAATTATTTTTTTTTCCCTTCATCGAACGATAGCTATATGTGTCTAAAGTAAAATGCTTTTTGGGTTTTTGTTGCAAGATGAACGTGAAGGCTGTAATCGTGCACACCATCAAAAAAGGACCATCGCGCGTCGAGGGGGGTGGGAGGCGGATTTTTTGATGAAATTGTTTAAAAATTTTTTTGTATGTAGTAAACAGATCAATAAAACTATATGCCAAGTTTCACAAGTTTTCCGTTGTATACTTTCTTCACAAAAAAATTCCCAAAAAGCGGTAAATTTTGCGAAAAAAAAGACAATCCCCCCTTAAATAGAACCGACGTTCCGGCCGTTTAAAATTCTGCGATTCTGGCACCTTCGGAAAGGAGGCCCTAAAGGATCAAAACATTTTTTTTCGGTTTTCAAACCATTTGAAGGGTCTATCTTTTGGGAAATTTTCTGCCGATTACAAATATGACGGAGTTCTTTTTCGCGAAGATTCAATAGTACGCCGGCTAGACGCGAAAAACGTTTACTACTCTTACCTGTGTGCTTTATACGTGCATCTATTTTTTTCCATCAGGCTGATATAGATTTATGAACGAGGATACAGTCCCCTGTCGTTCTATGCATCTCAAAATACATATTTATGGGTTAGTTATTCAAGGCCTGGATGATCGGGTTGATTCAAATAAGGGAAGTTGGAATAGGGCAATGAGTGAAGGTGGACGTGAATATCCAGTCCTTTTAATACAATCCAACATTTTCCTATTAACGCTCAAATTTATAGGTCCAAAGGGATGAAAACGTTTTCGTAAAGTTGGCTTCTTCATTTTTCATCGCTGCCTCTTCTCTTTCTCTCCTCCTCCTCCATTCTGAAGCACGGAATAAAAGCAGGTATTCGTGCTCAGCACGGAGTACGTGAGCAAAAATTACATGGGGTACACGTGTGAAGGAAAAGACATTAGAGCAGCGCGCAAAAGTTGGCCGGTTCAAGTAATAAGTAACGGGTAATAAGAATATTATTTATTTTGTTCCTGTGCAACGAATGGTTCTTCTTGCAAATGGGGTATGCTTTTTAATCCGGTGTAGGATGATTGAACATTACCATACGCGTATTTCGCATTTAATCGTCGACTATCCGTTTCTTCAAAGTATTGGAAGAAAATCGTTTTTCTTCTTTCACCAAAAAAGGACTCGTATATTTCACACATTTGTTTATGATTTAATTTTTACAAATATAAGATGTATTTTCATAATTTGCTTATCATATCACCAAAAAAAAAAAAACGTCAAATAATGTGGCTGGATACCACGTAATCATCCATACGGTAGTAAGGGTAAAAAAATCTGTTCTAAGGTCAAGGATCTCAAGGGATGGTTCTTGTAAAAAATATAAATGGTCTGGTAGTAAAAGACGTAAAGG
The DNA here is from genome assembly GCA_951751655.1 of Ophion costatus. Lineage (NCBI taxonomy): Eukaryota > Metazoa > Arthropoda > Insecta > Hymenoptera > Ichneumonidae > Ophion > Ophion costatus. Next base: position 42,440,251 of record OX632359.1, on the reverse strand, counting down.
GTTTTTTTTTAATTGCCATCAATTTCCAATAAATTTCTTCTTACAATTCAGTCTCTCGTACTCGATCATATGTATCCCCAAATTAGCCATATAGCGTGTCTCTCCAGAATCGCGATGAACAATCAAATTGAAAAAAATTGTATCTTATGCAACTTTACGTTCGATACACGCATGACAGAAATTCTGTATAATACAATCATTTTTCTTTTATTTCTCTCAATTCTCTTGTTCAACATTTTGCACATATGCTCGCGGACACACACACACACACACACACACAAAGATAGTTTGTTTTTTGCCCGAGATAAAAAACAAATAAACGTCGTTATATCTATCATCACGATTGAACAATACTCCTTGCTTTATATATATATATATATGTATGTATATATATACACAGAGAGAATTTTTAAGTAATTTTTACTGTGAAATCATAGTAACTCGGTGACAAATGTGCAATTCTTCAGGTGTTTAGGAAATAAATTATAAATTTTCATGGAAATGAATCAAAATGTACTTTTGCGTAACAGAAATTAAAAATATTTTCCATAATTTTTACTGAAATTAATAGTAAAATTTCATGAAACGTAAAGATTACGACAATAAGTTAAAAAAGTGCTAATATAAATGAAATTTTTCAGTGGAACATTGAGAAATTTGCGTGTTTTCCATAAAAATTTAAAAAAGGAAGCCGAAATTTTCCGTCCGTCCACCGGAATTTTACGTTCTTTATAGTAAAATCAGTTAGGGCTAGGTCGCCTGACCGTACGCGTGAGCTCTGTGTGCGAGCGTGCGTATACGTGAACGCAAGCTGTGAGAGTGGGCTTGTGTATGACGCAGTATGACGAGCACGAACGACGCCGACCCGCGTTGCTTAGCAACAGCGGTACCGCGCATGCGCATTATAGTACGAAGCATGGGCCAAGAAAGCCTCGTGGTCTCGTGCAGTCTAACGTGTTCTACGCAGTTCTACGCAAGAAAACAAAGAAACGTGAAAAGAAACTTCGATAAAGGACGTCTACAATGGTACGGAAAGATGATATGCTAAAATAAGTAGCAATCAAGAACACAAATGTTCAGAAACGCCGATGAAAAAAGTATTTATTTAATCATAGGGAATTAATTTTTCGCTAGGGATTTTAGAAATTTCAAGTTTGTCCAGGTTATTTTTACTGTAGAAACTTGGAATTTTTGAGGCAGCCCATTGTTAAAATTCTACATGAGAATGTGTCAGAATTTTTACTGAAAGAAATGTAAAAAATTATGCTACTTGCTTAAATTTTTACATGAATGAAAGCAAAATATTAAAAGCTAGTGTCAATTTTTGACTATGTGCACATTTGTCACCGGTTTCAAATTTTTAATGTAATTTTTACGGAGATTTCACCGTAAAAAATACTTAAAAATTCTCTCCGTGTATATATATATTATACAAACTTTTTTTGGTCACCGCATATTACAATAGTTCGTTAGTACTTAACGATTCTTCGAATCGTAATTTTCACAGTCTTTTCTGCTTCCGTGCGAAACTTTTTTTTGTCAGTATACGCACTTTTTTGGTGTCACTATAGGCGCACTTGTTTGATGACAACTTTTTTTTTCATCTCGCCCCCAAATTATGTAATTTTTTTTTGACGGCGGTTCTTCTGTCCATGCACATTATTTATATGTAGATGCGTACAAAAATGAAGGAATAAAAAATGCACCAGCTGAGGGTGAAGGGTATAGAGCCGGAGCGGATGAAAAAATCCTTCCGTGATTCATTCATTTTGTCGTTTCTCGTTGGAGAAGATATCTAGGGAGTGACGAATCGTTTTATGTTGTAACGGCAGTAATCCCGTCCCATAATGTCCTCCGTAGGTATTTCATCCTCCAATGGCTCCATTTCTTCGGCTGCCATTCGATCTCTTACCTGAAACATTCAATCGGACAAAAAAATCTATTCATCAAAACGACTTTGATCCATGAATGGTATTCGCTCGGTTTTCTTCAATATGAAAAGTAGCGTAAGAGAATAAAGGCTCCCAAACTTGATGCGTGGAAAAAAATAAGATGAGTTTTCGTTTAATTAAAAAATTGTTCCCGTCGGAAGAAATAATTGCGTTTTCTGACGCATTGGAAACTTATCTCGTTTCGCGGCAGCGAGAATTCATTTCGCTTCGCATAACTTTTTTTTTTCACGAATAAAAGGTGGCATGATTATAATTATAATGGTGAGACTCGTGTGAATCGATAGGACGAGAGGACAGGCGGGCGTAGTGAAAGGCTGTCGAGCCACGTCTTTAGATTCATCGACGTTAATGGGATGGATCGTGGACGGTTTCGTTAATGAGATACTTTTTTTTAAGACTCGCCGTTTTTCTTTTGCTCCCTTCCTGCAAAGGTCCCGGATGCACAGAGGATGCACAGGGCGTGGGGTTTCTATTGAAAAAATACGGAATCAACTCTAACATTTACTCGTCGTTAACGATGTAGAATAATAATTTGTAAAAAAAATCCGGGGCTTGACAAATTAGAAGAGAGGAATGGGACAACGAAAAGGGCGCGAAGGCCTTGAGGTAAAAATATTCAACGAAACGAGAGAATGAACTTGTCACAATGACAGTGTTTTATTTTTAGACGGATTTTAGTTGGAGGCATCTCAATAAATTTGATCTATTTGATACTGAAAAATGCAGATTACTAAAAGTAGGCAGGTTACTAAAAGAATAGACGTTACTAACAAATGCAGGTTACTAAAGGTAGGCAGGTTACTAAAAGAATAGACGTTACTAACAAATGCAGGTTACTAAAAGTAGGCAGGTTACTAAAAGAATAGACGTTACCAACAAATGCAGATTACTAAAAAATGCACGTTACTAAAAAACGGCAATCGAAACATCTCAGCGACCAAGCCGCGGCCGTCCCTTTGCAATTGCCAAACGATAATGTCGTCGTGGCTACGTGTGATTTACCCGCGTTTACGTAGAACCTTGTCACGCTTTGAGCGTTCAACCTACCGAGCCCACTTTTTTGCTTTCGACTCTGGATTTTCACGAGCAGCTGCTACTAACTCGCGATCTCGCTGCGCGAAATTGGCAAACCTCCAGAAGTGGAAAAATCACGTAAAAGGTGCAGCCACCTCTGACCCACCAACGTTAATCTTTCGCCCTCCCTCATTCCTTTGCTTTCTCTGCCTCGCGCACTCTCCCCTTTTCTCTTTGGTTGATGTTTTCCGGCTGGGGAATTTTTCCCTATTCCCTTCGATCAGTCTCCCTTCACTCTCCAACCCGTCAATTCGGATACACGATCAGTGTGCTTGATAAATCGGTTATCGATTTCAATCCTTGCACCTAACCGCTGCACGTATACGTGATTTCAGTTCAGACTTGTAGATCGTAGAGTGAACGATCACTTACCTGCTGCTGACCTATTGTCGTGTGTCTTTACGTCTTACACGAACAAAAATTACTTGTACTGGGGAAAATTTCAAAAAGTACAAATTATGGAACATTTTCAAAACTATTCCAATACAATGGGGCAAGGCTGACAATGAGAAACGTCAAACATTTTTCGATAAGACAAAAATCAGTCTGATGCGTTGATGAATGGAATAAATTCATGCAACTGCAATTCGGTTGAACGATACTCATAGCTTGGTGACACGATCCTCTTAAAAGTAAAGATAAATTACTGCAACTATGTATGATCAGTATGGTTTACCTGCTCGACGTTCTTGAAGACCCGTATTAAATTCAGTCCAGCAAGTTTTCGAATGTCCCTCTCTGACCAACCCCTTGCTAGGAGTTCGGCAAACAACGTGGGATACTTGCTGACGTCCTCGAGACCCGCGGGCGTCCTGCAAACGCAGATATACGTACATATGCAGTTTCTTCGAAACATTTACGTTCTAAGGCAGGACGTCTTACGAATACATTTTTAAACCGATGTTCCCCGCCCTTATGCGATGCCAACATTGATCAATTTGAGTCCGGTCAGTTTTTGTTTGCTAATAAATAGCTGATTGTGAATCTAATTCACGAACCAAGATGTCATGTATGCTTCCGAAATGGCATTGGCAGCCAGCGTCGCTCAAATGCAACTATCGACCTTACACAGCGATTTGGTATGACCGGACACTACTGCGCTAGACAAGTATACATTTGGGTCAAATGCGCGATAGCACAAACTGACGTAGTGTCACCTTCAACGTTATTACTATCGCATAACAGTTTGATCGGGAAACGGGTAGCCTCGGTGGTCTGCAACAGTCGAGTTTCGATAGCTTCTCTTCGATGTCGCCTCCCCTGTCGCGTTCAACTCACTTCACCGCTGTGTCATCGTTTCTCCCGATGCCGGCGAGCTTTTACAAGCCTATCGAGTGTGCGAAAGCACACGGTCGAAATGAGGCAACGTGCGCTAGCGTGGCCAGTCATTGGCGACAGGTCTCTGTAGCTGGAAAGTGCCATACGGAGGAAGAGAGGAAGATGGTGAAAGGGGCAATTGGACACAAGCCAGGAATCAAAGATGTACAGGGAACGGGGATAGAGAGCTTGAATGTGCATTACACATTGAGAAGAGCTTTTTTTTTACAAAGCTTGCGAATGCTTCTATATGCTCCCTGCCAGACAGAGATATGGGAAATATTGTGAATCTCCAAATCATCCTTTGATCAGCCGGTCAATTCGAAACGTCCGATTGACTGGTGCAGTGATCTTTAACGATGACTGCAACTCTATATGGAAAACCTGAGACATAAGAACTTCAGCATCAGAGCTCTTAGCCCTGATCGTGCGAACTGTAACATTTACGAAACGACAGTATTAAGGGCGGGGTAAAGTATTACAATTTTTTTTTTCATTTCTTAAATGAATGCATAATATATCAAGAATATTGTGTTAAAATTTCAAGTCGATCGGAGTAAAATTGACGAAGTTATGAGTATTTGAACGTCTATTGCTCCATGCCGGGTTTTATACCTGGGCGGCAATGAAGGTTCTCTCGCTTTGTTGGCCTTTATGGAAGAGATGCAAATCAGTACAGGGCCAAGTTCTCACGAATGGGCCCGTCAAGTTGACGATTTGCGAATTAGTAGAGCAGAGGAGCAAGCGGCGCACGACAGTAAAGAAGAAAGAGTTTTGCGTAGACAAACGCAAAAAGATGCTCTCGATCATCTTGATGGAAGCCTTTTGCTCTACGGACCTGGCATCGACGACTTTGAGCGAGTATAAGAAAATTATCGAGTTTTATTTTGAATTTCTAAAAATTCAAAGATAATTGAAAAATCTGAAAAAATTTATACGTATTCAGAAAAATGAACGAATCACGAAAAAAAATTGAGTTGCGGGGAAATTTATTGACTAATTTTTTTTTTTCATCATTTTGTTTATAACATTTTGGAATTATTATTATGCAAAATTAATCTTTTGAGTACCTTTAATATGCATGAATTTTCTTAGATTTTTATGCAATCGAGAAGTGTTCTCAAACTTATGTGCAATGAGCGCTAAGCGCACTCTTCTGCGTTTTTCAAACCGTTTTTCTGAGACTTTTCATATTTGAAGTCCGTGTGCACGATAACTCAAAATCTACTGGACCAATCGCTTTGAAATTTTGCACAGTACCTCTTCACATAATTCACCAGGTATTGTCGAGAGCTTTTTTGTTTTTTTTAATAATTACTAATTTTCCAACAACAAATTAGCCGATTTTTTTTAGCGAAAATCGGGTTTTTGGCTCCCAAGTGTTACGAAAAATCGAAAAAAAAATCCTCCCGTCATTACCTCGAGAAACATCTCCTTTAACAAATGCATTTTGATTTTTTTGTTTCAGATGATTCTGTTGCGAGTTATGGTGCGCACCGCAAACCAACTTTTTTCGAGGCGCCTCCGGGGTTTAATTTTCACTCGCTCAATTTTGAATATTTTGCAATGCAAATTTAGGAGAATGTTGTTCAAATGTTACTTTGTTATATGTAAATTTTTCAATAAACGAACACTATTCGTTCCGCCAAAAAAAAATCTTAAAAACATGTCTTTTTTTCGCCGAATTAACTTTACCCCGCCCTTAACGATGACTGCAACTCTATATAGAAAACCTGAGACATAAGAACTTCAGCATCAGAGCTCTTAGCCCTGATCGTGCGAACTGTAACATTTGCGAAACGACAGCATTAAGGGGGGATTGTCTTTTTTTTTCGCAAAATTTACCGCTTTTTGGGAATTTTTTTGTGAAGAAAGTATACAACGGAAAACTTGTGAAACTTGGCATATAGTTTTATTGGTCTGTTTACTACATACAAAAAATTTTTTAAACAATTTCATCAAAAAATCCGCCTCCCACCCCCCTCGACGCGCGATGGTCCTTTTTTGATGGTGTGCACGATTACAGCCTTCACGTTCATCCTGCAACAAAAACCCAAAAAGCATTTTACTTTAGACACATATAGCTATCGTTCGATGAAGGGAAAAAAAAAAAATTGACGATTTGGTGACGTTTTGAACTTGAAGTATCGATTTTTCGAAAAAAATTGATCGATTTTTTGTTATAAATAAAAAACTATTAAACGTATTGCTTTTTTGCTTAATCAAACGATAGCTATATGTGTCTAAAGTAAAATGCTTTTTGGGTTTTTGTTGCAGGATGAACGTGAAGGCTGTAATCGTGCACACCATCAAAAAAGGACCATCGCGCGTCGAGGGGGGTGGGAGGCGGATTTTTTGATGAAATTGTTTAAAAATTTTTTTGTATGTAGTAAACAGATCAATAAAACTATATGCCAAGTTTCACAAGTTTCCCGTTGTATACTTTCTTCACAAAAAAATTCCCAAAAAGCGGTAAATTTTGCGAAAAAAAAGACAGTCCCCCCTTAAGCTGATTCTCAACACGGCCCCCATTCGGAAGTCAGAAACTTTTGTAACAACATCAAGAGCCGTGAAGCCTTAAAACTAAAATGTAGCTATGCTCTTCATCCCTACTATTCTCTTCGTTGTTCTCTTCACCTACAACGATGCAATAACGATTCAAGTGGTGAAAAAGATGTTTTTTTTTTGTTGTAAAAATTTGACTCAATGCTCCGTTTTCTGAGGATCTACGAAAGCGAGAGAGCTGCAAGCATCCGAGCTATGAAGCTGGAACAACTTGCTCGTGTATGTAAGTGAAAGAGCGGGTCTGGAAGTAACGATATCTCAACTTACCCGATATCTTTCGTCGAAAATATAAGCATGTAAGGTGGAAGGGCGAAGTGGTAGAGAGCGGTGGGGGGGGGGGGGGGGGGGGGTGCACTATGCAGAACCAGTGAAATTTAATCTAGACGTCGTGGACTTCTAGATTAGTTTCCAGTAGTCGTATGAGCCTTTACGCATATGTATATGCATACATAGACATTGAGAAATATTACGAGACGAGAGATCATATTCAGTGCTCTCCTTCAGAACGTGAGGCACACGGCCCGAACGTCGCTGAGGCTTTTCTCGTTCGCTCTTCTGGTTTTTACGAGTCCATAGCATAATTTCTACCCTCCCTTTTTTTTTTTGTTTTATCTCGTTTTCGCACTCGAAGTACGAAAAAAGACCGTTCGAGTATCAGAAAGAACTACGATCCGTCGTTACGGCTCTCCTGCTTTTCTTTTTCCGCCTCTAGTCTAGATCTGGTCGTTCCCAGTTGGGTAGAATTGGACACTTTCTATCTTGACTCTCCATTCGCCGCGAGAAATTCGATATTTTTCTCGTATGCAGATGCAGAGTGAAAAAGCGAGCGAAATCGTGATATAGATAAAAAAAAACCGTTCACCCTGGTCTTTATCAATGCGAATAAACGAAACGAAACGAATTGCAGTTTCTTCCCTTATTGTACGTATTTTAGTATTCGCCCTGAACATTTATCACCACCCGTTGCCCTATTGTAGTAGATCGAGACTCAGTTTTCCCTTTCACTCGAGACACTCAACGTTTTTTTTTCTCGATATTGACATTGTACCCCTGACAAATTCTCGTATAACATCTTCAGGGTTGGATTACCTTTTTTCGCGGCTCAGTATCTCTCGTTTAATTTATCGGTGCGTGGAGAATGAGCGGGACGGTGAAAATGGAAGAGAGGAGCCAAAGCGAGTTTACCGAGGGATCTGAAAAGAAAAATGTACAGAGATTGCAGCTTTGCGAGACGCAAGCTTTAAGGGAATTGGGGAAGGGGCGGGAAGGATCGCTATATATTAGGGCAGATGAGCTTATAATTCTTCTGGAAAAAATGTACTTGGTACACAAGACGTCCCTCGAGGTGATGGATGTCTTTTATAGCGGTGTTTCTTTTTTCCTTAGTCACGGATTTTCCCATCCAAAACTCGTATATTATCAGCCTGGCCTAGGGGCACCTTCACCCCTGGATGTATTAACTTCACTCGCGGCTCATTCATTCGCCCTTTTTTTCATGGCTTGTGAAATTGCCGAAGCATTTTCGAGTCTTAAATGTCGTAAAACGATTCGGGACATTGGACTTGTGAAATTTTTCACAGTAAAACTGTACATTCAATTTCAGCAAACAAATTACGAAAATCCGTGGTCGGGTTCTACTGCTAAAAAAACACTGCTCAGAACGTACTGCTAAAGGCTCTACTGCTAAAATTGTACTGCTAAACGGGCTCTACTGCTAAAAGCTCCACTGCTAAAAGCTGCAGTGCTAAATGGGCTCTACTGCTAAAACTGGACGGCTAAAACTACACTGTAAAAAAAGATATGAAATTTACAATACATTTAAGATACAAAAGAATTGAATTTTACGAACTCAGTAGATGAAATTAAATTTGAAACACTTGTATCGTAAATTTAAAATAGTCACATGAAATTCTAACGTGGATATAGAATTTAATAGATGGAACATGGAATTTCAAAGACAAGTTTGTAAATTTGTGGAAAATGTATTGCATTAACCCGTGCCTTAAATTAAAGATTACAACCGTTGTATATTAATTCAAATATAAAAAACAGAGTATTGCAAATACAAAACGCGCTCAACCCACTTCGGCCGCTCGCGACGACCGATGGTCGCGCGTAGTTCGCGTAGCGTCCGAGGGACGGCGCATTGTTCCGCACTTTCCCATAGCCACTCGCAGCTTCGGTCGGGCATATAACCCGACCACCGGCTACGATCGTCCTGGGAAAAACAGACGCGTTTGCAACTCGTACGCGCGTCGGAGAGTGTAACAAATTCGTTACCTCTCCATATCCACGGCAGAGTCGCAGTTCTTGAGCTCGCCTTTTCCGGAAGGAAATTATTTTTCCATTTTTTACGCCGCCAGGTGTTGAAGAAAGAAATTTCACAAAAATCACCTTTTTTTTTTATCTTTAGCTCCCGTCGAGGAGGATAAATACGAGTCACATTTTCAGTGGGCTTAATTATTAATTTCTGAAATAAACTTAATACTTAGGATCAGTAATTTTAATACACACCCGTATGTTGATATTAGCAAATGGTTCTTGAATTTAATATACACTCGTATATTGATATCACCAAATGGTTCTTAATTTCAATATACTTGGATGTGAATATTTCTTTACACGTGCATTATTTTTCAAACGCACAAGTATATTAATATTACGGAGCTACACTTTCATTTTTCAAATAACCTGTTTTGGATTTTCAAAGTCGTATCTGAAATTTCATAAGCGGTATCCGCATAAAAACTTCCTATACTTGTGTATTAATTTTCATACAGAAATTTTTTACAGTGTAGCTTCTGACAAAGGGCTCGTATAGGTCCCACTGATGAAGGTTATACTGTACTTTTTGCGGTTTTTTGACGATTTTTTGGGATTTTTCTTACAAGGTACATCCCTCAGGTGACACCCTTCGATTCTGTTGAAATTTGGATATGTTATAAAGCACCGAAAAGTAAGCGATACGTATTTTTTTTTATCGGCGGAAAAACGGTTTTAACGGGTGAAACCAGCCCTCGAAAAAAGGCATCTCTAGGGGTAATATAGCAGTTTCACACACAAGGAGTCCACCGATTTTGATGAAACAAAAACGAAAATTCTAATCCGAAGCAATGAAAAATCCACTATAGTGACATTGCAAAGAAAAGTAAGGGGCGAACCACCCTAGAGATGCCTTTTTTTCGAGGGGTGGTTTCACCATTTAAAAACGTTTTTCCGCCGATAAAAAAAATACGTATCGCTTACTTTTTGGTGCTTTATAACATATCCAAATTTCAACAAAATCGAAGGGTGTCACCTGAGGGATGTTCCTTGTTAGAAAACTTATCTTGCTATCGGCGCCAATGTGCTGCTCGCGGCGGGATACGTCCGTAGACACCTCATTCGTTCTCCTGTGACGTCAGGAGTGTCAAAAGTTAGAAATACCTACCGCGAAAGCTTTTAGCACTAGGGTCTATTCAGCAGTCCAGTTTTAGCACTAGAGCCCATTTAGCACTCGAGCTTTTAGCAGTACAATTTTAGCAGTCGAATTTTTAACAGTAGAGTCCTAGTACAACGAAAATCTGTACGTAGTTATTGTTGATCAAATACCGAGTAGGTGCGAAACAATTGTCTCCATTTTATATCTCATTTCCAGGGTACACCCTCGTTCGAGTCTTACCTCTTTCACTTAGGTATTTAAAAGCATAGTGATCGATTTTATTTTTATTTCCCCATGTTCCACAACCAGCTTGTCGATACATATTTATTTCGAAGAAATTTATATGAACCTGCAAATCACGGTAGCACCGTAGAAATGGATCGTGCGGCATGTGTGTGTGTGTGCACTGTAAAAAATTTCTGTATAAAAATTAATACACAAGTGTAGGAAGTTTTTATGCGGATACCGCTTATGAAATTTCAGATACGACTTTGAAAATCCAATACAGGTTATTTGAAAAATGACAGTGTAGCTCCGTAATATTAATATACTTGTGCGTTTGAAAAATAATGCACGTGTAAAGAAATAATCACATCCAAGTACATTGAAATCAAGAACCATTTGCTGATATCAATATACGAGTGTATATTAAATTCAAGAACCATTTGCTAATATCAGCATACGGGTGTGTATTAATTTCACAGAACCAAAGTATTACCTTTAATGCACACTGTAAAAAGCTTATGTATAAAAATGAATAAACAAGTGTATGATGTTTTTATGCGGACGCCGTATATGAAATTTCAGATAATATTTTGAAAATCTAAAGCAGGTTATTTTAAAAATAAAAGTGTAGCCCCGTAATATTAATATACTAGTGCGTTTGAAAAATAATGCACGTGTAAAAAAATGTTCACATCCATGTATATTAAATTCAAGAACCATTTGCTAATATCAACATACGGGTGTGTATTAAAATTACTGATCCTAAGTATTAAGTTTATTTCAGAAATTGATAATTAAGCCCACTGAAAATGTGACTCGTATTTATCCTCCTCGACGGGAGCTAGAGATAAAAAGGTGGTTTTTGTGAAATTTCTTCCTTCAACACCTGGCGGCGTAAAAAGGGAAAAATAATTTCCTTCCGGAAAGGCGAGTTCAAGAATTGCGACTCTGGCGTGGATATGGAGAGGTAACGAATTTGTGACACTCTCCGACGCGTGCACGAGTTGCAAACGCGTCTGTTGTTCCCAGGACGATCGTAGCCGGTGGTCGGGTTATATGCCCGACCGAAGCTGCGAGTGGCTATGGGAAAGTGCGGAGCAAGGCGCCGTCCCTCGGGCGCTACGCGAACTACGCGCGACCATCGGTCGTCGCGAGCGGCCGAGGTGGGTTGAGCGCGTTTTGTATTTGCAATACTCTGTTTTTTATATTTGAATTAATATACAACTGTTGTAATCTTTAATTTAAGGCACGGGTTGATGCAATACATTTTCCATAAATTTGCAAACTTTTCTTGGAAATTCCATGTTGCATCTATTAAATTCTATATCCACGTTAGAATTTCATGTTCCTGTTTTAAATTTACGGTACAAGTGTCTTAAATTCAATTTCATTTACTGAGTTCGTAAAATTAAATTCTTTTGTATCTTAAATGTATTGTAAATTTCATATCTTTTTTTACAGTGCGTATGTGTATGGTATGTGCGCGCGGTCGGAAGTGCATCGATTCATTCCGTTATTTAACTTTCGGCGCGTCACGCTATGCTTCCAATTTTGTTTCGTCCTTTTTTCCCCCGTTTTCTCGCAATTGGACGAGTCTCCGTTATACACCAGAGCTGCTACACGTACGTGCATCGGCAAAGGTATCATATTTGAAATTCTGGAATATCGCCGTTTATCGAGTACAGCGAAGCCTCGAAGCACCCAGTTGCGCAAACGAGAGCTACCAGGTGATGAAAATTGAAGGGTATCGATATCATGACGTAAAAGTCATAGCGCGAAATTTCTCCACTTTGCATCTGAGCTCGGTACGTTCGAGCCGAAACGTTTTACCAAAATATATCGAATCAGCTAATTCGAGCGAAATGTCCCAGAATTGCCACAGGAATCCAATTTGTCTACCGGCAATAATCTCGAAGCGGTGGCCCACGTATTTTCATTTGACGTCTAACGAATTATCATGATCTATCATGATCTATCATAAGACCAAACAAGCCCAAACACGATGTTGAAAAAAAAATAAGTGGAAGCCTTTGGAAGTTGCAATCGAAGCTCCGGGGCTTTCGGTGAAATGTTATTTTTCCTCGGCCAATAAAATAGAACCCGCGATAGAAAGCTTTTCGATTGCCCTGTCGTACGGACGGTCATGCTCCCGCACAAACGCATTCTCAGACTCAAACGTAAAATGGCACACCCGTTTTCCGGTGGAGTACTTACAAATTGATTCCGTCGTAGCCAGCGCCTATACCAATGTGGTCGACACCTGCCACATTTCGCACATGGTTGATATGCTCTGAAATGAAAAATCAACAAACTTGCATGTTCGCGTGAAAAGTTCGAAGGTGACGTCAAGGATGTTGAGTCCCAAATCGCAAATGATGATAAAATTCTGAAAATTTGGTATGTTTTTGTATGAAGTATTTCAGAGGTCGTGTAAAAATTTCACGACAATTAGGAAGCTCGTTATTGAACAATTAACATTCACAAATTAAATGTTGTTTTATGGAAACTGATGTAACTTTGCAATAAGTTTTTTTTTTGACCTCTCAATTTTATAATATCTACAATATGCTGAAAGCAACGGAAACAAAACGAAGTTTATTGATAAATTTTTTTTTATTTCTTTTAAAAATTGTTCTTAACAAAATGTTAATTTTTTAATAACGAGCTCCCTAATCGTCGTGAAATTTTAACACGACCTCTTAAACACTTCATACAAAAACATACCATATTTTCCGAACTTTCTTATCATTTTTTATTTCAACCCTTAAGGAGGTTGAAGTAATGATGATAGAATTCTGAAAATTTGGTATGTTTTTACATGAAGTATTCAGGAGGTCGTGTAAAAATTTCATGACGATTAAGAAGCTATTTATTGAACAATTAACATTAACATGTTTCATAGGGACTCAACATCCTTGAAAAAGGTGCATATTCGTCACGTTTCCTCTCACTACTAAGCTATGGATCGCGTTTTCAATTCTGCCTTGCTCATTTCGAAATTCCTCGTCTATGCACGGCTTGTCGGTGATCGATCCAAACGCCAGCCCCTAATTCAGCTAATGAAACGATCGCGGAGAATTGTAAAGGCGAAATTGCCTAGGTCATCGCCGTTGGTTATGCCGCAAACGCGCGTCATTTTGCGTGGCGCTATATAGCCACCAGCCAATATGATCGCCACGATTGAACGCGGCAATTAAAACTATCCCGGGATGTCACGAGTATTCCGAGCATTTCGGCGATATGGATATTTTTTCCGGCCACCCTAGTGTTGTTCAGCATGCTGCTGTTCGTAGCAACGATTATTGAAATTCCGCCCGATAAATCCGGATGTCGTTTCAATGATAACAACGCTTATTGGATTATGTGGAATTATCATCGTTGTAGTATTGATTCAACGCGATAATCGTATTGCGATTCCGTTCGTTCTGGATTAAGGCGAGATATACATTTGAAACGATCGAAAAATTGATTTTTTTTTCTCTTCAAACGATAGACCTATCTACGTAGAATATTTTCCGAAAGTTTCAAAGCGGAATTCGAAAAACCTCTAACGCTACAGCTCGTCAACGCTGTGCCTCACCACATTTACTTTTTGAAAGAGATACGAAAAATGAAACCGACTTGACAAAAGAAAACTGAACAGTATAAAAATAAATATTTTTGTATATCTTCAATATTTATATTATTCCTCATTATACACAAAAGAAAGTTATGTCAGTGCCAAACATTGAGGATTTAAAAAACTGAAAACTAATTTACTGTAAAGCTACATTTGTAAATTGAAGTAAATTAAAAGTAAAGCTACAAAAATACATTTGTATTCGATCTGTCGATGCACAACCACATCATTATCATTATAGATAAGTATTTATATTTATTTTTCGTTTATTTTCACCGGCGTACAAACTTTTGTTTATAATGAAGAACAGGTTCTGTATTTGCTTTGAATGTCTTTTTTTTAGTTTCTAATGTTTATGTTTCGAATTTCGGTTAAAAAAAACAAATATCAATTTTATCAAATTTCCATATATTTGGTCTTAAAAAAATTATGTTATCCAGTTCAACATAATTCTTCAATAGAAGGATCGAGTTGAGAATTTCCTTTGTTTCTTCGAGTCGGTTAAAAATATTGTTTTTTTTTTCACAAAAATCAGTCATTGCTATTTTTATGTATATAATTTTCCCGTATAGTTTTTAACGTTTACAAAGCCTAATATCTCTCTAACTTAAAAAATATATGTTTGTCGGAAAGAAAGTGCTGTTTCTTTGACCCTAATCTGACTAGTCTGCAAAACCTGGAAACGTCAGGGAATTTTTGAGTCAATAATGCGTAACAATCCTGAAAAAGTAATTTAATTAACAACTGACAATTACGGTTACTACTGTAATTGATAATTTAATTACTTTGTAAGAGAATACTTAAGTAATTAGTTACCACAAGTATCTAGTGTAATTTAATACTAAATCTATTTAATGCTGAAACGCTGTTTTCTCAAAACTGCATTTTCGAAATTGGTGTGCAGGATTTCGCAAAAACTATCAATCCGATTGAGTTGAAAGTGGCTACCTTCTACTTGACGAGAACTGTTTTTGAAAGACTAGATAAAAAAGTACTTTTGAAATGGAAATTTTACAGAAATTTTGCGTGAAATTTTGATTTTCTGTTGTAAATGTGTGCCATTCTCAAATTTGCATCTTCTTCATTTTAATTACTGTCCAATAGAAACTACACGCGTTGTAACCAAACAAATTTTGCATTTTTTTTGCATGTCAAAGTCTGCGGGAAGCTAGACTGCACGTTTATTTGCAACTCCAGCAGTAACCTTGCTGTAAAACTCTGCCACGGTCGCGCCATTCTTATGATAAATGAATTAAAAAAATTGTTTTGTATGCTTTAATATACTACTAAAGTATACCTATAGTTTGATAAATATAGAATAATTATTTCTTACTTTAAAAAATCCCTCGAAATTGCTTACATTTTCCCGTCTAAATGTATGCCCCGCCTCACGAATGATCATCAAAATGACAATTTTTTAAGTATGGGGAGGCTCCGTGGGTCCCAACCCTCTATTCCTACAAAACTCAAGCTTTGCGGGCTCAGTCTTATTGACCAACACCAAACCTTTGTAAAACGAGCGACTTCGACTATCGAAACTCACCACTTATCCGTCTAGCACTATCCACTAGTGGGTGGGGGGCAGAAACTTATCACCTGATACTCAATAGATTTACAAGGAACATCCCTCAGGCGACACCCTTCGATTTTGTTGAAATTTGGATATGCTATAAAGCACCGAAACGTAAGCGATACGTATTTTTTTTTATCGGCGGAAAAACGATTTTAAGGGGTGAAACCATCCCTCGAAAATAGGGGTGTTTTTCGTTTTTCCTCGATAACGTTACCGTTCTCATATCCAATGTACAGTAAACGAAAAAATAAACATCGTTGCAATTTAAAACGTTTTTATATCTCGTACCGTTAAAACGTTATCGACGAAAAATGAAAAACATGCCCATTTTTGAGGGTGCGTTTCACCCCTTAAAACCGTTTTTCCGCCGATAGCAAAAAAAAAATACGTATCGCTTACTTTTCGGTGCTTTATAACATATCCAAATTTCAACAAAATCGAAGGGTGTCACCTGAGGGATGTTCCTTGCTTGATGTTTATTTTTACGATCAGTATTTTACGAACCATACGTTCACTACATTCCAGCACGATAAATGTTTTATGACATTATTATTACTTTGCCTCGGAGTTCAGAGAGCAGCAACTGAGTTGAACTTTTAATCGATTGAACTTGAAAGAACGATGTGGAAGATTTAAAAAAAATCATGCGCACCGAAAAGACTAGTGCGACTGATTTGTTTCAAAATGGATTCGCGTGTCCATTGCCGGAGCGACTAACTACCTGTCTTAATTGATGAAAAGTACATTAAAATCGAATACCGAAGTTATTTCTGAAACTGGAAAATTACTCATCAAACGGGAAGATAATTTTTGAATTGCTCAAATTGGATCTCTCGCGCCGAGCGTAATTATTCAGTTCGCCCTCATAGACCGCTGCAAAATCTTGCTGTGAAGGGGATAACACGGGGCGAGATTGATGAAAACGACCCGCGTTTGAGTTCGAAAATAGTGTGAACATTAGGATGGTTGAAAAAAAATCGATTTTTTTTCCAACGGAAAATTGAAGTATGTAAAAAAAAAGAATGTTTTGCGAATCGAATGAAAAGATTATCCTTCAAAGGCAACCTGCAGGCGCTATGTTCGAAGGACTTGAGTGATTTCGTCACTTCGAAATCACTGAGTTTATTCGAACGATTTGAGCTCCCGTGCAATCTTTTGGATTTGAATCCTTCACTTTGGGACTTTAATCAGTATTATAATACGTGCTTGATTACTTTTAAAAACATGCAAGTTGTGAACGGCATAGCTGGGCTAGCCGTTTCTTTGATGAAAGATTTCAATGGTTTGATTACGAAAAACGAAGACCGAAAACAATATCTGTTGCGAATTGTGAGCGAGCACAGAAAAACTTATCCTTTTTGCGAGAAGGGAAATTATTATTCGGCTCGATCTTCGGAGTAATTACGTAAGTTTTTCAACAATCGCATACTGTGATCCAGAATACATATTTTTTAAAGCATCATTTGGAGTTATTATTTTTATTAAAACTACTTGAAATGAAAACGACCTGTTTATGTTAACTTAGAAAATGCTACAGAGCATAAAAAGTTTTGAGAAAATTATATTATTACGATGTCTATTGGCGAGGAAAAAAAATTGACGAAAAGTCGAAAAAAAATAATTAAAAGTCGTTTGAGCACTACATCAAAAAAATGTTTGGACCTCTCGAATTTTGTATGATTGTTTCATAACGTTTTCCGTTGAGTATCGCGATAAAAAAATTAATTTGTTTTTGAACCACCCTAGCGTACACGAAGTTTCACGTAGGTCTTGACGGTCACTTCTTGCCACACGCAATCATATTTAACGGGCAATGATAACCATACTTCAGCCACTACTCATCGTGGTCGATGTGTCGAGTTGTATTCCAACCGGAAGTAATAAACCGACCGCCAGTTCAAGCCCCAATAAATATGTATAATCGATATCCAGTCTGATATACTAGTCATCAAGTGGCATTGGCGTCCCGGTGACCTGTCTGTGTAAAATACCCCATCGCTAATCCCGTCTGGTTGAATTTCGATGATCCTTCACGTCCACCGATAGCAAAACCCAAAGGCCCAAAGCATGGATATAAGTACACGGAGAGAATTTTTAAGTATTTTTTACGGTGAAATCTCCGTAAAAATTACATTAAAAATTTGAAACCGGTGACAAATGTGCACATAGTCAAAAATTGACACTAGTTTTTAATATTTTGCTTTCATTCATGTAAAAATTTAAGCAAGTTGCATAATTTTTTACATTTCTGTCAGTAAAAATTCTGACACATTCTCATGTAGAATTTTAACAATGGGCTGCCTAAAAAATTCCAAGTTTCTACAGTAAAAATAACCTGGACAAACTTGAAATTTCTAAACTCCCTAGCGACAAATGAATTCCCTATGATTAAATAAATACTCTATATACTGTATGTCTGAACATTTGTGTTCTTGATTGCTACTTATTTTAGCATATCATCTTTCCGTACCATTGTAGACGTCCTTTATCGAAGTTTCTTTTCACGTTTCTTTGTTTTCTTGCGTAGAACTGCGTAGAACACGTTAGACTGCACGAGACCACGAGGCTTTCTTGGCCCATGCTTCGTACTATAATGCGCATGCGCGGTACCGCTGTTGCTAAGCAACGCGGGTCGGCGTCGTTCGTGCTCGTCATACTGCGTCATACACAAGCGCACTCTCACAGCTTGCGTTCACGTATACGCACGCTCGCACACAGAGCTCACGCGTACGGTCAGGCGACCTAGCCCTAACTGATTTTACTATAAAGAACGTAAAATTCTGGTGGACGCACGGAAAATTTCGGCTTCCTTTTTTAAATTTTTATGGAAACCACGCAAATTTCTCAATGTTCCACTGAAAAATTTCATTTATATTAGCACTTTTTTAACTTATTGTCGTAATCTTTACGTTTCATGAAATTTTACTATTAATTTCAGTAAAAATTCTGGAAAATATTTTAAATTTCTGTTACGCAAAAGTAAATTTTGATTCATTTCCATTAAAATTTATAATTTATTTCCTAAAAACCTGAAGAATTGCACATTTGCCACCGAGTTACTGTGATTTCACAGTAAAAATTACTTAAAAATTCTCTCCGTGTAGGCCACGCGTGGAAAATGATCCGCAGTTCCTTGCTTTTTCACAACAATTGACATTGACAAAGAAATTACCAGCAACGTCACGGAGGGTCGATTTCTCCCCGCAGCTTATGAAATGAGGGTAGAACGACACCATCACAATGCCACCGGATTGAGCCTGTAATTACACGACAATCGGGACATGTATTATCACGTAACAAACAGAAATGTTCCTACACTTTTTTGAAGAGCTATATATTGATAGCGTCGCAATACGCAGCGAATACTCACGAGGAGTCGAAGAGCGTGGTCTGGCACGTTTCTCGACGAGTTGCAGAGAGCGTGTGCGCTACTGTGACTGAATATGACGGGTGCTCTCGAGGTGCTCATTGCGTCGAGCATCGTCGGCACCGAGACGTGCGAGAGATCGACCATCATTCCCAGCCTGTTCATCTCGAGTACGATGCTCTGAAGTATAAAAAGCATCCGCGAGATGTTTACACGTTCTGTTTACACACCTTACATTGAAAAAATGTGCGTAAAAAATGGCGTATTCGTAAATAAGTGGAATGAAACTTTGGCGGAGCAACGAGGGATGCAAAGACCCTAGGCTGCAAAACTATGCAATAAGAAAAAACGGATTATCGAAATGTCAAGCTAACGCAGCCCCTTCAAGATTTTACGCACGGACGTGGAAGCTTGTAAGTAGACCGGTACGACCTGAGCACTGCGAGAGGTTGGAAGACAGATCGAAAAAAAAACCGTTCAAGCATGGAGTGAAGGAGCCTTCGTTGGGACACTGACACTTATTGCTCCAGCTGCTATGAGACTGCTCAGGCAGTGTGGTCCTTTTTTCTCAGCAGCGACACGACGGCAGGAAGGCAAGCAAAGGAACGATAGGAGAGGAACATTTCGGTCGATTCACTCGCTGAATTTCAATGTGCCTCGTCGGGCACGTCGGTGTCATCCGGAATCTCCGAGTGCGCGGGCACAAAACTCTGAATATTTCAGATTGTCACGGAGAATAAGAATGAGACTCTCGGTTTTCCTCTACCGGTCGACCGTTTGATTGAAATAGTGCATCGAGGTATAGCAGAGCAAATTACAATTTCAGACAATACATATCTGATGTATTTAGGAATCGTGATGCGTCATGTGTCATGTGACTTCGGGGTGCAAAGATTCTATCGCACCTTCCCTGAACATATTACGAGGCCAGGTCACCGAAAAATCGTGCTGATGCAAATATGTATTTACGATAAATATAACATAGGAAACAGGTCAAATGCGTGGGTACATGGCGATTCGAAACACAGGCTTTCGCCTATTGTACGAAAGAACAGTTGGAATGAAGAGCATCCGCGAAAAAAACGAATAGGGATGAATAAGAGCAGTGAAATAGTGCCGGAAAAGTCCAGTTTGGAATGCGAGTGACACGGAAAGGTATGATAAAAAGTACGACCAGTAGGGCAAACCGAGCTGAGCTGGCTCTTCCCATTATTCGAGCAATTTATTTTGCTGAGGTAGGTCCGGGAATCAAAGAAGGAAAGCAACGGGAATGGAGTTGGAGAGGTTCTGGAGAGATGGGAAAAATGTGGAAAGGGATGCTGTATAACATTGTTTGCCGCAATCCCCTGGTCCTTCTTGCTCGGTCGTTGATACCGAAAACTCATCTGTATACGCGTTGGCGATAGACAACCCAGAAACGATCGTTGAATGAAACTTGCCATTGTACCAGGAATACTTTTTTTTGTCGATCTCGTGCCAACCGTCAATTCTCGTGAAACACAGAAAGAAAGAGAGAAGACAAAAGAGAAACAATGGGACCGAGCGGGTTGAGGGAGAGAGAGAGAGAGAGAATGAACGGACATCGTGAGGTAAGAGAGAGGAGGGAGACTAAAAGGTCCGAACAGATCCAATCGTGTACGTTCCTATCCCTTTACATGCCTATGGCCTCATTCCGATGAGGCCCTGTGTCCTTGTAAATCTTTACGCAATCTCGAAATGGTCCGAGTTTCATACAATAATTTCAGCAACGGTACAAGCGTCCAGAGGTGCGGAGGCGACGAGTTAGGCGGTGCCCGTATGGCAGATATGGGTAAAAGCAACTCGCCCTGTCAGCCACCTAATTAGAGGCAAAGTTTCGGTAAGCGGCGAACAGATGGTCTCAAAGGTCTTGTCCCATCCCCAAAAAGTACTTTCCAAGTAGTTAGACGTGGCAGCAGGCGCTCTCAAAGTAGGCGGACCGAGTCAAGCGTGAATTCTGTACAACATCTATGGCTGTACATACCACCTATACAGGAAACGCACACTTCGGAAATCGCGAAAGGTAGTCATGTCCTTTCATCGATGTAGCCATATAACGCGCTCTGCAGGACTTCTCCAACCGGCCTTGCATAAAATGCCTTTAGCTGCTTCTTCATTCGCCCATGGGGCAAGATATTGCAGACTTCTGAACCGTTGATCCCCTACTAGGTCCGTTTACCTAGACACCTATAGCGCGCCCAAAGTCGTTCGGATATTTGTCATAACTTTCTTACCAAGAAACTCTGAACCGGCCATTTCATCGATAATTGTAATGGCAAAGTGGAACGATTCCTATGGTTTTATATCTTATCTGGAATAGACTCCACATACGTTCATCGTTCGCCATTAAGCTGCAATACCCGAAAGACAACGATCCCATTATTGGCCGTAAGACAAGCTTTTCTCGAAACGTTTTCACCATCACCAAGGTCTCGGATTCCTTGGGTTCGCTGTTATCGTGTTTAATCTGTCTACTCGAAACGCGTTCCATGTATATAGACGATCCTCCGGCAATGCCAATGAATGGTCGGTTAAACCGAGATGAGGACAGTAACCAGGCGGAGTAAGAATACGAGGGCGAAAGCCTTGAAAGAGGAAGGCTGAGGGCGAGGCCAGCGCACCCTATTGCAATTATTGCCCTCTCATCCACGTGCTCAAGGGAATCGAGATTCAGCGCGAGAACAAGGAAACCTGGCACACCGCTGTTGTTTGGCGAATCACCCAGCCACCCTTATCCTCGGGGAAAAAAATTCTACGGAAGTTCCGAAAACTTATGTGAAACGAAAGTAAGCTTGGTATACTTGAGGGAAACCTGATTGGCAAATGTAGTTTTCATTTAAAATAAATCTTGGATTTTCTCTTGGATAGCCAAGTATAAGAGACAGTCTTGAATAACAGTTTGCAATTCGTTAAGCGAATTTTTCAAATTTTATCGTACTTTTGGTAAAAATAATATTATCTTTACAAAGTAGAAATAGAGACTTTACTTTGAACTTTTTCTTCACAAATGAGAGTATGCGGCATACTTCGAGTTTACAAAACGTAGGTCCTGTCATTGCTAACGAAATGAAAAAGAGATGAAAACGGAAAGACAACACGGAGAGAACTTTAGCACACAGTGCTCACGATAGTCTCGAGGGACGGAAAAAAAATAGACACAGATATACATTCAACTTGGGGGTTGGAATGTTGCGTGTATATATACATCTGTACACATAAAAGTTCAACCCTCTGGCGGATAACTACGGCTCGCGCATATTCGAGCGGAATCTCTTGCGTTTTCCTCACTTCCGTTCCACGTCTGCTTATATTACGTTTACGTATTTACGAAGTCTCTCGTCGTATCCATCGCTCGCGAATTTCGTCGTTCCCTTCGGCGCGTTAAACAACCCAAAAATATGCTGCCAAAATAAGGGCCCGAGCAACCTGGACGAAGAAAAGTCTTTCTTCTACGTTTTCTCTACCCCTGTCTCGCCCTTTTTGTGTTTGTTTGGGTTAGGGTTAGTAAGCGTAGTGAGTTATTAGCGTTCGAAAAATGGAGTATCGTATGAAAAATCCATATTCCTGCTAAAACAGCAGAAAGTCTGAAGGATATCGATGGCAAAATGTTGTCCTGAAATGAACGGTAATTAAATTACGGTTTACTTTAAGAGCTCTCACCTTGCCGAAGTTGGAGAGTCCACCAACGTGAGGCACTTGACCAGGTTCGTCCGTCGTGCTGCAGTCTGCCCTAACGAACCAACAAGTCAATAACTCAATAGCGACGATTTTCTGAACTACTGTCAAAGCTCATCTATATTCACATGTACTTTATAATACGCAATACAAGCCCGACTAGAAATTTTGATCCGGCTGCTTGAAGACTGACCAGACCCCTATCAGGCTGCAATCCGGAATGCCGTAGTAGGACACGCCCGATCCGGGCGGGATCCGGCACGGATCCGGCGTCCCTTGACATGGGCTGCGTGGCCGGCAGATGGCGCCAGGTGGCGCCATGGTACGGCACGCCGGATCCGTGCCGGATCCGCACATGATTTTATACCCGTTACTGTGGCCTAACGCCTTAAATTCATCATTCGTTTTTTATCATTTTAGGCATTGATACGGCGGCCGGAGCAGGGCCTGGAAAGGCCTACTGATCAGGGCCGTGTCCGTTACCGGATCCGGGCCGGATGCGAAAAAGCGCTTCGCGCCTGTTACGGCCCTGATCCGGCAGCTTGATCAGCGCCGCGGTACGGGATACGGCATGCCGGATCCATGCTTGTTCCGGCCTGTAGCAAAATTTCTAGTCGGGAGGTTATGAGCGATTAAATTGATGCAATTGATGATGGGCCAAGTCAGGTGGTCAATCGGAGGAATGTAACCCCCATGACTTCCTGGTCTTAAGTAGATCGCGAGAATTTTATCACCGGTAGACGCTAGGCAAACGCACAAACACATACATAGGCAGGTGTCTGTGCGTTAGGTATGTGTACATCCAACAATGCATGTACGGCAATAACGTGATTTACGCGACAATTACGCCTCCCCCCCCCCCCTACAATGCGATGTGCGAACAAGGCCTTATATAGTCTGTGCAGAGCCCAAGCTCTCTCCGTTAAATTGCTCTCCCATTCTCTCCGGCGATTAGCACTTGATCGTTACGAAAGGCCTAGCCCTATGGATGCATAATATGATCGATGTTGTGTTGCCTGCTATTTATTTTACCACCTATATACGTATATGCAGTACTATGCCTAGGCTGCTACATACATAGGCTCGCGTCAGTTATTCACGAGCTGTTATCTTGCGTTCTGGAGAGAGCTAATTGTCTAGCACGTATAGTGCGCGTTGTCAGGATTGACTTTCATTAGGGGCTAACTTGAGCTGCCTTCCCTGTCGTTACGGTTGGGACGGTAAAGAAAAATGACCCGAGCTCCGCGACGAAGGAAAATAGTCCGTTAAATCAATCGATCAGGTGAGTATTTATCATGGCCCTGCATCAGGCGGAATCATGATTCCGTTGAAAATATGCAAAAAGCAATCTGGACAACCTATTACCATAAAACGTCAACCGATGAAAAACCACAATATCACTGCCGCCCGGATCTTGGTGCTCCTGGCAACGAGCCAAGGCATCGAAAACGTTTACCGAATACAAGCATGAGGCAGACACTCCGGAGGACGTTGCTGATGCCATAATGCTGGTATTAAGCGACGGTAATCCTCTCGAGAGATGCCTCCAAAGGTTCATAGGAAGTGATAACGAATTTCGATCAATCGGTTTGGAAAACTGCCCCGAAATATCGAAATAGCCAACCGAACGCTTGTTGGGTTGCTGCTCATTGTTGCCCTGTTAATTTCGACATTTCATTCGCATACTCACCAAGGCGTGTTGCACGTATGCGTGAGGGTGAGGTATCTCGTCCCGAGGGCGTACAGCATTCTCAAAACTGGAAGACTGGCACCGACTGCGTGACCACCCTCAACCCCAATCAGACTCGCTAATCTACCCTCCTTGTGGGCCCTCTCGATACCTGAAAAGACAATTTGGGTATCCGATTGTAGAAAATGTAGGGGATCCAATGGACGTTTTCGCGCGAGGTGCACGGTTTTCATTGACGGATTATTATTTCCCCACATGGGAAATTCCTCTTTCAATATTTCACCTTTCGAAAGCATTTCCTCGTAATGCACACGCTTTGGCTGGCACTTGAGAGAAGCGCCCGCTAACACCAACCTCCACCATTCTCCATCTGAAACTATCCGGCATCTGCAAGCTCTCCAAGAATGTGTAGAATGCTTGCTCTCGTCCCCACCTCGCCGTCCTTGCCGCCCTCCCGCCCTACATTTCGTTTTCCCGCTAGTCGTCGGCGTCGTTGACGAGAGGGTACACTTGAAAGTCAGGATTGAACGCTAGTTGTGCACAGCATTGGCATGCGAGTTGTTGGATTTCACGAACACCCTGAGAAAGCTCTTTTCGAATTCTGCTTCAACCCATCGTTCTCGTTCTCCCCCTTCCAACGCCTCTTGCTTTATACTTTGATTTTTTCGCCTCTTCCTTCTTCAACCTTCCTTTTTGCTTCTGCTCTTTTACTGCCGCTCATTGACGTCTGCCCTCTTGAAATCCTGATATCCTGCCATTTCGCGCTACGCATTATGTCAGGCTATACAAAAATATGTAGACACATGTTCCAATGCAGATTTTTGCCGAAGATTTTGGTGAAGTAAGTAATGTTTTCGAACGACGTTGATGTTGCATTAGTGTGGAACGATGTTTTCAATGCATCACAACTGTTCTGTATTATTCAAAAAGGAGACGAACCCCGATGTGGACTGTATCCATTTATCATCGTACCGTTCCGTTATAACAGAGCCCTCGTCTGATAGACTGAGTTATTTAGGAGCTTCAGCCTAGGTCAGCGTCCAGTTCGACGCCTCATAAATAATGTCTTTCCAATCCTCCAATTTCGACCTCTGCCTACAGAAATCCATTTGCAATATCATCTGGTTATTTCTGGCACTCTCGTCTCGTCTGAATTACCATGCTACGGATGCTTCCCACTTTCTGGAGACATTCAGTGCGGTACGTTTTTAATCGCTTGTAATCACTCAATTGGATGAGAAAATTATCGGTAGAGCCGAAGACATCGATCTTTAAGGATATTTAAGGAATACCGTTAGTAGAGCGTACCATTTGTTTTTGCGGATTCAGAGGTTACTTCTTTTAGCGTTTTTTAACGGACAACACCACTGTGACCCCCTGTTTTTTTGCCATTTTGCAAGAATTTTTTTTTGTGGGAAAAAAAGAGATATTCGAAATTTTTTTTTGTTTTGTTCGTTGTGTATTGAAGATACATAAAAAACAATTTTCAAATTTTTTACGCCCCATGGTGACGCTGGGGAAGCTCCCGCGTCAGGTACTGTTGCCTCTGCAGTGGTTCGCGGCACGCAGCAGAACTCTCTTCAAAGTAGATCTGAAAAAAAAATACCGAGTGTTTTCGTTAATAATATGATATTTTGAAGAGAAGTACACAGGGATTTGAAAAAATATTGATTTTAAAAAAATAGGCACGCTTTTGTAATTAAAGGACGATTTTCGAGCAAAATTTCTCGTCGAAAATAGGCTATAACTTTTTTTATTATTGAGATATCGAAAAAATCCTATGTACTTCTTTAGATAATCTAGTTTTATTGATGCAGTCCAAATTTGAAGTCGATCGGATAAAAATTGCTCGAGTTCTGCTGCGTGCCGCGCTCAAAAAAGTGGTTTTGAGAAAAACGCGTTCAAAGTTTTAGGTTTGTTAATTTATGCGATAAATTGGAAAAAAAATGTTTTACCTCAAATCAGCGATGCCGGCACCATATAGCTGGCCTTCAAGAAGCAAATCATTGTCCCTAGCATCTTTTCTCGAACTTGTCGAGGCTCTTCTTGCCTCTTTTGCAGCGTCTGTGAGCGAGCGCTCCGCCAGCTCGATCCGCGCTGCGTCGGTTTGAACGCAAAAATTGAAACAATTTGGGCCGATAGTTATCCCCGACGTCTCCAAAACTTTCATGAGGCTTCTCAGGCCATCGTTGAATAATAATACCGCGATATCAGCTGCAATATCGACGATTTTTTTGCTCCCGGATTGACACTTGTGGGCTATTGCCCAAACTGATTTGTTGTAGCTTTCGTTGTTGTTTCGCGTGAAGCCGCCCAAACAACGCTGCAGCAAATCGTCTCTGCTCAAATTTTCGAAGACTGGCGTAATTGCCTCCAATACTTCCTCGGGAAGAAGCGGCTTATGGCGATATTCAGAAATATTACCGCGTTGCACCGCTCCACAAAATATTCAATATCTCCGAAAATAATTATTTTTTCGACCCGGGTCCAACGGCATCTTAATCTTAAATGTATTTTAGATTTTTCTAGATGGTTTTCAAAAAATCGATTTTTTGAAGCCGTCACAGTGGTGTTGTCCGTTAAAGTGATACTGCCTGACGTACAGTTTTTGTATGTACTTGCAGTAAAAAGTGAGTAATGCAAATTTTGTAGAGAGAAGCATGCTTTATATCAATGTTGCTTATTTACAATATGTCGCGTAGTACAACGAAGGTATAATAAAATTATTTCTCTTTCTCCATCTGCCTCTCTCTCTCTCTCTCTCTCTCTCTCTCTCTCGATCGCGGTTTCTCACTTTTCCATTTATCGGTTTGCCATATGTGCCGGCTCTATTATTCTGAGCACCGGAGCTCGGCATGCTTTACGATTCGGGACATCATTGCTGGCTCTTCCTCTACTTTAGTGCGTACTGTATGGAAGCCAGCACTGCATAGATGCGGTGCACAATAGGGTATGGCCGCGGTTTCATCGTCGCCGTCAGCCTCGCAGTGGTCACAGCCGTTAGCGGTCAGCCGTCGATGCGAAACTCGGTCCCCCTATACACGCGTGCACACACCAGATGCGCTTTGAACAGCTCTCGAAGATCGCGACATGCACATCGATCGTGGGAACCAGAGCTACGTTACGTACGAACCTACTGCCGTCGTTCTTCTTTTTTTTTATCAAGCAAGCTGAGAAAGATTATTCCCACATAATGATTTCCCAGTTTTTCGAACATTGGTATAAGATTCCAGTCGGTTTGGGCGAAATATCCTGGAATGTTGAATACTCGAAATGCCACACGATTATACGAAACCGCAAAAGAATGTGGTTAACCTGGCAGAGTAAATGGGGCAGTAGTGGCTCTTAATGATCGACGTGCCCAAATGTCGTGGATGTGAAGAGCAATTGTACAGATCCAAACAGCCACACAATCAGATGCACCGGATCGTTCTTATGGCTTTGGATATTCCTAGCAACTATCATCGTCATTATCATACGTACAAAAAGATCTTACCATCATGCTATGGACAACACAATACGTACATTTACCTAGATGACTCTTTAATGCAAATGCAAGAACCGGAATATTTGAATGGGACCGATTATCACCCGACATTGTTCCGCCAGTACTCATGTATGAATACAGTCTACAAAACAAGTATACAAGTATACGTTAATTGGCGTGTACGAAATATTCGTGATTTTCGTCGTCCTCGTGGTTGGGAGTGGCGTTCATATAGGCCCCAGGTTTTCCACTTGCTCCGCTGCTTTCTATTTCTCGTTCCACATTTACACGAGGCTTACGACTGTGGCATAACCAGCCGAAAGGCTCACTGCTACACTCCTTCCACGAGTGAAAGGGGAGAATTGATTCCCCCCAGTAGTAATACGACTCTGTGGTCAGCCATTGGGCTCGCACGACCAGACAGGAGAGAGGTGCCAGCGGTGTATAGGGCAAAGGCGAAAATTGGAGCTGTATGACTGAGACCAGAAAATCGTTTAAGGTAGTTCCTCTGCGAAAATCTCAACCAAAAGTTTACATACCATCTTCATGTTTAAAAGATTGATAATTGGTTTAATTAGTAATAAATAAAATTAAAAACTACGCAATCTTGACTCGGTACTAGTAGATAATACGATGGATATCATTTATTGCCGTAAAATATATTTGATATTGTGCTTTTGATCTACCATTGCCAGTAAACTTTTTGCCGGGACTGTCCAGACTTTTCCACAATTCACTTGTTCGCTTCCAGGCTGAGCAGGATATATGCTGTGCGACCAAAATTGTGTGGGTTCTTATGATTATATCTTGGGAACTCGATGGTGAATCATTCTCATTTTTTTCACATTATTCGTGATATCTTACTCTAGCTTATCCTCGTTTTTTATCAATGTCTTCATTTTAGTTTTGACGGTAGAATCAATGATGCTCTGTTTGCCCATCATAACGCATTTGTTACGTGTAAACCAAGCCAACTTTAAGGCGGGATTCTACTTTGAAACTTTGAAAAGGCTAAATTAGATGAAAACACCCACCTGGAACACGTCGAAGGCATATTATATGGCCCAGGCATCGCTGATTGAGGGTAAGATAATTTTTTCTACGATTTATCACTCACCAAAACTTTAAACGCGTTTTTCTCGAAACGACATTTTCAAGTACCGTGGTCGTGATAACTCAAAAAGTACTGAACCGATCCTTATGAAATTTGGAACACGTATTCTATATGTGTGTACCAACCGACCTAACTACAATCAACTTAAAATTTTGGTTAGAACTATTTTTTTATTGCAAAAAAAGACCCAAAAAAAACGCATTTTTCTTTTTTTCGTATTTCAGCCGCCATTTTGTTAATTTTGCACGTATATAAAATATTCTAGTTAGGTCGGTTCCTGAAGACATACTGAACATGAAACTATTTGATTTTTTGTTTCAGACCATCCGTCGGGAAGATTTCACGACCACGGCAACGGTACCTGCTTTTCGAGGCGTTGGCTTTAAACATATTTTACGTGTACAAAAAATGAATAAAATACATTTAAACATTTTTTTTTATGTACTTAAAGAGTGTATTTATTGAACAGTTTAAACCCCATATCGATATCTTTAATAGTATTCTCAGAAAAAATTCACGAAAATAGCGTTTTTTTCATGGTTTCAAAGTAGAATCCCGCCTTAAGGGAGCTTTCCAGTGTGAAATTTTCAAAAAATCGATTTTTTTTTTGCTTTATCGAATAGTATACACTCTTCCGAATATTCCCTGAAATTTTCATGCCGAAATTCAGATTATTTCGGTTACTGTACAGCATTTCTTGGAAGAAGGCAACGGAGCGCTACAGCTACAGCGAAACTTTGAACGCGTTTTTCTCGAAACAGCATTTTTCAAAACGGTGTCCAACTTGGAGGGCAGAGTTTTAAAGCTATCGAGTTGAATTTTTTACACAATATTCTTAACGACATTGTTTATCGTGCTATGGAAGCTTTTTTTTTTTTTTTTGACATCTTCCTATTTTTTTGTAAAAAAACTGCCAAAAAAAAAATGCTAAAATCGATACTTTTTGTTCAAACCGGCGCCATTTTTGCAAAAAAAAAAAAAAAACCTCCATAGCACGAAAGCCAATTATATACCGATCAATAATCTTTTTGTGTTTTTTGTTTCAGATCAAAATTGTGACCCCCAACGTGGACACCACATCCAAGTGCATTTTCTGCAACAATTGTTTCATCATTTTTATAGATATTAATTAATAAATAAATCGATCTTTAAAAAATTGTTTTGTATTCTTCAATACCCAATTAATATACAAAAAAAAACTAGACCGATTAGATTATTTTTTCTTTAAAAAAAAAAATCGCGAAAAACAGCGATTTTTCGGGCTGTCACACTGGAAAGCTTCCTTAAGTGTAAATATCTCAGGTTTGGGGTGGTCAAACTTATTCAAATTGCACAGATGTTTGGATAATGTATTAAATAACATATATATCAAATTTCAACCATTTCTCAATTGAACACTTCTGTGGAGGTACTACCTTAACAGAGTCGCTTGAACGATCTAGAAAGTCTAAACTCTTACATATAGTCAAGAATGAATGTTACATATGTTTTGCTTGTCTGTCATCTCGATAATTTTACCTAGTAAGGTGTACAATTTATGTATCGCATACCTTCGGCACTCGTGACGAGAACCATACTTTGTGGATGCTTATTCACTAGACGTCTAATCAGGTCGATCTGCTCGAGAGCCAGCTGCACCGAATCCAGATGTTGCGATGAACAGGGCACGTAAGCCGACCAAAACTGGGAAACAAAAAGAGGTATCAATTCGCGCGACATCTGAGGCACGAATTACGTTATTTTATTACTACTGCTGATCACTGATATATCTCATTGACAATGAAACGCAGTAGACTGTAAAGACCATCGAATATTAGGGGTGTGCATTCATTTTATGGGATCTTCAAGAGATGGCGTAACTAGTACTGTATCGCATGGGGTCGTATCGTTACTAATTTTATGTCAAAGCGTCATCACGTGGCGTTAGTTTTCAGAATGTTATTTTGCCGAAGCGCAAAAGACATTATTGTTTTGGCCGTTGAATAGGTCGAATTTACTGCCAACAAAACACCGTTCCTGTATTTTTTTTGTGTCAAGACGTAAATTCTTGACGTTTACAAGAAAACGTACGGCACTCGGTTTAAGGATGTTGAGTCCCAAATCGCAAATGATGATAAAATTCTGAAAATTTGGTATGTTTTTGTATGAAGTATTTCAGAGGTCGTGTAAAAATTTCACGACAATTAGGAAGCTCGTTATTGAACAATTAACATTCACAAATTAAATGTTGTTTTATGGAAACTGATGTAACTTTGCAATAAGTTTTTTTTTTGACCTCTCAATTTTATAATATCTACAATATACTGAAAGCAACGGAAACAAAACGAAGTTTATCGATAAATTTTTTTTTATTTCTTTTAAAAATTGTTCTTAACAAAATGTTAATTTTTTAATAACGAGCTTCCTAATCGTCGTGAAATTTTAACACGACCTCTTAAATACTTCATACAAAAACATACCAAATTTTCCGAATTTTCTTATCATTTTTTGTTTCAACCCTTAAGGAGGTTGAATTAATGATGATAGAATTCTGAAAATTTGGTATGTTTTTACACGAAGTATTCAGGAGGTCGTGTAAGAATTTCATGACGATTAAGAAGCTATTTATTGAACAATTAACATTAACATGTTTCATAGGGACTCAACATCCTTAACATCAGGCCGTAAAATGGAATTAAAATTAAATATGAGCACTTTGTTAGTAAAATGTCTATGTAAATTTATTCATGAGCGTTTCACATTATTTCCATCGTGAGCGACACGTACGCGCGTGTCCAGGTATTCTCGAGGAGACATTATTATGCGATGATAAAGGCGGAAAATGATGGTGTGTTTATCGTACCGAAGGACACGTGCTAGATATTACAGTAAGATATACGAGATATATGTATATCCAAGCGGATCGAAACGACGTGCTCCTCGCGACAATTTTCTTTTCCCCTCACTTCCTCCCAGCTGTTTTTTTTCTCTCCCTCTCTCCTTCTGTCTTCACTATGCCTCGTGTGGACGAGAAAAATGAAGCACGTGCTGTGCGAGAAAGCACGTTGTTGCTATACATAAGGGATGTTTGGGCGCTCGTACACCTTCGCAAACTCGAGAGTAGTTAAACGGCACGCAAGAAAGATTTATACCTAAGACACCTAAAGTCTCCGTAGATCTTGGGATTGCGACACACGTCACTTTTCTGGGTCGAGACTGACGTTGAGATTTTCGAAGGGTCTCTTGTGTTGACAGTCCCACACGGTGTCTCTGTGACCACGTGACGTAGCCTGGCTATGCGGATCGAAGTAACAAAATCTCTCGGAGGAAGAAAACTTTTGGAACGTTTGAAAAATAAACTCTCGGCCATGCGGTCGCCATTTTTTACACTTAAGCATCGAAGAGTTATTCCTCCAATGACGAAACGTTTTCCTAAGATCATAAAGTACTTTTGTCGATCTCATCTTCGTACATCTGTACGATACTTACAATGAACATCACTCGAGTGTCCGCCTTCGATTCTGTTGAAACTCATATATGTGATAAAGCATCGAAAACTATTAGACACGTATTTTTTTTTATCTGTGGAAAAAGGTTTTTCAGGGTGGAAACGGCCCCTCAAGGTAAGACGTGCCACCTGTTAATTTAATTTCTGTTAAATTATTCCATAGTGGATTCTTCATCGCTTGAAATTAGAAGAATCTTGGTTTTTGTTTCATTCAGATCGGTGGCGTGCTTGTGGGTGAAACTGCAAAACCACCCTCCGATACGTCTTCCTTTGAGGGGAGGTCTCCCCCTTCAAAACCGTTTTTCCGCGGATGAAAAAAATCCCCGTCTAATATTGTTGAATGGTTGATCCCATATATTAGTTTTAACAAAATCGGCGGTGAACGCTTAAGGGGTTACACCGAGTTGGAATTTCTGAAAAAATCAATTTTTCGTTTTCGACGGTTTCTTATAATATAATCGCTCAAAAATATTCCCTGAAAATTTAAAATTGCTCCGTTGAAAATTGGGGGAGTTATGAGCGTTTACAGGTAGGTCCGCCTAACCTACGTGTATACCTGACGTAAAACTTAAAACGCGTTTTTCTCGGAATTACTTGTTCAGAATCGGTGACCAAAATATCACAAAAAACAACTAAATCGATCTGCTTCAAACTTCATAGACATTTTTTTTGTTGTATATCAGTCCTTAATCGAAGGATGCCTTTTCAATGCATACTTTTTTTATATAAAGGAAAATAGAGTGTTTTTTTTCACCGAACCTTCCAAGATCACTTTCGATCGGCGACCATTTTGCAAAATCTTTATTTTAATGAAATCCTTCGATTAAAGACTAGATAAGACGGTACAAAAACTAAATTCATTTGGTTTTTTGATTTCGGATGATTTATTACCGCGAAGGACCTTTTTTGCACCGCGATCTGTGCAATTTACTGTATCTTCGTCGTTTATAAATATTTCCCAATGAAAAAATTGTCAACGATACGTAAAATGATACCCTTTACTATGAAAATTTTTTTTAAACTGCACCCATTTCCCAACAAAAAAATTCACAAAAACACCTATTTTAAGCGCGCCATTCAATTGAGTGAATTCCCAGATATCGCGCAAGGCCAACGAGCTGTAGTTTTGTTAACGGGGGATTGTCTTTTTTTCGCAAAATTTACCGCTTTTTGGGAATTTTTTTGTGAAGAAAGTATACAACGGAAAACTTGTGAAACTCGGCATATAGTTTTATTGATCTGTTTACTACATACAAAAAAAATGTTAAACAATTTCATCAAAAAATCCGCCTCCCACCCCCCTCGACGCGCGATGGTCCTTTTTTGATGGTGTGCACGATTTCTCAAAAACTATTCAACCGATTGCCTTCAAATTTGGACAGAATGCTCAGCTGACATCCTTTTATCGTTTGATGAAGCAAAAAAGCAATACGTTTAATAGTTTTTCATTTATAACAAAAAATCGATCAATTTTTTTCGAAAAATCGATACTTCAAGTTCAAAACGTCACCAAATCGTCAATTTTTTTTTTCCCTTCATCGAACGATAGCTATATGTGTCTAAAGTAAAATGCTTTTTGGGTTTTTGTTGCAAGATTAACGTGAAGGCTGTAATCGTGCACACCATCAAAAAAGGACCATCGCGCGTCGAGGGGGGTGGGAGGCGGATTTTTTGATGAAATTGTTTAAAAATTTTTTTGTATGTAGTAAACAGATCAATAAAACTATATGCCAAGTTTCACAAGTTTTCCGTTGTATACTTTCTTCACAAAAAAATTCCCAAAAAGCGGTAAATTTTGCGAAAAAAAAGACAATCCCCCCTTAAGGGGTAAGGCCACTGTAAATTTTTTGAAAAATCGATTTTTTTTTATTGGCTTAAAAAATAGTTTAAACCCTCTAGAATAAGAAAAAAAAGGTCCTGTGCGAAAAAAAATTTGTTGTCCTTAGGAAATGAAGGTCGCCGCCAAGCGTGTCAAAACTTGCTCCGAAACGACTGCAATTATATCGGAGATGGCGATTCCAAAACTTTCAAAGGCATCGTGGATTCGAAGCCTTATGAAAATGTTGATGTTAAAAAAAAAGAGTGCATAGATCACGTGCAAAAAAGAATGGGCACTCGATTGAGAAACTTAAAAAAAGGAACAAAAGGTCTCGGGGGAAGAGGAAAACTCGCTGCCAAATTGATTGACGAACTAAGCATTTATTACGGCTTAGCAATCCGTCGAAATTCCGATTCCATCAAAAATATGAAAAATGAGATCTGGGCAACCCTTTTTCACAAAATGTCAACGGATGAAAAGCCTCAGCACGAAAAATGTTCGGAGAATTGGTGCAGTTGGAAGAAAGCGAAAGCAGAAAATGCCTTGGATGCGTATCATCACAATCAGCCAATGAGTGAGGAGGTTTATCAAGCCATCAAACCCATCTACATGGAATTGAGCCGGGACGAGTTGCTGGAGCGTTGCTTGGGGGCCTATACTCAAAACAATAACGAAAGTTTCAACGCTACCGTTTGGAGTTTGGCCCCCAAATCATCCTCAAGCGGAAAAACTGTACTAGATATTGCGACGGATATCGCTGTTTGCATATTCAATGGCGGCCTTACCAACGTCTTGCAAATATTCAAGATGTTGGAGGTGGAAATTGGTGTACAGTTATATAATTTCTGCATCGAAGCCGACGCCAAACGCATCACGCACGCGGAGACATCTCTGAGCGACGCGGCCAAAAGTGCGCGCGCGCTCCAAAAATCAACCAGGAAAGACGAAGAAGACGAAAATTTGGCTATCGAAGGACAAATGTATGGTGCTGGGATTGCAGACTAACGGTAAAAATTTTTTTTAACTTCTTTTTTTAATTTTTTCCAATAAAAAACTATTCGCAAAACTTTAAACGCGTTTTTCTCGAAACATGGTTTTTCAAAATGGCACGCAGCATAACTCGAACAATTTTCATTTTTTTTACTTGAAATTTTAACCAGATGTGAACATTTACATTATCTTGAGAATGTCGATCGGAATTTTCAAGAACTTTATTTATTGATTTTTTATTAACAAAAAACTTGCCGTTTTTTTCGTCAAAAATCAATTTTTTTTTCAAACGCACGCCAAATCCACAAAAATTGATACTTTTTAAAATCCGATCGACATTCTCTAGCTATAGCCCTCTAGATTAATGGTTTTTTTTTTTTGTTCTAGATTCAAAAGTGCACCAGTGGTGCTGCGTGCCGCGGAGCCCTGGAAGCAAAACATGTCCCGGGAAGATAGCTGTGGAACCGCCATTTTGTTTTTTTTTACTGTAAAAAAATTTTATAATAAAGTTTAATGTATGCCCGATAACACCATTAAAAGTTTTTTTTCAAATACCTTCAATTTCGGGAGCAAAAAATTAGTGAAAAAACCTTTTTTTTTGGGCCGTTACAGTGGCCTTACTCGTTAATGGACTTTTCGACAGTACGAAAGTGTGACGTCTCACGCTGAAAATTGTCGGGTACAGCGGGGCAGAGAGGCGAGGGACCGATATGACGACGCTTTTGGAATTTCCGGGGTTTCAGCCGGATTAAAGCGACGCTTAGGTGCGACCTCGGT
Organism: Ophion costatus; assembly: GCA_951751655.1. Lineage (NCBI taxonomy): Eukaryota > Metazoa > Arthropoda > Insecta > Hymenoptera > Ichneumonidae > Ophion > Ophion costatus. Next base: position 42,404,081 of record OX632359.1, on the reverse strand, counting down.
CGAATCCTCTGGGCCACCTAGCGCGCAAATAAGGATTAATTGAGCAGGACTGGCCTCTGCTAAGACCACCATTTCCGGCTGTCTATTCGATGACGATACGAGCCAGACGACACCAGCGTTTAGCTAAACTTTTATTTTTAATCTAAACCCTGAGTAACTTTTGTGTGGGTCGCTTTCACTCTGTTAATTTCAATGATTTTGATGATTGAAGTTTAAGGGAGCTATCTATCTTGTTGGGTCAAAAAAATGTTTTTGCTGCATCGGAAAGAGTTTTGAAGAAGAAGTTGGTTTACTCTATGGTCCTGACATAAGATTAGGTGTAAGTATGAAACTTTTCATTTTATTCGCACATAACCTTCAGTTTAACTTTGAACCCGTTTTTGCCGAAACCACGTTTTCCAAATTTGCAGAAGTGCTCCTACACGCCCCAGATGAGCAATCGTTGTGAAATTTGGCAGGCACGTGTACAACAAACGTCTCCATTAGTTCAACTGGAATTACCGAATATTGAAAAGTTTTTATTTTATGAACAAAAAAACTGCAAAAAATGTTGGTAAAAAAACTAAACCTCCCCTTCCATCGTTCACAATTTTCTTTTTATTTTTCAATTTTTCTGCTGGATTTCAGTTTGACTTGTACACAATATTGTAGAAAGAAAAAATATGTTTGATTATTTTACTTCAGATCACCTGTTCAGGACTTAGGCCTTTCGCAAGCGAAAAATGTACCATGTCCAATAAAAACCACTCAGTAAACATACAAAATTTTAACGTTCTATATATAATTTATGTCGCATAAAAAATTGCTGAACAGTTGAACATTTTTTAGCCCAAAAAAGTAGAAACCCCCCGATGACAACTCGACCGAAGGGTTGTGAATAAGAGGTGAGCTTTTTTTAAAATATTATTGCTGAATATTTGGAAAATCTTGGAGTAAGAAAAGAGGCATCGTACTATGGTTCTTATTCGAAAATATTTTAATAACAAAGGGGATGAGAGATACATGATAAATGTGATTGTAATGCGAAACGGGTCGCTCACATGGATTTCTTTTCTTTATTCTTACGACGATCGATTTCCAATTATCTTACCTCGTCACTACAGAAGCGAACTAATCGTAGATCAAGCGCGTCTAACAAGGAACATCCCTCAGGTGACACCCTTCGATTTTGTTAAAATTTGGATATGTTATAAAGCACCGAAAAGTAAGCGATACGTATTTTTTTTATCAGCGGAAAAACGGTTTTAAGGGGTGAAACGCGCCCTCGAAAATAGGGGTGTTTTTCGTTTTTCGTCGATAATGGTATCGTTCTCATCTCCAATGTATAGTACATGAAAAAATAAACATTGTTGCAGTTTGAATTTTTTCTATATCTCATACCGTTAAAACGTTATCGACGAAAAACGAAAAAACATCCCCATTTTCGAGGGTGCGTTTCACCCCTCAAAACCGTTTTTCCGCCGATAAAAAAAAATACGTGTCTCAAAATTTTTGATGCTCTATCACATATATGAGTTTCAACAAAATCGGAGGCGGACACCTGAGGGATGTTCCTTGTAAGAACGCTGCATGGAGCCACTCAATTGACTCTGCGCGTAATCCGTCAAAACTATTGGATAATCGGAGCGAGCTTCATTGTAAAAACCACATGAATCGTTGTTTAATTTGTGTTCGCGAAAAGGCTATTTCCGCAAGCCTGCTAATGGGAGATTTTCCATCACCGCGAGTAAATCCCTCTCCGCCATGCTCACATTGCGGCGTGGATTATGCGGGTCCTTTGCAAAATTATTCCGTACGTAGGCAGAGGGCAAAAGGCACGAAAGTATTATGTTGCGATTTTTGTTCGCTTGGTCGCTCGCGCGTCACATTTAGAGTACGTAGATGACTAAGCAACCTCGGGATTTTCAGCTGCGTTCCGCCGCTTCGTAAGTCATCGAGGTCTTCCTACAGACATGTATAGCGACAATGCTCGCAACTTCGAAAAGTAACGAAGTGCGCGAAAAGAGCTCAAAGAATGGCATAAAATGGCTCTTCATCCCGGGAGCGGCGCCCCACTTCGGCGGCTTGTGGGAAGCCGGCGTGAAAAGCTTTAAGGGGTTACCCCCACTTGCGATTTTGAAAAAATCGATTTTTTTTATTGCATTTTTTTGAAGTATAAGTATCTGAGAATATGTCCTGAAAATTTCAAGTCGATCCGAACAAAATTCACTGAGATATGAGCGTTGACAGAGAAGAATCCGTGAATTGAAGAACTGAAATTGAAACTTTAAACGCGTTTTTCTCAAAATGGCATTTCTGAAGTCGGCGACCAAGATTACTCGAACACTAATGAACCGATCTTCTTGAAATTTTGCAGGCTTATTTAATACATAAAAATGTAGTCTTTGATCATTCGATTTTTTTTTTCGAAAAAAAAATGGCCGTTTTATAGCCAAAAAACGGCCGTTCTTTTTCGTTAAAATCGAACCATTAACTTTGACTGTCCGCCATTTTGTGAAAAATGAATATTTTTTAAAATCCTTCGATTAAAGACTAGCTTATACTTATATTTGACTAAATCCATCCGCATTTTTTTTTTCAGATGATCCACTTCGCCGCAATGTTGGTCACCGCAAACCGTGTATATAAAAACATTATTTCATTGACGGCCATTTGCCACTAAACAATGTAATATTTTTCAATAAAAAAATTACTGAAAGTTCTTCAAGATGTGTTCTTTAAGATGGTATATTGATCGATTAAAAAAGTTTTGTAGTTTTCTTTAAAAAAAATCATGAAAAAGGCCTTTTTTTGCGCTACAAGTGGGGGCAACGCCTTAAGTATCATTTAAAAAGAGTACCAAGTGCACATACGCTCTTACAAATCGAATTGTCATCACTATTATGTCAAATCGAAGCAACGTTGAGTTCGCGACTGTTGATCGCTCTCAAGGACGATCCTGATTCGTTTGATGCGTTAACACCCGGTCATATTTTGATAGGACACTCGCTTCTCGGTGTTCCGGAATCGTCCTTACTCGATGTTAATGAAAACCGGCTGCGTCACTGGCAGCGCGCGCCAGCGATGCGGGAGCATATTTACCGTGTGTGGTCTAGAGACTATTCGCATTCGTTGCAGCAACGCGGCAAATGGCAAGAAGAATGTAGTTCGGTCAAAATCGGACATCTAGTTTTACTAAAAAATCAATTGGTACCCTCCCCCCACGCGTTGGGAGTCAGCTAGAATCATCGTGACACATCCGGGACCGGATGACTCACAAGGAACATCACTTTGGTGTCCTCCTCCGATTTTGTTGAAACTTTTTTATGTGGAAGAGCATAAAAAACTGAGAGACACGTATTTTTTTTTATCGGCGGAAAAACGGTTTTAAGGGGTGAAACGCACTCTCGAAAAATAGGGGTGTTTTTCGTTTTTCGTCGATAACGTTATCGTTCTTATCTCCAATGTATAGTACCCGAAAAAATAGACATTGTGGCAATTCGAATTTTTTTATATCACGTACCGTTAAAACGTTACCGACGAAAAATGAACAACATCCCCATTTTTGAGGGTGCGTTTTACCCTTTAAAATCGTTTTTCCGCCGAAAAAAACGTGTCTCTTAGTTTTTGATACTCTCTCCACATAAATAAAGTTTCAACAAAATCGGAGGAGGGCACCAAAGTAATGTTCCTTGTTAGTACACGTTGTCTCATTGCGCAGTGCAAAAACTCAGTTAAAGCCACCGAACACGAAACTATGCCCGCTACCAATGGCGTGAATGGAAAACTTTGAGAAAGTTAAAAAATTTGTACCCAGTATGGAAGTTCTTTCTTTAATTTGTTTTTTTTTTATATGACAAAAAAACGTTGTTTTCGCCCCGATGGCTACGAGGCGAGCAGCGGTATGTCGAGGATTGATTAAATTCGAAATATTTCACATCCGAGAATATTCTTCATGTTAAACTTAAGCGTTTACAATATTCTCGAAATTTGATCGCGCAAAAACGCGTGACGTCACTCGTCCGTGGAAGCATGCACGTTCAGGCACCTATCGCGATTTTGGCGAGTAGTTGTATTTGGACAATGCGAAGAGAAGCATCTCCTAATGATGCAAAAGTAAAAGCACGAGTCAAGCGGGTCTAGCTGGGACCTCGAATAAATTCAGTCATCTGTGAAAGCGCGTTTATTGAGGTGCAGCTTTACCGCGTAATCAAAGTTCAGTGACGAAATCGAAATTACAAATATCGAGTTTTCATCGATCTCCCTTTTCCACCTCCACTGGACCGGCAAATAAAAAAATATAGTAATTAGTGGCGCATTATCGAAGGATGCGCGCACAGTCAATTAAGTGGCCGTCGTCGATTTTATTGTAACTCATGTATGTGATAAAGCATTGAAAAATATTAGATACGTCTTTTTGTCGGCGGAAAACCGGTTTTGAGGGGTAAAACCATCCCTCAAGGAAAGGCGTGTCACTCATTAATTTAATTTTGTTTCAATACTTCTATAGTGGTTTTTGAGGGGTGGTTTCTTCCATCGGAACCGGTTGCCGCGATTTAAAAAAAAGCGTTCAATAGTTTTCATTGCTTTATCACATGTGTGGTTTCACCAAAATCGACGGCGGCTACTTGAGGATGTTGAGTCCCAAATCGCAAATGATGATAAAATTCTGAAAATTTCGTATGTTTTTGTATGAAGTATTTTAGAGGTCGTGTAAAAATTTCACGACAATTAGTAAGCTCGTTATTGAACAATTAACATTCACAAATTAAATGTTGTTTTATGGAAACTGATGTAACTTTGCAATAAGTTTTTTTTTTGACCTCTCAATTTTATAATATCTACAATATACTGAAAGCAACGGAAACAAAACGAAGTTTATTGATAAATTTTTTTTTATTTCTTTTAAAAATTGTTCTTAACAAAATGTTAATTTTTTAATAACGAGCTTCCTAATCGTCGTGAAATTTTAACACGACCTCTTAAATACTTCATACAAAAACATACCAAATTTTCCGAATTTTCTTATCATTTTTTATTTCAACCCTTAAGGAGGTTGAAGTAATGATGATAGAATTCTGAAAATGTTGTATGTTTTTACATGAAGTATTCAGGAGGTCGTGTAAAAATTTCATGACGATTCAGAAGCTATTTATTGAACAATTAACATTAACATGTTTCATAGGGACTCAACATCCTTAACGTCCCAATTATTGAACAGCTGAGGATCCGGGGGATTGTATTCGGTGAGAAAAAAAAAGATAAAATCGAGAAAAAAAAACCATCGATTTCACATTCAAATGACACTTTGATATTTTTACTTTCGAAAAATCAGCCTTTAAGGATGTTGAGTCCCTATGAAACGTGTTACTGTTAATTGTTCAATAAATAGCTTCTTAATCATTCTTAATCAACGGAAACTCTTCTTAAGCAACGGAAACAAAACGAAGTTTATTGATAAATTTTTTTTTATTTCTTTTAAAAATTGTTCTTAACAAAATTTTAATTTTTTAATAACGAGCTTCCTAATCGTCGTGAAATTTTAACACGACCTCTTAAATACTTCATACAAAAACATACCAAATTTTCCGAATTTTCTTATCATTTTTTATTTCAACCCTTAAGGAGGATGAAGTAATGATGATAGAATTCTGAAAATTTGGTATGTTTTTACATGAAGTATTCAGGAGGTCGTGTAAAAATTTCATGACGATTAAAAAGCTATTTATTGAAGAATTAACATTAACATGTTTCATAGGGACTCAACATCCTTAAGTGATGTTCCTTGTCAGACGAAATGCAGCGGCCGCTGTGACGTGTCGAATAGTGACATCGCGGCAAATCGAAGAAAGCCGAAAAACATTTCAGGACGGCTAAGAGGTAGGATGTAGGGTGAGATTTTTCAGAGGGCAAATCTGAGGTGTCGAAAGCATTCAAGGGCTGGATGGATACCCCACTCGGAAGTCCAAAAAGTTCATCGCACTCGAAAGCTCTCCAGCATTTTCTTACAAGAACTGTACTGGATCTATTGTTTCACTACAAATTTTGTGATGCTTCTTACTCATCATAATCGGAGATTAAGACATTATACAATAATATTTATTCGCCATTCAAAATTGTCGCTTATTATTTCCTATCAATTGCAATGCCGAATTATTATTTGAGTTACTAAATTTTTTTTACGTTCTTCATATGTAAACGTATATATTTATATTTTCGGATGGAAGCTGATAAAAAAATAACAGAGACGAGACAAAAATCACAAAGCGAGAAGGTGCAAGGAGCCAGAAAATCTGCGCCGCACTTTTTAATTTCCTGTTTCTTCAATTCACGCGGATTTTTCTCACTGCCATCCTCTCTCGCTTGCGGGCTTTTTTCCATTTCAGTTATGCCTTTTTTTTATTTCGCATTTGGGTTGAAATACCCCGGGTTGCTGTATAGAAATCTGCGAAAGATTCAAAGTCTTCCTCGTTGTCGCAACGTCGTTGGGTGGGGCTGAAACAAAGGTGTAGATAAGAGAAACGAAGGAGGAAGGAAGTTGGGGAAAGGTTTCTCGTGGGGACGAAGGTGTCGTTGAGGAAGTAAACTTTGGAAGGAAAGAAATGGGAACGTGGAATACATAGAGGTAGGGGGGGGGGCGAAAGATATATAGAGAGGAAATTATGAGGTAAAGTCAAGCAGGGAGGCAATCGGGAAGCCGCCGGAAAGACCTCTCGGCGAAAGGAATACGAGTCTCGGTATTTTCAGCGAGCCATACCAAACGTCATGTCCACATGTTCTCTTTTCCCTCGGAAAAAGAGGGCAGATGAGTGAATAGCGTCAGAAGACAGGCCATTCTTTCGACGTGGGATTCAGTTTTTGCCAGGAAGGTGGAAGACAGTGGGATCATCCAAGAGAAAAGACTGATCAAGGTAATCCGAGGAGTTTCTGAAATGCACGTAGAAAAAAAAACACCTGCTTTCAATGCACCACCCTGACATATTGTAGCAAGTGACTCACTGCGGTATTGAACAATGCCCTCTCCCCATCCAATTCTAATATTGTTATTTATTTTGAAACTATATTACCTCAATGTATCAATATTTTTCGAAAAAATAACGAAAACCAACTCATATTGTTTACATGTACCTGTTTTTTATCATCCGAAAAGTCTGATTACATTTCCAATGCCATGAAATAGTTGCACGTTGTATAATATCCGTAGATTTTTTTTTAATGGGAAAGATTTATTCACCATTTTTGGGAGTTAGGATATGTTTATTGCTACTTTTGGCTGTTACATGATATTTGTGTTATTAATCTTTAGAAATGGGGGAGGTATGGCACGGTCTTCTAAACTGCCTTTTCAAAATTGGCGTGACGTATAGCTAAAAAACCAATCGACCGATTCCAATGAAATTGGGTATACATCTTTCTAACCTTATTGTCTAAAACATGAACTCAAATACTTTTGTAAATTATGAAAATTACAAAAGAAGTATTTTCTTATTGCAAAATGTAGCTATTTTTTTCGGAAAATTCAATCGCTTTGTTTCAAAGCCGATCATTTCATCGATTTTCAACATGTATCGCTTTTTCTTGGTTCATTATCTGCGTAGGAGTGTTAAGGGGGGAAATCACAGTAAAATTTTCAATTTTTCGAAAAAAAAAATTTCGCTTAAAAGGTGCTTTAGGGTCTTAAAAATAATATACCAAATGATGGAATACGGCAAAAGTGTTCGAGTGCCCAAATTTCTTGCGTTGAATACAACGCTTTTTCACGACGCTTCACTTTCGTGCATACATATATAACATAAATAGTGATAAAAAACAGTGATATTTGTAAATCATTGTCATTATGAGTGACACATCGTCGAGTCGTGTTAGAAAAGGGACGAAAAAGGATACTGCGTACGAAAATCGACTGTACGGTGCAGGCATTGCAGATTAGAGGTATATGAAATTTTCATATGGTTTCTCAGTACTTAAAACTTTAAACGCGTTTTTCTCGAAACGACTTTTTTTGAGCTCGCCGAAGTCATAACTCGAGCAAATCTTTACCGATCGACTTGAAATTTTGACAGTAGCTTCGAAACATCTTTCTCCACGGAGCTACGTAGGATTTTTTATTTTATATGGCTTAGTTTTTTTTTATCGACGATTTTATGGCGTTTTTTTTGTTAAAAATTTAACTTTATTTTCAAACATGCACCATTTTGCGGAAAATCAATATATCGAAAAAATCCTACGTAGCTCGCTAGCTGTCGTTATATGGAAACTAAAAACTTTGGTTTTTTCTTCCAGGTCAAAAATTAAGGAGTCTACGTCTCCGGCCATCGACACGCTTTCAAAAATAGGCGCCTTGGGGCATATGCTGCGCAGCCGCCATTTTTAAATATTTTTTATTGAACAAATTACATTTTGTACTTTTTTAGTATTGCTATAAAACCTACTTTACAGATTTTCGATTGATACTTTTATTCAGCCAAAATTAATTCCCGAAAATATGCCTATTTTTTTGTGTGCTACTGCGATTTGCCCCCTTAACGAAAGAAAAATCTTCGTCGGTTTTTTCACATTAATCCCGCCGACGCTATGCGTCATGCCGTCCGACAATATCCGCCGTACCCTGTTCCGAAGACGTTGCCATACCTCCATCACTTTTGAAGATCAATAAAAAAAATACTACGTAACAGCCAAAAGTAGTAATAAAATACACTCTAAGTCTCAAAAATCGTGAAGAAATTTGTCTCAAAAAACATGAAAATCAGCAAATGATCTCCATATATATTTTTCCCCGCTTCTCCTCGCTCAGTTTCTCGTAATCCTTCTTCGCTAAGTTCGTCTTCGAATCTTGTTTTGGCGCGTTCATGCCAACACACTGGCGTAGCTACGGAGCGGAATTAGAGAAGGAGCGATGGGGAGACAAGAAGGCTGGAGCAGGAAGTTTCTAACAAAACTCTCACCCTCCCGACCGTAATTGACGAACCGTTAGCGCTCGTTCTTCGTAGCGAAACTTCTGACCTAGCCGAACCAACCCACCCCTACGACTGCTGTATCACGAGAAACCGTTCTTGTGTTATTTCTTCTCCTTGCCGGAAGACGTCTCTTTACCCTTCTCTTAAGCAGTGCGAACTGAGCTTTCGTCGAGGGCAGACAAATGGAGGCTGAAGTGTAGGTTTACAGGGTCATCCGGAATGGCTGTAACGTCCAACGTGCGTTGACGTACATCGTTGAAAATGGACAAGCAATTGATGTCAAGCAACTTATCGCACGTCCAACATTGGTGCACGTACAAATGTGATAGTAGTCTCACCTGCGCCGCTACCATTCCTTCTTTCAATCTTCTGAGGTCCGTATGGCTCCAGGCACTTCGGGACCATGGATGGGTGTTGCGCAGATCGTCGAACCTGAAGTCTCGCAGCTGATTCTTCAGGAACTTTCGTATGTTCCATGGTAGATCGTTGTGGCTGGAATTAATATTATTACCGTTATCGTAACCAACTTTGGAATAAAAAGAAGCGTAACAACACTGTCGATGAAGCAATCGACGCGGGGCGGCAAACATTGCCAACTGCGTAATGGTGGTCCAAAACAGGATAGGGGAAAGGTGTACGCGTTGATCTCTTAGGTAAGACGATCACTTTCAATAGCGACGGAACTATCAACGCTACCTGGTGGTATTCTTTGGTAAAAAATAGCGCCCGGCACCAAGCCCGCGTTGGTCGATTCATGATAGTGGTGGGAGCACTTGGTTCGACGGAAAAAAAATAAAAATTGTGACCTGTTGATCTAAGACAACGTTGTAACTAAGGCAAGCTTTCGTAATTTTTATTATGTACTGTCAGTTGCAATAATCGTTGTGTTTGTGACTTTATAATATGCTATAATATATAGGTTGTGTTTGATGATTCCCTTCTAGGGGTACAAGATGATCCCTACGGATCACAAAAAAGTAAGTACGTAGGTTATTTGTACGTAGGTACGTAGGTTATTTAAACAGAGTATAAATAACCTACGTCCTTTATTTTTGGTTAAATAGACTGTCTATTTATGTTCAAACTACACTACTAATGTATAATTAATCTCACAAATAATAATGAATATACCCAAGTGATTTAAGACTGGCTGTAGACGATTAGTTTAGTTTAATTCTAGTTGGTTGAGATAAAACTTATAATGTAAAGGAAATTTAACTTGTAAGTTCCGTCTATGCTGTATACCTATGATTAATATATATATAAAGGTATTGTAAACTCCCGGAAATTTTTATTTACGTTTACCTAATTTCTCTATTAAAAAATCCCACAATAGGGGCAAGATAATTCGAGGCTTCATCTTGTCCACACCCTAGGGATCATCTTGAACACAACCGTGTTCAAGATCAGCCTTATGTAGGGTTTTAAAAAAGAAAATCTTTTTATTGATACCTTAAAGGGTTACCCCCACTTGCGATTTTGAAAAAATCGTTTTTTTATTGCATTTTTTTGAAGTATAAGTATCTGAGAATATGTCCGGAAAATTTCAAGTCGATCCGAACAAAATTGACTGAGATATGAGCGTTGAAAGAGAAGAATCCGTTCTTCGTGTAAACTGAAATTGAAACTTTAAACGCGTTTTTCTCAAAATGGCATTTCTGAAGTCGGTGACCAAGATTACTCGAACACTAATGAACCGATCTTCTTGAAATTTTGCAGGCTTATTTAATACATAAAAATGTAGTCTTTAATCGTTCGATTTTTTTTTCGAAAAAAAATGGCCGTTTTATAGCCAAAATAGGGCCGTTTTTTTTCGTTAAAATCGAACCATAACTTTGACTGTCCGCCATTTTGTGAAAAATGAATATTTTTTAAAATCCTTCGATTAAAGACTAGTTTATACTTATATTTGACTAAATCCATCCGCATTTTTTTTTCAGATGATCCACTTCGCCGCAATGTTGGTCACCGCAAACCGTGTATATAAAAACATTATTTCATTGACGGCCATTTGCCACTAAACAATGTAATATTTTTCAATAAAAAAATTACTGAAAGTTCTTCAAGATGTGTTCTTTAAGATGGTATATTGATCGATTAAAAAAGTTTTGTAGTTTTCTTTAAAGAAATTCATGAAAAAGGCCTTTTTTTCCGCTACAAGTGGGGGAAACGCGTTAATAAATTGAATACCTCGAATATGTCAATCGTAAGATAGATAAATATGCCAGTAGTAAACGCTTTCAGATCTTAACTATGTTGAACATCTTCGAAATTACGAGCATTCTCCCTTAGGGGGATCATCTCGTATACCTCCCTCCTATAGTACGAAGATGAATATTAAAGAATATAACTTTTGCATTATCAGCCATTTTTAATCCACCATTGGCAACTAAAGATACAATAAACAAAATGACTTTCTTCTCAAGAGCATGTTGGAGGACGTTTAGCAGGCTCGACGAAAAGGATGCAATTTTCCGCGACAAAGGGTCGTAGCGAAATCCCTGATCCGCGAATATATTCGTCCAGACGACATCGATCCGCGCGACAAGTCCACACATTTGCCCACATACACAAATACGCATATATATAACAAGAACATATTTGAATTGGGAGCACCAGTGTCCAATTGTTGTGTACAATTCGTCTCTTGCCTTTCTACACACACAATTTCTTTGTCCTCGGTAAAGGACCGATAGCTTTACCGTGCGGGAAGTGCTGTTGACAGTCAACTCGGCTCCCGGGATCTCAGGAGTTTTGTAAAGAAGCGTACACAGCTTCAGATTTATTGTTTCGACTGTTGTAAATAGTGGAAAAGTAGTTTTCCTACATGGACCCTTTTGATCACTTTTCCGGAATTGCCAAAATGGCGAAAGTTCAAACAGCCCTAGCATCGGTTATATTTTAGTGACGGAAATTTTCTCGGATGGTTTTTCAAAGGATTTTGGCAGACTCAGAGAATGCCGTTGGATTCACTCCGATAGCTCAAATAGCTTGCCGGAAAAGTGCACTTGAAAAAATGACTGAAAAGGATGCGAAGGGGAAAAAATTCGCAAAAATCTATGGTCTCAATTTCAAATTCGGTCAAAAATCTAAAAATAATCTCAGCTCGATGAATTAAACAGCATATCAAAGAGTAAGCAATTACAAAGAGAGTGCACACAAAGCGGAGTTTCAAATCCACATGGAATATAAGTGATCGTCGATTCACGAAGAAACTTTTTCTTGGCGAAATCACGAAAAATATTTTTATTTACAATATTTTCTTTTATAAGTCCATTTTGATGTATTTCAACCCCCGAGCAGGAATTCACCATCAATTTCCCCCCGAAGGTTCATTTTTCATGAAAAAGCATCGAAAATATGTGGAACGTGGCATACCCACCAGGCTTGCTATCCGGCGAAGTTTATCTACAATTTTATCCCCCCTTTGAAGTAACCGAATTTTTCCTCACCCATCTATCAGTGGAACATCGCGAAGTATTCTGCGAGCAGCAGCGAGTCGATCACCAGCGTGTGCAGCTAGGAGTATCCGCGTCAGAAGCTGACCCAGCACCATCACGCCCATCACCATCCTCATCCTCCACCGTGCTGGGTCCGCAGCTTATTTTCACATCATGCCAACACACGCGATCACCAGGATTGTCTCTCCTCCAACGCAACCCATTCGCACCGAAAATCTCTTCCACGCGCACCCCTGATCGATTTTATCCACTGTTCGCCATTAGCGCTTCGATAAAGTGGAATTTAGATGACCGTTGGTTGGAAATAAAAATTGTCCGTCTTCGCACAAGGATCGAAGACCTTTCCTCGCTATTTGGGTCCGTGGATGTTGCATTATAATCGATAATTGCGTGAATTTGTCATTCAGTATTGTGAGATCGAAGTCAAGACTAGAGCAATCAAGGTCTGAGATTAGAGCAGTCGATGTCAAGTTCCTGTCAGGTTGTTTTCTCCAGGTATGTGGTCAATTCTCGTTCATCACTCTGCTTCACTGTTGGACGCGGGCTAATGATCAATCGAGGTCATTCGATGCACTTTAGTCATCAAGTTCGTCGTTGATGTTTTTCGTAAACGATGTTCAGTCAGTTGGGACTGTGAATTATCCTTGCCATTTATAGTCATCGATTGAACGCCTCTGGTGAACGGAGTTACCTGACACCTTTTCATTGAGGAAATGCCCCCTTTGATCAGGTTGATAGGATACGTTGCGGTTGGGGTGAACGTGCCTTCCCTCTCTCTCTTCACTTTCACTAACTTCCACCCTCTTGCTCTGTCTCTCTCACACTTTGCCTAAACGCCGTATGCCTGAGGCTTCGTCGACGGGCAAACGATGACTGTAGCATTGTCCTGGAGATTCCAGGATCATGCTCATGCCTCAAGGAGTGGAAAACGTGGCCGTTGTCACTCCACTTCACTGGCCAATTCACTTCCCCATGAACATTTTTTTAGGAAATTCACTTTTTTTCTCGTTTGGTTTCTTTTCTCCTCTACGGTCCCATTTTCTGCGAAGGGTCTTCCTCCACTGAAGGGCCTCGCGAGGTTCTTTAAAGAAAGAATTTGCGACGTGATTTGGCCTCACGTGAGAGAAAACAATTTCCCGGGTTCGAAGAAAACTTTTCTCGTCGGTCCAACGAGCAACACGATTTTTCTACAGTCTCGACGAACTCATCGCGTGGTCGTTGGGATATTGAGAGATGAGTGTTCCTCTCTATAGAACACTCGCTCGATTTTTTAGCACTCTGCAGAGACAAGTAGATCAATCACATGTGGAGCTCTCGGATAAGGTCTTGGTCTTACACTTTCTAAGGCTCGGTTTTTTCGTAGGTTGGATGATTCTCCGACGGTGGGATTCTTCAGGGTTATCTGCAAAATTGACACTGTTTTTTCGTACTCGTAAAAACAACCGACACAGTAACTTTCTTAATTTTTTTTATTCTTATTTCGTCGGTTAATTTTCATAGTTTTCCGGTAATTGTTATAAATGATATTTTTCATTTTATATTTGCTTGTTATAAATACATCTAATTATTATAAATAATGCATACGAATACTTTTTATTTGGTACTTTAAAGGTTTTTGTTTTTTTTTTATCCAATTTTATATTCAACTTGGTTTAACTCGGTATAACTTCGCTAACGTAATTTAATCTATCGAATAAAAAATTCAGCTCATTCGTATTACTTATTTTTTCTCGCGGGAACGTGTAGAACGACCCACTAGGCTTTTCACGTTTTTCCGGCATAGTAAATCGAATCAACATTTCAGCATAATCAAATTTCTCCGATTCCATTCCTCCCTCGAGGCTTATGAATACGGTATTTCGTATACAGAGGAAACCGCGAGAGTACGTTTCTTCGTGAACAGGTTTCAATGTTTTTTCACCGTCTCCACATAAACGTTAAGTTGTCCTTGCGTACATATGCGTTTACGGGATAAAAAGAAAAATGCGTTAGGTGGAGGAATATTCCTTGTGAACGTTGGAATTATTCCGAATATTCTTGAAAATGTTTTATCTGTGGAGAATATTTCGCGAGTATATTCTCGTATCGTTTGCGATTTTTCTCCAAGACTGTCACATATTTTCGTGTATTTTCGTGCCTCAAAGTGACACGCGAATAATTTCTTTCAAAACGTATTCAAAAAATACTCAAATTGTGACTAGTAAATTTACTTCTTCGAACATTTTTCCGAAAAACATTGTCATTTTTTGTTGGTTAATGATTAATCATAAGTTAAAAAAATCGCCTACAGTCCTATTGTGACTTTGAGTTTCTTTTTCGATGTAATCAGGTCCCAAAGTTCTCGCTCAACGAGTAATCACGAGTTTCGGTGGAAAAATGTGGCGAGGTGTCTTTGCATGTGATAACGCGATATTCCTATCCGTTTGTGTGTCCCTTCGACATCATACTGTGTACGTAGAGTGGTATGCTTCAATGATTAATTGGCCTCGTCCTGACGCTAACGATCCTCGTTAATTCGATCTTGTTCGGCCCAACGAACGTGATACGTACCAGAAGAGAAACCGTGAGGGAGAGAGAACATTTAAAGAGAGAAAAAGCGTGAGTTGTTTGGAACAAGATATACGTCGCTTGCAAACAAAACGACGTAACTTACATCGATTTGATTGCTTGTCCGTTACATCCTTTTAATTTCGGGCAGTTTTCGTACACATGGGCTTTGTATTTAAACATATACATGTTCGTACACGTGAAGTTGTATGTATCAACACGAATGTGCTGTGAGGTACGCAGAGAGAAAGGGAGAGGGGGGGGGGGGTGAGAGAGAGGTATAACTTCTGTCGTGCATTAAATGCAAGTCAGTGACAGTTCTATACCGCGTTTAGTTTATGAGTCTATATATACATGTATACGTTCGATATCGCATCGGTATATACATAGAAATTGAATTGCCGGCTCATTCGGAGTTTCCCATGAATCTCCGACCACATATCCGGTCGACCCATTTCCGTTCAGCGGATTATAGTCGGGAAGATGTCTATTGTTTGCTACTGGTACGCGAGCCTGTGCCTTGCGATAAAGAAAAAAGTCCGTCCAACGTCCTAGGTCCCCAAACCGATAATTCTTCGAAAGGCAGGAAAAATAAGTGTATCAATCCTGGTGGACGACAGGAGTGTCTCGCCAAAATCACTAACAAGGAACATCCCTCAGGTGACACCCTTCGATTTTGTTGAAATTTGGATATGTTATAAAGCACCGAAAAGTAAGCGATACGTATTTTTTTTTATCGGCGGAAAAACGGTTTTAAGGGGTGAAACGCGCCCTCGAAAATAGGGGTGTTTTTCGTTTTTCGTCGATAATGGTATCGTTCTCATCTCCAATGTATAGTACACGAAAAAATAAACATTGTTGCAATTTGAATTTTTTTTATATCTCATACCGTTAAAACGTTATCGACGAAAAACGAAAAAACATCCCCATTTTCGAGGGTGCGTTTCACCCCTCAAAACCGTTTTTCCGCCGATAAAAAAAAATACGTGTCTCAAAATTTTTGATGCTCTATCACATATATGAGTTTCAACAAAATCGGAGGCGGACACCTGAGGGATGTTCCTTGTAAGTCAGATGTCAGACGGATCATCTACGGAAAATACACTTCAGTGGGATTTTTGCGCCTTTCCATGGCTGTGTTACGCCAATAGCAAATTCGAGCAAAGTGATGCAAAACTTTTGGAATCTCATACTTGTGTCATGTCGCAAGCGCACAGACACTCTTGGGTACGTGCGTGCCGAAGTCAACTACCCTCATACCACCCTGCATGACTTTTAGCAAGTTTTCCAACTTCCTTCTCCTTTCTGGAAAGTTCGAGGATTTTTTCTCGCAGCTCTACCGTTTTCTGTACTCAATCGTGATTATCGAATCGCTCTTTTGTATTGCTAGCTAAGGGGGCTGCTTGATTTTTTTTTACTTGTCCTTTTTATTATTTACGTTGAATTAGGCGTTGCTTCGGAACGAGAATACTGATGACTTCTTACGGGGTGGTGAGTTTTCGTCAAGCTCGCAAGGTATGACAAATTTGTATGGGGTATGATGTTTTCGTGGAGGGGTAGCGAAGGAAATGGATTGACGACACCAGGGGATCTCGCGAGATGGGAGCACGAAAACGCTCACGCGGAGAGACAGGGTCTACGCGGTCCGGAGCTGAAGACCCAACTGCTGAAAACAACCGCCGACATGAAGCGGTGTTATCGTGGCGCAGGCGTAACCACCCTCGCACTCTCCTCCCCCTTCTACCTTCGCGTGTACGTGTATTCGTGATGGCAGATACGTTCATACGTGGAATAGCGCGAGATCAGTCCCAGCATCCTTATGAGTGTATGAAGCCTTGGAGATTTTTCGTACCGCCGAAAGTCTAGCCGAAAAGTGTCAACCCGATGAATTACGAGGACCAACGTGGACAACGTTGCAGTGAGCATGTAAATTAGAAAAATTGCAGCTACGTGTTGTTGATGCTTTTGCATTTCGTTGGTTGCATAGGAGTCTACTAGGCGTGGGAGGCTTCTTTTTATTTTTTCTAAAGTCGTTATCAACAGGAGGCAAAGGTCTCAGACCAGGCCTCGACGTGCCGCTTCCTTGCCAGGAACTAATCGCGAGCACGTAGAAAATTCCTTGTGCGAATATGATTCTTTGGAGTTTTTTTACTTGAGGGGTGAGACACCTTTGGGCGAGGAAAAAATGATGATCTTCATGATTTTCTTTAAACGAAATATTTCTTTGCCATTTTTAGGGTTCCGTATCCAAAGGGCAAAATGGAAGCCTATTAATGGGATTCCGCTGTCTGTCCGTCCGTATGTCACGGGTCTCTAGCTCGTAAACGGAATGAGTTACAGATCTGAAATTTAGATCCTTTGTGTGGGAAGTTGATCCGAAACCGAATATTGCGTAAGAAATTCGGTAAAATTATTTTTCATGGGGGTCCTATACATGAAAAAGGAGCGGATTTTTTTTCTTACCCTGGCATGTGGGGTGTCATCTTTAAAGTTCATTGAGTCGAGTACAAATATATTTTTTTCTTTTTTTCCTTCACAAATAAAGAAATGGGGGGCCGTCAAAGTTGTCAGTTTTAGACCATCTTTGTTACGGGATCTATCTCAAAAACTAAACTAGTTAGGGACTTGAAATTTCTGTACATTGAGTACCATATACTGTACTCAAGAACAAATACTGAAAACACGATTCACAATGACGTATATATAATAATTTAATGTATAGATAATACAAACGCCGCTTCATAATGTAGCACATATAATTCATTGTATACACAGTACAATAAATAAATAATGAAAATATACGAAATGCTTGTTATTTAAATATTTGCACTAAGTAATGACTTATTTTTGGAGTCTGTGCCAGCCAAGGAGGAGAGATTGAAGTCACGGAAGAAACGAGATTGCAAATTAAAAAAGACTGCGGATCGTATATTTCATTTATTCTTCTTCACAACCTCTTTTTTGCGAATAATGTGACAATATTGGCAATTGGCTGGTATCGAGTCCAAAAATAAGTAATTTGGCATTATAAATATTTAAATGACAATAGTTTTATGTGTTTTCATGATGAGCTTACAGCAAGAGTATACAGAGCTTTCATTAGCTATCATCACCTCATTGGTTTCAGTTCAGTACTACCTAAGGCCTAAGACAGAAAAAAGCATTATCTAATTAAATATCTAGTTAAAATAAAGTTAATTGGTTAATTAATTAAATTAATTAATTGGTTAATTAAATATCTAGTTAAAAGAAAGTTAATTGGTCATATGTACGGAACCCCAATAGAGCAAGGCCCGATTTGTACCTCACGCCAGTTTTGAAAATGCAGTTTAGAAGACCATTTTTAAAGTTTAATAAACAAAAAAACCATATAACAGACAAAAGTGGTAATAAATCATACCCTAAGTCTAAAAAATGTGGAAAAAATATTGCCTTAAAATAATCATGAAAATCAGCAAATCTCACACCCCCTCCCTTCAACGAGAATTGGGTGCACTCTGCTACTCGACTGAAAACTGCACACGCCACTAATCGCTGAGCATGGTGGGAATGGCACTAACATCATGTACACATGCACTTGCCCCTAACTGACTGGTGACCCGTGACAAGGGGATCTTGATTTTAAAAAACCACGTAGCCATGCGCTTGAATTTTTTTGCCTCGTTGAACTATTTGGTTATTCATTATATTGATACTAATACTTATCGCAATACTGTCTTTCGTGATAAGCGTGTTTATTTTCGTAGATCATCAATGACGAAAAAATGTCTTTAATGGTGGATACAGTTACGGCAAATGTACTAGTTTTATCCTAATCAATTATAAATATCTTCGATGGGGCGGAACGCAACGTAGCTGCTTACAGTTCTTAAGGGATTACACGTAGTCGGAATTATTGAAAAAAACCGATTTTTCCTTTTTGACGGATTCATATAATATAACCTTTCAAAAATATTCTCTAAAAATTTCGAGTCGGTCCGTTGAAATTTGGGGGAGTTATGAGCGTTTACAGGTAGGTCCGGCGAACCTTCGTGTATACCTGTCGTAAAACTTCAAACGCGTTTTTCTCGGAATGACTTTTTCAGAATCGGTTGCAAAAATAGCTCAAAAACAACTAAACAGATCCGCTTCAAATTTCATAGACATTTTTTGTATATCAAAAGGCAGTCCTTAAGGCGTTGCCCCACTTGTAGCGCAAAAAAGGCCTTTTTCATGAATTTTTTTAAAGAAAACTACAAAACTTTTTTAATCGATCAATATACCATCTTAAAGAACACATCTTGAAGAACTTTCAGTAATTTTTTTATTGAAAAATATTACATTGTTCAGTGGCAAATGGCCGTCAATGAAATAATGTTTTTATATACACGGTTTGCGGTGACCAACATTGCGGCGAAGTGGATCATCTGAAAAAAAAAATGCGGATGGATTTAGTCAAATATAAGTATAAACCAGTCTTTAATCTAAGGATTTTAAAAAATATTCATTTTTCACAAAATGGCGGACAGTCAAAGTTAATGGTTCGATTTTAACGAAAAAAACGGCCGTTTTTTGGCTATAAAACGGCCATTTTTTTTCGAAAAAAAAATCGAACGATTAAAGACTACATTTTCATGTATTAAAAAAGCCTGCAAAATTTCAAGAAGATCGGTTCATTAGTGTTCGAGTAATCTTGGTCACCGACTTCAGAAATGCCATTTTGAGAAAAACTCGTTTAAAGTTTCAATTTCAGTTCTTCAATTCACGGATTCTTCTCTTTCAACGTTCATATCTCAGTCAATTTTGTTCGGATCGACTTGAAATTTTCAGGACATATTCTCAGATACTTATACTTCAAAAAAATGCAATAAAAAAATCAATTTTTTCAAAATCGCAAGTGGGGTTAACCCCTTAATCGAAGGATTTTTTTCAATGCCTACTTTTTTATATCAA
Source organism: Ophion costatus (assembly GCA_951751655.1). NCBI lineage: Eukaryota > Metazoa > Arthropoda > Insecta > Hymenoptera > Ichneumonidae > Ophion > Ophion costatus. The sequence goes on along the minus strand of OX632359.1, from coordinate 42,384,205 downwards.
GGAAAATAGAGTGGGTTTTTTCACCAAAATTTCGACGATCACTTTCGATCGGTGACCGTTTTGTCAAAAATTATTATTTTCTTGAATCCTTCGATTAAAGACTAAACAATACGGTACAAAAACTAAATTCATTTGGTTTTTGATTCAAGTGATATCTTCCCGAGCAGGAGTGATCAACGCGGAGGACCTTTTTACACAGTGGTCTTTGCAATCAACTGTATCGCCGTCGTTTATAAATATTTCCCAATAAAAAAATTGCCAAAGATACTTTAAATGATACTCTTTACTATGAAAAAAAAGTTGAAAACCTGGACCCATTTCCCAAAAAAAAATCACGAAAACACCTTTTTTCCGGCCGCGAACCAGGTGTAACCCGTTAAAATCAGGATCCACCTTTCGGGAAACGTCAATTTCCGGCCCAGGAATTGCGTCAAGATAATTGTCCTAAAGCCTACGTTGGCTTCAACAGTAGTATGAAACTGAAGGCACCTTCAGTCTGCTTATTTCTCCATGCTCATGGTCGAGCTCTGTACGAGGCGTTTTTTTTCGTACAATAGAACACACTTTTTTAAAACACTTTCGACTATTTGATATTTACCATCTTTCAAAATAAAATAGCGAAAAAATGAACATTTTTTTCTTTATAGTTCTATGTTTGATGGCATTTTTAATGAAAAGGCAGCCGAGGGCCGAGCTTTGGAAAGCACAACGAACGTGACCGAGTGATAAATTAATATACGAATAACGGCAGCACAAATGAATTCTTGCCTCGTAACTTCCAGCTTCATAGACTCGTAAAGTACAATCCACATGAAATAGCATAATTATTATTAGCAACATAACCGTGCTGTACAGTAAGCATATCGGAATGTACTGCTACACGTTGAACACGTATTTGTTTCACGAAGTCGCTGAAGCGTAATGAAAATTTCAAAAAGCCAGTCCCGAAAGCCCCGGCGATAAATTGCATTAACGTGATTTTGCGTTCGCGTCACCAGCATCAGAGACTCGAGGCACTCGCGGTGCATTGGACGCCACCTCTCTCTCTCTCTCCCTCTCTCTCTCTCTCTCTCTCTCTCTCTCTCTCACTGTCTCTCTCTCTTTCTCTCTCTCTCTGTCTGCCCCATTCTCGTCTCGTTCTCCGTGTTTATTGCAATTCATACAAAGGCGAGAGGAGAAAAAGAAAACGAAATTAAAAAATTATTTTGGAGCCTCGGTCCTTCAGAGATCGGCTAATGGTTTCAACGGGTTGAAAAGCTACCGCCACCAAATTAGGACTTTTTCTCTGGTGTAACCTGATTTCTTTTTTTTCCCCGTTATCCGCTATACTTCTCTCTTGCACTTTCACGTGGCATGACAAAAAAATGTTCATTTGATTGCCCGTGATTATAGTTAATGAACATCTAGAAAAGGCTGACAGGATTTCTTATTTTTTATCTCACGTAGGGTAGAGCCACCAAAGAGTGCACGTTACCAAAGGGTACGCCGTACTTTTAAACCTAACCTGTCAGTGGCATATACCATGTCAAGGTGTTGGACAACAACTCGCTTCCTTAAGGTATTTATTTCCAATTTTATGACTAATGGGGGAAATCGGGACAAGATGTTAACGGTCATGCTCAAATAAAACAATACTTATACGAGTCAGTCAACTTTAATAATTTTTTAAAGTAATCAACAATTATTAATCTTTTAATTTTAGAAGCAAAAAAATCAAGCAAAAAAAAGCAAGAATTACAGGCATGTTTCGCATACAAAAGTGGTTTCATTCTCAATACCATCAATTTGATAAGCCAATCGTCTAAGTTCTGTACGATTAGTCCGAATAATCTTGCTTCCATATCAATTTGATAAATTGCAAGTTCTTTTTCTTCCCCTGGTAGAAACATTGGTTGAAGAGTAACCAAATGCTTTACTAGTTCATTTCACCCTTTCTAATGTAAATAGTGTTACGTTGTAAAATATTTCGGGTTTGCGATAGCTTGTGTTCATCTTGCCCCATTAGACGGTTAACGAATTAACAAAAAAATCACTGCATAACCTTGAAAATGTCTGACAAAACGTTCTTATTATATTAATAATTAGTACTTTCATTGTGTTTACCTACCTGTCTCTAATCAATATCAGCAACTCAAATAAACGGAAACGATGTTAAACTTTACCTAAATGACCGAAGTTTAATTTAAATAAGAAGTCCAAAGTGTATTATCAAAATTGATTTTCATAGAAATAAAAGTTTATAAAGTGCGTACTCTTTGCTGACTTTACCCTATTGACGTACGCTTCTCACAGGGCGAAAAAAATTAAAGTTTTACGAACCTTCCGCATAAACGCTTTCTTTCCTTCCGTATGCGTGGAGAGGTTTCATCGTCTTTTTTCTATTTATTTATACGTAAAAAGGGAACAATGGTAATTTGATCTCCCATTAATTTGATGCATGTCTTTTGCCTTCCATCCTCGCGCCCTTTTTTTCGATTCCGCCCGCTGAAGGCAGGTCATTTTTTTAGTGGATAAAGTGCATTTTATCCTTGTCCATGTGGTTTTCAGGTCCGAGGACTGAACGTCTTTTTACGTACGGTTTTTACGACGGCTAAAATAGGCCCCTATTTGAATAACATTTTTTTTCTGGATTGTTAAAAATTTCATCGAAGACATCCATGAGGGTCGGTACTCCCTCAGTCTGTGGGATTTCCACCCACTGCTCTCCTCTTTTCATGCGCCCGAAATCTATAGCGCATTAGTCTCGCTCGCTTAGAGGCAAATCGTTTCTCACGCCCAGCCTCCGGCTGAGCGGCACTCTCCCTAGTCTGTCTACTACATTGCTCGCTGAGGCGAGATCCGCGATATGTTTCACTCTCCCAGGTTTTTGCGAGACTCACCTTTTTTTTTAGAACTAATGGCCTTTCTAGTTAAATATCATGTTTGTTTGGGTTTGCAACACTGGTTTTTACACAACCGCTCAATCAAAATTTCAATTCTGCTGATGAGTAAATGTAATGATGATATCCTAAATTACAAGATATCTCGAGAGTAATAGTGAGCTTAAGAACGACGGATAGAAACGATTCAGCTTCATTGCATCAAGGGCCTCGTTTTCCTCATAACTTTTCATCCCCGACCACTGTCCTTCCCATTGTACCCTATAAATTCTCGGGTTTCGACAAAGGGTGAAACGAACCGTTGATAGAAATTACTCCAGACGGGCGGAAAGTTGCCTCGTCGAATTTCTTCACCGCTGTGCCCTATCTGTCGATGTGAAGACTCGCGTATCCATGCGGAACACTCAACGTTCAAGATGGAAATTTTATCATCTACACTGCAAAAACAAATGTTGTTTTTACTCACTTTAGGTGTGTGGATAGCTGTACACACTTTTTACACGTTTTGACTCGTGTGAAAAAGAACGGTGTACAAATAACACGGATATATGCGTTCAAACAACACACTTACGTGTGTTATTTTCTTGCACACGTTAAAACGTGTAAAAAGTGTTTACAGACATTTTGACATTCACAGTGTGTAAAAACAACACATTTATTTTTGCAATTCTGTATATACATGGGATGCGTCGGAATAATAAATTGAATAACATAAGCTTTTTATCGTCGAAATATATGTATTTATTGAACTGAACTCGACAGTACTTATATGTTACTCTGCAGTGTGTATGACAGGTGTCACTCTTTCGCTTGTCTTCCCATAGGCTACGTTCTTATATGCAGCTTTAAGATGACGGCCGCTTTTTGCTTGTCGGTGATGGCTTCCAAACAAAAATACGTCGCTAAAGATTCAATGCAGCAATCGAGGTTTTGGAAAATAGATTCCAATTTCAGGTCCTTTCACGTGATAGACTCAAAAATGATCTATCAATGAAACAAAAAGTTAAGACCAAATGTGGTCTTCAATTAACTGGTTAATCGATTGATGTCAATTCAACTAATGAGTTTAAGGCAGGATTCTACTTTGAAACCATGAAAAAAACGCTATTTTCGTGAATTTTTTCTGAGAATACTATTAAAGATATCGATATGGGGTTTAAACTGTTCAATAAATACACTCTTTAAGTACATAAAAAAAAATTTTAATGTATTTTATTCATTTTTTGTACACGTAAAATATGTTTAAAGCCAACGCCTCGAAAAGCAGGTACCGTTGCCGTGGTCGTGAAATCTTCCCGACGGATGGTCTGAAACAAAAAAATCAAATAGTTTCATGTTCAGTATGTCTTCAGGAACCGACCTAACTAGAATATTTTATATACGTGCAAAATTAACAAAATGGCGGCTAAAATACGAAAAAAAAATGCGTTTTTTTGGGTCTTTTTTTGCAATAAAAAAATAGTTCTAATCAAAATTTTAAGTTGATTGTAGTTAGGTCGGTTGGTACACACATATAGAATATGTGTTCCAAATTTCATAAGGATCGGTTCAGTACTTTTTGAGTTATCACGACCACGGTACTTGAAAATGTCGTTTCGAGAAAAACGCGTTTAAAGTTTTGGTGAGTGATAAATCGTAGAAAAAATGATCTTACCCTCAATCAGCGATGCCTGGGCCATATAATATGCCTTCGACGTGTTCCGGGTGGGTGTTTTCATCCAATTTAGCCTTTCAAAGTTTCAAAGTAGAATCCTGCCTTAATGCCGTAACTAAGGTAATTTTTTGAATATATGATTAACAACTCGCAATTAACACACTTGAACTGTGTTGCATTTTACCGCGTTACTTTTGCTCGTGTGTTGCTATCAACGTGTGTTGGTAAATTTCTGACCAGGATTACGTTGTCCTTGAGCGTGATGGCATAAAAAAGGTCTACCCTTAGTTGGATCACGCTTTTCGTATTCATTTTACGACACGATATTCCAACAGATTTTTAACAATTCATTTTCCTATAAATGAAAAAGCTACCAGAGTAAAATGGAGAAAACAAAAGCGTGAGAGTGGAAGCCGTGGGCATGTTTTGTCGAACGAGGAGCTCAGCATGCTCGAGGTACGCGACGAAGTGAGAGTTTAAAAAAAAAGGTGACGACGAAAAAACGAAGAAAATAATTTTTACAACGGGTCATGAGAATGGAGCGTGTGCGAATGGGGGACGGGGAGTGTGGGGGAAGGGTCAATTTGCAAATGTATGCGGTTAAAACGTGGCAGGGAGAAACTAAGCGCATAGTTCAGCATTATATAGGCGCAGCGGCCGAGAGACCGGTCCGAGCGTAATTAAAGTATTTGCGCGGTGAATTATTTATGAACGTCGCGCCTCGCTGGGAAAAAATGCACGAGAGAAAGATAGAGGATTTGTAACGATATACTGGAATAATAGGGGGGAGAGAAGCAAGGGCGCGAAAACGTTGCCATGCCGCGAAGAGAAAAGCAGGAGAATGAAGAAAAAAGTTGTAGGCATTCCGTCGTAGAACGAAAACTTTGGCGTCAGAGAGTGAAGCGTGGATGAGATTTCCCTGCCTTGCTCTTTCTTTCACCCCTCAGCTCTCAGTCTCACCCCCAATCCTGCTCTCTCGGCAGGGTAGCGAAACTTCGGATAAAATTAATTCTGCAATTCTAACTTGCTGTCGGAATTGAAAAGCGCCATGTGCGTCGACACAAGAAGCATCAATTTTATCACTTATCTGGCATTAATATCTTCCGAATTAGCGATTCCAATCCAGAGTAGAAAATTCCTAGATCAGCTGATACAGATGTAATTTTTTTGAATTTTTATCTGTCCTTGGTCTTTGAATTTTTATTGGTTCCTGGTATTTGTGTCTACTATAGAAAAAGTTGGAAATATTCGTATGAGCATAAAAGTTACGGATGTAGCCCACGAATGGTTAGGTTATCCCTTGGTTCAATATTGTAACCGCAGTGTACGTAGTTTCTGACATTCTTCGGTTTTTCTCTCCCTCTCTATATACATATTTCATATACGACGAACTGAGAAGCGTCGAACGCGAGAGTGCGCGAAACGTCGAAGGGATCACGAAATTAGATTGGTACGGAATCAGCAATCCTCGTCTTGCGATTCAACGGAGGATATCTCTTTGGGCTCTCTCATTCCCGCCACCACGGGGTGACTTGTGCACTCCCATCGTCGTTTCGTTCGTTCTCCCTCTCACTAGGTATTCAAGAGCCATCTCTTCCTATGTCCAATCTTCGTGCTACTCCGGTCTACCATCACCGGTGGATATTCCAGTGAATCCATGTACTATATGTACCCCATGTATATACGCGGATCCAGCCTACATATTGATGATCACTGGTGAATGTATATCGATAGTCTGGAAACTCACTTTGTTTTTTGTCCTACCAACCGTAGACGGAAATGGTTCCCGCGAAATTACTGATTTTCGAGCCTGTGAAAACTGGAGCCTCCGAAGCCTCGTCTTTACAGCACTGAAACGTGTAAACCTTGTTACGGTACATAGACGACCACATTTTCCTACAACTGCACATGTGAAAGATATGTCACGTGTTTTGAGAAATTGTAGGCAGATGACGAATGAACATTTATTAAAGACTGTTGTAGTAACATAAACGTAACAACGGTTAATCTCATCTAGAGAACACAGATGGTTAAACAAAAACAGAACGTAGATTGCAGAACGCCCCGAGCCACTTAATGAATTGTTAGAGGTCTCTGAGGGACATTTTTATAAAAGTGTAACCGCGATAAGACTTCGCGTGGAAGTTTGTGCAAGATTCTGTGCGTTGAGTAGAGATCGCGAAAGAATTAGAGCAGCTTAGATCGTGATCATCCAGGTATGGCTCAATTTATCGGTTGGCGCGGTCCGGAATCGCATACGGCGGACCTGCTTTGTCACCAGCCTTAGTTTCCTTCTTAAGTTCGATATGGACATTGGTATTAGTAGCCGGGGCTGACGGGACGTCCACTCGGTCTTCCGGGAATACGTATTCCTCGTGTTTTTGAGTCTCCCCAAATTGATGACCAGGGTTGAAAGTCTTGTCATAACTATGCTCGTGTCCATGCTCGTCCCAGCCCTCATGATGGTGATGATGTCCATGGCCATGCTTATGATGATGTCCTTCTTCGTGGCCATGTTTGTGCTCGTGTTTGTGCTCGTGGCCATGCTTATGATGATGATCTTCGTGATGCTGTTCATGATGCTCTTCTTTATGTCCGTGTTTGTGCTCGTGGCCGTGCTTGTGATGATGGTCCTCGTGATGCTTGTGTTCCTCGTGATGATCATGGTGGTGATGGTGATCATGGCCGTGTTTGTGATGGTGATCTTCCTTGTGTTCATGTTTGTGATCATTCTTGTGCTCGTGACCGTGATGATGGTGATGATTCTCCGTCTCTTTATGCGAATGATGGTGATGATGCTCGTTAACATGATGATGGTCATGGTGATGATGGTGCTCGTTGTGATGAGAGTGCTTGTGATGGTGGTGATGCTCGCCGTGGTGCTTGTGTTCTTCGTGATGTTCGTGCTTGGAGTGATGGTGGTGTCCGTGGTGATGGGAGTGATCGCCATGATGTTTGTGCTCGTGCCCGTGTTTGTGCTCGTGTTTATGATCATGGCCGTGCTTGTGGTGGTGACCATGTTTATGGTGGTGGTCCTCGTGGTGATCCTCGTGATGTTCCTCCTTGTGACCGTGCTTGTGTTCGTGACCGTGTTTGTGATGATGTTCCTCGTGATGTTTGTGCTCCTCGTGATGATCGTGCTTGTGATGATGATCATGACCATGCTTGTGGTGATGGCCGTGATCGTGCTTATGATGGTGGCCGTGGTCGTGCTTCGAATGATGACCGTGCTTGTGGTCGTGCTTCGAATGATGACCGTGCTCGTGATGATGACCATGATGGTGGCCATGATGATGACCGTGGTGAAACGAATGGCCATGGCTGAACGAAGCTGCGTGATGGCTATCGTGACGATCCGCGAAGCCTACTCGTTCAATTTCTGAGTTCGAAGGCTCAGATAATTTCGGAGGCTGTATTGGACCGGATATTCCATCAGACCCCAGTTGAGCAGTACCAAACGCTGGCGGCCCGATCGCAACGGTTACTGGAGTTTTAAAGGAATTTCGTTGCAAATCAATATGCCCAAACCCATGGTATTGGCGTTTTTGTGGATTCTTCTTCTCTACCTGAAAATCGTGTGATTATCGTACAAGTCTGAAATTCATTGTTTAAGATAAGTGGATCGGAAAATGTATTACCAGAGATTCGTCCGCTATAAGCTCGGGAAATTTACGATCGAACTTGACTCTGAAGGGCTTCTGTAGTTGTAGTTGTCGCGTTATCCTGACGAGTCCGTCATCGAATATGGGAACCTCATTTTTAGGGTTGGCATCTATGTCATCCTGGTTTTTCAGTTTCCGTCCGGTTGGATCGGGGAGTCCAACAGTTTCCCCAGCCAACACAGCCAGAACAGTTAACCACGCCTGCTAAAAGTACAGCGGTCGATCACTATTATCTGCTTGGAGGAAATTGATCGATATGGAGCCAAGGACGAAAAAGGTCGATCGACTCGATTATCCATCAGCGCCCGAGGAGATAAAGGGGGAGAATTGGCGACGAGTGTTAACCTGCTTATGGAACTCAGCTGTTCGGAGTAGTTTCACGAACAGACGTAGGATAGTAGAGGGCTTGTAACGAACGGTGGTCGAAGGTAGTGCCTTACTAAAGTTGCAGCGGGGGGCGGGCGGGGGGGGGGGTCGTGGCAACTCGCGAGGATTCGTGGTGGCTCGACTGCTGCCTGCACGTTCGAGCGGAAGAACGAGATAATATCCAGTAAATCGGACTCCAGTCCCACCCGTCCGATTATCGCTCCAAGCAACGGGGGCGGTTTCACCGACGAATCTTTGTCCCTTTCCCGCCCACAGGACCGTGTGAAAAGTGGGACAGGGTTGTGGCGGGATAAACGGTCGGCAAAATCGAAAACGATTTTGTGCGGTAGTTACCTTTGGTCGCGTCAGCGTTTCAATCTCCGCTGCCTTGCACCTCACGCTCTTTTTTTCGCAATTTATTCGACGATAATTTGCTCTGTTAATTATTATCACGTACCCTTCGGCTAGTAATCGGAATTGATTGCTTCAAACTCGGGCAGTCATATCAATTGGATATTCAAAATCGCACGGATCAATATTTGCATTAAAAAACTTAATAAATCAACTTCCTAATCAATACTGTTGATCTTCGTTGAAACTTGTGTATCTTGATGACTTTTAAGGGGAAAAAAATTATTTTTAATAATATAAATCCATTTTCCCAAGCTGACGGTTCATCCCGTGGAGGATCAATACATGTCCCGAATGCGCTCAGCATTAGCTCTTAATAAGTAACAATTTAGTGACTGAGAAAGCGGTTCGTAAGGAAGATGTCTTCCTAAAGACAACCGTTAGTTTTCCCCTCACCGCGCAACTGCTTGTCAGACTTTCCTTTTGTCTCCGGACTTTGCTTTTCTCCGAAGCTGGCTTACCGCTTTTCGCCCGCGCACTGGCAGTACTTAGTCTTCACGGATATCTAGTTTCATTAGTAACTGCTAGCACGCTTTAAACGGGATTAGTGAGCGCTAGTTGAGAGAGCGGGATGGCAGTATCCAAATATCGTTGTGTCCGCATTATCAATGTTCGAGTGAGAAGAAAGTAACGCCGAAAGATCGTTATTTGCGTCGAAAAATGATCGCCTGGTCCGCAGGATTGTTTTCGTTTTGCAGTTCAAGCGCACGTAGGGCTGTGTAGGGGGTTACCTCTCCAACTTCTATGCTCCTAATTTTTGGGCATCACTGTTCGTTCCGTTCTTATTTTTCTCTCTTTGGAGTTTGCGTTGGCGCCCATGATGATTTTTAGCACTGTTCTTCTCATTTCACGTCCAAGACGATGTAAGAATGATGCGAGTATGCTCTACCACACTCCCGAAAAGCTACACATTGCAGCCAGCACACTCAGAGGTTCTTCTCTCTCCATCTCTCGCTCGCCGTCTTTCGTCCTCTGTCTTCGTGTTTCTCGTCCTCTCTGGCGAATTTTATCTCGCTCCCTCTTATCACTTCGACCCAGAAAACTTTTCGTCTCCGTACATTTCGCGCATCTACGAGGATGGGTTCCACTTTTCCTGACTGTTTTCCTACGTTTCTCTCATTCTGGTAAGTCTTCTCAGTGGCGATGAATATTGCACCATATTCCTGTACTACGCGCAGTATACTTACACGAGAAGCTACAACTTTACCACGAATTTGTTCGCAAGCAATCGTTTTTCAAAATCATTTTAGCTTTTGCGTTATCGTCGTTTGTATCTTCGATCGAGGCAGTAGGAACGAAAGCTTTCCGGACTGATACCTCGGAGCACTTACCCAAGAAACCACCATGCTGGATGTTTCGAAGCTAGCAGGCAAATACTGAATACTGAAATCCCATCACCACGTACTTTTATAGAAACCTCGCCGGTTTTACTTTTTAACAGCGAGTGTATTGACTTTTAAGAATCTCGTTGTAGTATCGTAACTTTCGTTTGTCCCCGGTCGTACTAAGCACGAATGTCGTTAACGCCGACCGCAGACAATGTTTTAATCGTCGTCATAATGCGCTTTGAAGCGAGGAATATCAATTCTCGAAGTGCTTTAGAACACCCTGCACTTTTGGTCTTTCATCGCTTTAACTGGTGTCGTAATGGTCTTGCTCTGATGAGGGTTTTGTTGATGTAAGTATATGAACGCGCGCACACACCCACACAATATATTATATATATAAATCACAAGTTTTATTTTCGAAACTGAGATTTCGTAGAACGACTGGGTGATAAACTTCTCATTATTACGTTTCTTTCTCCCCAAGTCGAAACGAGCAAGTTGTACAAGCTGTAAATTACATCCTTCCTTCTCATACGAAGAACTATCGATCTGACTCACTCTCGGAAGCGGAAGTCCAATTTTCTTCGTTGCCTCGAGGACATTACTTTTTCTCTTCTTTCTCTCAGCGGTCGTCTCTTATCCCATTTTGAGGCCTTTTTGGCACGACTTCCAACGTGGAGACGAAAGATTCATGAACATCCGAATTATGGAGAGCATTTGTTTGGTCATCATTGAGTCCGCAGCAGCCTAAGATGTTCAGTTGGCGAGGACTTTTTCCAACTGTTAAGTTTAACCTTTTCTGAGTTTTAACTCGAACGAAACTAGTTTTTGTTTCGAAAAAATGAATACTCCGTCGCAAATCTTTTTTTTTTTTCGTCGTCCACAATTCAATTTTTAATATGTTTTTCTCCGACGAGAAAACAACTCGGTTTGTTCTCGGAGAAAAAAAATATTTCGCGAATAATGTGTGCTTTGAGATGTATAAAAAATGGGTAGATGGAGAAAGAATTGGAGCAGGACGAAGATATCGTAAATACGAGAAATCCTGTGTGCCGTATATTCTGTTTATATAGGAAGAAGTTGTATGGGAACAGAAGGAGACGGCGTGATAGTACGCAGGCGCATGTTGCTGCTATATTGTTGTTTTCAGAGTGCCAGAACGGAGAACAAAAACTTTACTGCCTCCATGATATTATTACTGCTGCCTCTCGGGAGATACAGTCAAGATATTCACAGACGTGCGAATTTCTTTTTTTTTTTGCTAGGGCTTGATGACAAAATTTGCATCGTTGCCCGACACATCGACATCTATAAATCAAGGCTCATTACAATTTCGTGAGTACGTTTCGTAAAGTGGCACAGCAGCACATTGGGGCCACCCAAACAAACAGGTTCACGTAGAAATACTGAACATTGCAGAATAAATTTTAAAAAGAAATAAAAAAGGGCTTTGCATACACGATTCGAAAAACTGGAGAATGAGAAAATTTTCCGAACATTTTTAGTGATTTTCAATGGGCTGCAACTCAGTGTTGAAGGAGTCGGTGAATACTGCTAAAAGATAGGGAAGCAATGCATTTTTTCCGAATATTTCGAGACTTCGATCTGTCAGTTCTTCAAAACTATTGGCCAGCAGCCATATTGAGAATCTTTCTTAGGAGACTAAGCCATGCAACCATTAATATTTCGCCAAAAACGTCTCTTTGACAATCCAAAGTGTTTGTTTTAACTTTGTGAACTCCTATTACTTCCTGTCTCCATTTATCTTTAGCTGCTGTAACACGATATCGCACGTATTTTTCGACCATCTTTTTTCCACCTTCTCCTTCCGGCATTCGCTCGATCTTTTTGTTCTACATCGAGCCAATTCGTTCTTGTCTGTTCCTTTCGCTAAGTACAGAACATGACGTACGGAAAAAAAGACAGGCATAACCTAGAACCATTCTTCTACAATCGTACGTCGTGTTATCGATTTGTACATTAGCGTCCAGTTCTTTCCTACTTTTTCTTCGTCCTGCTGCGATAATAAAATGAAGAATCGCACGTAAAGCTCATACACGTGAGTGCGCGACTGCATTTGTACCTAAACGGATATGTGTGACGTTGAAATATTTCCTCATTTTTGTTCCTCAAATACGTCGTCGCTACGTGCACGACCATCAAAGGCGATGTTTCTATTCTTTTCATACGCAGCGGTATTGCACATGAAACGCAAATGCATGTATGTAGACGCGTCTGCGTATCAATCCATTGATTCACGCTTTTCCATAGTTTTGTCGGTTTTTTTCCTGTGACATTTTAAAAAGCAACAACTCGTCCTCTTCTCGTTTTCTCGCTCGCACGACGCGTTTTGCGTGTTTTATTTCAAAGAGACTCTCAAAATTCCTCGCATAGTCCATGCACTATGTGAGAGTATGGGCATGGGTATGTGTGGTACGAATAAGGGAGATATGGGGCCCTAGGATACATCGTCCCAGAGGGATGCCGTCTGAAAGGTGATCCCAAACTCCCGACATAACTTAGCCGTTGCAGTCCACCTTTTGCGGAGTTCACTCGCAGTTTAGCCGGAGAAACATTTTCCGTTTAAACTCTATCTCACTCCCGAAGCTTCCTGAAATAAAGATCAGTCGCGTATCCAGAAGCAGAGTGCCACCGGCAGTCCTTTGCCTGTCTTCTTCTGCAGCCCTTGCTCCTTTGAGACCAACGATTAAACGCTAGATCTCTCACTGATAAAAGTACCTCACTTCGTCTCGCGATCCTCCGAAATAGTTATAAACGCGTAAATCGTTGCTACCGAGCAAAAAAGTAACTCTTTGAGATTCCTTTTCCGCTGCTCGTTGCGGGATGAGCAATCACCAACTGCGTGTATTTTTAATCCTGGCAAAAAAAGCCTTCCTGGCTTGGTATTTTTAATCTTTGACTTGCTGTTCTATGTGCCAACTTAACGCAACTTGCCAACATGTATTCATATCGATTTATTTCTTTCGCCTGATGCTAATTTTTTCCTCCACTACTCTATTCTACCTCGACCTCGTTTTTTGCTCTCCTTCCCGTTCTCCCCTCTGAATCGCTCTGCCGTTACCGTCCATAGAATAAAAACTGCATCAGTAAAGACTACGATGCGATCCCTCATCGAATCGCCAATATATTCGACTTCGTGGTTGCCAATTAATACCTATATTTACAGGCTACGCGAACGAGCTTGATTCATCATTTTTAGCATTCATTTGTGGGTACAGAATGTCGTTGTCAAGGTGGTTATTTCGTGCATCAGGATAGCTGGCTGTGCATCTGTACGCTTTGCCTGACTACCGTACATTGGTTCCTGTCTTATTCGGATCGAAATTTATATCCGTTTGGTCAGAGTTTACTCATACGTGGCCTGGCAAATCATTTCTTTCAGTCTTTTGCTCCACATCAGCCAATCGGTGCCAGTAGTGATTCTCTCCTTCGCTGCTGAACGCCCTAGCCCGGTCACCCTTGTCGCCATTGTTGTCCACAGGCAAAAGCGCCAGAATCAGAGTCATGACCAATTGGATTGCATCCTCCGCACTCTCTTCCACTTTCCGCACAAAGCAAAAGCACAAAACCCAAAGTTCAGTGTCGTTCTTCGTGAAGACCTAGGTCTAGAATGGATGCACGCGACGAAAACGCAGCAGCAGCCGCAAGAATGACAAAAATGCGCCTAGGTGAGTGAAGCAAGAAAGCTAGAGAAGATACGGCAAAGGAAGTGTCCAATGCCTGCTGCACAACACCAGGCACATGTGATAGAAAACAGGGCGCGAAGGACCAGTCTGAAATGGAAACTGGTGAGAATCGTGCGGGCAGAAGAGAGGAGCAACCGCATCCAGATAGTGGAAGACTAAATGTACATAGTTTCATGTGGCTGGTCGGGACAACGTAGGCCTTAGAATAATTATCCGGGTACAATTCCTCGGGCGAAAATTGTAAATTAAATGACTATGCTTCGGCGAGGATACTTTGCGGGGAAGTACATTTTCAGGCAGTGCATCACCGGCTGGAACATTAACATTCCACGAAAAGTGAATTCTGACGTTAAGGTGGGAGATACCTTTGGACGAGGGAAGAATGGCTGATATTCATGATTTTGTTTTAAAGGCAAGATTTATTCACCATTTTTGAGACTTAGGGGATGGTTTGTCACTACTTTTGGCTGTTACATGGTATTTTTTTATTGATCTTTAAAAATGGGGAAGCATAGCACGGTCTTTTAAACGGGTTGCAGCGGATGGTGTCAGACGACATGACGCGTAGCGTCGGCGGGATTAATCTGAAAAATAACACAACGAAGATTTTTCCTTCATCAACACTCACACGCAGAATATGAACCAAGAAGAAGTGAAAAATGTTTAGAATCGACGAGATTGTATGGTTTGAAACAAAAAGATTGAAGTTTCCGAAAAAAATGGCTACATTTTGCAATGAAAAAGTTATTTTTTTCCTTTTCACAAATATTTAGGGTCATGTTTTAGTCAATAAGGTTAAAAATATTTATACCCGATTGACCGTGCTATACCTCTGCCATTTTTAAGGACAAATAAAAAAATACCAGGCACCAGCCGAAAGTAGTGAATAAAACATACCCTAAGTCTCAAAAAATATCCGAAGAAATCTTTCCCTAAAAAAAGAATATGAAAATCAGAAAATGTTTGCTCGCTTAAAGGTCGCCCTTAAGAACTAAATGGCTGCGTTGATTTTCGCCTCATCATAGATATTCATAATTAATTAGGATAAAACGAATATATGTGTCGTAATTATATTCACCATTATAAGAATGTTGATAATCATTGATAATCTACGAAAATAAAAATCCTTATGATGAATAACGGCGATGCAATAAGTATTAGTTTTGACACAATGAATAAATAAATTCTTCAATAAGACGAAAAAATAAAGCAGGTGGTTGGTGGTTTTTTAAATCGAGATCCCCTTGTCAGGGACTACTAGTCAGCTAAGGGCATGGGTACATAATGTTAGTTCCATTCCAACCGTGCTCCGCTATTTATTGCATCTGCAGTAAGCAGCAGAGCAGTAGACTGCACCTGATTCTTGTTTAAACAAAAAAAACTCCAAAGAATCCCCGCTGCACGACGAAACCCACGCGAGTGAGACGAGGCTAATTTCACGCTTGGCTTACGTGGACTTAAACACAAAAAACCACGGACTGCACCAGATGTCTCTGCTCGCCTTGCGCGATACTGCTTCAAATTCCAACTACGACGAGAATGGAGAAGGGCTCGAAGCTGCGAATGATACATCTCTATGCAAAAAGCGTGACAAAATGGTGTCGACATGTCCGAAAAACTAGGGGTAACATTTAAAATATACGGAATTTTATTCGCTTTTTGACACTAATGTGAACTGTATATTGATATTTCCTTCAATAGAAATCCAAAAATCTAATGACTGAGTGCTGTGAAAATGATATACAGGAAACATTTTAAAAAAAATGGAATGACTCGTTCAGTGTACAGTGACGTCTCAATTTTCTACGGCAAGACGTGGTGGATAAACAAGAAAAACAGAAAAGTCTCGAATATCCACGATATCGGGGAGAATCACGTAACACGAAGAAGGAATGAGGGTGAAGGAAAACGAGGATGGGAAAAGAAAAAGAAAAATGCTGCAAAAGATCGATGTGCAGGAGAGTTTCGCGATCCAGGAGCTTGAGGCACTCGGTCCCGCGAAATTGTGCGAGAACCGTAGCACAAGTACCATTAACTCTGTCGGCGTTTTATTGCCGAGGAGCTTTTTTGATTGGCTCGCGAATTCTCTCCTACTCATATTCATTTATCCTTACTCTCATACTCGATGAGAGTTTCGTTACGCTCTCCAATGCAACTATGGGACAATTAAAAATCTCTCCACGCCGATCCCCCGCGCCCCTTGCCCAACCTATATTCCGTCGTGATTTGTGCTCGTAGATGTTGGATGTCTCGCTCGCCTGGTTTACGCAGAACGTAGTTTCATGCTTGTCGCTTTACTTAGATAGATGAGAACTTGGATAAAAGAGAACTTGGATAGAAGAGAACTTGGATAGAAGAGAACTTGGATAGAAGAGAACTTGGATAGAGGAGAGCTTGGATAGAAGAGAACTTGGATAGAAGAGAACTTGGATAGAAGAGAACTTGGTTAGAGGAGAGCTTGGATAGAAGAGAACTTGGATAAAAGAGCGCTCGGATAGAAGAGAACTTGGATAGAAGAGAACTTGGGTAGAAGGGAACTTGGATAGAAGAGAACTTGGATAGAGGAGAACTTGGATAGAAGTGAACTTAGAAGAGAATTTGGATAGAAGAGAACTTGGATAGAAGAGCGCTCGGATAGAAGAGAACTTGGATAGAAGAGAACTTGGGTAGAAGGGAACTTGAATAGAAGAGAACTTAGATAGAAGAGAACTTGGATAGAAGAGAACTTGACTAGAAGAGAACTTGGATAGAAGAGAACTTGGATAGAAGAGAACTTGGATAGAAGAGAACTTGGATAGAAGAGAACTTGGATAGAAGAGAACTTGGATAGAAGAGAACTTGGATAGAGGAGAACTTGGATAGAAGAGAACTTGGATAGTAGAGAACTTAGATAGACGAGAACTTGGATAGAAGAAAACTTGGACAAAAGAGAACTTGGATAGAACAGCACTCGGATAGAAGAGACCTCAGGTAGAAGAGAACTTGGGTAGAAGGGAACTTGGATAGAAGAGAACTTGGATAGAACAGAACTTGGATAGAACAGAACTTGGATTGAGGAGAACTTGGATAGAAGCGAACTTAGATAGACGAGAACTTGGATAGAAGAAAACTTGGACAAAAGAGAACTGGGATAGAACAGAATTTAGATAGAAGAGAACTTGGATAGAAGAGAACTCGGATAGAAGAGAACTCGGATAGAAGAGAACTTGGATAGAAGAGAACTTGGATAGAAGAGAATATGGATAGAAGAGAACTTGGATAGAAGAGCACTCGGATAGAAGAGAACTTGGATAGAAGAGAACTTGGGTAGAAGGAAAATTGGATAGAAGAGAACGTGGATAGAAGAGAACTTGGATAGTAAAGAACTTAGATAGATGAGAACTTGGATAGAAGAAAACTTGGATAGAAGAGAACTTGGATAGAAGAGAACTTGGATAGAAGAGCACTCGGATAGAAGAGAACTTGGGTAGAAGGGAACTTGGATAGAAGAGAATGTGGATAGAAGAGAACCTGGATAGTAGAGAACTTAGATAGACGAGAACTTGGATAGAAGAAAACTTGGACAAAAGAGAACTGGGATAGAACAGAATTTGGATAGAAGAGAACTTGGATAGAAGAGAACTTGGATAGAAGAGAACTCGGATAGAAGAGAACTCGGATAGAAGAGAACTTGGATAGAAGAGATCGTGGATAGAAGAGAACGTGGATAGAAGAGAACTTGGATAGAAGAGAATATGGATAGAAGAGAACTTGGATAGAAGATAACTCGGATAGAAGAGAACTTGGATCGAATAAGACTTAGATATAAGAGAACTTTGATATAAGAGAACTAAGATATGACAGCTTAGAGAAAATAAAACTTAGATATAAGCGAACTTTGATTGACGAGAACTTAGATAGGAAAAAATCAGAAGAGAGTTTAGATAGAAGAGAACTTAGATATGCTTAGACTTTGTCGTAACTATTACGAGCTGAAGCGAACCTCTCGTAATTGCTTGTCTCTGGCATTTGTCTGGTGACACCATGACTATCTGGTGGCTTCATGTGCAAACTGTGGCATCGATCAATCAATCGGTCGGCCGTATATTATATTCCATTTCGTTCGGTAACACGAGAGCTGAATGTGACTGGGGGCAGAACCACCAATAATTGAATTTGGTTACGAGGTTGGGCAATGCTCCCTGCCGAGTGTTGCAATAGATGCCATTTAGACCTGGAAACGAACATCTATCGCATTGAGTGATGGACGAAAATGGAATACGAAAAAAAGTCGACTAACAAGGAGTATCAGAATCCAAAAAGAAGTTGCGCGGTAGAAAAGCGAATACAAGAGTGAGTAAGTGAGAGTGCATGAGAGAGAGAGAGACAGAGGGAGAGAGGGAGAGAGAGAAAGAGAGAAAGAGAGAGAGAGAGAGAGAGAGGGCAGAAAGGGCGAGAACGTTGAGAAAATGGGAAAATGTACTGGTGAGCGGCTAACGCGATTAAAGTGTTTCTGTTCGTCGTCTATATATCCTTCCAACCTTCGCTTTGGTGGCGGAATCCAGTCAACAGGATTGGTGACTGTGGAAGGTGCGGAGTGGTGTTGGATAGAAGTGCAAAGCGGACTCTCAGCTGGCTAACCAAAAGTGAACCACCGTTGCGCCTGAATGGAATCTCTGTCCTTACTATGCCAGAGATGTGCTAACTGTTTCGTCATCCAATAATGGAAGAGAAAGTGAGAGCAAGCGGAGAAGGCCCAAAATGACG
Organism: Ophion costatus; assembly: GCA_951751655.1. Lineage (NCBI taxonomy): Eukaryota > Metazoa > Arthropoda > Insecta > Hymenoptera > Ichneumonidae > Ophion > Ophion costatus. Next base: position 42,365,452 of record OX632359.1, on the reverse strand, counting down.
GCAACCAAAGCTCCCATAACGTCAAGACAAAGGACGCGTCCGTAAGCCGAACGAAGAAAATGAAGGCCATTAACTCCCATTTTTGGAAAGATTAAGGGGGAAAAAATCGATTTTACTGCCGGCAATATGCAGGTGATCAAATCGGTTTCTGAATCAAGTAAACTTATAGAATCCTCGAAGCCAGAGAAGAGAGAATCAATGAAAGTAGATCGGCGCGTCAGCCAATAAAAAAGCTCGCCCATGTGATTAAGTGCGAAGATACGTTGAGACGAGGAAAAAATAAGCTGATTTTCGTGATGTTTTTTGAGGAAAGATTTTTCACCATTTTTGAGACTTAGGGATTTTTTTAATTTTTATTAATCTTTAAAAATGGGGGAGTCACGCCACGGTCTTCTAAACTGCATTTTCAAAACTGGCGTCGCGTGTAGCTGAAAAACTAATCGGCCGATTCTAATGAAATTTGGTATAAAGCTTTCTAATCTTGCTGTCTAAACACGACCCTAAATGTTCTTGAAACAAAAAAGTGTTTTTTATTGCAAAATGTAGGTATTGTTTTCGAAAAATTCAATGTTTCTGCTTAAAAGCAGACGATTTCATCGATTTTCCACATTTCTCCCCTTTTCGTGGTTCATATTCTGCGTATGATTGCTAATGAAAGAAAAAACTTCGTTGGTCTTTTTTTCAGATTAATTTCGCCGACTCTACGTGTCACGCCGTCTGGCAACATTCGCTGCAATCCGTTTAGAAAACCGTGATGTACCTCTGCCATTTTTGAAAGATCAATAAAATTTAAAAATACCATGTAACCGTGAAAAGTAGTAATAAAACATATCCTAAGTGTTAAAAAAGCCGAAGAAATCTTTCTTTAAAAAAAAATTATGAAAATCAGCTATTTTTTCTTCCTCTAAAGGTAAGGAGGTTTCCTCCCATTCTCAAGGGATTTACTGACTCACTTCTGCCAATTGTAGGGAAATCCGCAGTGAACTAAAGACCAGTGGGTGAGAGAAAACAGTCCGAGATAAAAATTTACGAGGTAGCAATTTTTCGACCGACCGAGCCACAAGTACTTGGGTACCATTTTATGGTAATCCAGCCTCCCAATGACATTCTCTCTATTCTCTCTTCAGTAATTCTTCATGTTTCATAAATAAAAAGTAAAATCAACATAAGTTCCCACCAACTTTTTTGTATCTCTGTGGTATTGACTTTAGGTGATTTTGTTCCCTCGCCTACATAGATTTTGGGTATTCTCGTTTGTGTCGTGTGTGTGTGTGTGCTCCAAACGGAGTCGTATTTTAGTCGAGATTTCGAGGACAAAGAGACTCGACCCAATCCGACAATTCTCACGGAGGGGCTTGAGAAACGAACGCCTTGATTCGTCAAGCTTAAGGAACGCAAGGGAACGAAAAATTGAAGTTGAAGAGCGTGCAAAAAGAAATCATCCTACACCCGCCATGCTTATTCGATAAGAGGAAAATTGGATTGAGAAAAAAAAAAGTTTCGCGGATGTATTTTGTTTTCACTGCCATCCTCATACGCCTTCAAGTTGATCATTTCTTTTTATTTACTTTCCGTCGCTTTTCTCATACGATTTCACATGTAAGTGGATTTCAAGCTCGTCGGGTTGTGTCGTACGGCGACAGCACCGCGAAAGAGGACGTGGAAGCTCGTGTATGCGGGGTGTTTCATTTTAAATGCGCACGCCGAATGTATCGCGAAAATGGAGCCCTGTGAGAAAAATTCCGCCGTCAAAAATGTAAGGTTTCCAGGGGTACATGTGATGGAGATATATGAAAAAAAAAATATTGTTGAGTCTCCTAGGGGAACGGGTGGTAAGTTTTATCTTTTCAGATCGAAACATACAGTCGGACCCCTCAATAAGAACGCAAAAGCCCTTGAAGGGAACAGCTTTAGAGTAGCCCCACCAGGCGCACGCTCCGCGCTCTCTGACTCTTTCTGTCTCTCTCTCTCTCTCTCTCTCTCTCTCTCTCTCTCTCTCTCTCTCTCTCTCTCTCTCTCTCTCTCTCTCTCTCTCTCTCTTTTCGGCATGCGAGGTTCTGAATAAGAACGGCTGCTCGAACGAGTTTCAACTTGTAGCCTATAAGACGTTCTCCATCGCATTTGTTCTTCTTTGTGAATAGTTTTTTTCTCAATATTATTCATACATAGTAATTGAATAATAGTGGATGATCACCAACGATACAAGATGCCACAGAAGAAACGAAGAATAGACTGTTGTTTATGAAAAATAATTTGTTGTATACCCAAACAAAGTCTGTACCGCAAAGTAGTACTAATTCTACCGAAAAAAGAAGACATTGAAACACTCCATTTCTCTGACACGGAACATCCCTCAGGTGACACCCTTCGATTTTGTCGAAATTTGGATATGTTATAAAGCACCTAAAAGTAAGCGATACGTATTTTTTTTTATTGGCGGAAAAACGGTTTTAAGGGGTGAAACGCGCCCTCGAAAGTAGGGGTGTTTTTCGTTTTTCGTCGATAATGGTATCGTTCTGATCTCCAATGTATAGTACATAAAAAAATAAACATTGTTGCAATTTGAATTTTTTTTATATCTCATACCGTTTAAACGTTATCGACGAAAAACGAAAAAACATCCCCATTTTCGAGGGTGCGTTTCACCCCTCAAAACCGTTTTTCCGCCGAAAAAAAAAAATACGCGTCTCTTAGTTTTTGATACTCTTCTACATAAAAAAGTTTCAACAAAATCGGAGGCGGACACCAAAGTGATGTTCCTTGTGAGACTTCATATTCAATGGAGGAATTCGGCTCCCTTGAAAATATTCCACCTCCAGTTGAATGCCCCATGGATCAAAATTACTCAACACAACGAAAATAATTTAAATCATTTAACGGAATCTTTGGCTATTTTGTACGACAAACGTCAAATATACAGACATTACTTATTACAAATGGAAATAAAATTTTTATTATTGTCTCGAAAAATGCACGCGTTCGATTAACAAAAAGGGTTGATTTCGTATCGTATAGCAACATTTCTTTACAGTGTAAGGAGAATTGTTAAAACGGAAACGTGCGTTACAATGTGTAACTCATTTTACTCTTCTAAGCTCTCCCAGGCTGGGCGTTCTTATTCAGAAATCCGCACGCGAAATGACTCGAGCTCGGGGTTCGAGTCGGAGTGGGGGAAGCGCTCGAGCGGGAAAAAGGGGAAGCGTTCTTATTGCGGGCGTTCTTATTGGGAGGTCCGACTGTATATTCTTTTTCCAGAAGAAAGCTGGCTTCAGAGCAAACACAAAGTTGCTGCATCTTGAAACGAACGTGTCTTGGCCATTTCGTTCGGTAAATGGGGGTAGTAGGAATTTGCATTGGCGTAGCCAGGAGGAGGCAAGGGGTGCCCCCCTGAAACCACCTGAAATAATTATCTCGTATCTCACTGTCGAACATGGACAATGACATTGTCAAAAAAATTCGACTTGAAATATATTGGGTCGATTTGCAGAAAAAAATAGAAAACTAAGACATATTCGATTGGATACCTACTGAAAGTGAAGTTTAAAGACTGGCGACTGGATTAAAGAAAGCCTCAAAATTAGTTAATTATTTTTTAAGGTATTGCAAGAGTTTGATATTAATGCTAACACGAACGTGTGATTAAAGCTTCACATTTTGTGTGTTACGTGATCATCGACTATTATGTAAATTTTATTTGAATAGAGATGATTGCGAACAAAACTTATTTTGACAGCCCCCCTCCCCAATACTCTACTCTACTCCCAGTCAATCTCCGAACCAGTGAAGTAATTAAAAACTGCTGCTATTCTACGACTGCGGAGTTGTAGCCGTTAAGGGGTTACCCCCACCTGCGATTTTGAAAAAATCGATTTTTTTTATTGCATTTTTTTTAAGTATAAGTATCTGAGAATATGTCCCGAAAATTTCAAGTCGATCCGAACAAAATTGACTGAGATATGAGCGTTGAAAGAGAAGAATCCGTGAATTGAAGAACTGAAATTGAAACTTTAAACGCGTTTTTCTCAAAATGGCATTTCTGAAGTCGGTGACCAAGATTACTCGAACACTAATGAACCGATCTTCTTGAAATTTTGCAGGCTTATTTAATACATAAAAATGTAGTCTTTAATCGTTCGATTTTTTTTTTTCGAAAAAAAATGGCCGTTTTATAGCCACAAAACGGCCGTTTTTTTTCGTTAAAATCGAACCATTAACTTTGACTGTCCGCCATTTTGTGAAAAATGAATATTTTTCAAAATCCTTCGATCAAAGACTAGTTTATACTTATATTTGACTAAATCCATCCGCATTTTTTTTTCAGACGATTCACTTCGCCGCAATGTTGGTCACCGCAAACCGTGTATATAAAAACATTATTTCATTGACGGCCATTTGCCACTAAACAATGTAATATTTTTCAATAAAAAAATTACTGAAAGTTCTTCAAGATGTGTTCTTTAAGATGGTATATTGATCGATTGACAAAGTTTTGTAGTTTTCTTTAAAAAAATTCATGAAAAAGGCCTTTTTTTTGCGCTAGAAGTGGGGGTAACGCCTTAACATCAACCTCCATGCATTCCGTTGCAAATTTTTTACGCTTCAAACAATTGCCAACAATGTCTAGCGTAAGATCAGAAATAGCATTTTCCTTATTGCATCCATCCGAACGTGCCGAGCAATACGATTATTGTATGATAGGAAAGATTGAAACGAGGCTGCAGTGAGATAATCGAGGCGAGAGACGTATATACAAAGAGAGGCGATGAGAGAGAGGGGGAGAGGGAGGGGGGGGGGGAGAGAACAGAGAGAACAGAGAGACGATCGAATCGACTGGGAAACATGAGGCAGGGGGGGGGGGGGGGCAGGACTGAGAGTATGTACGTAAACGCAAAAGAATCTTCTTCCCTCATTTCCAAACGAGGTCGAGGCGGACGGAAAATCGAAAGCACTCAACGACACTGTATCGGATCGGTTCGTATATAGAAGAGGTTCCCGGCAACTATGTAAACGGATATTGTCCTTTCGTGTTGCGGTACAATAACGTCACGATTCCACCTGATTGGTATAATTTTATTGTTCTTTATTCTCTTCGCCTCTCGCTCGGCCTGTTCGTTCCATTCTCGGCACACTGCCATAACTATCACGTGCGGAACTCCAACTGCCTACGTTTAGCAACAAATTATAATCGGAATGCTCGTATCGCGACATGTGATAATTGTTTCCCCGATTCGCAGTCGAGTCTCATTATGCAAATGTCGACCAACACGTATGCTATAAACGTACCGGAGAAGAAAACGTTTATTTTAAGGGGAAAGGATCGTGTTGAGTCTTATGGTCCAACGAGAGGCGCTTGCTGCCCACACCTAGTACTACAGTCGTATTCAATTAGTTTCTCCCGCCGAACGGGAAAAAGGCGCCGTTTCCGCTAATTATCGATGGCTACGCTGAAACCTTAAGGGGGGAAATCGCTTTAGACGCCTGAAAAAAGAATCATTTTTTCGTGCATTTTTTTTAACGTGATAAAATAATCGCATCGTATTCAAATTTTGACGTTATCTTGTTACGACTTTCACGTGTTGAATTTTTGTTTTTTATTTTTTAAATAAAATAATTACGGCGTTGTAAGATACTCCTTTAGGCGTCTTTGGAAAAACTGCTTATGTTATAGTTCCAAACGATATTGATCGATCTGGTTGAAATTTCCGGAGGTTTCTCACTATAACGTTATTGGAAGGATATACCTAACGTTTCAAGGTTATGGCGTAAATGAATTACTTTTTCGGGATAAAAGATGTCGAGAAAATAGTGAAGAATGTGAAAATTTGATTACAAAGCCTACTTAATTCTTTATTTTATACTTTTAATTTTATTTTTATAGGTATATCCGTCTAATGTTATGTAGCGTGACTTATAGTTAAAAAAGTGATCGACCGATTCTGATGAAATTTTGTATAAATCTTTGTAACCTTATTGTCTAAAACATGACCCTGAATGTTCTTGAAAATATTTTACAAAAGCATTTTTTTTATTGCAAAATGGAACAATTTTTTTTGGAAATTCAATCTTTTTGTTTCAAAGCCATTTGGTCGATTTTTAAAAAATTCTCACGTTTTCTTGGTCCATATGCTGCATGTGAGTATCAATGAGAAAAAAATCTTCCTCGGTTTTTTTTTCAGACGAACCCCGCAGACGCTACGTGTCACGCCGTCTGACAACATCCCCCGCAACTCGTATAAAAGACCGTGCCACACCTCTGTCATTTTGAAAGATTGATGAGACGAAAAAATACCGCGTGAGAGCCAAAGGTAGTAATAAATCATACGCTAAGTCTCAAAAATGAAGAAATTTTTCCTTGAACAAAAAAAAAACACAAAAATCAGCAAACTGTTTCCTCGCCGAAAGGTGTCCGCCCCCTTAAGGGGGGAAATCACAGTAAAATTTCCAATTTTTCGAAAAAAAAAAATGTTTCGCTTAAAAGGTGCTTTAGGGTCTTAAAAATAATATACCAAATGATGGAATACGGTAAAAGTGTCCGAGTGCCCAAATTTCTTGCGTTGAATACAACGCTTTTTCACGAAGCTTCACTTTCGTGCATACATATATAATATAAATAGTGATAAAAAACAGTGATATTTGTAAATCATTGTCATTATGAGTGACACATCGTCGAGTCGTGTTAGAAAAGGGACGAAAAAGGATACTGCGTACGAAAATCGACTGTACGGTGCAGGCATTGCAGATTAGAGGTATATGAAATTTTCATATGGTTTCTCAGTACTTAAAACTTTAAACGCGTTTTTCTCGAAACCACTTTTTTTGAGCTCGCCGAAGACATAACTCGAGCAAATCTTTACCGATCGACTTGAAATTTTGACAGTAGCTTCGAAACATCTTTCTCCACGGAGCTACGTAGGATTTTTTATTTTATATGGCTTAGTTTTTTTTATCGACGATTTTATGGCGTTTTTTTTTGTTAAAAATTTAACTTTATTTTCAAACATGCAGCATTTTGCGAAAAATCAATATATCGAAAAAATCCTACGTAGCTCGCTAGCTGTTGTTATATGGAAACTAAAAAATTTTGGTTTTTTCTTCCAGGTAAAAAATTAAGGAGTCTACGTCTTCGGCCATCGACACGCTTTCCAAAATAGGCGCCTTGGGGCATATGCTGCACAGCCGCCATTTTAAAATATTTTTTATTGAAAAAATTACATTTTGTACTTTTTTAGTATTGCTATAAAACCTACTCTACAGATTTTCGATTGATACTTTTATTCAGCCAAAATTAATTCCCGAAAATATGCCTATTTTTTTGTGTGCTACTGTGATTTCCCCCCTTAAGACGAGAGATCGATGAAGCATTCTCCCGACGGCAAATTTCATTGTAGGTGTTTGGATTCGAAATCCGTCCGTAGATTTTTCATCGCTCCGTGTAACGCTTTCGGAAAATAACTTTAGCGATTTGTGGGTGAGATTTTTCCGGCGCAAGCTCCGAATTCGCGCGAATACAATGGGAGATTCTGCAGGAAAATTCGCGAGCGAGAAAACGCGATTGTCTCGTGTAAAATCGGAAAATAGATAGTAAAACGGATAGAAAGAACAGTGGGTATAGAGTAGCAGAATACAACGCGTTTGCGATATAAGGTTGGTTCTCGCCTTTTGGTGTGCGACAATATTTTATTTTTACGACAACTGCGAGACTCCACGCTATTCTTTTTCCATACTTATCCTTATAGTCTCGCTCCATCTCGCTCCGGCTCCCTTTTCTCTGCTCCACTGCTGCGTGAATCGCTCCGTGAGAATTTCTTTACTCGTCGGTGTGCACTTTCGAGCTCTACCCACTAATGCATAAGCGGAAACAAGAAGAATTACGCAGTTACGTAAATTACGAGTGGACCGGAAATGGGTTTCTAACGTACCGGTATGACGCTTCTCAAGAAGCCGGCGAAAAAGCAACCAAGTGCCCGAAGGGGTTTGCTGGTCTTCTCGGACTACTTCTCTAGTGCTGCTTCCGATTCTTGGGTGGAACTCTCACACCAACCCTCCTCACGTTCTTTTATCCCCTTTGTCGAAGGCGATCGGCGGAGAATTCGTAAATTTTTTACCTGTCATTTCGGAACATTCGTTAAAAAAAAGGAGGTGCCGTCATTGGCGTAAGCAGCATTGGGGGAGGGGGGGGGGGGGTTAAAAAATGCCGGCCTGGCCAAAAAGTAATTTCGTCCACAACCGGCTATTTGAAAAAAAAATTTACATAATAGTCGATAATCACGTAGCATACACGAAATATGAAGTTTTAATCTCACATTCCTGTTAACGTTGATATCATATTTTTGCAGTACGTTAAAAAATAATCAACCAATTTTTAATTGAGGGGGCAAATACATATAAATGGTCGAAAATGACGAAAGATTTCGGGATTTTTTCCACCGCGACTACTGGACCAATCGTTTTGAATTTTATAGTGTATTTTATTGTACATTAGAAGACATGAAAAGCATTTTTGTTTTAATCGACAATAAGTGTTTATCGGCAACTCGCAGCCAGTTGTTGCTGAACGAATTTTCGAAATTTGCGGCAGCGATAAAAAAAAACTATTTATCCGATTCGTTTCAACCAAAGGTTTTTAGACATGTAATTGCAAACCCTCGTCGATAAACCTCCGTATTCAATAAAAAGTTTAATTAAACAATCATTTTTTGCATAAAAAACCCGAAAATGTTCGGTGAAAATTCGATCTTTTTTTTCTGAGTGCCGCCATTATTACAATATTCAAGTTTTTCAACTTTTTTTTGGATTATCGACAACGTACTTTCATATGGAATGTAATGGTTTTTGAATTTTTGGTTTCAAATTTTTGCAAAACTACAGCTGCCGCAGTTCGACATCGCGGGAAAATTCGTTCAGCAATAATTGGCTGCAGGCTGCTGATGAACACTTATTGTCGATTAAAAAGACTCCTTTTCGCGCCTTCTAATGTACAATAAAATTTCCTACAAATTTCATAACGTCCAGTAGTTACGTTGGAAACAAATCCCGAAATTTTTCGTCATTTTCGAGCATTTATGTGTGTATTTCCCCCTTAAACAATTAAATATGTCTTAGCATTCTATTTCTTTCTGCAAATCTACCCAACACCTTTTTTATGGGAATTTTTTAAGCAATATTATTATCTATGTTTAGCAGTGACGTATGAGGGAATCGTTTCAGAAGCACTGTGCTTCTAAGCCACGTTTTTATCCACCTCATGGCAGAACAATTTCTTTTACAGCTGGCATACCTCGCTGGGAGTACTATTGCTGCTCGGAAATGTTTATACAAGCTAGGGCAGTACTCCTCTTTTAATACGCTTTCTTGAATATCCTGCATTTATTTCGTTATTTTTAAATGAAAGTAAGTTTTTCATGACCATCGCTTCAGCTTCCAGGGCTGACGTATCGAGTATTGCGATTGTTAAAAGTAATTATTAAGGATGTTGAGTCCGAAATCGCAAATGATGATAAAATTCTGAAAATTTGGTATGTTTTTGTATGAAGTATTTCAGGGGTCGTGTAAAAATTTCACGACAATTAGGAAGCTCGTTATTGAACAATTAACATTCACAAATGAAATGTTGTTTCATGGAAACTGATATAACTTTGCAATAAGTTTTTTTCATGACCTCTCAATTTTATAATATCTACAATATACTGAAAGCAACGGAAACAAAACGAAGTTAATTGATAAATTTTTTTTTATTTCTTTTAAAAATTGTTCTTAACAAAATGTTAATTTTTTAATAACGAGCTTCCTAATCGTCGTGAAATTTTAACACGACCTCTTAAATACTTCATACAAAAACATACCAAATTTTCCGAATTTTCTTATCATTTTTTATTTCAACCCTTAAGGAGGTTGAAGTAATGATGATAGAGTTCTGAAAATTTGGTATGTTTTTGCATGAAGTATTCAGGAGGTCGTGTAAAAATTTCATGACGATTAAGAAGCTATTTATTGAACAGTTAACATTAACATGTTTCATAGGGACTCGACATCCTTAATGAAATCCTCTCCGCTCTTCATACACAATTTAAAAAACGTGCCAACTGCATGAACTAACGGTAAATTCTCGCGGCGTCTCGAGTTTATAATAATATTCTCCATTACTTGGTAGTAAATGTTGATCTTCCAGTATTCCTCTGATTGTGTATCGGCCGGAAAATTTAATTTATTGCATTTGCCCCCAGACAACTTAATCGTAAAATTTGAATTTATATTCAATTTACGTAATGGAATAGCTACATTTTATACAAATTACGAAATTTCAACGAAGAAAACAGTTGAATGTTCATTAAGTTATTTCTTTACGTTAGCTTAGGTGGAACAAATGAAATTAATCGACTATTTGGATTTCATTATTTTGGATCGATTTTCGTCGGGAAGGAGGGGTTTACGGGTGTTCTGGGGGAGGGGTGATCACCCGTGCCCCCTCCTCCTACGCCATCGAGTACCGTTTTTGAGATGTTGCAGCCTTCCGGTAAAAATGGAACAACGAGCACATGTACATATTTCCACTGTCGTCGGATATCCATAAGTGAGTATAGAGTAGAAATGAGTGCCAGAAATGGCGGAAGGTAGAAATAAGTGAGTATAGAGGGTGAGTATACAGTACAAATAAGCGCCAGAAATGGCGGGAAGTAGACAAATATAGTGAGTATTGAAGGTAAGTAGAAAGTAGAAATGAGCGCCAGAAATGGCGGACGGTAGAAGAAAAATGAGTTTGTTTGGATTTGGAAGCAGATCGATTTCTGACTGAGAATCGTCGGTCTATTTATACTGTTGTTGTCCCATTTGTACTCAATCCTCACCTTCAATACTCACTAAATTTGTCCACTTGCCGCCCCTTCTGGCACTCATTTCTACTCTATACTCACTTATGGATATTCTACTTACGGACATTCTACCCCAATCCACATTTCGAAGTGGTTATACTTGAACTGCGTAAATTTCTGTACGGTTGAAAAAGCTTTCTCTCATACATCGACAGTTCACCAGCGACGAGAAGTTCGATCATGCTCAATCGTAATCTCCAGGCACACACATAGTCTGAGTTCCGCTATTTACTTACATTAGTATATATATATATAGATTATATATACATTATCTACGACAAAGCTCAAATACTTTTGATTTTTTTAGAGCGAATAATTACGAAAAAAAATTTCAACCATCTGTGATCTCGTTCATCAACCCCTCGTTTCCTCTCTCATTTTACTCTATATTCAGGGTGTAAAGATGAGAGGGAGAGAGAGTGAGAGAGGGAGAGAGAGAGAGAGAGAGAGAAATTGCAAACATACGGTCCAATGGTCGAAAGTAGATGGAATAAATTGATTGGACTGCTTTTTATACGCTTGTGGAATTTTCAAGTGGTCATCGAACTGCGAGAAATCTCTGCGAATTCTCCTGCCTCCGGCTGTGTGTGCTCTACCTCGTTTTTTCCTCTCATGTCCGTGTAAAAAGAAGATCGTCGACGTGCATGGCAAAGGGCAAACTCATTATCGAATTAGGAGAACTTTTTGGTCTCTCCAACCATTTGAAAATTCTTCGTGCATTCGGATTCCATCAGGTAACATGGCAGAGTCACGACGCCGAGTAATTTAAGAGAAAAAAGAAAGATTCACTTTTTTCAGTCAGATGCAGTTTGAAATCGAGTTCGGAAATGTTTGTCTTCGTGTCATTAGATTCGTTTTAATATAATTCCATTCGGTCTTTCTGAGAACGAATAGAAGACTTTTAAGCTTCGGACAATAAAAGAGGAATCCGCACAGATGCAGGTTGAGCACGAAGAAAACTGCCTGAAGAGAAGATGGATGAGAGTGGAAGAGACCAAAACTTTTCAAACGGCAATGTCCCAAGTGATAAAAAATGTATCGCTCATGCCCAAGGTGATGTTAGAGCCAGAGTATCAAGGTGGGCATTGCCAAACCCTTGGGATGACGAGGACCATAAAAAAATTTTGTGGCCAGCGTCACTCACTGTCTAGTGGATAACCCTACACACGTATCCGACCTAAAGCAATGACTCAAGATTTAGGAAATGGGAATATACACTCTCGTTGATTTGATTGATTCTTCACCGTCGGACCGGCAGTAAACCTTCACGCCATGCCGTTGCCCAACCTCTTCGTTTCCTCGGATCAACGTAATATCCAATCATCCACGGTGGTACACTGTTAAAAACGTTTAGTCCATTCAACCACGATCTATTTGAATAATCAGTGTTTTTCTTCGCGACTAGCAAATTTGCCATATTTTCTCAGATACGATACATATTTGTCTGTGCTGTCGACATTCCTCGAATACGAATTCTCCAACCGGTGTGAGCCCACGCATGGATCACCGTGTAAAAAATTCATCGAGGAAAGGGCGTGACGAGGGTAGAATACTCCACCGAAAAATTATTTAGTTTTTTTTTAATGTGAGCACACCACATGGTATGCAATCAATCTTGTAGGAACAAACGATTCAGCACGTTTGACAGCATAGCGTAAATTTTAAGCCTACCTTCATCCCCGATTTTCGAGAGGTATTACAAAAAGCATCGGCTCGGAACTTCCTACCTTTCATCTACCAAGCATATTTTTTATTTACCTCCCGGAAGAGTTTCGCTCGGTCTCGTGGCTGTTGGCTTCATCCCACTGCAACCCTCTTTTTTCCACTCTCCCTTGCTCCTCGTCTCTCCCTCTCTCTCCGACCCTTTCTCTTCCTCTCTCGGGAAACTTTATTATCGGGCTTGCGCATCTCTCGCTGTCTCTCTGGCTCTCTCCTCTCTGCCTGCAGAAGAGAGGAAGTAGAAGCGAGAAAGAGAGAGAGGGTGATGATGATTAGCCGACCGACCCAGCACACACGAGGCTATCTGGTTGTAGCAAGTAGAGAGACGGCACCCTCGGGGCAAGAGCTTGCCACTGACGCTACGGTCTGGAAAGTGAATACGTCAGCACTCCCATCCCTTATATCGACAGGTTTCATTTTTTTGCACACTCCGTCGTTCGTTCTCCGAGTGTTTGGAGCTTGGTCGTACGAGAGTTTTGCCCTGTTTTTGTTAACTCCCGTAGTCACTGCTGAGATCAAATGCCGGCCAAGCCTTTGAAAAGAACATCTCTTCTATTGCTGTTGAATTGACCAAAACATAAATTATCGATGTGACCAAAAGCGATCGAATGCCGATTTACGTAGTGAAAAACTGATCCTGCGTTTTTTCTTTACCATGATCGAGTATGGAAGTTTGCGTCCCCGGTTGTAGAATCAACTTTTTCTTGAACCTATATGTGTTTAGGTCCGATATTGATTGCGCAACCTACTATAGCTACAGAATCCCTGCTATTTATCGACAAAACTGTAGCTAAGGGCTTGAAAAGTGTCAACCCTGAGGCCCCGAGGCTGTTTACGAACAATTAATACTGGACCGTGCTGTAAAGACAACGGGCGCAGATTATACAGGCAAACAGTCTTTCTAAATTAGGGGGCTGAAGCCGCTGGAGTGAGGAAGAAAGTAGAAGCCTAGCTCCGTTAATTTTATTTGCGTTGTTCTGCTCAGTGAGCTCTTATCCGGGAATGAGCTGCTCAGCTTTTGTCTATACAGGGAAAATGGTGGGGAAATTGCGGATTCCACAGAGGTCGAAGGGCTGGAGGATTGGAGAATAGGCAGGGAAGGGACAAACTTAGTAGGTAAAGATAGCCAAGGAGAACGACAGTCGTTTGGATAGTGTTCCCAAGTCATGTAATATTCTAAATCCCCAATACTCTCGATTGAAATTTGTCACGAAGCGGTTTCCCAACAGCGGTACTTGGACGCGAGGGTAAATATTCAATGGGATGCCGCGGTGAAGGCACGGAACAAACTTCAGGCAAATTGGAGACAGAGAACGAGAAAGAGAGAGAGAGGGGGGGGTGGTCAGGAAGCAAACAAAACCAATTTACAATATCGCCTGAATCACCATTCATTGTCACCACAAACAACAGAAGCAAGGAACGAGAAATTCTTGATTTGGTGATGTGAAAGCATAGACCCATGGTTAAGGCGATGATGGTCACATATCTTCAGCAAAGCAAAGTACTGAAACACTAACGTTCAACGGAAGGAAATATCTTTTGGAATGACACACAACCTACAAGACGTAGTTCAAGTAACTCACGGTGTAATAGAAGGGAAAATTCGAGAATAGATGTAGATAACGAGTTGCCTAAAGTTAAACAGAGGTGCAGCGTAACCAGACGAAATCGCCATCTTCGGAGTAGTTTTAAGGCATAGAGCTTGGGACGTACAGAAATAAGCAAAATAAGCTGAATAAGCATAGCAATATACCCCCGAGGGTACAGAAAAGAGCAGCCATGTCATTCCTTTAGCTATGGTAGATTTGCACGTCTGTAGCAGCGGGGACTTGTATTTGCCGCGTGCAAATAGACAAACTGGCTTCTTGCCCCAAAGGTAGTGGCATCGTTTACTAAATCAGCCGCAGTGCTGCCGTAGCTATGCCCATTTCACCTCAAAAGCTGTTAGCCCACTGTCTCGGAATATTCATTTCGCACCCTTGAGTAACCTGCCTCTTGATTAACCTTTGATTTGACTGCTTAAATTTTCATCTAACCTGAGCGACGAAGCGAAGGAATCGGAGGAAAATCCATCGTAAAGCATCAAATATTCACTTTAAGGGTATAAATGCGATTGCTTCGAGCGGTCTCTCCCAAGCTTCTTCTTCTCTGTACCCATAAAAGTTTAAAGCTTGATCGGAGCAAGAAGCAGCAGGGAACAGCAGAAACAAAAATAAACTAGTGCTCGTACATGCGACTAATGTACTTTGGCAAACGAGCATGGGTGACACCAAGCGAAGGGCAACGTATCGCTAGGGTGAATTAGAATGTTGGAGCAAGCAGGCTTTGTCAATGTCCTCCAGCTAAACTTTTCATCGGCGGGGGTTTTTCCCTTGAAGCGATAGTTGCAGCTACTTCCTAGTTATGCTGATTTCAGCCTGTACATATGTAAACACATCAGTGAAGCTAGTTCACCAGCTGGTGACGAGAAAAAGGGTACTCTAGGAGTGTTTGGTATCCTCAATCATTCATCTCTGTAGGAACACTCGCCGAAATGGACGATCGGGTTTGCGATAAAAGATGAACAATCATTTCACTTAAGTACTACAAAATGCACAAACCCCTTATCTTCACCTACTTATTCCGGAGTTCCGCAGACAGTCTTTGGTTTTCGTATAACTGAGTTACATCATAATCTGCGTCATCAGTGGCCTGGTTCTTATTAAAGCACGTGAACAGGATCAGGAATACGGCGGTTTGCGGTCACGGGATGTACGCCGAGGGTTCTCGAGAACATGCACCGAACCAGAGAGGACAATGTTTGCTGTCGGCGAGCGAGTTGATGGGGTGCGGCCAAAAGGGATAGGAGAGAAAGGAGTTAGCACGAGCTACATAAGGAAGAGGATGTAGGGTGTTTTGCGAAGCTCTCATAGCAGCCGGAGGACGAGCGCGCGGAATCTCGGGCGAACCACCGGGACTCCGGGAATACGTAATGATCTTCCGCCCCGAGCACTCGCTAATATCCTACCACCAACTATACGTACCCCGCAAGCATTCACCACGCGAATGCTATAAAGAATCTTCGGATCGTCATGAGCTTCTCTCTTTTTCGTCCCAGGCATTGCGGCAAGGCAGAATTACGACGGTGGATGTGCACTTGGACAAGCTACACATTCCTCTTCATTACGCAACGTGACACGAGTACACGCGATGCCTCAAAAGTATCGTCAACCTTTGAAACGTATCACTAATCCAAAGACTCGCAAAGGGATCATTAAGGCAGAGACTAATGCAAACGAAACATGCAAAATTCTCCGAGCGTGACTCGGAGCGGAAATCAATATTAACCGGGCTCCTCTGTACTTGGTTGTCAGATACATTATTGTATGGAAGCTAAAGAGAACTTGCAGTTCGCGATTGAAGCGAAAGCAACATTCTTCAGTATCTTCCTTATCGGCAGATTTGTCCGAAAGATGGGCACTTTTTCAGGGAATTTGCCCGCAATCATCGAGATTCCGGAACTACCCAGAGTTTGCGGTTGAGTTACGGAACGCGTAGGTACACACCAAGACATGTAGGCACGTATTGCACCCTATTGGCTGCGCAATGATTTTCATTATACAAACCTTGCCTTATTACGAAGACAAACGATCTCTCGGCGGAGAAGCTCAACAAGCAGGTAACCAGTTCCCTAAAGGAATCTATATATTCTTCGGCATCTCGGAAATGATCTCGTCATGGGAGGGAGACACCTGGTGATTGTTGCATTCGCCATGTCTGTTCCTATCTCTCCTCCTCTCTGTCTCTTGGGCTCGGCAAGCCCGCTTAATTTAAATTAATGTCGTACCCAGATGATCCTAGCACAGAGTCTGTGGATTAAATGTTTCACAACTCCCAGAGATGACATTGCCTAGAGTATGATACGCCACTAAGAGAGGCTTCGCTTATTCCAACCGCACGCGACCAAGTTCCCAACATTTCCTGGTCTTGAATGTGTTCAAAACGGCAACGAGAATGTAACAGTTAGTAATAAGGAGAAAATACCATAAAAGGATCATCCTTAGCTTGCATGTTTGGATCCTGGAGCGTGCAATGGAACACAAGGCAGAGAACGAGCTGCGGAGAAAAGTGCAGAAGAGGAAAGGAACAGCAAGACGCAGAGGGCAAAGAAGAAGCCCGGAAGTTTTCTAGACAGCCGATTTCAGAGCGCCATTTTCCAGGAACCTTGCACCGGAGCAACCTAAAAGTTCTCCTTTTATTCCCCATCGTAAAAACCCTTCCTTTTCTAGCGATATGCTCAACCATGCGGCCACACGGAAGCCTCTGAAAGTGTAATTACCAATTTAATTAATTAAACGATTTTACCCCTGTCCCACTGTTAAGAGGGCAAAGTCCGCCTCGTACGGAGAAAAGAAGAAGGGGTTAAGCAGGAGAGAGTACAAGGGTAGGAAACATATATTTTTGAGAAGCTTGCAGCTTAGAATATTTCCAGATACGATATTACTATATCGGCTTTAAAAGTAGGATATTAAGAAGCTCGTGAATTATGACCACTTTTCAACGACAGGCTGAAGTTTTCATTCGAGTGTCTCTGACAGGACGAAGGACGTATCCATATTCACTAATTGTACGTTTGGCCTTTTCGCCTGAGCTGATGAATCATTTTAACACCATCAAAGTTGCTCTTGGTCACAATCATCTTCTGGTCATCCAACATGAAGATGTGACCGCAAGGTGGTCCATAGAAAAGACATCAGACGCAGCATGCAGAGTGACACTAGTCTTCAATGTGTTCAACACTCTAAAAGGACGAGAGTTCCAGAAGTTCAGAGTACGCACGAAAACGCAAGGTATCGCGTCACCAGGGGACGCAATAATTCATGTCGTCTTGTTTACAGTAGCATCGTCGCGCAACTTTACACGGCTAACTAAGTTTGCGCGCATACTTAGAGAAAGTCGCCGAATAATTCAGTACTTTAATTACGACCGTCGCCCCGAGGGTATCTTATGCTAGAGCGACTCGATATTGCACCTAGAAGCGCAAATCATATAACGGAAAAGTTCCAAGCACTCTATACTTTCCGTTTTCTGCCTCGAGCCTCCTTCCCTCTTTTCGACTGAAGAACTCTTGCTGATGGTGTCTTCCGGCACTCGTGCAGCCTCTGGCCGTTCTCTACGGCACCGTCCCTGCCTCTTCGTCCTCTTCGTCATAACCGACCGATTCGAAAACACGCTTTGTGCCAATTTGGCGGCATGGATAGATGTATCATGCAGAATGATCCATCAAGCAGAATGCAAAAGAGCTTCTCTCTTCTCTTCGCAATGGAAAAGAAAATCCTTTCTCAATCTCTGTACCACCAAGCTTCTCTTTCTCTCCCTCTAACACGGATGATACAACAGCGCTACAGATACAGATATCGCGGACTCTTTTCGCGGTAGGTTTCCCTATTCATTCGCCGATGCAGCCGCGCAAGTGCCGCGAAATCACAGTGATAAATTCGTTCGCAGAGACTCGAGCGCATTAATGACCATCATCCTCGCGCTTTTTACCGCACCCCAACATCCCGCTTTTCAATGTTCCACGGTGTTATCCATCGTCCCCCGGACCCGGGCAGCGCATCTTAATTTATTACCATATCTCTGGAGGATTGTAGCTTTTCGTCTGACTCTTGTGCTGCCAAACATAAAACGCAAACCCGACCCAAACCTGCCACGCGATTATACGTCCGCTTGGCCATTTTTCGCGTTAATTTATTGCCCAGCAGGAAGACATACCTAGGTCTATCCACATTGTTTCGCAGAGCAAGCCCGAAGCTTTTATTCTTTCGTCGCGACCAGACGTCGCTGTATCCAAAACATCTACACCGAGCTATTTTGATGTTCATTAGAGGAGTTTCATCTGTGCCAGAAAAACAATATCATTCTTCAGCAATACCAATGCAATTTCGGGAACAAAGCAGTTGGAGGATAGGACGACCAGGCATAAGGCATCAAGAGAAAAAAATCACTTCCAATTGCTACATCAGCTTTAAAAGTAGGATATCAAGAAGTTCGTCAATTATGAACCCTTTGCAGAGACAACCTGAAATTTTCATACGAATCTTGGATTATTAGGGAAAGGAGTTTGGCTCGAGTCTTTTCGCACTTGTATTTCCCACATTGTCGCACGAAATATTCGAATGTCGCGAACCGAGCGAATAAACACGAGTTTGACGATGCTTTTTCGCGTTGCCCGCGAGATTTCTCGCCTCGCCTTTCACGCGACAAAGATGAGGCGTTCGGTAGAGAAAACAGGCAGTCGAGTAATTGGATCGTTCCATGCTCGTGGAAGTAGTCGAAATGAAGCGGCTTCTACGGCAAGCGTGTGGCGGATACAGACGAAAAGTGGCGCAAAGGAATAACTATTGTCGCCCGTGTTTGTTCGCCACATGGCCTCGGTCAAAACTTTGTTACACTTTCCGTTGGGATGTTGTCACTTCCTCTCCGTTATCGAGAGCGGGCGTTCCGAGAGTTTTGGGATTAAACTTCGACTATACGTGTTTTCCACTTTCCCGCCTTTCGAAACAAGAAATGCCGGAAAAATGAGAAAACTCCCGTCTCATCTCGCCAAAGGAACTAATACAAGAGGACCTTCCCTTATTTTTTTTCCATGCCGAACAATATCAAAACTTTGTAGATAAGCGCGAAACCACAAATGATTCCATCCCGCAAGAAAAGCAAAAACAGTGGCTGTCCAAAGCAAAGGTCTAGGCCGAAGGACTTATGCAAGTGAAAAAATCTTCGAAAAATCTTTTCAATACGTAGCGAAGTTTGTATACTTATTAAAAAAAAAAAGAAAACAAGCTACCCACAGGATATTACGTCCACATTTCGTGTTACCGCGAAGGGAGAGGTCACGTCGAAGAAAGGTGTGTAATGGTACAGAAGGGCTTATGCGAGGAGAGAGAAAGCATGTTTTCCGGTCTGCGTCTCTCACCGTAAAATACTACCATGGCTTAAGTTCGATGTAACGCCGAACTATAGCTGATAAATAGCAGTCGTGCATGCTGCCTAAAGCCGGGTCATCCTCCAGTCCATAGAACCCATCCTATGTGGTGTCTCTTTCGATTTTCCGGCTATCTGCTTTTCCATCGTTTCTTTCTGTCTCTCTCTCTCTCTCTCTCTCTCTCTCTCTCTCTCTCTCTCTCTCTCTCTCTCTCTCTCTCTCTCCTCTCTCTCTCTCTCTCTCTCTCTCTCCTCTCTCCTCTCTCTCTCTCTCTCTCTCTCTCTCTCTCTCTCTCTCTCTCTCTCTCTCTCTCTCTCTCTCTCTCTCTCTCTCTCTCTCTCTCTCTCTCTCTCTCTCTCTCTCTCTCTCTCTCTCTCTCTCTCTCTCTCTCTCTCTCACACACACACACACACACACACACACAATCCTTTCCCGACCCTGACGCCCTTTCTTTTTCTTTTTCCCACCAGCCATCTCCACCCTTGTTCACCTTCTCACTTCTGCCTCAGTCATCTCGCCTAACTCCATCTCTCCACTTCGCTTTGCTCGTCCCTCCATCTTTCTCTTTCCATTCCAGTTGCATGACCAATTCCTCCTCTCCGTCCGACTGCTTATCCTTCTTTTGCTAGATGTTTGTCATTGTGAAACGAAACTCTGTTGGGCATTATACAGAGGGCGACACCAAACTCGTAGCGATTATCCAGAATTTACGAGGCGCTCTCAGCAATACCTTGTAGTTGATTTCGCCTTCCTCGCTCCCTTTATCCGTTGCCTCGATCGCCGGAGAGGATTTCCGTTCTTTGAAATTCCGTTGGGCAGGTTTCGCTCTGTGCTGTGCGCACACATTCGCCTGCAAATACAACGTGCACACCCCGAGGTTCGTACAACCGTTGCGCCATCTCTGCTCTACTGATGTTCGAGGCGAAAATGACAATAACAACGATGTTTCTGGGTGGAAAGAGACCAAGAAATATACTGCGTAAGATGCTGCTGTTGAGCTTCCCCGGATTCGGACACAAAAGCGGCTGCCTTCTGCCAGACATGTAAAAAGGTAGGCAAGTCTGCTTGGGAAACTGGTGGGGTGTAAGGTTCAGGGCGTTTCCCTTTGCTTTTATTCGTTTATTTCGGTTTTTTGCTTGCAGTTCCACCATTGACACAATAACAAACATCCATGCACTAACCCATTCATCTTCCTATCATCATATTATTGGGGTGTCTTTAATTGAAGAATTATGGTAATTGAGAATTAGGTCTTTCCATCCATTTGTATGTGTGTGTGTGTGCGTGCTGGTGGGCGTGGGTGTGTATGTGTGTACGTGTGGGTAGGTCGTGTGTGTGTGTGTGTGTCGTTAGCTGTCGCTCACCGAAGGATCCATATTGTAGTATGAGGAGAGCTCCGCTGTGACATCGAATGAGGAATGGCGGTTGGGGGTAGAGAAGGGGTTACCTCAGTGAATTATTAATGTTTTAGTCGATAGTTTAGCCGCTCCCGTCTGCACCTGACGCGTACAAATGTCTGCCGCCAAGTCATCAGACCGCGTATACGAAGCTCAACGGCTATACCTCGACCGTGGATGTATCCTCTCAAGTATACTCATTGATGTACACATCAATTTGTATATCTATATACGAGTGAAATAAATGCAAGAATGTCGCGTCGTACAACGAAATGGAAAAGCTGATCCAAAGACGAACGAATCTTAATATCTGTAGCAGGTGATTTATCATGGGTATTAAGATTATCCCTCAGGGTAGGCTCTGTCTGAACATGTTTTTTCACCGTCCACTTATCTCAACATTTACCATAAACAAATATTCACTAAACGCATTCTCGAACCGGTCCTTTAATATTTTCTGCAGACCTGTCTCTGAAATATTAATCGGATGCGTCATCCTAAAATCAATTAACGAAAAGGTTAACCTGCATGACGAACGAAAGAAAGAAAGAAAGAGAGAGAGAGAGAACGTGGAGTCAGCGAAAAACGAGAAGTCCCGATGAAGAAAGGGAAAAGGAGTTTTCCAGTTCTCCTTGATTAAGCCGGTGCTTTTAAGTTTTCCCTGTCTCTGTTTCTCACGCTATTCCGCGGTTACTCTACTTTTCCCACTATCTACCATTTTATCATCAATACCAACTCCTCCAAAAACTGTTGGCGTATGTGTATATGTATGTATATGTTTTCGTAAGTGTATGCCTAAGTGTGTAGAGTACGCAAGCGAACGTTCTAGGCGAAATCTCGATATCGGGAAAGCATTATATAGGATCGTTACCGACTTCTGGTGAAAAGAGTAAAGACTCTCGGATCTTCCACCAAAAGTGGAAGTGGATCGCTCGTTTCTCTATCGGATCGTAAAAAGGACGACTATTCATCGAAACCCCCGGACAGGATTTTCTCTCTCTCTCGCTTGATTTTTTCTGCCCACTTGAGAATCATGTTAGAAGTGCTTGGGCGGTATTCCTTTTTCTCCCCCCTCGAATCTTGTTGAAATTGTTTGAACCCCTGTTTTGTACGAGTCCAAAAAGGCAAGTGCGGGATATTTGTCGAGCAAAAAAAGCCGAGGAAGCGAGAGATGGAGAGAGAGCAAAGAACTAATGCCACACATTCAATCTTTGGAGACATCTTTTCTTTCAGCTTCACCAGAAATCATTCCCCAGGGGTGATAAATTTTTTTTAAACTACCACACACCGTCGCCGTAAGCGTCGTCCTCCCTGCATTCACTATTACGATTCTGACTGCGGTTCCTCCAACGGAGCCGTCTCTACTTTCATTTCTTCATTTTCTTTCCTTCTCTCGTGCACCAGCGCTCCCATGGCGCGCGCGGGTCGACGAGGTCTGGGATAAAGAATGAAGGTGAGCCGGGACGTAATAAGGAGACGAATAAGAGTAGAATCGTTGGAGACACGAGACGGATACGAGCTCATTTTTTTCTTCGTTTCGTGATGTTCTCTGTGGCGTTCAGAGCGGAATAGAACAGATGGAACAAAAATTATTCCGGCGAAAAATTACCGAAATGATTTCCCGAGTTACTCGCAAGAGTTTGTCACAAATGTCACGGAGTGTGGGCGAAGAAAAGTCGCTCGAAAAAGCTCGGGGGACAGCCCGATCGCGAGGTCGGTCCGTGCTGAAGGGATGCTTCCGGACTTTAGTTGTTTTTTTTTCGGCAGCGCTGGAAGAGAGCTCTTCCATTCGGTTCTCTCAACTTTTATGACAAAAAGAAGAAGAAAAAATCGTGCAAGGCTAAAATTAAATGGTATCTTACTCTCTCGCGGGATTTCGACGCTGATTTTTTCTCCCTCGCTCTCCCGCTCCATTCATCCCCTTCTTGCTCCAGCGCGCTCCGTTGATCGGCCAGGCACGCGAACTTGTCATCGTGCACCCTCGCGAAACGCGGAAAAGCCGATGAACATGGCAGTGGTTGAAAATGGACGCGGGGCGATTCAGGCATAGGACGGAAGTGACCTGAAGAGAGATAGAGAGAGGGAGAGAGTGAGAGATAGAGAGAGAGAGAGAGAGAGAGAGAGAGAGAGAGAGAGAGAGGGATAGAAGAGGAGAAAAGCTTTACAGAGTTTTCCATGCTTTTAGCCGAAACAGTTTAGCAAGTTCGCCGCAGCTATAGTGATAATTGCGTTTGCGCACGTTCGTGCTGTCCTCCTGCTATATATACGCTGCGGCAAACCATTTTTTGCGTTTCCTCTCGCTTTCTCTCTCTCTCTCGTACTCATCCTTTTTTCCTCTCTCATCCGCTTATGGTCTCGCGAGCTCTCGTAATCTGCTCTACATTCACATTTGCGAACCATAGAGAGGAAGCGCAAAAGTAAAATCAAAATTTTTCGTATCGGTGACTTGAGAGCTTACTTCGATGGAAAAATCCGAATATTTTGTATAGGAAGATACGAAGAAAGGAACTAACTCAAAGAAAACCGTAGGATAGACCGCCTGAATAAGGCCAATCCTTGGAAGCACGCTGTGTTAAGCCATTACGAATCATGGTGGCGAACGTGCCGAGGACCCGTAAAGAGGGATGAAGGAGCAGAGTGATGTAGACGTTGGAAAAGGTACGTGGAGAGGATGTGCGATTGGCTCGTACATGATGATAAAGTAAAGACTGGTGGAATAACGAAAGAAAGGGACCAGAACCGAACAAGATCACAGAAAGGAGGAAAGCATTCGGTATGAATCCTATAGGATTCATACCGAAAGTAAGAGAGAGAGAGAGAGAAAATGAAGGACCAAGGACCCGCGTAAAAACTTTTTCTCGCTATGTAGACACCCGGGCAAAAAGAGGAGAATGAAGAGAAAACGTGTCTTACAGGCTTTTTACCGATGGTAATAAATCACCGGACCTGAATGCGTGTCGTGCAACTCACCCTCTTCGTCTACTCGCGGTACGATGTCCCATCGTGTTATGTGCGAAGAACTTTTTTCTTTCCACCCTTCTTTCTTTTTTTTTTCTTTCAACCATACTGCTCACTTTCTCTCGCTCTCTCACCCATCTCGTGTTACCCGGAATTTCCGGATTTTTACAGAGGCTTTCCTCTACCCTCCTTTGTGCTCTTTCTCGATTCTCTTCCATCTTCATTACTCTCTTAACCCCTTTTACGTACGATCTGACAAGCGTCGCCAAAGGCTCGTGCCCTCCCCATATACTGCCCGTTGCGTCGTATTTTCTATTCGTATTCGCACCTTGGCTTCGCAAGGGTGCGAAAGTCGAGAGAACGAAAAGGCCGGTATATCGAATCTTCGTTGGGTCGAAGCTGCACTCGTACGACCAGAGTAGGTAAGATCCGATGATTGACTTCCAATCGCCTTGGTGGATCTAGCAATTTGCCACCAGCCGTGTAGATATTTAGTACGTGACGGAGTACCGCCGCCTACCTGCTTGACCTAAATGGGGTCAGGAAGTGGTCAGCCGGTTGGGTCAGGAGCCCGACCTGTGCCTTCCTTGTCTTAAGTTTGTATTAGATTCCATTTTTACTGTAGTTTCGGAGTTTGCCTTCTTCCCACTCTGTCATTCTCGCTCCATCTTCCTCTTCCGGTTTCTTGGGATGTCAAAGCTCTCTGGCACGCGTGAAGAGTGAACTTCGACATCGAGTGCTTGGTGAAGGAACATTCGCCGGGACATTGATGGATTCGTCCGCTTGGACTTCCGACGCGTCTAAGTGTATTTGCACTCGTAGTTCGGTGTCGAAGAATGGACGTACATGGTGGCTACTCGATCACGAGAGCGAGTATAGGTGAAAGCGTTGACGTCAAAGGGTTGTACACTTCTCTCGTCGAACTATGTATTTGCTAAAATATGTCATGGCAAAAACATGTTCAGACATCGTAGTTACTTAGGCAACTCAAAAAAAGAAGCATTTTTTTCTTCAATTTTGATCGTCATGTACAAAAAAAAGACGTACATCAAAAGTACATTGGCCAGCTTGACATCAACGGTATGTGCATATGTTGTGGACATGTTCTGTTCCTTGTCCCTGGATTACAGCACGATGAGTACGGTCCTCACATGCGCCCGGCGTGGGCTATTGTCAGGCCACGTAGAAATCGTAGCCGTACGGTGTAGGTACCCGAGTTGCCGTCACCAGCAAATGTCACGTTGTCCGTTGGTTTGATGCAACAATCAGGCAAAGTGCTGCATGTTTCGGTTGTACGATCGAACCAGCCTGCATATTTACGGAGATGAACGAGGCAGTTTCGCTAAATATTAGTAAACTATCCTCTCTAAGATATATGTGATCGTGGGAACGATGCTAGGAACCAGCTCGGAATCTTTGGAATGTCTGCCTGAGCCGACAAGCATGTCTGCCGACTTGCTTGTCGGACCATCGATACCCATAAATCCAATACTCACCGGTGGAATGTCCATCTCTCGGCCTGTCACTGCAGTTAGAATATACTCACTGTACATACGTATGCAAATTACCAGTAAAAGCTTGGTTCACCATATACAAGACTTGTGAGGCGCAGTCGTCGACGCTTATTAAAAATTCTTCTTTATTAATTGGCATGACGGCTCTATCGTGCTTTTTGATATATATACGATGTCTAGATTGTATCGCAAGTATAACGCCGGAAAATACATTTACCATCAATGTTCCGTATAAAGTACCGAAAAGCCCATACCTCTGATTAATTTGGAATTTCGTGTACCTATGTATTTTGACTCGCTGACCACGATTATCATGTTGAAAATACCCGCACATTTTATTTTTCAGGTCAACACTCACGAAAGCTGACTTTCACAGTTTTTCTGTTTTATTTTAGTAAATATTCATTGTCGAGAAAAATGTTTCCTACAAAAGTCGCGTAGCCTATGAAAATATCGATCTTTTATGTTCCATACAATTTTTATCTAAAACCATTCCATTTCGAGAAAAATGGGATAATGGTCCAATGAGTGAAAATTGCTTAGCTTCGTTAGGCTCGATATTATCTACTTGTCTTTAGTAACGGATCGGTAACAACAAGAATATAGATAATGTTTATTAGCCCACACAAACCCAAAGAAAAAAATCAAATTCAAACTGAAACAAAACTAACAAAAAAATCCAAACCCATCTTAACAAAAAAGCCCAAACAACCCAAAGTAAAAAAAAAACAAAATTAAATAAAAAGCCCAAGCAAGCCCGACAAAAAAACCAAACCCAAACAACCCGAACAAACCCAACCGAAAAATGCAAAAATAGTATATAATACAAAAAAAAACTAAAATAAAAAAAAATCAAAAATAAAATAAAAAAGGAAAAAAAAAACATGCACTTTAAAGACTAAATTTGAACCTTACCGCGGTAAAGTGCGTAAGAAGATAATATGGAAACTAATGGAGCTAAGCAATTTTCACTTATTGGACCATTATCCCATTTTTCTCGAAACCGAATGGTTTTAGTTGAAAACTGTATAAAACATAAAAGATCAATATTTTTATAGGCTATAACTTTTATGCGAAACATTTTTCTCTAAAATGAATATTTACTGAAATAAAACAGAAAAACTGTTAAAAAAATCAGTTTTCGTGAGAGTGACCTTGAAAATCGAATTTGCGGGTATTATCACTATGATATTCGTAACCAGCGAGTCAAAATACATGGGTACACGAAATTCCAAATTAATCAGAGGTATGGCATTTTCGGAACTACACCCAATGTTGCTTTTAAAGTTGAAATTCTAAGATCCAACGTCACGAGGTAGCTGCAAAATATTGCGATAGCACTAAGTACTTCCTAGAAAATATTTATCAAACATTTTTTAGGCGAACTTTGCGAGAAAGTGTATCATATGTTATCAATCTATTATTGAGTTTCTTCTTTTTACTTCTGGATGGTATCAGGCGATATGATTTTACGTTGGACTCCAGTGAACCAAAGTGACACGACAGTAGTGTGAATGCAACGTGAGATCGTTCAAGTGTACCCGAAAGTGATGTAGGAAATGATGTAGGGATGTAGGAAAAAAAGGCCAGAAGCAAAAAGTGGAAGAGACCGATGGAAAGGCGAAGGCAGGGTGAGGCTCAGGCCACGCTCGTTTCGTCAATGTCACAGCCCCGCAACGAAGACGAATAGCGGCGAGCTGAATGGCTATGGCATGGCGGCTGCGCCAGTGTTTCCAAAGAAAAAAGATGTGGTCTGTGTACATGTCGAAGGCGAGCAGGCAAAATAACGTTAGTCGAATTACTGGAAGTATTGAATCGCACACGCTCTTGTTTCTCAGCTGAATGTAAAGATGCATGATAAATAGAGATAATAATAGTCTGACGGGAAGATAAAGAAAACAAAGCTGTCGACCATCGACGATTCTGTTCGAATTGCTAGCATTGTAAAACAATTGCATCGTCGGTGTGTCGTGTTTGCTACACGCAGGACAGCTCACCCTATACAATCTACCTGCATGCAAAGTACTGTGCACAAACATCGTACCGCGCTGTACATACGGTCTAGTGGGTACTCATTGAATCAGCTGCAGAGATAGATAGATGTACTTGATAGTGCTCTAGGACTAGACATTCCCTGTCACACAATCCGCATGTACATGGCCAGTAAAAAGTGGCCAGTACCAAAAGCAAGAATAAAGAAACGCGATACAATGATGCAACACAAAAGAAATAAAAATACCCATATGAGCCTGTCTATGCTTGATGGAGCTTTCGTGGATCGTTCGGAGTTCGATGGATCGTTCGTCATTCTGAAATTGTTTTGCACTGAGAGTGTGATAAAGAGAGATTGGAGAAGAGGGCAAACGACAACCGAGACAGAGGGAGAGCCAGAGGGAAAGGAGAGAAAGAGGAGGAATGCCCATTTACAGACTGCCCTATATGGCTGCTACTGCTAGGCGAACTGATTACAGACGGTGCTCTTCGTTAAGCTGGCTTGGCCCAAAACGCAATCTGTATGGCCGATCGTGAGCTTGCGGGTATACACGCGGTGAATACAACATATACACCCGCAGACTCAATCAGAATTCCACGAACCGTTTCTCCATTCGTGAAGCGTGGCAGTTCATGTTTATATCCGAAAATCCATGCGAGAGGACTGTGCTCTTTTAAGCTTGTGTCCCGCAATACTATTCCTCTATGTCCGATCACGTTATTGATACTCTAAGGTTTATCATCCCTCCGGGGATAATTATCGACTGCACAGGCGCCCCAAATCCGCCCTTTGTCTGATCATCCGCGAACTTTGCCACTTCAGTATCGCCATTGTCTCGAAAACCCCCCCAATATTACAATCGTCATTGTTATCATCTATTGATTAATAAACAGGGTCAATCCATTACATGTTCAGAGCATGACTCGATCTGTCTCTACCTTGATATTCCACGCTTGTGGCAGACTCATGTCACCCCATATGCATTCACCTGAATGTAGCATTCGGTTTCTCAGGGAACTCCAGAAGTGTCACATGCATGAGGAATATCCTCATCCATATTCATTCATAACGGTATGTGGATGCTGGTACACGTGTCGAAAGAGAGTCATCAGAATGTATACCGACGTTTTTGCGTTTACGTTTAGAATGATATCGAACGGGCAGCCTATTTTCTGTCTTTTCCTACGCATGTCAGGCCACACAGAGACGGCGGAGGGGGACACATCGCCGGTCTCGTTGAGTTCGTCGATACCCGCCGGACGTTTTATCTTTTCGGCTGTCGGATCGAATTCTGAAATTTGCATATCGCGCTTGGCTGCCCGGGTGAAGAGAGAGAGAGAGAGAGAGAGAGAGAGAGAGAGAGAGAGAGAGAGAGAGAGAGAGAGAGAGAGAGAGAGAGAGAGGGAGAGAGAAATGGAAAGCATTCGAAGCGACAAGAATGCATCGGAGCAGCCTACCCCGTTTTGCATACCGTTCGGGCGAGTGATCGAAAGTGTCTCCTGTTTTGCAAGTACATCTGTCATTATTTTTGTCGCAACATCTACAAACTTCATTCTATAATTCCAGCTTTAAAAAAAATACTTAGGTACATATATCGAATAAACAGTCACGCCTTCGACCTGTGCCTTCCAACCAACGAAAGCTACATCTAAAAGAACCACAGTTCACTTTGGGGTTGTTATAATCTATAAATGGCGTGCCATTATTGTTTAAAACTCTTGTTCGTTGTTTATTCATAATTTTTCACTTTTAGACAAGCTCTATCGGAACTTGGAAACTTTATAGTCTTTTTTTTATTTTGTCCCAACGGATTCAGTGGCTTTGCACAACCGCCACAAAAAAAAATCTCCGAAGCAGAAGCACGCAGCACCGTTAAAAATAAACCGATATACTTTACAACCCCCCGGAGGAGGAGAGAAAAAAGCTGTAACAGTGCACAAAAGCCATTATTACCTAGATAAATTTAAAGCCGATTAATAACTAAGACCCTCCAGGGCCCGCACGGCCGAATAGCGAGAGTTTTCACAGGGCTGAACCTTCGTGGGGTAAGAGGAAACGTATATGGTGGAAAGGGTGGTAGCTCGCAAATATCAGGACAATTACGAGCAGGTGTAACCTGGTAGGAGAGACTCCGGGCGTGCTTAAACTCTGCTTAAACAAAGGTGTAGGGCGTGCAAGGGGTTGCGAGGGCTGGCGAGCTCTTCCAAAGGGGTTGGCTGGCTCTCTTCGTACATGTCGTCCTTGAAACAGAGTCAGCACAGTTATCTCGAAGCGTGTTATCCTACATGCCAGCTTTTCCATCCACCCCTCCACCGCTCTTGCTATCCCCAACCCCTCGTCCCTCCAGCCCCTGCCATTCGCTTTTACTCGCTCGAGAATTTATATCAAGGACCACCTGCGCCAAACGCGAAAGCTCCGACGGAGAAGCCTACATTTGTGTAAGGGTTGCGCATTGCTAGCGGCTGATACTCTGGTCTCTTGGGGGGCAAGAGCTCGCGAAAAGCTCGTGAGCTTCAAAGTTAGTTCCTCAAACCAACTAGCAGGCAAATTACCCTGGAATTTAATTTACACATATCATTCATAATCGACTACTCTAGAACTTGGCAAAGAGGGTGTCCTCTTCGACAATTACATACTACACCTGAAGCTCAACGTCACGACAGGTAGATCGTTGAGTACTTTTCGAGCGTGAAGTAACGAAACATGGGTTTGTTTCTCCGGAGATTGAATCTATCACAATTGTTTTTTTTTAATGGGCTACATCTACCTAAAGGCCCGTAAAAATGGCTAAAACCTGATTTTTTCTCTGGGAAACGGTTGGTGATAAAGAAACGCATTTTTTATAACACAAAGGTACATAGGAGAATTCGGGCCAAGATAAATACGCGGGGTAAGATGAATCATGAGCCTAGCCTCAAGTATCAACTGTGGCCGAAGCACGCGTCTCGAGTGAGAGAACAATATCGATTTTTTGACAAAACGATGTAATTTTTGGTAAAGTTTAACATCGTTTCAGTTTATTTGAGTTACTGATATTAATTAGAGACAGGTAGGTAAACACAATGAAAGTACTAATTATTAATATAATAAGAACGTTTTGTTTAATGGGGCAAGGTGAATACAAGAAAACGGAATATCTTACAACGTACCACTATTTACGTTAGAAAGGGTGAAATGAAACTATTAAAGCATTTGGTTCCGCTTCGACCGGTGTTTCTACCAAGGGAAGAAAAAGTACTCACAAATGGTCAAAATAATATGGAAGCAAGATTATTCGAACCAATCCTACAGAACTTGGACGATTGGCTTATCAAATTGATGGTGTTGAGAATGAAACCACTTTTATAAGCGAAAGATGCCAATAGTTCGTGTCCAATCATTATTCCAGCGCTGTTTCATATTGCCCCGCATACGAGGTAAAATGGGAAAAATGAAGGTTTAATTAAAAATATATATTGTTTTGTACAAATAATAAAGGCTGATTTTTTTGCTTCCAAAATGAACAGATGAATAAATGTTGATTGGTTTAAAAAATAATTAAGGTTGACTGACTCATACATGCATGGTTTTATTTGAACATGACCTTAGCGTTATCATCTTGCCTCGACTTCCCCTAAAGGCTCCACTTTAAAGGCTCTCCATAGAGAGCCTTTTAAAAATCACCAAAAGAAACAAAATAACATAAAAAACATGGCCAGACGATGACATTTTCAGGGAATATAGGTAAAAGGTGATACTATCGAATAAAAACATTTTTGAACAATGCAATTTTTTGACCAACCGAGGTAGATATAGCCCGTTGAATTAAAAACACCCCTGTCACCGTATACGGCACGGCCCCCGGGTGCCTCTTTTACTTCTTTGCAATCATCGTCAAGCCGAAAGCTGGAATACAGAAAACGTTTGTTTGTAACAAAATACGAGCCCTCGGCTCTCGATCCCCATGGTGGCTCCCGGGTGCTCAATAGCCTCGATGGGATCACAACGTAGCCTGCGTTGGGATGATTCGTGCTCTGGGTTTTATTTGCGAGTCCGGGGGTAAAACTATGCGGTGTAGTTTCAATATGCGGGCTGGAGACCATAGACGAAACGAGACCTAATAAATTGGTCCGTATACGGGTGAGTTTGACGGGGTTATGGTAAGCACGAAAGGGATGTTGTCCCCTGATGCTTCAACCCTCTTCATCACACACGTATCTCGTATAGGTATGCGATGCACGCGCATAACGTTAATGAAATCGCCAATTTGGTACTCCGGTTAAACCACCGAGGATTCGTTCATGTTCGCATTCCTCTGCAATTGCCATCCCACGCATATCCTACCTATCACTGTACGAATGAAAGGGAAATTATATATGTGTACGGACATGGATCACGCTTATCTTGCCACCTCTTTCACGTACCCTGTGCTCTCCAATGCGGGTGTAAAGTTCATTTTTTTCAAATTCTCCACCCTATCTGGAGCGCACCCTCTCGTTGGACCCTCATCGAGCACGGCATTTCGTGGTTTTACGTACTCTCTCGTGTCACAAATGCGAGTGCAAGCGCGGACGCTTTATCAACGCCCAATCTCGACCGCGACACACTTAACATTAATTCCACGATTAATGCCATGTCCAAAATTCATTTTGATGCACATTTTGGGATAGCGATGAAAATGATGCGAGTCCCGGTTGAACTTAAATGTTAATAACTAAACCGTACTCGATTACAAAAATTAGCGACGCGAAGGCCAGACTCCATGGAGAACCAACGCGTGATAACAGCTGCTATATGTATTTATGGTAAATACGAGTATGTGCATAACCGTACGCTCGCACGAAAGCTATAGCTTATGGTTCCAAGGGAAATACAAGCCCTCATGCATGGGTGCGATGATTGGAAACTCGTGTACCCGTGTTAATTACCACTCGCTTATATTAATGATCAATTACCGCGTCGACTACCAGACGCACATCCTTCCCCTCGCGCCATTCTCGTTTCCTTTCGCTTCATCACCTTCAGACCTGTATAATAATGTGGAAATGGCTGTCATAAGGAGACAGATGCAAAAAGAAACAGGAGCCGTAATAGAAGAATTAACAGATTGACAAATCTCATTGGAAGGCCATCCCATCAGAAGACAGCTCTTCCAAAGTATAACTCTACCGAAAGGGAAAACGGCTCGCTCGGGCCACTATCGGTAAGCAGCTTCGTCAATAAAACTGACCCAGGGGACAAGTTTACCAAGTAAACCGTATCCCAGAATGTAAACTGTCCCAGAATAGTAGTTTCCGTAGACCGTTCCACCGAGTAAAATGCCAACCGCAAAACAAACCAACCCATGCCTCCTGCTGGATGGGGCTACCACATTTGCATAAAAAACATCATGCTGAGAACAACTGTAGCCATGAAGAACTTATCTAGAGGACATCTCTTGAGAGCGATGTAGCGCGATGTTATGCCAAGCAGAAATGTTTGTTTGTAGAGTTGTCGTTCGGAAGAGTTGTTCTACGAAAGATGGATTGTTGAAAGGCTGTTTTCTGGCAGGTAGGTTTTTTTCCGCTTTATCAAAGGAGCTGTGATTAAAAAAAAAAACTTTATCATTGACAACACATATTTTCACGGATTAATTAGAAATTCGATTGTGAGGCCTGTTGGGGTGTCTGAAAACTGGTCCGGAAACTGTTTCAATACTGTATGCCTTCGCGGTTTTTCGCATTTCTCGCATTGCTTATGAAGTTCTCCAATCTGGCAGACCTCCCTGCCTGCGGTCGATGCTCGTTTTAGGGCGGGGTATACCTTCATGTAAACGGGGAAAAAAATAAGCAATTTCGAGGGATTTTTTAAACTAAGAAATAATTACTTCAAATTTATCAAACTGTGGGTACACTTTAATAGTATCTTCAAGTATACAGAACAGTTTTTAAACATTAATTTATTATCAATTTGGCGGAATATGGCAGTGTCACAGCAAGGTTGCCGCGGGAGTTGCGAATCGGCGTGCAGTCTAGCTTCCCATGACTAGCATGACTTTGATATGCGAAAAAGTGCACTTAGTACATGTATAGTTGCTATTTGACAGTAATTAAAATGAAGAAAACGCAAATTTGAGTGAATGGCACGCGATTACAAAAAAAAAATCCAAACTTCACGCAAAATTTCTGTAACATTGGGATTAAAAAAGGAGTCTTTTTCCTTATTTTTCGAAAACAATTGTCGTCAAGTAGAAGGTAGCAATATCATTAATATTTTTACCAAGTTTCAACTCGCCCTAAAAGTTTACATAGCATTTTGAGTAAATTGCATTAAGTACTTGTGGTAACCAATTACTTAAGTCACCTGTTACAAAGTAAACGAATTATCAATTGCAGTAGTAATTGTAATTGTTAGTTGTTAAATTAACTACATTTTGCCCGTTTCTCTCTGTGCTCCCCTACCTGCGGAAAATATTCTACATATATCGTTAAACACTACCATTTTGAAAAAATCGATTTTTTGGTCATTGTAAATGGATATTCGGCCTCAGATGGGCCGAAGGATGACACTTCAGGTCAGACATGACGTTTCAGCCATGTCATCTTTCGCACCGTATACATGCGCCTCTGCTGCGTTATTGTCCAACGTTCGTCCATCAGACAGCTTTAATTTAAGCAGGCAGGTTTTCGGAAACCTCATTGCTTACTTGTTGACTACAAGCACTATCTAACTAGTGTAATCTGCTGTCTCGGCATATGCGTAAATACGTTTCGAAGTGAATGTGGCTTTATAGTTTTTGCGTCGATTTTTTGTGTCGAGCCATTTTCATTGCATAGAATTTTTTGATTACGTATTAGTTACTTTTGTAAGACATCATTGTACTGCGTTTCTTCAAGGCGGTCATCCCATGTGACAGGGCCGAAAAATCGAAAATGTTTTGTTGCTCGAATTGCAAAAAATGTGCGCCTGTTATGTGGACCTGGCATAGCTGTGTAACAGTGAGTGAACATTTTCTTTGTGTAAATCGTACTTGAACTTGTAAACGCTATTTTCTCAAAACTGTATTTTTCAAATTGGCTTCCATGATGCCTCAAAACCTGTTGAAAGGATTTCGCTCAAATGTTTGTGGTATAGTCAGCACATCTATAGTTGTCACCCTAACTAGAATATTTCTGATATCTGCCATTGTTTTTTAAAACTGAAAAGTCGAAAAAATTACGAAATTGGGACTTAACTTTTAAAGCGGTCCCAAAAATTCAATTTTCGATATTTTTTTCTGTTCTCTAGTTCCTGCGATAGCCTCAGGTCTCCAAATTAAAATGCCGTTCGACGTATTTTGTTTCATCTGAGTAATATCTCCGTAATCATGGCAGCCGTCAACCAACTGTTTTTACACTTGAGTATCTTCCGAACGGTGTAAAGTCGATTTAACTCGTTATTTTTGTTTGATAAAATTCTGAGGGACTGCAAAAATGTTAATAAATATGTGGTAAAAATTTAAAGATAGTGTGTCTTAATTCGTTAAAAAAATCGCAAATGACCCGTTAAGTCTTGTCACTTTAGACGCTAAAAAAGGCTATTTTAATCAATTTTTTTGATAGGTTTATGTCATAGATATCGATACACAAGTTGTTACACTTAATAAATACACTTTCGAAATACATAAAACAAGTTTTTAATGTATTTATGTAACCCAAACAAACTTTAAACGCGTCTTACTCAAAACAACGTTTTTCGACGGCTTGTTGATAAAATCTTCGAAATTACTGAATCGATCCTTACGAAATTTTAACCACATATTCTTTACGACTATTGCTATACCGCATATCAAGGATTTTTTTTTAAATATTGATATTTACTACTTTTATGCCAAAAACGGTGGAAAAATTCGTTTTTTTTTGTTTTTTTCGAAAAATGTCTCCCATTTCGTTATTTTTGCATATATAAAGAATCGTATGATATGCGCCATAGCAATTAACATACTGAATCTTAAACCGTTTGATTTTTTTTGTTTCGGATGATCCATTTCCGCGGCTTCATCAACAGCGCAGACGTACCGTTTTTTTAGGACATTTTTTTAACTACAATTTTTGTCTATAAATAGTGACTTAAATAAATAATTTTTTTTAAATCTATTTTGAAAGTGTATTCATTAGGTGTATTAACTTTTATATCAATATCTAGTATAGACCAATTTCTGACTACCTATGGATCCGTGAATTTTCTGTCAGAGGACGGTTAGTCCTACTGCACGGTTAAATACATTTATCTCTTTTTCTCCAACCAAACACGTCTTTCGCGCTGTAGTACAACGGTTTTTCGTATCGCAGAGAATCGAAAGACAATACGAGCTCGCACGACGATTAATGAATGTTTTCCGCCGGATTTTCCGGACGACAAAAGCAGATATCACGGTAATTAGTTCAAGAGGAAACTTGCTCGCTGTAGATATAGCCCTCCAGCAATATATCCGTATAACAGGAGCGCTATACAACGAAAGATACTGCGAGTCGGAGGAACCGCGAGTCACGTCGGACTCCTGAGGCTACTTCGTTCCCTATGGAATAATACCCAGAGAAATATTCTTAATTTATTCAATTGCCGTTTTTTATTTTAAATACAGCTCCCTGAATTCATCTCAGGCTCGAACTCTGAATTTGCCTTTTCATTCTTCGTTCCAAACGATGTATTTTGTAGTAAATACGTTTTCGCAAGTCCATTGTAAATTTAAGGATACTCGTCCACCTATTAAAATTCTCTCCCGGTTCTACAATGCTGAATTCACGCATCTACGAACAATTGTACTAACCAACACGCTTGGCAGGCCAACGGTATGTACTTGAGGGCTCTGTGCTACGGTATTGCTAACACCCCTGCACAAGGTATACATTTTCGAACAGACACACATGCATATACAGTACATATCGGGTGTTCAAGCTGTGACTCCAATAACTTCGATGATAGGCAACGGTAGGTTTTTTTTCAAACTGGTCAAATTCAAAATATCAATTGTTTTTTTTTCAACCGAATGCTGAATCGAGTCTCCTCGACAGTTTATCAAGGAATCAACACTAGATTATCCAAACAAACGAACCGTGCCAACTTTGTCTCTAAAACGTCTCCGAAACTGCCAACTGGTAAATACAGGCAGTATTTTCTTTCCAAAGAAACTTCCACGACTCATTTGCCATTGAATCATCTTCGAACCTTTTCCCATTATTTCTAGCTGCCAGAATTGTGGCGAAAACGTTGACCGAAAAATACTAAAAAAGAAGACATCTTTTTTCCGGAAGCTTTTTCGCCCACTAGGCTTTTTTACGTGCGAAAAAAAAACGTGCCTTCAATTCGAACACATTGTATGCGCTTTGACGAAGGCACGAGCGAGAGTCCGGCAAGCAAGATCACCCAAACGTGCTAGGGTTGAGCACGTCCTGTTAACATTCGGAGTGTTGACCTCTGTGCGTTCCATAGGGTGTCTCAAAATGACCTGACATTTTAATTTACTCACAAAACGTATTATTTATCGGAGTGTCTCCCCGTCCGGCTATCGGACGAATAAGCGTACGTTATTCGTTCGAATAGCGGCTCAGTTCACGTCGTATATCCAGTAGGCGTACATATTATGATTCGTGTAAGCTAGTATCCGGACGAGTAACATATATATAATTGTCCCGATAGAATGTGTTACATTGTTAAACCAACTAACCGGAAGAATAATTTACACGTAGTCATCCGATTTAAATCTTTGTAATTTTGTTTGGGTTTTTTTTGGTTTGGTACGGTTGGTTGTGTTTGGGTTTGTTTGGTTCGGGTTTGTTGGTTGTGTTTGGATCTGTTTGGTTTGGGTCGATTGGTTGTGTTTGGGTTTGTTTGGTTTCGGTTGGTTAGTTTTGGTTGGGTTTGGGGTTTTTTGGGTTGGTTTGTTCGGGTGTGTTTATTTGCGTTTGGGTTTAGTTTGTTTGGGTCCGTTTGTATTTGTATGTTTGGGTTTGGTTGGTTTGGGTCGGTTGGTTTGTTTGGGTTTTCGTTGTGTGGGTGTGCTTGTTTGCGTTTTTGTTTTTTGGTTGTGTTTGTTTGGGTCTTTGTTGTTTGGGTGTGTTTGTTTGCGTTTGTTATTTTGAGTTTGTTTTTTTGGGTCTGTGTGCTGGGATTGTTTGTTTGGGGCGTTGTACAGCGTGAACCACGTGAACTGAGCTGCTATGCGGACGAATAATATACGCTTATTCGTCAGATAACCAGACGACTAGCCGCAGCGATTATCCATTTGACAAGTACGAATATCTTCATTTCAATATAAGGTACAAACATGGAGGTTACGTGTGGAACACAATATCCGATAAATGGCCGCCTTGTTCCTGTTTGCAAATGTTCGCGCTTTTGACGAAATTTTCAATACCATTTTGGCATAGTTGCGGACTAATTTCATTACCGATGCGGCCAATTGCTTCCTTGAGCTCCGCAATGGTATGTGGCTCATTGGCATACACTTCTCTTTTCAGGAAAGCCGAAAGAAAGAAGTCCAATGGCGTCGAATTGCAAGACCCTGGTGGCCAATTCACATCGCCGTGGTGCGCGATAGCACGACCGTGAAACTTCGCCTGCAATAGTTGCATTATTTCGCCCGCAGTGTGGCAGGTTGCGCCATCTTGTTGAAAGAATATGTCTTCCAAGTCCATGCCGTTTATGGCATTTATCGGATATTGCGTGCCACACATAACCTCCATGTTTGTGCCTTACGTTAAGGCGGGATTCTACTTTGAAACTTTGAAAGGCTAAATTGGATGAAAACACCCACCTGGAACACGTCGAAGGCATATTATATGGCCCAGGCATCGCTGATTGAGGGTAAGATAATTTTTTCTACGATTTATCACTCACCAAAACTTTAAACGCGTTTTTCTCGAAACGACATTTTCAAGTACCGTGGTCGTGATAACTCAAAAAGTACTGAACCGATCCTTATGAAATTTGGAACACATATTCTATATGTGTGTACCAACCGACCTAACTACAATCAACTTAAAATTTTCATTAGAACTATTTTTTTATTGCAAAAAAAGACCCAAAAAAACGCATTTTTTTCGTATTTTAGCCGCCATTTTGTTAATTTTGCACGTATATAAAATATTCTAGTTAGGTCGGTTCCTGAAGACATACTGAACATGAAACTATTTGATTTTTTTGTTTCAGACCATCCGTCGGGAAGATTTCACGACCACGGCAACGGTACCTGCTTTTCGAGGCGTTGGCTTTAAACATATTTTACGTGTACAAAAAATGAATAAAATACATTAAAAATTTTTTTTTATGTACTTAAAGAGTGTATTTATTGAACAGTTTAAACCCCATATCGATATCTTTAATAGTATTCTCAGAAAAAAATCACGAAAATAGCGTTTTTTTCATGGTTTCAAAGTAGAATCCTGCCTTAAGATTAAAATATTTGTACTTTTCGAATGAAATAATACGTTTTATCGATAAATTAAAATGTCAGGTCATTTTGAGACACCCTTTACGTATAGAGGTGTGCGGTAGCATTTGTGATCCAGGGAGATGGAGAAAGCGAGGGAGAAAGGAAGGACGAGGATTTAAACAAGATATAGGGTGCAAAAGGGGTGCAGCGCAAGGGAGAAGGAGAGAGAGAGAGAGAGAGAGAGAGAGAGAGAGAGAGAGAGAGAGACCTGGGGAGACGCATACCGACTACGAAATCCGGCATTGCAATTTATGCTGATTTATATGCGTCGCGCGAGCGGGCAAAGCTCGAGATGTTCGCACACACGCGTTCTCTGACCCATTCCCTCTTTGGAAAGTTCAAACATTTCTCTGTCTCGGCTCCCACACGAGATATTCCCAGTGTTCCGTGCAAAGTTTGGGCTGCGTGCATCAGCACGGATGCAACGATAGTTGGTGGTTTTTACATAACGTATAGCATTCACCATAGAAACCTTCGATCCATCCCCTGTCTCTTCCGGTCTGTTTCTCGCCTCTCGTCGTGTCAGCTGACCCTTCCTCTGCCCGATCCCACGGTAAATGTTGTACGCGTATCACATAGAAACGAAAACGTGTTTGGAATTATCGCGTTCAGAATTTCACCCGTCGTTTTTCACCAACACATTCGTCCCCATTCCGATTGCGAAATCGAGAGGAACGTCCGTCAATTGTCTGTCGATAACGCTACGAGCGGGAACAGCTCACTGTTTCCGTAAAAGGCGAGCTCATTGATTCGTCATTAATTCAAGCTTCTTAAGGTAATCCTATCGACAGGCTTCATCCCATAGGATTTTCATAATTTTTTTTCGCGCTTTACTGAATATATTAATAATCGTCTCTGTAAAATTTCAGGGTCGGTTATCGACCTAATTACAGAGAAAAAAAAGATTAAAATTGCGTGTTTCCGTGAAGGAATTCCGAGACGACGTACAGAAATCCAATTTCCGGTCGCTACAAAAGTGTATATAATAGTGAGAATTCGTCAGATTCTTAAAAGTGATCAAATTCGCGTACTTAACACTTGGAATAATCCAATGCTCACGGAAAAAATTACGCTTATTGACCTAATTTTCATGTCATATCAAGTTTAATTTAAACTTCCGGTATTGGATTTATTACCGCTTGGCACGATAAAGAGATGTGACAGCGAGGCAAGAGCTGACTGTAGTCCTAACCTCATCTGACTCATTCGAATTTCATTCGAATACAGAAGTGCTCTACTTACATAGACTGCACTTACGCTTATGATTTGCCATACTTGTGAGCTATCTCTTTGCACTCGAGGCCTTTTTCGATCGTATAGTGAATGGTGAGCATGAGTCGCCTCTTGAGTGCAAAGGGATAAGTATCAGTATACCACCTAATACAGGATTTTTCAATAAGGGCGGGTGGATGTTGAAACGGAATAAAACAAGCTGTGTGTGCGGTATTAGCGAAATTCTTTCTTTATTCGAAAGGCCTGTGTATGCCATTATGTATGGAATATAACATCGTTCAAGTGCCCGCCGCGGCTTCTCACGGTGACACGGATCCGAGTGGTCCAATTTTCAATGACTCTGCCGCATAGATCCGGCTGAATTTGAGCGATGGCCTGGGTTATGTTAACTTTAAGGATGTTGAGTCCCAAATCGCAAATGATGATAAAATTCTGAAAATTTGGTATGTTTTTGTATGAAGTATTTCAGAGGTCGTGTAAAAATTTCACGACAATTAGGAAGCTCGTTATTGAACAATTAACATTCACAAATTAAATGTTGTTTTATGGAAACTGATGTAACTTTGCAATAAGTTTTTTTTTTGACCTCTCAATTTTATAATATCTACAATATACTGAAAGCAACGGAAACAAAACGAAGTTTATTGATAAATTTTTTTTTATTTCTTTTAAAAATTGTTCTTAACAAAATGTTAATTTTTTAATAACGAGCTTCCTAATCGTCGTGAAATGTTAACACGACCTCTTAAATACTCCATACAAAAACATACCAAATTTTCCGAATTTTCTTATCATTTTTTATTTCAACCCTTAAGGAGGTTGAAGTAATGATGATAGAACTCTGAAAATTTGGTATGTTTTTACATGAAGTATTCAGGAGGTCGTGTAAAAATTTCATGACGATTAAGAAGCTATTTATTGAACAATTAGCATTAACATGTTTCATAGGGACTCGACACCCTTAAGAGCATCGGTCGATTGCGGCTTATTGGCATAGACCTGCGACTTCAAGAAACCCCACGAGAAAAAGTCTGCGAGAGATAACCATACCCTCAACTCGTTAATGCAGAATGTCCATCGTGGCATCCGCCGTGTGGCACGTAGCGCCGTCCTGCTGGAACCACATGTCGCCTACGTCCATATCGTTCGATTTGGGGTGAAAGAAATCGGTTATCATCGTTCTGTAGCGTTCGCCGTTGACGGTGACGGGCGTGACCAACGTCGTTTTCAAAAAAGTACGGACCAATGACCCCGCCGGCCCAAAATCCGCACCAAACAGTAACTTTTCGTGGATGAATTGCCACCTGGTGAACCTCCTGTGGGTCGGCGTCGTCCCACCAATCGTTGAAGAGTCGACTGTAAAAGGCCACCGCGTCTGCCGTAAAATGGGCGCAACGTTTGCACCAACGAACACTCATTTTGATAATAAAGTTTTATCATTTGGACGCTCTGTTCAATCGTGTAACGTGCCATGATGATTTGGCATCGGTGACTGAATAATAAACAACAGATTAGACAGACGCCACCAAATCTACCAGCGCCAATTAAAAAAACCCACTCGGGTAGATCGCCAAAAGCCCTTCCAGTATTCGATCGTTTCCCTGTCCAGTACCTATTCAGTTACCGAAAAAGAAAACGGCGGATCAGGGCCTGGCCTAATACCTGTTACAGGACGAACCTGAACCACGCTGGACGGCCTGATCATGGCCTGATATTATTTAGGGAAGACAGATCAGAGGCAGGACTTTGTCCCGACTCAATGAGTACAATACCTTTA
Source organism: Ophion costatus (assembly GCA_951751655.1). Lineage (NCBI taxonomy): Eukaryota > Metazoa > Arthropoda > Insecta > Hymenoptera > Ichneumonidae > Ophion > Ophion costatus. The sequence goes on along the minus strand of OX632359.1, from coordinate 42,323,598 downwards.
TTTCATCACCGACAATGGAAATCGATCGGGCGAGCCTTTTGGAATCGTTCACTTTTGTAATTGTTGAGGATGTTGAGTCCCTATGGAATATGTTAATGTTAATTGTTCAATAAATAGCTTCTTAATCGTCATGAAATTTTTACACGACCTTCTGAATACTTCATGTAAGAACATACCAAATTGTCACAATTCTATCATCATTACTTCAACCTCCTTAAGGGTTGAGATAAAAAATGATAAGAAAATTCTGAAAACTTGGTATGTTTTTGTATGAAGTATTTAAGAGGTCGTGTTAAAATTTCACGACGATTAGGAAGCTCGTTATTAAAAAATTAACATTTTGTTAAGAACAATTTTTGAAAGAAATTTAAAAAAAATGTATCAATAAAGTTCGTTTTGTTTCCGTTGCTTTCAGTATATTGTAGCTATTACAAAATTGAGAGGTGAAAAAAAAACTTATTGCAAAGTTACATCAGTTTCCATGAGACAACATTTAATTTGTGAATGTTAATTGTTCAATAACGAGCCTCCTAATTGTCGTGAAATTTTTACACGACCTCTGAAATACTTCGTACAAAAACGTGCCAAACTTTCCGAATTTTATTATCATTTGCGATTTGGGACCCAACATCCTTAAGGGCGGCGTAAAGTATTTAAATTTCTTTTTTTCATTTTTTTTTAAATTTTCTAAATGAATGCATAATATATCAAGAATATTGTGTTAAAATTTCAAGTCGATCGGAGTAAAATTGACGAAGTTATGAGTATTTGAGCGTGTATTGCTCCATGCCGGGTTTTACACCTGGCGGCAGCTGCGCGGCGCGCTATTGTATTTTTCGACCCCGCATAAATTTCTTGATAAGCGGGCCTGTTCCGGTCCCGTTATGTATATTCGAGGCATGGTGTGTATTAGTATACACATTAGTCTGTACATCAGTACAGACTAATGTGCAAAAAGATGCTCTCGATCATCTTGATGGAAGCCTTTTGCTCTACGGACCTGGCATCGACGACTTTGAGTGAGTATAAGAAAATTATCGAGTTTTATTTTCAATTTCTAAAAATTCAAAGATAATTGAAAAATCTGAAAAAATTCATACGTATTCAGAAAAATGAACGAATCACGAAAAAAAATTGGGTTGCGGGGAAATTTGTTGACTAATTTTTTTTTTTTCATCATTTTGTTAATAACATTTTGGAATTATTATTATGCAAAATTAATCTTTTGAGTACCTTTAATACGCATGATTTTTCTCAGATTTTTATGCAATCGAGAAGTGTTCTCAAACTTATGTGCAATGAGCGCTAAGCGACCAAACTCTTCTGCGTTTTTCAAACCGTTTTTCGGAGACTTGTCATATTTGAAGTCCGTGTGCACGATAACTCAAAATCTACTGGACCAATCGCTTTGAAATTTTGCACAGTACTTCTTCACATAATTCACCAGGTATTGTCGCGAGCTTTTTTGTTTTTTTAAATAATTACTAATTGTTCAACAACAAATTAGCCGATTTTTTTTAGCGAAAATCGGGTTTTTGGCTCCCAAGCGCTACGAAAAATCGAAAAATCGAAAAAAAAAATCCTTCCGTCATTACCTCGAGAAACATCTCCTTTAACAAATGCATTTTGATTTTTTTGTTTCAGATGATTCTGTTGCGAGTTATGGTGCACACCGCAAACCAACTTTTTTTCGAGGCGCCTCCGGGGTTTATTTTTCACTCGCTTAATCTTGAATATTTTGCAATGCAAATTTAGGAGAATGTTGTTCAAATGTTACTTTATTATATGTAAATTTTTCAATAAACGAACACTATTCGTTACGCCAAAAAAAAATCTTAAAAACATGCCTTTTTTCGCCGAATTACCTTTACCCCGCCCTTAAATTTGATCAAAAAGTAAGCCCCGTAAAATGTGAAATCTGAAAAATAAGTAAGACAAGGAGATTAACGAAGTCGCAATTGGAAGTGAATAATCGTCGAACAGCAACTGATATCCACGATCCTTCGTTTCGTTTCTTTATTCGGAAATTTGTGCTAAACCTGCGTGTACAAGCTATACGTATTCTATATGAAAATAAAACGGATAACAATAATAATAAGTTCAATAACAAACGTGTCGGAGAAGATGCGCTGATCGACGAAGAATGATCCAAAAAATGATTTATCTAAAAAAAAAAAGATCGTAAAGTATTGTCGTAATTAGGTCATGATGCTCGCGCTACAGGCGAAAAAGGCAGAGACACGAGGAGGACAGAGGAGGGCGGAAAACAAAACGATGTTGAAGGATCGAGCATCAACAAAAGGGATCGCATGTTTTTGTTAATCTCTTTTTTATATTTATCCTGAAAATGATTACGGATAATTGGTCGGTCGAGCAATTAATTCCACGCCTCTTGAAGTTTCATTCGAATACTGTCAATCGCTAAATTAGCCCCCATATCCCGGAATCTCTTTTCCCCTAATTTGTTCGCTCGTTCTATGGGACTTTTATCCGCGCACGATTATTGGTGTTTTTTTTTTCTTTCTTTTTCATCCTTGCTTCCTTTTTCTCGTATGCATACGCGTATTCCTAATTTATGTTTTCTTTGCTCCCCCTTCGCGCCCCGTGTTCCGATTACTCCTTTGAGGCTTCTTGCAGTGCGTGCAAATGAGCGTAGAGGCCGTCGGCTGCAATGAGGTCGTCGTGAGTTCCCATTTCCGCGACCATGCCCTTCTCCAGCACGCATATCACGTCCGCGTTTCTTATGGTTGCCAAGCGATGGGCTATCGTAATACAGGTTCTGCCTTCCTTTGCTTTGTCCAGCGCGGCCTGCACGATCTGTTTGCCAATGACGCAAAACAAACGAAAACAAAGAAGATTAACAGTGACAAGTACATTTGATCGCCCGCGCCATTGAATTTCCGTCCGAGCCAATGGCAATAAGGTCTGAAGAGAGTCAATCAAAGTCCGTCATGCTTGAATCGAAAGCAGGCTTTCGATCTTTCGAATTGTTTCCTCTTGCATCGAGCACGAGTTCGCGGGCTTGGAAGACTCTATCGGGATCCAAACGATTCGGGAATCCGATACGAGGCAGCTTTCCCACACGGAGAGAATTTTTAAGTATTTTTTACGGTGAAATCTCCGTAAAAATTACATTAAAAATTTGAAACCGGTGACAAATGTGCACATAGTCAAAAATTGACACTAGCTTTTAATATTTTGCTTTCATTCATGTAAAAATTTAAGCAAGTAGCATAATTTTTTACATTTCTGTCAGTAAAAATTCTGACACATTCTCATGTAGAATTTTAATAATGGGCTGCCTCAAAAATTCCAAGTTTCTACAGTAAAAATAACCTGGACAAACTTGAAATTTCTAAAATCCCTAGCGAAAAATTAATTCCCTATGATTAAATAAATACTCTATATACTGTATTTCTGAACATTTGTGTTCTTGATTGCTACTTATTTTAGCATATCATCTTTCCGTACCATTGTAGACGTCCTTTATCGAAGTTTCTTTTCACGTTTCTTTGTTTTCTTGCGTAGAACTGCGTAGAACACGTTAGACTGCACGAGACCACGAGGCTTTCTTGGCCCATGCTTCGTACTATAATGCGCATGCGCGGTACCGCTGTTGCTAAGCAACGCGGGTCGGCGTCGTTCGTGCTCGTCATACTGCGTCATACACAAGCGCACTCTCACAGCTTGCGTTCACGTATACGCACGCTCGCACACAGAGCTCACGCGTACGGTCAGGCGACCTAGCCCTAACTGATTTTACTATAAAGAACGTAAAATTCCGGTGGACGCACGGAAAATTTCGGCTTCCTTTTTTAAATTTTTATGGAAAACACGCAAATTTCTCAATGTTCCACTGAAAAATTTCATTTATATTAGCACTTTTTTAACTTATTGTCGTTATCTTTACGTTTCATGAAATTTTACTATTAATTTCAGTAAAAATTCTGGAAAATATTTTAAATTTCTGTTACGCAAAAGTACATTTTGATTCATTTCCATGAAAATTTATAATTTATTTCCTAAAAACCTGAAGAATTGCACATTTGTCACCGAGTTACTGTGATTTCACAGTAAAAATGACTTAAAAATGCTCTCCGTGCATTGGTCGATTTGTGTCATACAATAGAATAGGAAACTCGGCAAAAACGAGAGGGAAAAAAAAGAATTCCTACGTCATCTGTTTTTTCTCTCCCTAATCTTTCCTCTTCTATTATTCCATCGACACGATAGGCCAAGGGCCGGGTTCTTTTTGGTTTAAAACGTTCGGGAACAGGTATTTTTTTTTTGGAATATGTTCAGGGGTGTCCCCTGAATGTAAATCCAAGTGGGCGTCGTGGCTTAAGGTTCACTTCAGCCGCCATCTTGAAAAACACGTTTTATTAAATATCTCGCGAACCGCGCATCGTACGACAAAAATTGTAGAGATCATTATTGTAGATAATAATATTTGCCATCTTTTTTATTTGAAATTTTTTTTTGTATAACGCATAGATTTTTAATTATAGCGTTCCAAACTTTTTTCAATATGGTTTTTGCTAAATATTTAGTTAATGGTCAATGATAAATTAAAAATGGTGGTAACTGAATTGTAGAGCATGAAATTTCCTATAAATTTCATTTGAAACTTTTCCCGTAGTATTTATAGTTTAGGAGCTGCAGCTTGGTGAAACTTGCACCTCGTACATTATCACTGGCAATATTGATCGTTGTATACGAAAAAAATTTCATAACGCATAAAATGGCATAAAGTGTTCAAAAAAATGTCAATGCAGCTGTGTAGCGAATGAATTAAAATTATAAATAGTGTGAAGAACAACTAATAATTTATCAATCTTTATTGTTACTTAAAACGGTATAATCATACAAGAATGTCCATGTGGCAAAAACGATAGTACATAACGCTACGTCGTAAGAATTGTTATTGTTATTATTAATATTATTATTATTAATTAACGTTATGCTTGTATAATGCTATTTTATATTGTACAGTATTATTTTAAATTGTATATTGTAATGTGTTGTAATATTAATAATGATTTCTTTTTTAATAGTAGAATAATCAGCGTAATTTAATAAAAGAAGAAACAGCGTAATAGCTCCTAAACTATAAATACTACGGGAAAAGTTTCCAATGAAATTTATAGGAAATTTCATGCTCTACAATTCAGTTACCACCATTTTTAATTTATCATTGACCATTAAATAAATATTTAGCAAAAACCATATTGAAAACAGTTTGGAGCGCTATAATAAAAAATCTATGCGTTATGCAAAAAAAAGTTTCAAACAAAAAAGATGGCAAATATTATTATCTACAATAATGATCTCTACAATTTTTGTCGTACGACGCGCGGTTCGCGAGATATTTAATAAAACGTGTTTTTCAAGATAACGGCTGAAGTGAACCTTAAGCCACGACGCCCACTTGGATTTACATTCAGGGGACACCCCTGAACATATTCCAAAAAAAAAAATACCTGTTCCCGAACGTTTTTAGCCAAACCTACTTTTTCGGTTGGGGCTCTTGGACTACGACCGAGGGAAATGAAACAAGTCTTTTCTTTCGTAAGAACGGTGCGGATGGATTTTTCGATCGTTGTCGATTTTTCTCCGGCGATCCGTTGTGAATTTTTCCACGCGATTGATGCAGCGGAGGTGCTCGAATTTCAACGCGAAGACTAACCTTTTCGCTGTGCGTGTCGAGTGCCGAGGTCGCCTCGTCGAGAAGCAGGATCCTCGGATTCCTAACGAGGGCGCGAGCTATAGCGATGCGTTGCTTCTGTCCACCGGACAATTGTGTACCCTTGGTGCCGAGCCTCGTCTCGTAGCCCTGAAACCAAACACCGAGTGACTATACGTTCGATCGGAGGAATGGCGAAAAAAATAAGCAACGGTTGTCCCGCTAGACAGGTCAGTGGAAATGGAAGAAGGCGAGCAAGCGATCAACGGACGGAACTAGTCCGAAAGATGGCGCGATTACGGGAGAAACGCACTGACCAGTGGTAGCGAGCTGACGAAGCTGTGAATGTTGGATTTTTTGGCCGCTTCGATGGTCTCCTCCATGCTGACGCGTCGATTGTTGTCACCGTATGCAATGTTCTCGGCGATGGTGCGATCGAAGAGTACGGGCTCTTGTCCAACGACGCCGAGTTGGGCGCGCAGAGCGGACAGTGCAACCGACGAGATGTCGCGACGATCCAACGTGACGTTGCCGCTCAACGGATCGTACAGTCTCTGCAGCAGTTGTATGCAGGTGGACTTGCCACATCCGCTTTGGCCAACGAGGGCGACCATTTGTCCCGGCTTAACGATGAGATTCAATCCTCGCAAGATCTGCGATTCCGGACGTGTCGGATAGTGAAATTCCAGCTTGGAAAACTGGATGAGCCCGTCGGCCTTCCAGTCGCGATCCTTGCCCTCCAGTTCCGGCGGCGTGGCGATTTCCGGTACGCGATCGAGCAGCCTGAATATCCGACCAGCCGAGATTTTCGCCGTGTTGAAATTGGGCGCGAAGGCTAAGGCTTGCCCGAGCATCCAAGATCCAAATATGAGGGCTTCCGACACCTTGATGACACTCTCGTACCTCAAATTCTCCCTCGCCACTAGATAACCCCCGTAGTAGAGGCTCAGCGCGTAACCGAAATAGGGCGTCGTTTGACCGCAGGAAAATACGAGACCTCGAAGTCTGTTGCGGGTTCTCGTTGCTTGTGCCACGTAACCCAACTCTACGCAGTAACGTTTGAGGAAGGCTTCCTCCTTGCCGAGACTCGCCACCGTACGTATGTTCGATATAGCCTCGGTAGCAATCCTCGTTGCGCATTCCATTTTTTTCTTCTCCTGCATACCCTGACCGCCCATTATACGAGCCTCGAAGAACACCGCGCCCAGCACCAACGGTATCGAAACCACCGAAACCAGCGTCATCTGCCACGTGTAATACCACGAAAGGCCTATGCCCAGTACCAAGGTCGACAACGCCTGTAGTACAGCACCCACGCGACTTCCGGTTGCACCCTGAACGGCCGCAGCGTCCGACGACAATCTCGCGCAGAGAGCACCCACGCTGTTCAAATCCTCGTCGTACCAGCCCATCTCCTGCTTCAACATCGCCGCGAACGTCGTGCTCCTCAGACGCGTCGTCATTCTCACACCGGCCACACCGAACGTGTACATTTGCAAAAACGTCGCGATTCCCGTAACCACGCCCACGATTATGAAGAGTATGGAAAAACGTATCGTCTCCTGGCGCACCTCGTCCTCGTCCACCAAACCCAACACGTAGTAAACCTCGCCGAAGAGAACCGCGAACGCCGGAAACGAGGCACCTACCACCGCTGCTGCTAGGCAACCTACGAATCATTGTCCAATCAATCGCGGCTCGTCTCAGTTGACGACTGATGACGGACATCTACGAACAGAGGCTGCAAGGACTATTGGGATGTTGAATAAGTTCCGGCTGTTTCTTTTCTCGTGACAAATCAAGGGCGGGGTAAAGTATTTAAATTTTATTTTTTTTCATTTTTTAAATAAATGCGGAATATATCAAGAATATTGTGTTAAAATTTCAAGCCGATCGGAGTAAAATTGACGAAGTTATGAGTATTTGAGCGTCTATTGCTCCATGCCGGGTTTTATACCTGAGCGGCAGCTGCGCGGCGCGCTATTGTATTTTTCGAACCCGAATAAATTTCTTGATGAACGGGCCTGTTCCGGTCCCGTTATGTGTATTCGAGGCATGGTGTATATTAGTATACACATTAGTGGTGTATATTAGTATACACATTAGTGTTGCTAAAAAGATGCTCTCGATCATCTTGATGGAAGCCTTTTGCTCTACGGACCTGGCATCGACGACTTTGAGTGAGTATAAGAAAATTATCGAGTTTTATTGTGAATTTCTAAAAATTCAAAGATAATTGAAAAATCTGAAAAAATTCATACGTATTCAGAAAAATGAACGAATCACGAAAAAAAATTGGGTTGCGGGGAAATTTGTTGACTAATATTTTTTTTTTCATCATTTTGTTAATAACATTTTGGAATTATTATTATGCAAAATTAATCTTTCGAGTACCTTTAATACGCATGAATTTTCTCAGATTTTTATGCAATCGAGAAGTGTTCTCAAACTTATGTGCAATGAGCGCTAAGCGACCAAACTCTTCTGCGTTTTTCAAACCGTTTTTCTGAGACTTGTCATATTTGAAGTCCGTGTGCACGATAACTCAAAATCTACTGGACCTATCGCTTTGAAATTTTGCACAGTACTTCTTCACATAATTCACCAGGTATTGTCGAGAGCTTTTTTGTTTTTTTAAATAATTACTAATTTTTCAACAACAAATTAGCCGATTTTTTTTAGCGAAAATCGGGTTTTTGGCTCCCAAGTGCTACGAAAAATCGAAAAATCGAGAAAAAAAAATCCTCCCGTCATTACCTCGAGAAACATCTCCTTTAACAAATGCATTTTGATTTTTTTGTTTCAGATGATTCTGTTGCGAGTTATGGTGCACACCGCAAACCAACTTTTTTTCGAGGCGCCTCCGGGGTTTATTTTTCACTCGCTCAATTTTGAATATTTTGCAATGCAAATTTAGGAGAATGTTGTTCAAATGTTACTTTATTATATGTAAATTTTTCAATAAACGAACACTATTCGTTACGCCAAAAAAAAATCTTAAAAACATGCCTTTTTTTCGCCGAATTAACTTTACCCCGCCCTTAATGGCTTTTATAAGAAAAATCATTTATGATGCTTTCAAACGTTTCGATACTGCCGTATGATCAGCTTCTAATGATTTTGCAAGTTCTGCAAGCGTCTGACGTGAGTCTTCGTGAAGTGATGCCTCCAATTCAACACACCGAAATCCCCATTTTTGAAGCGTCTAAACCGATATTTGCATGTTGCTTATGACAGAGCATAGTCACCGTAAGTCTCAATAAGTATTCTGCGTGCTTCTGCTGCAGCTTTTTAAAAATAAAGTAGTTCGATACAATTCCCGCAAATACTCTTTTTGGCACGAAATTTGACACGTTTAACACTATGGAAAAAGGAAGTTGTTTACACTTCGGCGAAATGACATGCAGTCATCTTCAAGCTTGCTTTCAGTGCTTCTTTGTAGATGCGTTACCATCTTAAACTACACACACGCAGTTCTGGTAAGGCGATTTGTTAGGAAAACCGCCAGAACTTATTCAACCTCCTGATACACCTGAACAAACTCAAACCCGATTTTGAGCCAATCGAGAAAGACTCCAAGTTGATGGAAAAGTCCGCGGACACCCTCTCCAGTTGTCCAAAACGATTTGTTTTGGATAACTGACCGGGTGTCCGCGGACGTTTCCATCAACTTGTAGTCTTTCTCGATTGGCTCAACCTCGAGATTGAGGTTGAGTTTTTGAATCAACTTACCAACGATATTGTAAGGCCATTCGGGCTTGTTCAATCCGAATATTCTCATCATAGGGGCGGCGTAGGGCTTCTCGTGTTCCTCGAGTTCTTCCTCGGAGGCTTCCGAACCTCCGGCCAGTGACAAACGATGGGAGTGCATGGACAGCGTGGAGAATTGTTTTTTGAGCGGTGGTTTGGGCTTAGGTTTAACCGCCGTGACCGTCTTCGCTGCCGATGCCGTGGCTTTGGCTGATCATAGGACAGTGCAAATAGCGAGACACGTTGAAGCAACGAAACGGCCGAATGAAATGCAAATATTTCTCCAATTTCATTCGCATAGAGAAATTATGAAATTAGTACAAAGTAACCAGTGTGGATAAAAGTATGAAAGCCCTTGGATTGACAATTCCCGTGTTTTACCTTGGAGATAAAGAGAAAACGTCACCTTTGGCAGCGGCACTCGCGTCCGCTGACACCAATGCATGATAGTGCTTTCCCAGAGCCAAGAGTTCCTCGTGAGTGCCCATTTCGACGACCTGTCCTTCCTTGATGAACACGATTCTATCGGCATTTGTGATGGTTGACAAACGATGGGTCACAACGACAGTGGTACGTCCTTTCGCAGCCGCGTCGAGGGCTCTTTGTACAGTTGCCTCGCTGTGGAGATCGAGGGCAGACGTTGCCTCGTCGAGCAACAAAATCGCTGGTCTACGAACGAGAGCACGAGCAATGGCTATTCGTTGCTTCTGTCCACCGGACAATTGAGAGCCTCGTTCACCCACCGGACTGTCGTAGCCCTAAACGTCAGAGCGATATAAGTCGTTCAAAAAGAAGCATCTTCCATCACGTCATTGTTTATCTTCCAATTTCGTGATCGTAGCTTCTGCAGGTTGACACACGGAGAGAATTAAATGTTAAAAATTACCGTGCAGTAACGGTAACCAGATGGCAACCCTGAAACTTCGCTTATTATTGTTGGGTAGAACACAGATTTTCACGAAAATAAAATAAAATTTCTTCTTCAGACAGAAAATTTTACCAGATTTTCTAGTAAATTTCGATGTGTAACAAAATACGCAAAACTTAAATTGAAAAATATATAATATCAGCGAAATTTTACTGTGCATTTTAGTATTTTATGCCTTTCAGAAATGTCTATAAAAAAGTATCGTCTTTATAAAAGTTATTTTAAGATTTATTATAAAATTTAATGAATGTTACAGGAAAATGTATTGTGCTCTCGGTAAAAATTATCGTGCGCGCTTGGTTAAAATTATCGTGCGGTACGGTACGGGAATTTTGAGGCACTGCATTGTAAAAATTCCCCTTCATTCCTTTCACTTCAGAATGGTATGGTGGTGGGGGTAAGTAGGGGAGCGCGATTTCTTTATGGCACGATGGGACTTCCCAAAAAAGTTTCGTCTAAACTGCGTACATCGCCGGTTCAGTTTAGCCGGAAGCCTCAGTCGCATGCAGTGTCTCGCTGCGAGAAAGTGACACGTAGCGATCGTGTTAAATGATGACGAAGTAATATGTGCGCAAATTAGTCACATCACTCGAGCCTACGATGGTACAAAATGTATTGTAAATAAATGTTAGTATTAAACGAAAAATAAATTCTAATGATTAAATTTGTCTCCTTATCCGTTTGTTGACTATACCAATTTTTATGGAAGAAAAAAATGTTCCCAACAAAAAACAAACAGCATTAATTTGTACCAATTTTTCAATAGTAAATAATATTCATTATTATTATTATGGTTATTGTTATTTCGGTTATTATTATGATTATTATAGCACCAGTTTTTGAAGAAAAAATACATTTCACTAAGGATTTCTTCAATCGAAGAATTTAAATTTTACCAGCCTTATAGGGAATTGTTTTTGAGGATTCGGCTTCGATCCGGCCAGTGAAGGTTATTCCAAAGTCAACAGTGGAATTAGAAGATGTTTACGTTTCGGCCCTCTGGTTCGGGTCCTCTTCAGAAATTTTATTTTTCTGTATATAATATGATACACATTTTGTCATAATAATGTTTGTTTTGTCATAATAATGTAAAAACATTATTATGACAAAATGTGTATCATATAATATACAGAAAAATAAAATTTCTGAAGAGGACCCGAATCAGAGGGCCGAAACGTAAACATCTTCTAATTCCACTGTTGACTTTGGAATAACCTTCACTGGCCGGATCGAAGCCGAATCCTCACAGACTATCTTGTCATCTACACGGCCGCACACATCTCTGACTCACTTATAGGGAATTTTTCTTCCGAGGTTGACGCAGGTAAATTTTACTGTGCAGCACCGTAAAAATAACGTACGGCGCGGTTGGTAATTTTTAACCGACAGTAGGTAAATTTTCGAACATGAATGCTAAATTTTACCGTCTCCAATTTTTACCCTTCTTGTATAGTAAAATTTGAACTACGTATTTGAAATTTTCTGTAACGTGAGTTAAAAAAAACTTGACGCATACGAATTATTATGTTTTTCTCACTTGTCACCACATTGAAATATATCACGGTAATTTTTACCGTGAAATTCACCACAAAAATTACTTTTTAATTCTCTCCGTGCAGGAGAGCGTATAGTTTTCCATAATTTCGTGACCTTTCGAGATGGCGGTTAGGTTGGAAACTAGGAACTTACAACGTGTACGTACCTCGGGTAGTTTGCTGATGAAGTCGTGCGCGTTGGCTTCCTTGGCTGCTTTGATCATCTCCTCTTCGGTGACGCTTTCATTTCCGTAACGTATGTTCTCCCGTATCGTAGTGTCGAACAGCACTGGCTCTTGGCCCACGACGCCGATATGCGATCTCATCCAACCGACGTTCAGTTTCGATATGTCGACTCCGTCGAGATGTACCTAACCGGATTTGAGCGATATCCAAAAAAAAAGAAACGAAAAGACGAAATGGTGTCTGCTGGAAGACGGAGGAAGGCAAATAACGTTGATAAGCTCACCTGTCCTTGAAGAGGATCGTAGAGCCTCTGAATGAGCTGTAGGCAAGTCGACTTGCCGCAACCGGATCCTCCAACGAGTGCCACCGTCTCGCCATGATTGATCTTCAAATTGAGGCCTTGCAATACCTTCACGTCCTTTCGGGCTGGATAACGAAAGTGTACGTCCTTGAATTCTATATCGCCAATGACGGTTTTGAGCTTTTGTCCCTCTTTGCTGAGACTGTCGATCGTTGGCACTCGATCGAGGACCTGGAATATGGCAGCGGCTGAACCCTTCGCGACAGCGAACGCCTCGAGATGGGGCAAGGTGAGACCCATGTTTTGGGCACCCGCGAGAACACCGAAGAACACGATAACCAGCACCGCAGGTGTGTATTCTTTTTCGTCCTTGGGACGATCCTCCAGAATCAATTGGACACCGTACCAAAAGGCAAGGGCGTAACTCAGATAAATGATAAACCACATAACTCCACCGCCAACCCCGGACCACAGACCACGCTTGACTCCCGTTGTTTCGGCCGGCACCAGCTTCTGCTTGTAACGATCAACTTCAACTTTTTCACCGCCAAACGCCACGACCGTTCTTATCGCCCCCAAAACCTCCTCGGCCACGCTTCCAGCTTGACCGTAAGCTGCCAATTCCTGGGCTGTCAATGAACTCTGAACCTTGGCCACTATCGCTGTCGCTATCACGATTATAGGCGCGCAACTCAGCACAACCAGTGTCAATTTCCAACCGTAAATGAACGATATTATTATCGACGATATGAATGACACCATCAGATACGTGAAAATACCCAATTTTTCCCCAATACCGTCCTTCATCTTGTCCAGATCCCTGCGTTTTGTGGAGAAAAAATATTAGACATTAATACCTTAGGGCAAACGGTGGATCAATGAAGAAAGGTCATTGAGACAGCGTTTGAAGGATGGGAAAAAAAGATGAGGACGAAGGACGATCATAGTTATCAGAGAGCTCGGATACGGAGGTCGAGGCTCAGCCACCTGTTGACTCGAGGGATCCAATAATTTTCTTCTCGCCTTCCGAATTTGCCGAACCGTCAGGGTTCAACTGTATCATACCACAGGGGCAAAAGAAACTTCGTTTGACAATTTAGAGATTGGACAATTAAAGTCATTCGGCATGGATGGTTATCAAATCGCTTTGGCTTTCTGGAAACACTTTTTGGACTCTCATACGCACACGGAGAGAATTTTTAAGTATTTTTTACGGTAAAATCTCCGTAAAAATTACATTAAAAATTTGAAACCGGTGACAAATGTGCACATAGTCAAAAATTGACACTAGCTTTTAATATTTTGCTTTCATTCGTGCAAGAATTTAAGCAAGTAGCATAATTTTTTACATCTCTTTCAGTAAAAATTCTGACACAGTCTCATGTAGAATTTTAACAATGGGCTGCCTCGAAAATTCCAACTTTCTACAGTAAAAATAACCTGAACAAACTTGAAATTTCTAAAATCCCTAGCGAAAAATTAATTCCCTATGATTAAATAAATACTCTATATACTGTATTTCTGAACGTTTGTGTTCTTGATCGCTACTTATTTTAGCATATCATCTTTCCGTACCATTGTAGACGTCCTTTATCGAAGTTTCTTTTCACGTTTCTTTGTTTTCTTGCGTAGAACTGCGTAGAACACGTTAGACTGCACGAGACCACGAGGCTTTCTTGGCCCATGCTTCGTACTATAATGCGCATGCGCGGTACCGCTGTTGCTAAGCAACGCGGGTCGGCGTCGTTCGTGCTCGTCATACTGCATCATACACAAGCGCACTCTCACAGCTTGCGATCACGTATACGCACGCTCGCACACAGAGCTCACGCGTACGGTCAGGCGACCTAGCCCTAACTGATTTTACTATAAAGAACGTAAAATTCCGGTGGACGCACGGAAAATTTCGGCTTCCTTTTTTAAATTTTTATGGAAAACGCGCAAATTTCTCAATGTTCCACTGAAAAATTTAATTTATGTTAGCACTTTTTTAACTTATTGTCGTTATCTTTACGTTTCATGAAATTTTACTATTAATTTCAGTAAAAATTCTGGAAAATATTTTAAATTTCTGTTACGCAAAAGTAAATTTTGATTCATTTCCATGAACATTTATAATTTATTTCCTACAAACCTGAAGAATTGCACATTTGTCACCGAGTTACTGTGTTTTCACAGTAAAAATTACTTAAAAATTCTCTCCGTGCATGTGTATCAAAAAAGAACACAGCGCATTGTTTTTTTTCACGAAGCCCCGATGAAACGTCAAAACCGGCTCAACGTCATACGAGTTTACTGGTGGAATTGGCATGGAAGGATCAACAGACGAATTTACTCACTCGGTGATCCTGCTGGCGAAGTTGGTAGATGTGTTCGTGTCGTACCAAGCCATGTCCTGACGCAATACAGCCTGCAGAAACATTCTTCGAAGCCTCGCTATTTGACGGAAAGCTGCGACATTGAGTAGATCAACGGTGAAAATTGCAAAGAAGAATTGTATCGTTGATAAAGCGGCGCACGATACACCAAAGGCCACGGAATCGTCGTACAGAGCGTCCATTCGCTCCAGCTCCGATGCATTTGGTCCTCTGTAAATTTAATCAATTAACCGCATTTTTTTCGTCGAATTCGAACCTTTCGTTTGACTATTTATTTCAATATTTTACAAATAATGTCCACCCTCACGCATCTCGTGGAGTCGAATATTTTATAGCTGACTATAAGGACGATGAATTATCGCTATCGATGTACTTTTACCTTCCGAATACGTATTCACCATTGATTTTTCCCAAAACCCTCAACTTCCATTAAAAATCACCGGAGTGGTATGGAAACGCGTTTTTCGGGTTCAACCGGCGGCATTTTAGGCTCTCGACAAAAACTCGGCGATGTTCGTAATCAGTGGGAAATTTTTCATAAGATAGACCCTTGAAATGGTACGAGAGTCGAAAAAAATTGGCGTCCCTTTTGCCCACTTTTCCGGAATTGTCAAAATTGCGAAATTTCAAACAACCGTAGCGTTGGTCCTATTCAAGTGACAGGAACTGATTGGGAGGGTTTTGAGAATGATTTTGGTAGACTTAGAGAATGCCAATGGATTGCTTTCTATATATCGAATAGTTCTGCGAGAAAGTGCACTTAAAAATGGCCGAAAAAGAGGCAAAAGAGATGCATGTATGGAAAAATTCGCGAAAATCTATGGTCTGACCTTGAAATCCTGCCGAAATTTTAAAGATACTCGTAGCTCGATGAATCAGTGGGGCATTTTGAAGAGAAAAAGATTACGAAAAGAATGAGCGGATAGCGAAGGCTTAAGGATGTTGAGTCCCAAATCGCAAATGATGATAAAATTCTGAAAATTTGGTATGTTTTTGCATGAAGTATTTCAGCGGTCGTGTAAAAATTTCACGACAATTAGGAAGCTCGTTATTGAACAATTAACATTCACAAATTAAATGTTGTTTTATGGAAACTGATGTAACTTTGCAATAAGTTTTTTTTTTGACCTCTCAATTTTATAATATCTACAATATACTGAAAGCAACGGAAACAAAACGAAGTTCATTGATAAATTTTTTTTTATTTCTTTTAAAAATTGTTCTTAACAAAATGTTAATTTTTTAATAACGAGCTTCCAAATCGTCGTGAAATTTAAACACGACCTCTTAAATACTTCATACAAAAACATACCAAATTTTCCGAATTTTCTTATCATTTTTTATTTCAACCCTTAAGGAGGTTGAAGTAATGGTGATAGAATTCTGAAAATTTGGTATGTTCTTACACAAAGTATTCAGGAGGTCGTGTAAAAAATTCATGACGATTAAGAAGCTATTTAGTGAACAATTAACATTAACATGTTTCATAGGGACTCAACATCCTTAAGGCGGTCATCCCATGAGTCACGTCCGAAAAATCGAGAAAAAAATAATTTGGGACGAAATAAAAAAAATATGTGCGTGTTATACGGGACCCGGCATAGAAGACTAATGATGAGTCAACATTTTCTTTGCGTAAATTGTACTTGAACTTTCAAACGCCTTTTTCTCAAAACTGTATTGTTCAAATTGGCTTCCATGATATCTTAAAAACTATTGGACGAATTACGCTCAAAGTTTTATGGTATAGTCAGCACATCTATAGTTCTCGCCCGAACTAGAATATTTTTGATATCTGCCATAGCTTTAAGCTGCAAAAGTCGAAGAAATGACGAAACATAACTTGTAAAACCGTGCCAAACATTCAGTTTTCGATATTTTTACTTTACTCTAGTTCCGGAAATAGCCACAACTCTATAAATTAAATTGCCATTTGATTTTTTTTCGTTCTGGATGAGCAACACCTCCGGAATCATGGCAGCCGTCAAACAACTTTTTTTTACACATGAGTGTCTTGCGAACGGTGTAAAGTCGATTCAGCTCGGTATTTTTGTTTGATAACATTCTGAGAGACGATAATAGTTAATAAATTTGTGGTAAAAATTCAATATTCAAAGTTTTAATGGCAAACAAAAGCGAACAAATAGCTCTCACACGGGATAACCCCCTTAAATCGGAACAAAAAAAATGAACACCAATTGAGTGAAGGAACTTTTTTCAGCCAAAGTACAAACAACATTTGGATTAAAATTTTCTTGTTTCTGACAAGGAACACCTTCAATTTTGTTGAGACTCGTTTACCCATGTATAAATTGAGCATCGGCCCAGCGCTGGCTCAGTTTCGAATTGCATCGGCCGATGCTCGGCAAAAAATGCTTCGGCCAGGCAGGGAAATGTGACGGGCGGCTGACCCTCAGCAGCCAAATATTGGCTACGCCATAGACTGTGAAAAAGGTCATGAGAACGCATATGGAAAAGAGTAAAAATAACCTAAAAATCTCGCCGGATATTAAAAAAAAACATTGAAGCTCTTAAGATACATTGAAGACGAAGAAGGTTATTACAAGTTGTTAACTCCCAAACCGATGCTTGCAAAAAGAGAACTTTTTATTCACTAACTAACTAGTAACAGCCTAGAAAGTTTAAAAAAACACATTGGTAAAGGGTTGAAAACTATATCAAGGTTAATAAACCTTAAAACAATATAAAAAAATTAAATAAAGCCAAAACTTAAAACTAAAAAAATTCGTAAGGGCTGTATACTGCACAAAGATGAAGTATACAGAGAAATAAAGATTTGAGAATCATATGAGAGAGTAGACTTTTGAAACAAGAGATGTATAATATTTTACAGAAAATGAGAATGCAAAAATATCGGCAAGAGAGAAAAGTTTTTTGAAAATATATCAGTGAGAGAGAAAAGTTTTTTGAAAATATATCAGTGAGAGAGAAAAATATTTTATAAAGACATCGGTGAGAGAGAAAAAGATGTTGAAAAGATATCAGCGAGTGAGAAAAACAATTTATCAAGATAGGGATAAGAGAGGAAAAGATTTTGAAAAGATATCTGCGATAGACAGGGAACGATTTTTAAAGGATTTCGGTGAGAGAGATGTTATAAAGATATCGATGAGAAAGAAGAAGATTTTGAAAAGATATCGGCGATAGAGGGGGGAAAGATTTTGAAAGGATATCGGTGGGGGAGAAAACGATATAGCAAATGTATCGGTAAGACAGAAGATTTTAAAAAGAAATCGAAGAGAGAGTGAAAGATTTCGACAAGATATTGACGAGAGAGGAAAAGGTATCGGGGAGAGAAAAAAGATTTTGAAAAGATATCCGAGAGTCAAAAGAGATCAAATTATGTCGAAGACTGCGCAGAGTGCTTCCGGACAGCAAATATAAATTATCCAGTTACGCAACGTATTAGCAAAAGTTAATGAGGTTTTAAAAGTATGGTCTAGGGTTATGAGGCATGTATCAATTTTCATCTAACCGACGAAAATTGATCGATTGGAAGCAAAAAGTTCCAAACAGATATTGATATAAATTCTCGTCCGATTTTCCGGTCTCTGCTGTGATGTGGGATAAACACCAAAGAAACGAAAAGGATAGCAAATTATAGGTTAGTTTCGGTCCTTGAAGGGCCTCACCGTCAAAGATTATTACCAATTTCAGTAAAGTTATGAGTTTAATATTTTTGTATCACGACTGCCATATTTTATTAAGGATGTTGAGTCTCTATGAAACATGTTAATCTTAATTATTCAATAAATAGCTTCTTAATCGTCATGAAATGTTTACACGACCTCCTGAATACTTCATGTAAAAACCTACCAAATTTTCAGAATTCTATCATCATTACTTCAACCTCCTTAAGGGTTGAAATAAAAAATGATAAGAAAATTCGGAAAATTTGGTATGTTTTTGTATGAAGTATTTAAGAGGTCGTGTTAAAATTTTACGACGATTAGGAAGCTCGTTATTAAAAAATTAACATTTTGTTGAGAACAATTTTTACAAGAAATTAAAAAAAATTTATCAATAAACTTCGTTTTGTTTCCGTTGCTTTCAGTATATTGTAGATATTACAAAATTGAGAGGTCAAAAAAAACCTTATTGCAAAGTTACATCAGTTTCCATAAGACAACATTTAATTTGTGAATGTTAATTGTTCAATAACGAGCTTCCTAATTGTCGTGAAATTTTTACACGACCTCTGAAATACTTCATACAAAAACATACCAAATTTTCAGAATTTTATTATCATTTGCGATTCGGGACTCAACATCCTTAAGCGATGTTCCTTTAAGTCTGTGTCAATGTATATAGACCCCCTGAACACGAATTCACCATTAATTTTCCCCTAAACCGTCGATGTTTATTAAAAGTTGTCGAAAATTTGCAAAATGTGCAAACCGTATTTGCATACACAACCGTACATAATCGGTTTTGCGTTGGCAAAAAAAAATGACGTATCTAATAGTTTTTCATGCTCACACATGAGCTTAAAAAAATGGAAGGAAAAGGACAAAGTATCACCATTGCATTTTTCGCATCAAAGAAATGAAAAGAATTGATCATTTGGATCGTTTGTGTATATTCTTAAGGGGTTACGTGGGTTTGAAAATTTCAAAAAAATTCATTTTTTAATTTTATTATCTAATAATACAATATGTCTAGAAAATTCTCCCAAAGTTTTAAGTCAATCGGAGTAAAACTATAGGAGAAAGAGAGCCTTTGGTAATTCCCCCCGTCGGGAAAGACCGGCCGGGAGCGACGCAGGTATATCGCATTTTTCTCAAAACACTATTTTTGCACACTCCTTCAAAACAACATTGACGAAGGTTTGATTAAACAAAGGTTTTTTTCCGTTATAAACAATTCTACAAGGCTATACGTAGTGTAAATTGTACAAAGAAGTGAACTATTTTGCATGCAACTCTGCCAAAAATTAAAATTTCAATATTTAACATAATTCTTCGTTCAATCACGAGCTATACTTATCTACTCACAGAAAAAATTTAGTTTTCTAATTTGAGCTAAAGCTATCATGAGTTATCCTGACCACCACGAGGACACTTTCTTTTTAAGGGTCTCCACCAGGTCCCACCGGCTGCATTTCCCAAATTTCCGGATGACATTTTTATAAATATTGCTACTCTTTTATGCTTAACATTGCTTAACATTTTGAATAAAATAATGTATATATTATATTTTTCTTAAATAGAGAAAATATGTTTTTTTGCTTCCAAACCCGCGTAACCCCTTAAAAACTTTATGAATACTTACAAGACCTTGCCACCACCAAACCACTCCATGATGAGTGTGGGCGTGCTCGTATGATTCTCCATGTTTCGATCAACGAGGAGCGTCGTGAATTCACCGTACTGTATGGTCGAGACGGGAATACAGAAACCCGTCAGTGTGCCCATTATAAGGCCGCCGAGTATGTACATCAACTCGCTGAACGTAGCAAAACGGAACTGTCGATGAACAATGAAAATCATTAAGCAAAATACGATTTGTTTCTTTGGATTTATTACGCACGAACGTCTGTCCAACTGCGAGTGATATTGCTCTTTTTATTCGGCACTTGTTCAACCCAATCATATATCCAAACACTATTCAATCCAAACGAACCCAAACAACATTGATTCTCTTATTCGAGAATTCGATCAGGACAACGAAAAAATGGCATAAAATAAATAATAACATTTTTTCATCCAGCTGAATAAAATGACCTGATGAAAATTAGTCATTATTATTATTTTTTTTACTATAAACGAAACTATTTTTTTTTAAGTAAATTATTCAATGCGAATAATTGCGCAGTCACGAAAGTTTGACAACACAAGAACCCTGGGATCTGCATAGGGCGAATAAAAAGAAATCGATTTTTTGTCAAGCCCTGGATGAAGCTTAAGGGAGCATCAAAGTGTGAATTTTTTGAAAAATCGATCTTCCTGCGTTATCCGATAGTTTAGACGGTTATAAGCATGCTGCTCAATTTTTCGGTCGAATTTCGAAATATTCCGGTTGGTACAGCCTTTTTCAGAAAAAGCGATTCGACCAGCTGCGTGATACCTGGCGCGGACGGACAATCTATCCGTCTCAAATTTTGATACAAAATTCTTCACGCCGTTCTTTATCTTGTTATGGAAGCTTTCTATTTAAATCTTCATATTTTTATCAACGAAAAATTTTCGAAAAAATACTGTTTTATCAAACCATCGCCATATTGTCAATTTTGGTTTTAAAAAAACCTCCATAGCAAGCTAGGGGCTTGCATACGGATTGACAATTGTTCTCCAAATTTTCTTTCAGATAATACGGCCACGACCGTGTACACCGTGAGGGCTCCTTTTTTTCGAAGACATTTTCAACCGTGAATAAAAAATGTGACAAAAAATAAAAATAAACATTTAAAAATTTGTTTTCTGTTCTCCTTGAGTGCTTTGATTTGTCATTAAAAAATCAGACTGATTAGCGTATTTTAACCGTCGAAAAAAAAAATCGCGAAAATCAGCTATTTTTCGACCGGTTACACTGTGATGATCCCCTGAATGTGACTTTTGACATTCGACGAAAATCCAAAATGTTCTCACCCTCTGGACGTATGCCTTTCTTGGGAAAGCGCAGGGTACATCGTCTCGGGGATGAATAAGAGGCGAGATAAGTTAATTACACGTTATGTAGAGTCGAGTTAAAATGTCGACGATAAGCAATTAGAGCAATTAGGGGGGACGAAGAGAAGTCACGAACAAGTTGAGACGTACGGGAGACAACGACCGGAACATACTCATTGTCATCCTGAGCGAACTTTGCGAGGGATGAAGCGAGGAAAATAATGATAAGCCGAGACGAAAGTGCGCTAAAGTTTTTAGGGGTATTTTTTTCGGACTCACGAGTCTCCAGTAAGGCACTGCGGGTAGTTGAGGTGTCTGAGGGGCTGGGCTCTCCTCCTCCTTGGTCTGCGGTGGTACAAACTCACTGGGGACAAAGATAAAAATAATCCTTTAAATTCTATACAAAATTTCACCCCTAAAGCGACTCTAAAAATTATCTCGATCCCCAATTCATTTTCGTGAAGCACAAAAGTTTTTTTTTCTCCCTCCCAAGGAATCCCATAAGTGCGTTCTTCTCTCGTTGAAGACACTCGAAAAAAATCTTCGTTCCTCCGGTACGACGGATTTTTTTTTCCGGTCGTTCTTTTTTCCTCGTTATCATAGCTGTAATAAATATGGTTCTCATATTGGCACATCGTATTTCGTACATGATTGGCTCGCCATTATCCTGCAGCATATACGCAGCTTCATCGTTATCCTTTTCCTTGTCTTGTTTCGTGTCTGGAAATGAAATACACACATGTGCCGGTACACAAACACACAGGATCGTACGCTGGTAATGCCGGTATACTCTCATGCAACGAGAAATGAGGGTGGATTTTTGGTTAAATAATCTTCTCTCGAAAGAAATTCTATTGAAACAAAGGTTATTTTAAGGGGTTACGTACGTTTGACAATGTTTAAAAAGCCATTTTTTATATATTTTTTTATGTAATAGTACAATATGTCTAGAATATTCTCCCAAAGTTTTAAGGCAGTTGGAGTAAAAGCTTAGGAGAGAGAGAGCCTTTGGGAATTCCATATTTCCAAAACACTATTTTTGAAGTCGGTGGACACGATTTCTCGAAAACTAACGCGCCGATCTTATTGAAATTTTGCACACTTCATCAAAATAGCATTGACTAATGATTGAACGAAGGTGCTTTTTTCGATTACAAATAATTTTATAAGGCGATGCGTAGTGTAAATTGTACCAACATCGAACTATTTTGCATTCAACTCTGGCAAAAATTCAACTTTCAATTTTTTTAAAGACCCTTCGTTCAATCACGAGCTACATTTATCTACTGACAAAAAAAAATTGGTTTTTCAATTTTAGATGAAGCTATCATGAGTTATCCTGACCACCACAAGGACACTTTTTTTTAGGGCACTTCGGAAACCAGGTCCCACCGGCTGAGTTGCCCAAATTTTTGGATGAACTTTTTTTTTGAAATATTGTCGGAATGTTGCTCTTTTATGTGCTTAACATTTCAAATAAAATAATTTATATATTATATTTTTGTTTAAATAGATAAAATATGCTTTTTTTGCTTCGAAACCCACGAAACCCCCCAAGTAATTATTTATCTGCACTTCGACTGCACACTTCTGCTACGAACTTCTGACTGGATGTGGGGTCGATCGGACCCCAGACGTTTTTCCGCTCGTTGTTTTTCGGTAAATATGCATTTTTTTTGTATAGACGGTTTTTGTAGTCAATGATAATTATTTTGTGGCCCCGAAATTTAATTTTTAAGAGAAACAATAATGAATTGCCCAAACATTCGTCCAAGTGGGAGATGCGTTAAAAAGTACGTACTTTCACGAAAAAGATCGTGGAGTCAAAACGACCCATTGTGCAGTCTAAGGTTGAATATATAAAAATATCCAAAATAAATTAAAAATAAATAAATTCAGAGGAAATAAACTGAAATTAAATAAATTTAACACTCTTCGATATGGCACTAATAAATAGAACGATTTCTTTTAACAGGCCACATCTACCTCGGTGGGTCAAAAATTGCTTTTTTCAAAAATATTTTTATTCGGCAGTGTCGCCTTTTAGCGATATTCCCTGAAAATTTCACTGAAATATTGCTAAAATTGCATGAGCTACAGCTCCTAATATTCGGCCGGCCAAGTGGTAGCAGGACTATACTTCAAACTTAAGGGATCTTTTCACTTTAGATGCTAAAAAACGACTATTTTCATGAATTTTTTTGATAAGTTCATAATATAGATATTGATATACAAGTTGTTACACTCAATAAATAAATTTTCGAAATACATTACATTTTTTTTAAATTTATCCAAGTCACTATTTATAGACGAAAATGGTAGTTAAAAAAATGTCCTGAAAAAATGGTAGGTCTGCGCTGTTGATAAAGTCTCGGAGATGGATCATCCGAAACAAAAAAATCAAACAGTTTTAGATTCAGTATGTTAATAGCTATAGCGCATATGATACGATTTTTTATATATGCAAAAATAACAAAATGGCGGACATTTTTCGCAAAAACAAAAAAAAAACGTGTTTTTCACCGTTTTTGGAAAAAAATAGGAAATATCAAAATTTAAAAAATTACTCGATATGCGCTATAGCTATAGTTGTAAATAATATGTGGCTAAAATTACATACGGCTCGGTTCAGTAGTTCCGAAGATTTTATCAACAAGCCGTCGAAAAACGTTGCTTCGAGAAAATCGCGTTTAAAGTTTATTTGTAACAACTTTTATATCAATAAGTGTAACAACTTTTATATCAATACCTATAATATACACCTACGAAAAAGATACATGAAACCAGCCTTTTTTAGCGTCTAAAGTGAGAAGACCCCTTAAAACGCGTGTTTCTCGAAACACTGTGTTCAAACTCGGTGAACATGATATCTCGAGAGCCACTTATTGGATCGTTTGCAAATTTACAGGAGACACGATAAGAAACATTAAAAGGTCGTTGACGATCTCACTTTTTTCGAATCGATTTTTATTTTTTAATCGTTACGTAAAAATGACGACTTTTTCGTAGGTTTTGTATGCTCGAGTTTCCGTTTGTTGCCACGTTGTTAAAAGAACTTATTGAAAAAATAACCGATCGTCAACGACTAGTATTTATCGTTAACTTGAATACCCCGTTTGGTTTTTAGGTTTCGGATGGAACGTTTAAGCTGGACAGTGTCCACCGCCAAACGTCGCGAAAAAATTGTCATCTTCTTCCAGCGGCCATGCTTTTGTTGTTTTTTTTTGTATTTTTTAAATTATTTTTTCAAAATGCCATCAATATATGTACCTTGGTGTTTAAAAAAATGCATTTCTTTGGCACCAACCATTTCCGAGAAAATAAATTTCGGAAGTGGGCCATTTTTTTTCGGCCTCTAGGAAGATGTAGGCCCTTAATCCTCCTGATCAATATATTCCTGAGCCTGAATTGAAACATATTTATTAATATTGTTTCAATCAACCTGAATGGGATGCAATTCTCTTCACGCATCGAGGTACGTACAAAACGTCGAGCGATAATAATTCTCCTAATAGGTGCTGATAACGATCGTTAGTGAAAGTTAGAGAGACGGGAATGAGTGAGATTATCAAGTTGCCTGATGTCACGGCAGGAGAGGACTCAGAGTAGCGGAAAGCGAGAAGAAGAGGGGAATCTTAATTCGGCCAGCGTGTTGCCAAGAACTATACGAGACACAGCAGGGCAGGGTGTGAAAGAACAAGGGCTCTTTGGGGCTTACTTGTTAGACTTAAAGGGGTTAGTTTCGTAGCTCCTTAACCGTCTCGGAGAGATATCTCACGACGAAAATATCAAGTATTTTCAGTTATCAGGCTCAACGATAAATTCGTAAGTTCCTGTGAGAATATTACCTCCTAACGATCTAGCGGTGCTTTGGAAAACAATTTCTCCCATACGATAGACAAATTTAAATAAACCACAAAACATGAAACCCGAGCGACATACTGCCAACCATACCCTACCAATTTTGACGATTAAATGTATAAATCTGATGCGTCAATTAAATTAATTAGTTAGATTAGTAAGATTAGTTAAATCGATTAAACTATTTCTAATTAAATTTCAAAATCATCACTTGACGTTTTTCACGTTCCGCGATGCGTAAAGAGAATTGCATCCCATTCGGGTTGATTGAAACAATATTAACAAATATGTTTCAATTCAGGTTTAGGAAAATCCTGATTTGGAGGATCAAAAGAAATGTTTTATTTTGTAATGCCATATCGAAGAATTTTTGAATTTGTTTATTTTCAATTCATTCATTTTTAATATTTTTTATGTTGAGTTTATGCATTCTTCATTTGTTTCGTTCGAATTTATTTATTTAAAAAAACATTGAATTAGAATTAATTACAACCATACCCTACTCATTTTGAGATAAAATGTATAAATCTTATAGATTAGTGCTTATATTACGTTCCTGAATTAAATTAACTAAACTATTTAAAATGAAAGAGGATCAACTACATCTCGATCTATACGTGGACGCACGAGTAACCCCAAAACTTTCATTCTCCGCGCAAGTGCGACGGAATGTCCCAAAGGGGCTCTATTAGCCATCGTAACTGCTGTTACGAAACTTTTGCGACAAATCTACGATCGCCACACCGATAGGAGAGCAATAAAGATATGTCCCTGTATACGGAGCCCTTGAGTTGTGGGGAGTCAGCCAAGAACACCAGAAATTATGTTTTTCGCCGAATTGAGGAAGGACGTTATCGATATCGGTCGAGATCTCATTAACGGATACGCGTGCGAAACTTTCGTGGGTATTAAGGGAGCTTTCCAGTGTGAAATTTTCAAAAAATCGACTTTTTTTTTTTTGCTTTATCGAATAGTATACACTCTTCCGAATATTCCCTGAAATGTTCATGCCGAAATTCAGATTATTTCGGTTACTGTACAGCATTTCTTGGAAGAAGGCAACGGAGCGCTACAGCTACAGCGAAACTTTGAACGCGTTTTTCTCGAAACAGCATTTTTCAAAACGGTGTCCAACTTGGAGGGCAGAGTTTTAAAGCTATCGAGTTGAATTTTTTACACAATATTCTTAACGTCATTGTTTATCGTGCTATGGAAACTTTTTTTTTTTTGACATCTTCCTATTTTTTTGTAAAAAAACTGCCAAAAAAAATGCTAAAATCGATACTTTTTGTTCAAACCGGCGCCATTTTTGCAAAAAAAAAAAAAAAAAAAGCCTCCATAGCACGAAAGCCAATTATATACCGATCAATAATCTTTTTGTGTTTTTTGTTTCAGATCAAAATTGTGACCCCCAACGTGGACACCACATCCAAGTGCATTTTCTGCAACAATTGTTTCATCATTTTTATAGATATTAATTAATAAATAAATCGATCTTTAAAAAATTGTTTTGTATTCTTCAATACCCAATTAATATACAAAAAAAAAACCAGACCGATTAGATTATTTTTTCTTTAAAAAAAAAAATTGCGAAAAACAGCGATTTTTCGGGCTGTCACACTGGAAAGCTTCCTTAAATTCAAAAGATGAAGATGGGTAGGACACGATGCCGAGATTCCCATTTGTATACTTCGGTGACGGGAGAATGTCCAAATTTTCAAGATAGGGCTAGTGAATGGTTTTATTTTTTGGTTTTATTTTTTGGTTTTGGTTTTATTTTTTTTTAAATTAAAACGTTTCTTCTAATAACGCGTATCGATAGGTTTACTAATTGGAACGTATTTTCTAATTACGCGTATGGATAAGTTCACTAATTAGAACGTATTTTCTAATTACGCGTGTGGATAATTTTACTAATTATGGCGTATTTTCTAATTAGGCGTATCGCTAAGATTACTAATTGCAGCGTTTTTTTATAATTAGGCGTGCCGATAAGTTTACTAATTAGGGCGTATTTCCTAGTTAGGCGTGCCGATAAGTTTACTAATGAGGTCGTATTTTCTAATTAGGCGTATCATTAAGATTACTAATTACGGCGTTTTTGTCTAATTAGGCGATTCGATAAGGTTACTAATTAGGGCGTTTTTTAGTTGGGCGTATCGATAAGTTTGCTAATTAGGACATTTTTTCTAATTAGGAGTGTCCTGCAAGTTTACTAATTAGGGCGTATTTTCTAATTAGGCGTACCGATAATTTTACTAATGTGGGCGTATTTCTCAATTAGCCGTATCTTTAAGATTACTAATTAGGACGTTTTTAATTAGGCGTGTCGATGAGTTTACTAGTTAGGGCATATTTTCTAATTAGGCATATCAATAACTTTACTAATTATGGCATATTTTCTAATTAAACATATCGATAAAATTACTAATTATGGCGGATTTTCTAATTAGGCATGACGTTAAGTTAACTAATCAGGGCGTATTTTATAATTACACGCGTGTCGATAAGTTTACTAATTAGGGCGTTTTTTCTGATTAGGCGTGTCGATAAATTTACTCATTAGAGCGTATTTTATAATTAGCGTATCGATAAGTTTACTAATTAGAGTTTTTTTTTCTAGTTAGGTCTGTTGGTAAGTGAACTAATCAAGGCGCATTTTTTAATTGAACATGGCGATAAGTCGACCAATCAGGGCGTATTTTCTAATTACGCGTATCGATAACTTTACTAATTAGGGCGTTTTTTCTAATTAGGCATGTCGATAAATTTACTCATTAGGGCGTGTACTCCGATTAGACATACCGACACGTTTACTACTTATGGCGTATTTTCTAATTAGGCATGAAGATGAGTTAACTAATCAGGGCGTATTTTTTAGTTAGGCATATCGATAACTTTACTGATTATGGCGTATTTTCCAATTAGGCATGGCATTAGGTATTTTTTAATTGGATTTATCGATAAGTTTACTAATTAGGGCGTATTTTCTAATTAAGCATATCGTATATAGGTTTATTCCAGACTGGCTAATTTTTCGAGCGATCGATCAAGGTTCATGTTTTATTTCAATACTTACACCTCGAGAGGATTTTTTCCTGTTGGCGTGAATTTGATTTGGGTGGCTCCATTTGAATAGCCTGGGCTGCCTCGTGAGGACTCGTGGACCACTGGTAAATTCGCTGCGTCATCGCGCATTCTCAGTTAAAAACTCTGAAACAACAACAAATATATTTAGCTCATCGCGGATATTCGAGAATCAAAAGCGCACCCAAAATTTCGATCCCCAGTCGAATTGAATGCCAAGAGGCAAAATCTTTTACACTGAAGGCACCCATTCGAGCTCTCCAGACGAAACTTTTGTACACCAGGGTGGGGATGGAAGAAATTAAACCCGAAGATTCTTTCCCAATGCGCATCATTTGATTTTTTTTCATGAGATCGGTGGTTTTACGAGAAAAAATCTTTTCGGACAGATACCAGATATGAGAAAAATACCTATAAATTAAAGATTTTTTGATTTTCTATTTGTTCGAAACGATTTTCTATGATTATGGATTATCTAATGGTGATATAAGATAATCTCGGTCAGATGATCACCACACCTCGGGACTCGTTCCAAACTGCTACCGCGGAGAAACTTATTTTTAGTCGAATTTTGTGGGTCGCTTATGCATTTAAAAATTATGTCACGCAAAGTTCACAAACGGACTCTCAGTTCTAATGATGCAGACTGTTACGTTTGCGAAACGTCTGCATGAAGCTGATCCTCGACACGGCCTTCATCCGGAAGCCACAAACTTTAGTAATAACATTAAGAGCCGCGAAAGCCTTAAAATTAAAACGTTCGTTCCGTATTTAGAAACTCTGTCACGTGAGTGATCATCGCCATCCATGCTGACGTTTCAACACAATATTATTGCAGTCCGAACAGTCCAGTACTTTTATTACATTATCAAATACTTTTCTCTATCTCTCTGTATTTAAAAGACGATTTACATCGCAGATACAATGCTTGAAAAATAACTTGAGTAATCCAACGAAATTTCCAGATCTTCGGAAAAAATTAGTTGAACAAACGATAAAAAATTCCCGAATGACTGAAATAAAATTAAAAATCAGTGTAGTCTTTAGCGATCGAAAAATCTTTATCAAAACAAAAAAGAAAACAATTTTTTTACTCTCATAAAAAAGTTTGAAAAAAAACGTGCAGTGTTTGAAGCTGTCAAAAATATTTTATTTTACTTGATTACCGAAGACACAAATTGAATACTCGTCAATTTGCAGCTGTAGGAAAATTGGCAACGATTTCACCGCAAATGAAAGAATAAATATAGGATCCTATAAGATTGATGATTACAGAGCATGTTTCCTAGTCCTTCGAATGAAAAAGGTGAATCCACGGCGAATTCTATACGCCTCGTTAAGAATAGCTCGTAAATTCTATACACTTCGTTACGAAGGCCCCCGTGTGGTTTTATTTGCTCATTCGTTTGGGTTTGTTCGGCTCATGATGGACAAACGAACCCAAACACTAATTTGACGGTTATATATTCCTTTCCCGTTGACTCCATTTGACAATTTCCCCTGCCAATTAATTTCAAATTCGTCGGAGTCTTGGAACACCGCGATAAAAAACATTTCTAGAAAATGTCCGGCCGTTCATTCGCAGCTTCTTCCATTCTCGTTGCTTCCACCGGGATAGCGCGATTACGATGAGGTTGCCTAATCATTTTGGCCAAGCCTGCATATATAATTGACTTCGGAGCTTCTTCCGTCAGAACGCGTCCGAACTCTGTTTTAATTAAGAATTCAATTCGAATCGGCATTCCCCCAGCATTGGAGAGGAGCAACTCGCGGAGAATGCAGGGCAGAGAGGGTGCAAGAGGAGAGAAAGATTTGGCTGGCCACCGTGTGGTGTGAGCCAGGGTCTCGTCCGGCGAATTTTCGTAATTAGTAGCACCACTCCGCGTCGCCTGAGAGCAGAGATATCACGAGAAACTTCTACCAAAGACTCTTTCTCTTACCGCCTCTGACTCTTCCTCTTAAGGGGAGGTACCTGAGTAAACGGCGAGAAAAACAGGTAAACTTCGGGAATTTTTATCTCAAAAACTAATGTTTCGATTGGATGCGGGATTTTTTTATGGGAAAGTATGTACATTGAGGTATGTTTAGGAATTTTTTTAAATAAATTCGTCGAGCGGAAGCGATTCGAACGCGATTATCTCGAAACATAGTTTTCAAACTCGGTGCCGGATGTATTTCGAAAACGGCTTGTCCGATTTTGTCCAAATTTGGATACAATATTGTTCGATAGTTTTTCTCGTTCGCTACGTAGGGGTTTTTCATTTGATTGAACCATTGCTTTTTTATGCAACCAAAATCGTCGGAAATTGCGAACGTAAAACGAATGTTAAATTAAAACGGTCGCAATTCCGTCAAAAATGAAAATTTGAAAAAAATCCTACGTGGCGAACGAGAAAAACTATCGAAGAATATTGTATCCAAATTGGGACAAAATCGGACAAGCCGTTTTCGAGATACATCTCGCACCGACTTTGAAAACTATGTTTCGAGATAATCGCGTTTGAATCGCTACCAGTCAACGAATTTATTTTTAAAAATTCCTAAACATACCTCAATGTACATATTTTCCAATAAAACAAACCCGGATCCAATCGAAACATTAGTTTTTGAGATAAAAATTCCCGAAGTTTACCTGTTTTTCTCGTCGTTTACTCAGGTACCTCCCCTTAAAAGCTGCCTGTGTGAGAAACTTTATCAAAAATCATTTTTCGATATTATATCCAGGACCTGCGTTTCGAGAAACGTCATGGCCGCATTGACAACTGTTAATTGTATTTTTTTTTGTAAAAAATATGATTTGGGTACCTTCAGACATGTTAAATAAACCCTCCAAACCTCATTTTGATGGGTTCCGCTACTCTCCTTGATTTTACTTACAAGGAGCGGTCCTCAGATGTCGTCCTTCGATTTGAAATTAATACGGGGTGGAGCATTCAACGTGACCACCCCAAATATCTTTTAACAAAATATTTTGGTGAAAAATCATTTCACGGTCATGATATCATAGGTCGTTTGATTGATCTGAATATCAGCTACAACGTCTTGATGTAAAAAAAAAACATGTTCCCATTTGAAAAACCATTGACGACCTTGAGAACGCAGAAACTATGATCTTGACAAAAATGAATTTTTCATCACTGTATCAGCCCTTCCAAATCAATAAAATGACCTCGTGATGTTTTTTCGTCACTCTAGGGGCAATGGAGATATTTGAGGTGGTCACGTTAAATGGTCCGACCTGGATATGTTATGAAGCATTGAAAACTAAGCGACACGTATTTTGTTTATCGGCGGAAAAACGGTCTTAAGGGGTGAAACGCGGTCTCGAATAGGGGTGGTTCACCGTTTAATTATTTTTTCGCGGTATCGCTTTAGTGGACTTTGCATCGCTTCGGATTGGAAGAATTTTCGTTTTTGCTTCATTGCGATCAGTCGGCTGGTTGTGGGTGAAACCGCTTGACATGCCTTTTTTCGAAGAGTGGTTTCACCCCTTGAAGCTGTTTTGCCGCCGTTAAAAAAAAATACGTGTCGCTTGGTTTTCAATGCTTCATAATATATGTGAGTTTCAACAAAATCGAAGGACGACACCTGAAGGATGTTCCTTGTTAGAGTTTGATTATAATCTACCCAATTGTCGTGAAGAAAGTTTTAAAGAGGCTGAAGCGGTCCAATTCAGTTTTACGAATGTTTTTTTTATCGGTCCGATTGAGTTTCATGAATGATTTATGCATTTTTTTTCAATGAACCTCAAAGAAATGCATACGAGGTATAGACGTATTCCGTAGATGCTAATTTTTCATCATATATATAATTAAAGGGCAAAATGATAAATTTTTACATTTTTAACACGAAAACAAAACAAAAACTTGAAAAAGTTGTTGAAACTTGAAAAAGTTGAAAAACTTTCACGTTGTTACTACCAGCTTGAAAAAATATAACATTATGGAAAAAAAACTGCGTCAGAGAATGTTTATACAACACAAAATGAAATTTTGCACCATTCTTAATTATGCCTATTGATATCTATGTCACGAGGTAATTTATTATTACAATTAATCAATATTAAGTCTTGCCGAAATACTGCAACTTCGCAAATATTGAGGTTGCTCTTCACTCGCCAGCCAAGATTCGTAATCTTCCATCAAACCTTGATGGTTCAACATTGAATATACAGGGCGTTAGGAAGGTCAATGCAAAGCCTTAAGGGGGTGATAGGTCACCTCGTTAGCAGCATATCTAACCTAGGTTACCCCAGTGCAAAGTCTAAGGATTTCGACTTATCGTGGTAAGTATGAGTTTTGGAAAATTTCCAAAAATTCGGTACTAACTTGTTCATAATGTTCAGAGAATAATTGGTAACTGAAAACTTATTTGCGTCTTAGCTTAATGTGTATTCAATCGACAAAAATCAATACAATTATCTGTATCCACACAACTAACTTAACAGGACGCGTTGAATAATTGAAAACTTATTAATAAATTTAAATACCTCTTACGTTAATGCTATTTAAAAAAAAAATAACATTTACCAAGAGGTAAACGAGTTAGTACCTAATTTTGGGAAGTTTTCAAAAAATCGTGATTTTTCAATCAAAAATTACCATGATAACTCGAAATCCTTATACTTTGTATTAAGGTAACCTACGCTAGATATGTTCTAACGAAGTGACCTATCACCCCCTTAAAGCTTTGCATCGACCTTCCTAACCCCCTGTGTATGGTTTACGATGGGCAAGATCAGGTTGTTTTTTCTAAATTTTTACAATGGTTTAGTTCGCGTTGATCCATTGTTGGACATGGTTTATCTTGGTGATGTTTAACTATATTTAACTATATTAACTATATTAACTTTATTTAATTATATTAACTATATTAACTATATTAACTACTGTATTTAAGGATGTTGAGTCCCAAATCGCAAATGATGATAAAATTCTGAAAATTTGGTATGTTTTTGTATGAAGTATTTCAGAGGTCGTGTAAAAATTTCACGACAATTAGGAAGCTCGTTATTGAACAGTTAACATTCATAAATTAAATGTTGTTTTATGGAAACTGATGTAACTTTGCAATAAGTTTTTTTTTTGACCTCTCAATTTTGTAATATCTACAATATACTGAAAGCAACGAAAACAAAACGAAGTTTATTGATAAATTTTTTTTTATTTCTTTTAAAAATTGTTCTTAACAAAATGTTAATTTTTTAATAACGAGCTTCCTAATCGTCGTGAAATTTTAACACGACCTCTTAAATACTTCATACAAAAACATACGATATTTTCAGAATTTTCTGAATTTTTTATTTCGACCCTTAAGGAGGTTGAAGTAATGGTAATAGAATTCTGAAAATTTGGTATGTTTTTACATGAAGTATTCAGGAGGTCGTGTAAAAATTTCATGACGATTAAGAAGCTATTTATTGAACAATTAACATTAACATGTTTCATAGGGACTCAACATCCTTAACTATTTTATTAAACTATTTTTTATCTCTGGTGTTTCGTGGTGAAAAAAATTCAAAAAATTCCTAAAAACTCAGTATAGTCTAGACAACAACATGGATTTTTGTCAAATTTAATCTTGCATCGTGACTAACGCTCCACCCTCCTTAATCACGGCTAAGTGGAGCGCGTTGCAGGAACTGGCAGCTGGAATGGAACAAAGTGGAAACCCAAAGCTGATAGGAAATAAAAGAGAAAAAAAACGTTTTTCGATAATTATCGCCGGGTTAGAATGTACTCCATTGTTCAGCCGTGAATTTATTCACCCTCGAGGCCCATGTACAAACCGCGAGAGCATTGTTTCCGGTTTTCTCAAGAGTCATTTCAAAGGCACCGCTGATATACACCCTCGTCGTATTGCACACTCGGGAGAGATCATTTTCAAGAAACTGGAGAAACGAAACGATACGTCGAATGATCACCGATATTGTATACTTTACGTATAGGACATTCCACGTTGAAGTGCAATCTGCGAGTTTATTTTTCGAATGGAGAAAGCTAGATTGAGGATAGACCCATTGTACTGGGATTGGACAACAATCATTAGTCATGTAGAGATCCAAATCAAATTATCCATAAACATCCTAAAAATGATATCGTTGATATATACAAACAGCTCAAGGCCTTAGGCCACAGTAACGGGTATAAAATCATGTGCGAATTTAACAATTTTTTTTTCGTATGAAAAAGTGATTCACTCATAAAATTAATTATACATCTATTTAGTACGAATATCAAGCTGTTAGAAAATATATTATTTTTTTTCGATGTACAAAATCGCTGTCTACTAATATTTTCTTTTGTTATTATTTTTAGGCGCTCCGTGGCGTGACATTTAGTATTCACAATTTTTTGTCTAGAACAAAAAACAAAAATTCTCGTCAATCTACATTAGAATACCTAAAGAAGTACATATGGAATCTAAAAAATATTGTTTTATTCAAATTTTGTAGGTACTTGAACTTGAGAAATGAATTTTCAGTGAAAAATTTCGTTATAACTGCTCATAAACTGCTCATAAAATGAAAATGTTTCGATTGATCAAAAATTCCGTAGGTACTTCTCTGCGAAATGCAATTAGGAACATAACTTTTAAATTTGAAGTAAATCGAGTGAAAATTGTTGAATTTATTTGTCACGCCAATTGGAAAAAAGCTGTTTCGAGAAGTTTCGAGTAGTCGGCCATTTTGTACATCGAAAAAAAAAATATATATATATTTTATAACAACTTGATATTCATACGAAATAGATGTGTAATTAATTTTATGAGTGAATCACTTTTCCATACGAAAAAAATTGTTAAATTCGCACATGATTTTATACCCGTTACTATGGCCTAGGATCTTAAGCATCATATGGTGCAAAGAAAAATAGTGTTAAAATTTCAAAAGCGTTTTTATTAAAACCATGCTTTCAAAATTGGACGGACTCGTAGCTTCTGCAATTCTTAACCGATGGACTTCAAACTTTAATCGCAGCTTCTGTATGTCCTAGCGGAGTACACACGATTTTTACGATTTATTAACAATTACGGTTATTCCAAACAGACAAGGGCGGTTTTTTCGTCGAAAATGCGTTTTTTTTCAAAATAGTGTCATTTTTGCAAAAATAAATATGTTGCTACGATCGTGTGTACTTCGCTAGAAAAGCTCATGGAGATGACGAAAAAAAATTCGTTCCAGGTGCTCATGTGGGTCTCCAACGAGTCCGCCTGTGGAGGACGTAAAAAAGCTTTCTACCGGCCATGGGGCCGCCATGTACTATTTTTTTGGAAAAAAAAAATTGATTTGAGTACCTACATTTATGTTGAAAAAGAAACCTCCAAACCTCATTTCGACAGCTTCATTGGAATTAAAAAAGAAAAAACCCGACAAAGGCTTGTTTTTCGACCATGCAAAGGTATATGAGGCTATGAACTTAGTTTGAAATCGAAGTTTCAGTACCAGGAGGTGATACTTCCGAAGTACTGCTTTGAAGACAGGCTCTGTACGAATTTATGATTTTTTTTCTTTTCTAAAAACAGTGATCGTCTCAGGAGTCTGAAGCATCTCTTGTCACTTCAAACTAAGTCTTATTCATATTTGCTCCCGGATAAAAACGTTGATTTTGCTATAGACAAATTTTTCCTCTACATTTTAGGATGTTGAGTCCCTATGAAACATGTTAATGTTAATTGTTCAATAAATTACTTCTGAATCGTCATGAAATTTTTACACGACCTCCTGAATACTTCATGTAAAAACATACCAACTTTTCAGAATTCTATCATCATTACTTCAACCTCCTTAAGGGTTGAAATAAAAAATGATAAGAAAATTCGGAAAATTTCGTATGTTTTTGTATGAAGTATTTAAGAGGTCGTGTTAAAATTTCACGACGATTAGGAAGCTCGTTATTAAAAAATTAACATTTTGTTAAGAACAATTTTTAAAAGAAATAAAAAAAAATTTGTCAATAAACTTCGTTTTGTTTCCGTTGCTTTCAGTATATTGTAGATATTATAAAATTGAGAGGTAAAAAAAAAAACTTATTGCAAAATTACATCAGTTTCCATAAAACAACATTTAATTTGTGAATGTTAATTGTTCAATAACGAGCTTCCTAATTGTCGTGAAATTTTTACACGACCTCTGAAATACTTCATACAAAAACATACCAAATTTTCAAAATTTTATCATCATTTGCGATTTGGGACTCAACATCCTTAATCGAAGTTAATTTTCTGCCTAAGATTATGCATTTTTCGTTTGTTGCATTTTGAGCAAAACATTTTTGAACTTAATTTTTTCGCCTCATACTACAAAATACTACGTGACAATAAAAAAAAAAAAAAAAAGGAAATCGAATTCACATAGAATGTCCGATCCATGGAAGGATATCCATCGTGGTGCACATAATGCAGCATGCTCGAAGTGGTACAGAGGAAAAATCTTCTCACTCGCAACCTCCAGCCAGTATCGTGGCGAAGCCACAGCGAGTTCGATAGAGAAAAGTGAAACAACGAGAGTTTCGACGGGGCTACGTCTATTCCCTCGAGAGTGCTGCTACGGCAATAGCAGCCTCGAAAATACTGAAACTGGCGAAAGTCCCAAAGCTTGGATGCTCGATAGCATTCCCTCTCGAGTACTTCACGACGATATATTAAGGCGGGAGATACCTTTAGACGCGGAAAAAATTTATTGATTTTCGTGATTTTTTTGAAAGGGTTACACCTGAATTTTCGAAAAAATCGATTTTTCGTTTTCGACGGATTCTTATGATATAATCTTTTAAAAATATTCTCTGAAAATTTCAAGTACGTCCGTTGAAAATTGGGGGAGTTATAAGCGTTTACAAGTAGGTCCGGCGAACCTACGTACATACCTGACGTAAAACTTTAAATCCGTTTTTCTCGGAATTTCTTTTTCAGAATCGGTGACCAAAATATCTCAAAACAACTAAACCGATCTGCTTCAAATTTCACAGGGATTTTTTGTATATCAAAAGGCAGTCCTTATAATCGAAGGATTTTTTTTTCAATGCATACTTTTTTTATATCGCAATTTACTGTATCTCCGTCGTTCATAAATATTTCCCAAGAAATTTTTTTCAAAAATACTTTAAATAATACCCTTTACTGTGAAAAAAAACGTTAAATTGCTTCACGATTTTCCAAAAAAATAAAATCAAGAAAACACCTCTTTTTTTCCGGGTGCGAACTAGGTGTAACCCGTTAAAGGGACGATTTCTTCGTCATTTTTGAGACTTAGGATATGTTGTATGACTACTTTTGGCTGTGTTACACAGTATAGATGCTATTTTGTATTAATTTAACTCTACAAATGGTGGAGGTATGGCATAGTTTTGTAAACTGCATTTTCAAAACTGGCGGGACGCTTAGCTAAGAAACTAACCGACCGATTCTAATAAAATTTCGTAAAAATCTTTCTAACCTTGTTACCTAAAACATGAGCCTGAATGTTTTTGGAAGTCAAAAAAATGTATTTTTTATTGCAAAATGTAGTCATTTCTCGGAAAATTCAATCTTTTTGTTTCAACGCGTACAATTTCATCGATTTTCAACACTTCTCACTTTTTCTTGGTTCATATTCTGCGTATGAGTGTTTATGAAAGAAAAATGTTCGTTGCTTTTTCTCAGATTATTCCCGCCGATGCTACATGTCACGCCGTCCGACACGATCCGCCGCAACCCGTTTGAAAGACCGTGCCATACCACTGGCATTTAAAAAGATTCATAAATTAAAAAAATACCGTGTAATAGTCGAAAGTAGTAATAAAAAATAGCCTAAGTCTTAAAACTGGTGAAAAAATTTTACGTTTGAAAAAAAATCATGAAAATCAGCAATTTCTTCGTCGCCTAAAGGTATCTTGAAGACAACCGCACCTCATAAATAAAAAAAGGATTCGTATGCCCTAATTTTCAACGCAGGTACACAAATCTCGGGCACATTTGTACAATTGAAATCTATCAACCGATCATTGAAACGTCAATATCAATTGCCGCAAAAAAACAAAAATATTACAACGGTGAATAGAATTTTGACAAAATCATTAGTTTGATCCTGATCGATATATAAATATATTATAAATATATTATTATATATTATATATATATAATAATATATTTATATATATAAATATATATAATAATAGATCTATATAGAGTGATATATATAATAATAGATCGATTATAAATATATTATAAATATATTATGAGGTGAAAAGCAGCTGCGGCTGATTCTTAATTGGGATATTTTCAGGAAATATTAATATTCAATTTTCCCCGCAGGTTTCACAAATTCACGAAATTGTCATATAGGTACATGCATATCGATTCATTGATCGATCTTCGATCGTGCAGGAGTGAATGAAGAGTCGATAATCACGGTACGACGGAAACGCGAGTCATCGTACGTTATAGGGGGTCTCACATTTGATCGTTATCTTCACGGTAGCTTTCGGTCTTCGCGATTAGATAAACGTCATATAGTTTACTTTCCGCACTCATCAGCGAGCTTAGGTATGTTTACGTTTGCGAGGAAGATTGTATTTAAAAATAAAACATTGCGTACCCACAAACTCGAATATAGCTCCTGGAATATTATCTTTGTACTGAGTAGAATTTTCGAGCATTTTACTTTCCCTGTTTCCTGTATTATTTTGTTTTACGGCGAGTGTAGAGTATTGCCTTTTTTTCTAATGGTTTGGTACTCCTATCACAAAAACTTTTCTTTCCAATGCCTACTCCAATTACACAAACTTTTTTTTCCAATTTCTCCTCCAATTACAAAAACTTTTGTTTTCTAATGGTTTGATACTTCAATTACAAAAACTATTTTTCCAGTACCTACTCCAATTACAAAAACTTTTGTTTTATAGTGGTTTGATACGTAAATTACAAAAACTTTATTTTATACTAGATTGGTACTCCGATTACAAAAACTTTTGTTTGCTAATGGTTTGATACTCCAATTACAAAAACTTTTTTTCCAATGCCTACTCCAATTACAAAAACTTTTTTTTCAATGCCTACTCCGAGTACAAAATTTTTTTTTCCAATGCCTACTCCAATTACAAAAACATTTTTTTTAAATTTCTTCTCGAATTACAAAAACTTTTTTTTTCTAATGG
Organism: Ophion costatus; assembly: GCA_951751655.1. Lineage (NCBI taxonomy): Eukaryota > Metazoa > Arthropoda > Insecta > Hymenoptera > Ichneumonidae > Ophion > Ophion costatus. Next base: position 42,284,128 of record OX632359.1, on the reverse strand, counting down.
TTTGATACTTGAATTACCAAAACTTTTCTTTTTATAATGGATTGGTACTCCAATTGCAAAAACTTTTTTTTTCTAATTTCTACTCCAATTACAAAAAAATGCTCTTACTGGTTTGATACTTCAATTACAAAAACGTTTTTTTTCTAATGATTTGATACTCCAAGTACAAAAACTTTTATTTTCTAATGGCTTGATACTAACATTTAAAAAACTCTTTTACTCTAATGGTTTGGTACTCCCATTACGAAAACATTTTTTTTTCTAAGGGTTTGGTACTCCAATTATGAACACTTTTTTCTCTGATGGTTTCGTACTCCAATTATAAAAACTTTCTTTTTCTAATGATTTGGTACTCGAATTATAAAAACTTTTTTTCTGTTATAGTTTGGTACTTCAATTACAAAAACTTTTTTTTCTAATACTTACTCCAATCATAAAAACTTTTTTTTACGTGGTTTGATACTTCAATTACAAAAACATTGCTTTCCAATGGTTTGGTACTCCAATTACAAAAACTTTGTTTTCCAATGGTTTGGTGCTCCAATTACAAAAACTTCTGCTTTCTCATGGCTTCAATGTACTTCAATTACAAAAACTTTTTTTCTCCAATGGCTTGGTACTTCAATCACAAAAACTTTTTTTCTCCAATCGCTTGGTACTCCAATTGCAAAAACATTTTTTCGGTAACCGTTTGGTACTTGAACAAGAAAAACTTTTTTTTCCTAATTTTTTTCGTTACTCCAATTACAACAATATGATGGACGATCGTGCACTTTCGTTCTCCTTTACCTCTTTTCGATTACTGTTTCCAATCGATATCCCAGATATGTCTGATCAGGTCGACGATGGATTTCGTTGCGTCGGCTGACCCCTTCATAAATGTCCTCTCGCACTACTCGTAATTTCACGATTTCACCGGCGATCGCGATTTTTCGTACACGTTGCGATCTTCGGCACACTTTCACAGATTTTCTTTCGAAAAGTAACGACGAACGGTTTTTCACCCTAGCACGTTTCACTTGGCCCCCGTGTCGCACTTTGGGCGAAACGAGCCTCGTATCGTCAGGTGATTGGAAAAATTGACGTAGTTTTGGGGAACGAGCTATCCACCTCGCAAATTTGTCTCAAGTGACGTGCAGATTTTTGACACTCGGAAAATCTACGAAGCACCGACGACGAATATCGTTTCCGTGTTTATTAAAATCATACCACGGGCACGTAGCACTAACGCGATTAGGGCCGAATTTCTCGGGTGCGGTTCTCTCCGTGTATTGCGAAACAAATTTGGGCTGCCTCTCCTCTCGGAATAATAATTGCGACGCTGCAAACTTTCTGTCTGTTTCGACAGACGATATTTTTTCAATAATTATAATTTATATATATAATGAATAATTTAATAATTACAATTTATATATATATATAATGAATAATTTAATAATTGTCATCTACATATAGCAATGTGTGATTATGAGTTTAATGTTGTTATATATATGTTAAAATTTAATTTTATATAAATTTTTTTTAAATTCAATTTTATATAATTTTTTAAATATAAATATAAATTACTGATCGTGTTATGATGTTTTTTGCCTGACGAATGAACAGCATAAATGACTGACATCAATCAATGTATTTGTTTCCTATCAGCATTTTTCTCACACGCACAATTTTTTATTCGGTGATTGTTTTATTGGATTGGCGAATTATTATCGTTTATCGGTGATAATGAATAACACAAGTTCACAAAAAACGATAAGGAGCAGAATTGTCGACAACGTTTATTTCTCGTGCAAAAGATGAAGAAATTCAATACTCGTTTTTATCGAACGTATCGAACAATAGTCGCGGATTACTGACGCTCGAGTGTCATCGCTCGTTACCTTTTATACCTTGCGCCCAAGACGCCTCACTACTCAGATAAATGTACAAGAACTCCCGTAGCTAGATAAGAGCCCAATGGTACGAGCTATACAGACTCAACGTGATATCCATACTTCGGCTCGCGCTTACGAATATTTCAATATTTGTAATCGTCTTTGTTGACCGACAATATATTATACGGACGCGGAATGTTTCGCGAAACAAATGAGATGTATCAGGGTACTAAGCAGACGTAAAATTACCAGAATTAAAAAACAAAACGCTTTTCGTATCAAGTTTTTGCTCCATTTTGTCGTAGAGTAATTTTTAGGCTACAATGAACTATCAACGAAATATTATTTCATATTTTTATTACGTCCCAAATAAATTCAAATGATAATTTTCCCGATTTTGAGAAAAAAATCCGGATGTCCTTATTTCTTACATCTCATTCCAAAAAAATGATACTCAATTTCAACAATTTTTGTTTTTTTTTCATTGTACGAACGTAAATTAATTAATTAACCAAATAGGTAAAAAACGAAGCACGATCAATTGTTCCCATCAAATTAATTAAACTGACAATTTTTTGTTCGTTTTGATCATTATTGAACTGATTCGAATTCAAATTATTCTTATTAAATGAATGTTTTTTTAAAATGGCTTTCGAACTATCGTGATGAATTTCCGCGTTGCCTTTCCATCATCGTTCCAAAGAGTTTTAAGGCTACCCCTGTTCATAATTTTCTTCGCATTATGCTGGGACGCGTTCGTTCGCGACGGAAGGTCTCGAATAACGACGACCAGACGATCATGTGACTTCTAAATTTAACTAACTCATATCTATACGTCCACTTAATTTTATTCGCGTCTCCCTCTAACGTATATATATACAGGTGTATTTTCTTCTGCGTACGTACACAGCACTTATTCCGATCGAAATTTATCTTGGGGAAGAGGAATATCTATTTGGCCAGCCGTCAAAACACACGGCTCGGTTCTCAATAACCTCTAAGTCATTCGAAATGAAAGCGTTAATCAGGGTCACAAAATTGGATCGAAATATATTTTTTTTCCATTCGATTGGTCTCCCACAACCCCGAATTAACCCAAGTGCATTATAATTGGCGATAATCGAAAATCCACATGTACTTTTCATGCACGGAAAATCCTACGGCACGAGGCAATTATTGCAAGCTGCTTTGCAATGCCAGAGGAAAAATGACGAGTTCACGCGTTATCGGAAATTTCCCAGAATTGTGCGCGGGAATGAAAAAAATGTAATTTGATAGTATTTACATTCCTCAAACGTAAACCAAAACTTTATGAATGTGTCAAGAGCACTTAAGGGGTTAGGCTGCTGAGAAAACGATGAACACTCGTTCGTGAGACAACTCAATTCGAACAACAAAAATGAAAACTGACATAAACATTTTTTTCAAAAACTCATTTCTATACCATCAATGTATAGCGACCCTAGGGGCAATGATTTCCAAAATATGTAAATATAACCTAAATGTGAATAAATAATTATTATCGAAAAACGAAAAAAATCAATAGAACTGCTGGTAAAACTTTAAACGTATTTTTCTCGAAACTATGTTTTTCGAAACGGTGTACACGATTTCTCGACATCTAATGAACGGATTGACTCGAAATTTGGTACACTCTTTCAGTGTGATAGTAGTTCAGTCTTGACCGACGTTTTTTTTTCAACGTTTGTTTTCATTAGCTTTTTACAATAATATCATTTTTCCTCGAAAAATCGAAAAAAAACACATTTTTCCAAATGATTTAAACACGATAACAAAAAAAGCCTCGGTCAAATCTCAGCCAATATTATCTATTTTGAGAAAAAAGTAAGTTTTTTCGTTTTAGCCCAGCCGCGTGGCAAAAATCAGGTACACCGTTAAGCCCCGCTCAAAGGTCCTTCGTGAGATTGTTTATAACTTCTTTAATTTTTGATACTTTTGAATGGAATTCGGTACACAACTTTCTCCTTCCTTCAAAACATATACCTTCATATTCCTTCAAAATTAATATTTTTTAAATAACCCGGATTTTTGGATCGTCACAGCAGCCTAAATTTCGAACCCCCTGAGGCCTCACGATTATTAGGACAAAATCACAAACTCGTACAGAGGCAGTGTTAAAATCAGCCCGCTCGAAACATCATCCTAGAACTATAACTGCCTTTTGTAAATGATTTTAAAGCTCTGCGTTACGTGGCACGTCAGTTTGACAGTTCTGTCAAGTCTACGTTGACATTTGTCATTTCGGAAGCACTGATTTCACTCAGATGACATAAGCGAGTCAATATAAGAACACCCTCTACGTATAAGACCTCAAAACTTGTTCGTTACGGAGATATTAATAATATTAACATTTTCACGTCTGCCTCTAAATGATTTTCTTTTAAGGGGGGGAAATCACAGTAAAATTTTCAATTTTTCGAAAAAAAAAATTTTCGCTTAAAAGGTGCTTTAGGGTCTTAAAAATTATATACCAAATGATGGAATATGGCAAAAGTGTCCGAGTGCCCAAATTTCTTGCGTTGAATACAACGCTTTTTCACGACGCTTCACTTTCGTGCATACATATATAACATAAATAGTGATAAAAACAGTGATATTTGTAAATCATTGTCATTATGAGTGACACATCGTCGAGTCGTGTTAGAAAAGGGACGAAAAAGGATACTGCGTACGAAAATCGACTGTACGGTGCAGGCATTGCAGATTAGAGGTATATAAAATTTTCATATGGTTTTTCAGTACTTAAAACTTTAAACGCGTTTTTCTCGAAACCACTTTTTTTGAGCTCGCCGAAGACATAACTCGAGCAAATCTTTACCGATCGACTTGAAATTTTGACAGTAGCTTCGAAACATTTTTCTCCACGGAGCTACGTAGGATTTTTTATTTTATATGGCTTAGTTTTTTTTTATCGACGATTTTATGGCGTTTTTTGTTGTTAAAAATTTAACTTTATTTTCAAACATGCACCATTTTGCGAAAAATCAATATATCGAAAAAATCCTACGTAGCTCGCTAGCTGTTGTTACATGGAAACTAAAAAATTTTGGTGTTTTCTTCCAGGTCAAAAATTAAGGACTCTACGTCTTCGGCCATCGACACGCTTTCAAAAATAGGCGCCTTGGGGCATATGCTGCGCAGCCGCCATTTTTAAATATTTTTTATTGAAAAAATTACATTTCGTACTTTTTTAGTATTGCTATAAAACCTACTTTACAGATTTTCGATTGATACTTTTATTCAGCCAAAATTAATTCCCGAAAATAGGCCTATTTTTTGTGTGCTACTGTGTTTTCCCCCCTTAATATCAGTGCAATGGGTCAGTCTTCAATCCAGCCTTCCCCATTCCGGGCCTCAGGAGGTCAATATATGGAACTTGACACTACTCGTTTGTCAATGTTCTCCATTCACCTAATATTCGTCATATTGAAGTCTATTATTCGTTTCGATATGACAGAAACCCAGATCAGATAATATTTTCGGAATTATCTATCTTGATAGACAGGGAAGATTCTGACATGAAGTTGTAGGACCAAGCGGTCCGATGGTGAGCTTCCTCCCGTGCCAGATAGGCTGCGAGGGGAGGAAAGTGAGTTCCGAATCTAAAGACGAACCAGGTCAGGGCCACTGAGAATTTTTCGTCCAACCAAATACTCGAAGTATACTTCAAAGTAAAATATGGAAGTAAGATGCAATAGTGATATAGTTTAAAATACAAAAAAAAAACATTGTCACATTCAATTATTATCGACTGCCTCCCCTCCCCAGCCCTAGTTTCATTGTACTTGTACCATTGACTCGCGGGGGGTCTCCACACGTGAACTTGAAGCTTTAGATCCTTCAGTCTACACAGAGAGACGACCCTGAAATGGTCGACTAGTTTACTCGGCGCGAGCGCTTTTAGTCACAGCTTTTATTACGATTTGTCCCTTTTTTTCGAGCATTCTCGTCATACACGGGACGTTTTTGTGTTTTTTTTTCCAAGATATTGTTTCTCATTTAGTTGTTCTTGGTCTACCAATTAAATGCGCGATTTTATTAATTTCATGACATTCCGTGACTTTTTTGACACCGAAGGTTTCAATTTTGGCTGCTGTACTTTGTGATCTCGGCACTAACAAGTGCAAGTATAATTTTTCGCGGATCCGCAGAGCTTTGCGACGCTCAGCCGACTGACGCCGCGACGAGCCAACATCTAGATTCTCTTACGCAACGTGTGGCAGCCCCGTGTGGCCGACTACTACAGCACACAGAAAAGCACGAAAGATACAGCCCCTCAACGATGACGACGACAAAGTCGTCCGAATCGACTGAGATGCTGCACACTGTTGCCCCAATGGCTTTCATATATGACGACACGCCTAGTGCTCAGAAGGAGTGCTCAGAAGTCATCCAACATCCGCGAAAGCCTCCTCTTTCCTTTTGTGCATTTCCTAACGTTTTGTTGGATTTTCAATGATATGCTCGTCCAGAAATTAATGATGTTAGTCAGTTTATAAAAACGTCAAAGGCTCAGAAGGACTGCTCAGAAGTCACCCAACATCCGCAAAAGCTTCCTCTTTCCTTTTGTGGATTTGCTAACGTTTTTTGGATTTGCAATGACATACTGGTCAAGAAATCAATGATGTTAGTGAGTTTATAAAAAGGACAAAGGCTCAGAAGGACTGCTCAGAAGTCACCCAACATCCGCAAAAGCCTCCTCTTTCCTTTTGTGGATTTGCTAACGTTTTTTGGATTTGCAATGACATACTGGTCAAGAAATCAATGATGTTAGTGAGTTTATAAAAACGTCAAAGGCTCAGAAGGACTGCTCAGAAGGACTGCTTAGAAGTCACCCAACATCCGCAAAAGCCTCCTCTTTCCTTTTGTGGATTTGCTAACGTTTTTTGGATTTGCAATGACATACTGGTCAAGAAATCAATGATGTTAGTGAGTTTATAAAAAGGACAAAGGCTCAGAAGGACTGCTCAGAAGTCACCCAACATCCGCAAAAGCCTCCTCTTTCCTTTTGTGGATTTGCTAACGTTTTTTGGATTTGCAATGACATACTGGTCAAGAAATCAATGATGTTAGTGAGTTTATAAAAACGTCAAAGGCTCAGAAGGACTGCTCAGAAGGACTGCTTAGAAGTCACCCAACATCCGCAAAAGCCTCCTCTTTCCTTTTGTGGATTTGCTAACTTTTTTTTGCAATTTCAATTACATGCTGGTCAAGAAATTAATGATGTTAGTGAGTTTATAAAAACGTCAAAGGCTCAGAAGGACTGCTCGGAAGTCATCCAACATCCGCAAAAGCCTCCTCTTTCCTTCTGTGCATTTGCTAACTTGTATTTTATTTTCAATGACACGCTGGTCAAGAAATGATTGATGTCAGTGAGTTTATGAAAAGAACGAAGGCTCAGAAGGACTGCTCGGAAGTCATCCAACATCCGCAAAAGCCTCCTCTTTCCTTTTTTTGTTTTTCTAACGTTTTTTTTACAAGAAATTAATGATGTTAGTGACTCTATAAGAAGGACAAATATAGCCAATGTCGTTCGCAAGTAAATGTAATGATCAGTAAGGAAAAGAATATGAATTATCTTAGTCATTGAGATTCCCTTTTTGGTAGCAATTCTCAGTCAACTAAATCCGAAATTATGCGGTATCAGTGTAACAAAAAGTTTATCTTGGTTAACTAGGATCTATCGAAGTCAAGTAACTTTTTTCGTTGCCTCGCTGCTCACTACGATTCTATTTGCTTAAGGGGGGAGATACCTCTGGGCGAGGAAAACATTTGCTGACTTACATGATTTATTTTCCAATGGGAAGATTTCTTCACCATTTATCAGACCTAGGGTATGTTTTATTACTACTTTTGGCTGTCACATTGTATTTATTTATTTATCAATCTTCAATAATGACGGATGCATGGTACAGTCTTCTAAACTGCATTTTCAAATCTGGCGTGACGTATAGCTAAAAAACTAATCAACCGATTCTGATGAAATTTGGCATAAATCTATCTAACCCTATTGTCTATAACGTGAACCTAAATGTTTTGAAAAAATGAAGAAAAATAATCATTTTTCAAGAATGTATCATTTTTTTCGGAAAATTCAATATTTTTGTTTCAGAGATTTTTAACATTTCTCACTTTTTCTTGGTTAATATTCTGCGTATGAGTGAAGGTGAAGAAAAATCTTTGTTGGTTTTTTTTTATCAATCCCGCCGATGCTACATGTGGCGTAGAAAAATTATCAAAAATATTTTGTATTACCGCGATTTCGGGATATACGAGAGGATGTTCCGCTAGCGTGGGGGGGGGGGGGGGGAGCAATGTGAATGTGTGTATGTACATATTCATATATCTAGAGTATTGCCTGTTCAAGAATCGGAGACTAAGCGCGCAGGCTTGGCACAAACGTCTATTCGGTCACGGCCGTCCCGAACTGCATGTTCCCACGTTCGTTCTCTTTGTCTCTCTCTCTCTCTTTGAGGCACAGCTTCTTATAGCCGGGAAATTTATTTCAATTTTCTTCTCACGTCATGAGGATCCGAAAAAATCAACAGAGCATTCGATTAACTTAATATCTGGTATAAAAATATTGATTGTAAGGATAACAAAACTAATCTATTATCATATTGGAATAAATTTATCGATCAATAGATCCGGCGTACAATTTAATCAACGAGAATTTGGTCGGAGGACCAAATCTCGATTATTAATCATCTCGTGATCATTATCGCGACCGCAGGTCAATTAATTATTCCTCCACCGCGCGGTTTTTCGGCGACTGGATATTAATCAACGGAATTAATCAACGGTTTAATTAACATTTTCGCCGAATCTGTCGCGAGGGTAGGCAATACTCAAGAGGACTTCCATTTGATATATGCGTTTACAGACGAAATAATAAATTGAGCTATTGTTGCCTTTGCCTTTTATCGTAAGAAAATAAATGGTACAGCGAAACGCGGATTAATGTGCCGTTGGATGAAAAAAATTGCATTTTTCCAGGACGGGACGAAAATCATGTATCATGGAAAAAAATGAAAATTTCTCGATTAAAATATCACGAAGAAAAATGTAGTGCCGTAAGGACAAATTATTTCTTCCAATTAAGGTGGTAATCCCACGTGACAGGTCCAAAAAATGGAAAAAAAATTGGCACATGTTGCAGAAAAATATGTGCGCGTTGTATTCTTATATTCTTATTCAATATATTTATTCATATTCTTTGTTCAAATCGTACTTGAACTTCTAAACGCGATTTTTTTAAACACGATATCTCAACAACTGTTGCACGGACTTCGCTACAATTTTTTTGGTTGACTGTAAAACGGGGTTGCATTGACATTAACTCCTTCGTTGACAGAGAGAATTCGTCAAAAAGTGCCCAAAATGACAGGAACATTTTTTTATCCTGAAAACGTGTACTCTGGGATTTTTGAGGGTGCTGATTACGAATCTGAACTCAAAATTCAGGAATTCACAATAACGAACAAATATGGCGAATGAAAATACAAATAATACAGATTGATTTAGATGAAACTCGGTACTCAAGCTTCATATATTTCCACCTATTTATTGTATTATGCTCCATGTTATTGAATTCACCATGAGAAATTCCTTCATTTTGAGTTCAGCGTCACACTCAGCGTCCCCGAAAACCCCCAAGTGCCAAGATTTATCCAAATCGAGCGGTTTTTTGCGCTTTCGTCCGCCATGTTAGATCCGCCATTAAAATTTTTTAATTCTGTGTTCAGATTCGTAATAAGCAACCTCGAAAATCCCAGAGTACCAATTTTTATCTAAATCGAGTAACATTTTCAATTTCGGTCCGCCATTCTGGCGTCGCCATTTTGAATTTTCAAATTTAACGTTCAGATTCGTAATAAGCGACCTCAAAAATCCCGGAGTACTAATTTTCATCTAAATCGAGTAAAGTTTTTTATTCTTGTCCGCCATATTGGCGCCGCCATTTTGACATTCCAAATTTTGACTTCAAATTCGGATTCAGCGAGCCCAAAAACCCCCGAGTGAGGCTCCGATTTCGAATCAGAGCAAGTTAAATAGGGAAATAAAGGTTGACGCGCTATTGCGTCAAGTCAATGCCACACAGGGCACGGAATTATTCGACGCACTATTGCGTCAATGCCAATGAAGGGGATTGAGGGCAACTTTAACAGTTTTTGGGGGCAACATTAACAGGGCGCCGAAATACGATTTGAATGTATGTTTTTTCTATTGTTGCCCAAATTTGCTATTCGAGTTAATTATAATGTTGCTAAAGATTATTGTAATGTTGCTTAAGTTAATTTTGGTCTCAATGATAATTTTAAGACTGATCAAGTACCTATAATAGTACCCTAGGTACGTGATATTTTGATGTCAAGTGTTTCCTTAAAGGGTTACCCTCACTTGCGATTTTGAAAAAATCGATTTTTTTTATTGCATTTTTTTGAAGTATAAGTATCTGAGAATATGTCCTGAAAATTTCAAGTCGATCCGAACAAAATTGACTGAGTCATGAGCGTTGAAAGAGAAGAATCCGTGAATTGAAGAACTTAAATTGAAACTTTAAACGCGTTTTTCTCAAAATGGCATTTCTGAAGTCGGTGACCAAGATTACTCGAACACTAATGAACCGATCTTCTTGAAGTTTTGCAGGCTTATTTAATACATAAAAATGTAGTCTTTAATCGTTCGATTTTTTTTTCGAAAAAAAATGGCCGTTTTATAGCCAAAAAACGGCCGTTTTTTTCGTTAAAATTGAACCATTAACTTTGACTGTCCGCCATTTTGTGAAAAATGAATATTTTTTAAGATCCTTCGATTAAAGACTAGTTTATACTTATATTTGACTAAATCCATCCGCATTTTTTTTTCAGATGATCCACTTCGCCGCAATGTTGGTCACCGCAAACCGTGTATATAAAAACATTATTTCATTGACGGCCATTTGCCACTAAACAATGTAATATTTTTCAATAACAAAATTACTGAAAGTTCTTCAAGATGTGTTCTTTACGATGGTATATTGATCGATTAAAAAAGTTTTGTAGTTTTCTTTAAGAAAATTCATGCAAAAGGCCTTTTTTGCGCTACAAGTGGGGGTAACGCCTTAATAAAGATGACATTTTGATTCTACAGAATCGTTATTTTTCATTCAATTCCATGTTTACGGGCTTACATGCACCTGGGTAGGTCAAAAAGATCGATTTTTCAAAAAGATGCTCATTCGAAAGTACTGTCCTTTGAGTGTCTACCCTAAAAATGTCTTAAGAAAATTCGCAGTAATGACGAAGTTATAGCGTCTTGTAGCTGACCGGGTGAGCGACGACTAACGGTTAGGGCGCAGGTGTAAAGTGTACTCAAAACTTTATACGCGTTTTACTCGAAACGGTGTTTTCAAAATCGGTACCAGAAATATCTCCGCAACTACTGGACCGATCAGCATCAAGTTTTGCACAGTTATGCTTCACACAATAATTCTAATACTTATCGAGCCGTTTTTTCGATACCTGGCATAGTTTTTTTTTCATTATAAGTACTGCACAATTTTGAGGCGAAAAATCGCCTGTTTCATTCCAGTGACTGTCATGACCGGAAAAAATTAAATTATTAAATTCCGGCTCGATAAGTACTAGTTTTATCTATCTACTGTAAGAAACGAATATATTTTTTTAGGTAAAAAATGGCAGATGCTCTTCTGGTACCGCAAACGCTGTCAACAAAAACACGTCCCAGGAAAACGACTGTGCCTTTTTTACCGTATGAAATTTTTTAGCCAAATTTTCACACAACGTCGATAAAATGTCATACTTTAAAATGTATATCATGGTTGTTAGATAAAATTCAGTATTATACACAAAAAAAATTCTTAAACATAACCTTACTTCTAGCCATCTCAGGTGTATGTAAGCCGATAATGGGTAAGATATTAAATTGTTGTATTAAAATGACGTCAAAGTAGCCCTCAATCTTTGACAGAAGTTGCATTTCAATGCTTTGCCAAAGAAACCCCACACTCGAGGTTACTTTGACACTTTCTTTAAATATGAAATTATGGGGAGGGGGCTTGACTTCCCTAAACATTTGATAGCCAAAGGACACATTGTTTTATTGGAGAAACACAGTTGGAATTTTGGATGTTAAAAGGAAGTTACCTACAAAAACTTCCGAACTTCCTGTTCAAAGTAACCTCATTCAAAGATATTCAACAGATCTACAGTTCTCACCCGAATTAGAATATTTCTGATATCTGCCATAGTTTTTTGTTAGGCCAAAAAAGTTTAAAAAAAATCACGAAACTTGGAACTTAACTTTTATAACCGTGCCAAAAATTCAATTTTCGATACATTGACTCTAGAGCTTCAGCAACAGCCTCAGGTCTACAAATTGAAATGCCGTTTGATTTTTTTTACTTCAAATGAGCAAAACCTCTGGAATGATGGTAGCCGTCAACCAACTTTTTTTTGCACACGAGTGTCTTCCGAACGGGACAAAGTCGATTCAATTCGTTATTTTTGTACGAAAAAATGTTGAGGAACTGTAAAAATGTTAACAAATGTGTGGTGAAAATTCAAAGATGGTGTGTTTTAATGGTTCACCAAAAAGAAATTCCAAAAAGCGAAAAAAATTGCCGTCACATGGTCACCGGTTAAGGCGGGATTCTACTTTGAAACTTTGAAAAGGCTAAATTGGATGAAAACACCCACCTGGAACACGTCGAAGGCATATTATATGGCCCAGGCATCGCTGATTGAGGGTAAGATAATTTTTTCTGCGATTTATCACTCACCAAAACTTTAAACGCGTTTTTCTCGAAACGACATTTTCAAGTACCGTGGTCGTGATAACTCAAAAAGTACTGAACCGATCCTTATGAAATTTGGAACACATATTCTATATGTGTGTACCAACCGACCTAACTACAATCAACTTAAAATTTTGATTAGAACTATTTTTTTATTGCAAAAAAAGACCCAAAAAAAACGCATTTTTTTTTTCGTATTTAAGCCGCCATTTTGTTAATTTTGCACGTATATAAAATATTCTAGTTAGGTCGGTTCCTGAAGACATACTGAACATGAAACTATTTGATTTTTTTGTTTCAGACCATCCGTCGGGAAGATTTCACGACCACGGCAACGGTACCTGCTTTTCGAGGCGTTGGCTTTAAACATATTTTACGTGTACAAAAAATGAACAAAATACATTTAAAAATTTTTTCTTATGTACTTAAAAAGTGTATTTATTGAACAGTTTAAACCCCATATCGATATCTTTAATAGTATTCTCAGAAAAAATTCACGAAAATAGCGTTTTTTTCATGGTTTCAAAGTAGAATACCGCCTTTAAAAAAATGTTACCGTTGTCCATCTATGCATGATTGCACGCCGGGCAGTAGTCTCGTAGGCGCCCCACGCGCTTGTTGCGCCATCTTCGCTCTTCGCAAAGTCCGCCGAGACAGCGACCGCGAGGCAGAGAGGAAGCACGTGAGACTTCCTCGTCTGCATTCGAATTTACATGCACACTTTACACGAGATAACGTATGTGTATGCAAACATATCGCATACATAACCGATCACGTAACGCGGCGATGAGAATTTCGTTCGTTGACGAGAAAAAGTTACGAAACAATATAAATATGCTTGTCGATACGAGCGTGTCGAACGGTCGGATAATTATTTATAGCTCAAGGAGCCGAGGGACCGATGACGAGAGTCACTCCGAAAATTGCACAATCTCTTCTCAATAAAGTCTCAACTCTGCTTTTATCCAGAACATTGGACTTTCTTTTCCATAAACAACGTTAAATAATAATAATAATAATAATAGATAGGTAGATAGACACTGTAATATTAATTGGACAGAAGCGAATTGATTAAAACACTTCAAATGGCTTATCGAAATATCCCAATTTAAGATATATTTTAGTTATAATCAAGTGGCACTTGTCATTCCTCTTGCTCATCATTACTCGTCTGCAAATATATCAGTTCAGTCTATTGAAATATATAACAATATACATAAACACATTGGAATTCAAAAAATTAATATTAAAAAGGAATTAATAAGTCATTTTGTTTAGTTTAAACAAATTTTGAGTTATTTTTTTAGAGCTATGGATCCAGCAATCAATGTTAGACAATAATAATAACAATTAGGTAGATATTATATTCAGGGGTCGTCTCACTTTAGACCCTAAAAGAAGGCTATTTTCATACATTTTTTGATAGGTTTATATTATAGATATTGATGGAACAGTTGTTCTACTTCATAAATACACTTTCAAAATAGGTTTAAAAAAAATGGATGTATTTATGTAACCCAAACAAACTTTAAACGCGTTTTGCGCGAAGCAACGTTTTTCGACGGCTTGTTGATAAAATCTCCGAAACTTCTAAACCGATCCTTATGAAATTTTAACCACATATTCTTTAGAACTATAGCTATAGCGCATATGAGGGATTTTTCAATTTTCATATTTACTATTTTTTTGCAGAAAAAGGTGAAAAAAAACGTTTTTTCGAAAAATGTCCGCCGTTTTGTTATTTTTGCGTATATCAAAAATCGTAGGATATGCGCTATAGCCATTAACATTCTGAATCTGAAACCGTTTGATTTTTTTGTTTCGGATAATCGATCTCCGTGATTTCATCAACAGCGCAGACCTACAATTTTTTGAGGGCATTTTTTTAACTACCATTTTCGTCTATAAATAGGGACTTAAATAAATAAATAATAATTGTTTTATGTATTTTGATAGTGTAAAAATAAATAAATAAAAATTGTTTTATGTATTTCGAAAGTGTATTTATTAAGTGTAACAACTTTGATATCAATATCTATAATATAAACCTATACAAAAATCACGAAAATAGCCCTTTTAGCGTCTAAAGTGAGAAAACCCCTTAAAGAATTGGATAGAACGAATGGATAAAAAATCAAATATACTATTCATGGAAGCATTTCCATCGAAAATAAGTTTTCGTTATAACGAATAACACGCTTCATTATTCGTATGCAAACAGATCAGTCCAATATATCAAAAATGTACATCACAATCGGAACTAGTGCACCGAATAAAAATTGACGTAGAAATAAAATAAATTTCAAAGATATATGCGATACTTCACGCCATTTCACCTAGCCCCCGACCCCAACCATATTTGGTTTTCCTAAATTTGTTGTTAAATTGTACCACTTGGAAGAAATATCCACACCAATTTGTAGATTTTTATCTCTTCTCTTTTAGGAGTTATAATATTCCAAAAAATGTCGACTTCGGAAGTTTTGGAAACGTTTAAACGCTCATAAGTCCTGAACTAAATGAGATATCGACAAATGTCACTAGATAATTTTTTTTCATTTTGAAGCATACTTTCGTTTAAAAATATGAAAAAATGAACAATTATCAATGTCTACGTTTTTTTTTGCTTTTAGAGTAAAAACTATTTGTTTTTGAAGATGATTGCCTTTCTATGATTTTTAAAATTAGTCTCCTTGTGGGCCCATTTTTCTGGCTATTTTTTTCGAATTAATCATATTTTTTTGGGAATATTTTTATGCTATTAATGATATTGTGATTTCCAACTCGGCTTCATCAGGCGTGGAATGATTTATTTTTTATTTGCGCTGAATTTTCCGAAAAAACAAGATTTTTTATTCAAAACAATTATCACAAGCTAGGTGAAATGGCGTGGAATGTTCCATATGTATTTTGATTTTTTGCAACTTCAAATGAAGATTTTTTCGAGGAAGAGCGTCCCTCGATAAATTAAAATTGATAAAATAATTTTTTGGAGGAAACGTGTCCAACAATGTGGAACACACCACGCATCAATCATGAAAGACAATAAGCTCGGGTTTGATTATTTTGGTACCGAATCTGGCGCGATTCGTGCATTTTCCCACATCGTTATTCTTATTATTATCTAAGTCAGCACAATTATGATGATTATTCCTGTGCCGTATCGTTGCCTGTTCTGCGAATTTACGAATTGTTTTAATCGACGCAATTCCGATCGATAACAAACTCACAATCGTTTAGTTTATAGCACGTTAATATGAAATCATAACACCATATCGAGCTTGAAATATCATGCACTTCAACACCGATCGATTAGCTTCGATTGACGGTTCGCCTGCGTTATTAACGGCAAACCCTTGACTGATTCGTTGGACGTTACTACTGATCGGGTCACTTTTTAAAGAGAGCCATAATTATGTTCTTGATTTCGCTTGACTCCACTTAATGCTATCGCAAACCATGAACTTCACTTTCAATCCCGATACAGTAATTATCTGATGCAACACGCCGTGCTCCCGTTCCACACGTTTGTGGTCAAATTTGTTTTTGAACCTCGAGACTCCGATAAAGAATGAGCCCCAATGGGCAAAAAATGTCAATAGGCGTTTGCGAACGTTGGAACGTATTTTTCAAAATGATTCGGTACGCATAATATTTAATCATTAATTTATCAATTTATTTAACATTTAAAAAAGTACGTATTATAATAATTTCATATCTAGAATGAATGTTTAATAAGTAATAATTCATTAATAACGAATGGACAAATTTCGTTACCCACTTTGATCGAACTCCAATTTCTAAACTTTGGATAGACGCATCTCTATAAGCAAAAATCAGCCCTCAGTGGGTTTGATCTATTTTTTCAATGGTGAGCAGAATTTGAGAAATATATACTCCAGTATTAAAAAATTGCAGTTGCGAAAAAAGGCATTTTATGAAAATAATAAAAATAGTAAAAAGATAGTAACAAATAGTACAAAACTATTCCAAAAAATAGTAAAAAAAATAGTAAAAAAATAGTTAAAAAATAGTTAAAAAAATAGTCGAAAATCGAAAAATGTTTTTTTTTTCGAAAATGTATTCTTTTTTTGACAGCAGAAATCCGACCAGCCGATGAAGCTCAACAATTGAGTGGAACGAAAAATGCAAAAACAGGTGGCGACAACTTATTTTTTCCACGATAAAATTATAAAAATTAACGCCGAGGAAAAAAAATTAATATAACGTTAAAAATTCATGATCATTAAACCTTGGAACACCCTGTACGTATGCGCCGTAGCGATCGTATTTTATGCCCTCACCCGATTATTCCATGAATAAATATAGTCCAGCATGAGCGATGTGGAACTTTCCATTGCATTTTCGAATCAAATGTGGTAGGACCCAACGAACGTGTAATTTATATGTATTTCCGGGCTTATCGTTGCCATCGCGAAATTTCTGCATTCACGCGGAAAAATGTGCCCAGGTGCCAATTTATTTTCAACAATCGGACTAGAGGTGATTCAAGCGGGCCGATTCTTACACACATATAAACATACCGCTTTTGCGATCGTATAAAGTTCAAGGCTGACGAAAAAACGTCCGCGAAGAATTATTATTTTCGCTGACAAAAAACGTCATTCGCAAAAACTTTTTTTCGAACGTATACATTTTTACGGTATACATTTTTATACATTTGTCGTATACATTTTTTTTTACACGGTATACATTTTTTTTTTACACGGTATACATTTTTATTCGTAACCATTGAGCGCGTGCATAACTGTTTTGAATTTCCGAACAAGCCAGTGTACCTGCCTAACTTTTTTTCGGGTCGAAAAAAACAATGGAGCAGATAGGGTCACGAGACGGGGTGGCGAGAGGGTGAACTAGCCGGGAAAATTTATCATTAATTACTACACTGAGCGTCGCACTATGTGCTACATTTATGCATCATGTACATGTACGTACATGTACGTACATGCTTCCGTAGAACATGACGGTATTGCGTATAATATTATTATGCGGCGTTTCGCGGCTCTGTCTAAATTACTCGTTGTACCGAGTATTTCCCATCAGCAGGTAGGTTTCTCCCGAAAGATTTTTCGACCGAACAAGAGTCGCGAAAAAAAAATATCAATGTCCCATCGTTTGGCTTGTTTGGAGGATTCTTCAAACATTATTTTACCGAACATAAATCGCAATGGAAAATCAAAATATGAATGTTTCCTTATTCAAGATTTTCGTACCGAACAAAAATCGCAAGAGAGAACAAAATATAAATGTTCCTTGGGCGCATTTGTTTGGGTTCTTTTTTCACAGATTTTTTCTACCGAACATAAATTGCCAAAAAAAATATCAATGTCCCATTGCTGGGTTTGCTTGGGATTTTTTAAAAAGATTTTCTTACCGAAAAAAAATCGCAGCAAAAATATTCAAGTGTCCCACGGTTCGTTTGTTTTGGGTTTTTCAAAGATTCATTTACCGAACACAAATTGTGGAGAAAATATCTATACATGCCCCATTGTTGGGCCTGATATGGCAGTTATATATTCCTCTTTTACTCGTGCCCTTTTTGGCTTTGCTTGTTTTTTAAAGATTTTGCTACCGAACAAAAATCGCAAGAAAAAAAAGTATATGTGTCCCTTTGTTGCATTGGTCTGGGTTTTGTTTTCGCAGATTTCTTCGACCGAACAAAAATCGCAATACCAAATAAAATATGAATGTCCCTTCTTGCATTTATATGGATATTTTTGACAGATTTTTTTCTACTGAACATAAATCGCAGAAAAAAACAAAATATCAATGTCCCATTGTCGGGTTGGTTCCGGTTTTTATAAAAGATTTTTGTTGTCGGACACAAATTCAAGTCTCCCATGGTTTGTTTTGGGGTATTTTTAAACGATTCCTTTACCGAACAAAAATTGCAAAAAAAAAAAAATATATATATATACAGGGTGGACCATCTAACGTGACCAAATATTTCCGTTGCCTTTATAATGACCAAAAAAATGTCACGAAGTAATTCGATTAATTTCGAAAGGCTGATACAGGGGTGAAAAATTCATTTTTGTCGAGGTCATAGTTTTTGCGTTATCAAGGTCATCAATGGTTTTTCAAATGGGAACATGTTTTTTTCTCTTAAGGCATTGTAGCTGATATTCAGACGAAACCAACGACCTATGATATCATGACCTTGAAATAAATATTCAGACCTTGAAATAAATATCTAGAACCTAAAAATAAATCTCAAATCTCAAACCAAGAAATAAATCTCAACTCAAAAACCTAGAAAACCTGAGACCTTGAAATAATTATTCATGACCTTGAAAATAAATATTCAGGCGATAAATATTCAGACGAATCCAACGATCTATGATATAATTTCAAGGTCATTATATCATAGGTCGTTGGATTCGTCTGAATATCAGCTACATCTTAATAAAAAAAGAACATGTTCCTACTTCAAAAACATTGATGACCTTGAAAATAGTTGTTGCGTTCTCAAGGTCACCAATGGTTTTTCAATTGGGAACATGCTTTCTTTTCGTTAAGGCGTTGTAGCTGATATTCAGACGAATCCAACGACCTATGATATCATGACCTTGAAGTGACTTTTCACCAAAATATTTTTGGTTTGCTTGGATTTGTTGGTTTCGTTTGGGTTTGTTTGGGTTTGTCATCGTCACTCCAAAGACAACGAAGATATTTGTGTTGGATTTGGGGGGACCGAACGATTCTTCAATAATTCGTCCTGCTTACGTAGGGGGCGGTACTTTTTCCCGAACTAAATTTCCACCCAAGCCCCGAATACTTCACGTACATTGTACGTATACTCAACACATGCACGTCCCGTTCTCACACGGGTTTCCATTATTTTTGCTGTACAAATTCGTCGGGGCAGCGGTACGAGATTAATCGGCTCCCCTAAAACTTCGTTACGCCACGTCTAACTAACGTTTCTCTTTATTAATGAGCTCTAGCCCCGGCAAACAAATATACTCCCTCGGTGTATTGTATCGTGCAGTCCATCTCTCGTCACAATTAGTTTACGCGAGAACTTTTGAAATGGAAAATGTAGTTGCTCCAAAAACTACGTCCGCGGCGGGTTGGAACGTACTATCATATTTATTTATCGGAGACCCCACCGGATAGCCCCGTATGCGAATTCTACGTTGTATTATTGCGTATAACTCGAGTACAGTTCTCGTCGAGTACGATAATTGAAGTATTTCTATGAGAGTGACGATGAAAAGAGAAATAAAAATAATCCGGGAGAAGAATAGACGGTGCAAAATGTCGAATATAAAAAGTTTCAATTGTGCACTTATCATTTAACTTTTGACCATTAGTATGTGAACATTGGACGTGCGGGGGAGGACACGTTCAGTACTCGTGGATATTTTTACTTCCGGGCATAACTGTTTTTCATTCTCCTATGACGAGTGTTTTTTTAATGAGAATTTCGAAGCCCTCTGTATTATAAGAATAATAATAACAATATCATTAATTTAATATGAACTGAATGAATTTATATATATATATATATATATATATATATATATATATATATATATATATATATATATATATATATATATATATATATATATATATATATATATATATATATATATATATAGATATAGATATAGATATAGATATAGATATAGATATATTAATTGATTGAATTAATCTTATCAATTTAATCAGCCTTCTAGTGACTAGTGTATTTTAATGAAATTTTTGAAGCCCTCTATATAGTAATGGGGCGAGGGTTGAAATTCCGAATTTTGGATGATCAGCATGCTCGAAACTCCGAAAGAATTTCACACGAAAGACCAAAACTCCGAAAATCTGAACACCGTCAAAATAATTTAGCTATGGAAGTTTTAAAAGTTCGAAAATTTTCGTTAAATCGACGAATTATTTGAAGAATTTTTCTTTATCGAGAAGTGATTTTACGTCAATTTTGAAATTTGTGTAGACAATGTTATACGTTCTAGATCATAGTTGACTGTCAATGATGTAAAACGTATAACATCGTCCAGATAAATTTCAAAATTGACGTAAAGGCACTTCTTAATAAAAAGAAAAAGTATTGAACTAATTCGTCGATTTATTGGAAATTTTGAAACGTTTAATACTTCCATTGCCGAATGATATTGACGGTGTTCAGATTTTCGGAGTTTTGGTCTTTCGAGGTAGTATTTTTTCGGAGTTTTGAACATTCTGATCATTCAAAGTTCGTAATTTCAAACCCGCCCCATCTTGAATTTCGAAAAATTCAAATTCGGAATTTTAAACCGTCGGAGCATTCAAAGTTCGGAACTTCAACCCGGTTCAATAATAACAACAATGATAACAATACAATTGATTTAATATTCATTGATTTTTCAAATATTATTCATTCATTAATATTTCTAGGGACCAGTGTTTTTTAATGAGACTTTCGAAGCTCTCTATATAATCGTAACAATAATATCATGAATTTATTATCAATCATTCAAACAAATATTATTAATTGAATAATGGTTCGGTAGCTGGTGTTTCTTTAATGGGGTTTCCGGAGCCCTCTATATTCTAGTAACAATGTTATTTATTGAATCGCCAACAGGATTGGAACAAAATTGACAAAATTGACAAATCGACGTATTGCCCGCAATACAAAAGCAGGAAGAATAGCACAGAGACGGACAATCATTGGTCGGAAGTAAATATAACAGGAGAAATGAAAGAAACGTGAGCGAGATTAAGATGTGGAAATGTGGGAAAAGACGGAAATAAGGGGTATAGTGATAACGAGTGCAAGATTTATTAAAAGTTAGTTGAAAACCTAATGGATGTGAAAAAATAAATAAATAGTAAAAGAAAATGGGAAAGTGGACAGGAGACAACGAGGGGGAAGAAATCAATATGAAGATACAGATGGTGCTGAAAAGGGAGCCTGTGCACATTTATTATGCAATTCGAGAAACTAATTGGATAAATTGCGAATGAGGAAACGAATGTCGAAAACGACAATAGATTATGAGTTCAGAAGTAAGAAAATATGGGTACAGTCCCGAACAGCCCACACCTCTGATTAAATTGGAATTTCGTGTACCCATGTGATTTGACTCGCTGATGACGAATATCATAGTGAAAATACCCGCAAATTTGATTTTCAAGGTCAAGACTCACGAAAACTTATTTTTCAAAAGTTTTTCTGTTTTATTTTAGTAAATATTCATTTTAGAGAAAAATGTTTCCTATAAAAGTTAGAGCCTATGAAAATATTGACCTTTTATGTTCCACACAATTTTTATCTAAAACCATTCCGTTTCAAGAGAAATGGGATAATGGTCCAATAAGTGAAAATTGCTTAGTTCCATTAGTTTCGATATTATCTACTTACGCACGTTAGCGCGGGAAGGGTGGACTTAAGTCTTTAAAGTGCATATTTTTTTGCTTTTTTGTTTTTTATTTTTTTTCTTTTATTTTAGTTTATTTTGTATTACATGCTAATTTGCATATTTTGGTTGGGTTTGTTTGGGTTTGGGTTTGTTTGGATTCCCTAGGTTTGGTTTCTTGTTGGGCTTGGTTTGGGCTTTTTATTTCATTTTGCTTTTTTTTTTACTTTGGCTTGTTTGGGCTCTTTTGTTTAGATTTATTTGGATTTTTTTGTTGGTTTCGTTTCAGTTTGAATTTGGTTTTTTTCTTTGGATTTGCGTGGGCTAATAAACATTATCTATATTCTTGCCGCTACCGATCTGTTACTATAGATAATATCGAACCTAATGAAGCTAAGCAATTTTCACCCATAGGACCATTATCCCATGTTTCTCGAAATCGAATGGTTTTGGACAAAAATTGTATGCAACATAAAAGATCAATATTTTCATAGGCTACAACTTTTGTAGGAAACATTTTTCTCTAAAATGAATATTTACTAAAATAAAACAGAAAAAACTGTTTAAAGAATCAGTTTTCGTGAGTGTTGACCTTGAAAATTAAATTTGCGAGTACTTTTAATATGATATTCGTGATCAGCGAGTCGAAATACATAGGTATACGAAATTCCAAGTTAGTCAGAGGTATGGGCTTTTCGGAACCGTATCCGAAAATATTGTGAGGAAAAATGCACTGACGTTTTAAATTGCCCGCCATTTTTTTTGTGGCGAACACGGAGTACTTGTCTTTGACAACTGGCATCACGAAGTATCGAGGTTTAGTCATGGAGAGTAACACGAAAATTCACTAGAAAAATGGTGAAAATTTTCGTACTTTCCAAATAAACGTTTTATTGATAAATTAAAATATCAGGTTATTTTGAAACGCTGTATAAATGTAAGGGGGGGGGGGGTGCGATCTCTTGTGCAAACCCCCTAAATGTGTATACATGAAATAATAAATTCGCTGCTACTGGTAATTCGTGAATCGATAATATTGCTTGGGCAATATTTCTGGATAATTCGAGAAGAGACAGGCCAGCATGCTAACGTTCAAATGACAAAGTGTGAATCGGCGCGATGAGGAACGAAACGTTAGTCCTCTTATGCCACGTATATGCAATAAAATGGAATTCCTCGTCGGACCGAATTAACCAATGAGTCAGCCAGTGACCCTCTGCACTTAACATACGGCCTTCGTATGATACGAGGCAACGAGTATACCCTGACGTAGTCGATGCCTCTCTTCTTGCCTTTTTTACTTAGTCGTTTCTCAGGCTGAATGCAAAAGCGAGCAAGGTCGCTATCGAAGCGCAACCGCGTGCAAATAGACCCCGGCGAACATTTCGAACGTATATAAATTTATTTCGTATGTTTTTTCTTCTTTTTACAATGAATTATTTATGACTAATTATTAAGGGGGGAAATCACAGTAAAATTTTCAATTTTTGGAAAAAAAAAATTTTCGCTCAATAGGTGCTTTAGGATCTTAAAAATAATATACCAAATGATGGAATACGGCAAAAGTGTCCGAGTGCCCAAATTTCTTGCGTTGAATACAACGCTTTTTCACGACGCTTCACTTTCGTGCATACATATATAACATAAATAGTGATAAAACCAGTGATATTTGTAAATCATTGTCATTATGAGTGACACATTGTCGAGTCGTGTTAGAAAAGGGACGAAAAAGGATACTGGGTACGAAAATCGACTGTACGGTGCAGGCATTGCAGATTAGAGGTATATGAAATTTTCATATGGTTTCTCAGTACTTAAAACTATAAACGCGTTTTTCTCGAAACCACTTTTTTTGAGCTCGCCGAAGACATAACTCGAGCAAATCTTTACCGATCGACTTGAAATTTTGACAGTAGCTTCGAAACATCTTTCTCCACGGAGCTACGTAGGATTGTTTTATTTTATATGGCTTAGTTTTTTTTTATCGACGATTTTATGGCGTTTTTTTTTGTTAAATATTTAACTTTATTTTCAAACATGCACCATTTTGCGAAAAATCAATATATCGAAAAAATCCTACGTAGCTCGCTAGCTGTTGTTACATGGAAACTAAAAAATTTTGGTTTTTTCTTCCAGGTAAAAAATTAAGGAGTCTACGTCTTCGGCCATCGACACGCTTTCAAAAATAGGCGCCTTGGGGCATATGCTGCGCAGCCGCCATTTTTAAATATTTTTTATTGAAAAAATTACATTTTGTACTTTTTTAGTATTGCTATAAAACCTACTTTACAGATTTTCGATTGATACTTTTATTCAGCCAAAATTAATTCCCGAAAATATGCCTATTTTTTTGTGTGCTACTGTGATTTCCCCCCTTAATTAGGATCGGAGACATTTTTTGGAAACAAATAATTGTCGTTGATTATCGTCGAGGAGGAATAAGGAAAATGGTGGTGAACGAAGAATAAGATGGTGGTCCAAATAAGCGGTAATGTCGTGGATACGTGCGCGCGCTACGTAGACGAGAATGAGAACCGAGAGAGGCGGTCGGCGACAGTCTGGCAAGGCGCTTGAACATGTGCACGTTTTACGTGGATATACGTCCGCTGCGTGGGGCAACGGAAATTTCCACTGGGCACCCGCGCACCCGTTCAAGTATCTCTCGCAAGTAAAGCGTGTATGTCGAACGATCGGGACTGCGGGGCAGAGGGAGACAGGGAGAAAGAGAGACAGAGAGAAAAAGAGCGAAAGAGAGGCAGAGAGAGAAAATAGAGTGAGAGAGTGCGTTCAGACGGTCTTTACTAGCGTTCGAAGCATCCAACTCCGATTGAAACGTTTCACATCTTTTTTTTGCTCTTTTTTCACCGTGCCTGATATTTTTCATTCACGGAAATTTTCGAATGCGCACATCTCACGATATATCGTTTTTTACCACCACAATTAACGCGATTCAAGAAGAAAACGAATTGTCAATGCTGTCGAGCAATTATGTACTCTGGTTCTTTTTTTTATTGGCCAATTATCGACCCCTTAAGCGTTGATCCATCGCCTATCATAAATTAAACGAGAAAGCACTTGAAAAATCGAAAGTTCCGAAATAAACAACCGTCACTGATGTTTTCCATTTTTCATTCGGGGAATTCTTTTCAGCAACGAGCAAACAAGTACACTTTCAAGATAATAGGCTTTTTGCAAGAATAGTCCAATGCTCGTTAAGAATACGTGAGTTCCAAAATAAACAACGATCGGTGACGTTTTTCATTTTTCCATTTGGAAAATTATTCTCTTCAACGAGGAAACACAAAACACTTTCAAAATAATCGGTTCTTCGCAAGAATAATCCAATTCACGTGAAGTTCCAAAATAAACATTCACAAGCTCCATTCCAAACTAAACATTCAAAATTCTCCATTCTAAACATCCCAAATTCTCCAAAATTCTCCAACCTAAACATTCAAAAAGCTCCATTCCAAACTAAACATTCCAAAATAAACATTCACAAGTTCCAAAATAAACATTCACAAGTTCCAAAATAAACAACCATCATCGACGTTTTCTATTTTTCCATTTGGGAAATTCTTCTCATCAACGGTCCAACAGGGAACACTTCCCAAGTAATCGGCTTTTGCAGGAATAATGGAATATTCGTGAAGAATACGCCAATTCCAAAATAAACAACCATCACGGACCTTTTCTATTTTTCCATTTGGGAAATTCATTTCATCAACGGCTCAATAGGGAACACTTTCAAAATAATCGGTTCTTCGCAAGAATAATCCAATTCTCGTGAAGAATACACAAGTTCCAAAATAAACAACCATCCCTGACGTTTTTCATTTTTCCATTTGGAGAATTTTTCTCATCAACGAGCAAACGGGAAACACTTTCAAAATAATCGGCTTCTCGCAAGGATAATGCAATATTTGTGAAGAATACATGAGTTCCAAAATAAACAACCGTCACTGACGTTTTCCATTTTTTTATTTGGAAATTCCTATCATCAATAGTTCTACTGTGCGCTTTTGAGGCTTCGAGCAATTGTCATAAATTCAAGTAATTCACTCACCATTATGGAGAAACACTGCCTTGACGGCAAAGTCAACGAGGGATGAAAAAAGTGAGCCTTGTTTAAAAGTCCTTCAGTCTTGTCTGGAGCACCATCCACGTGGTTCTTCAGCAGTCACGATCAGATCCAGTAATAAAAAGGGCCGGATTAAAAATCTCAACTCCCTCGTTATTTTGTATAGATATATATGTGCGTATATATAGATATATCACATGTTCTTCCGTCCTCGATTTAAAAAAAAACAATACTGGAAATTTTCACGTATCACCGATATTCCTTTGGCTCTTTTTTACTTTCCACGAAATTTTCTATCGTGCTCAACGTGTACCTAAAATGTCCACCCAAAACCTAAAAGAAAAAAAAAATCTCATTGTTCGTCACTTATTATCGATTGAACAATTCGATCAAAAATAAATTGCCCCAAGACGTCACCTTTCTCTCTGTCGTGTGCAGCTTTGAATACTCAGATGCACGGAAAACCAACGAAACAAAATTCGGAAATCCGTTACTTTGTATTTATCACAGTGGGCTGTAGAAAAAGTGACTTCCTTTGCCCCCACGGCAATGAACGAAAAGGAAAATACGTTCAAAATAATTTCCTGCTTTTTTGTGCATACGTGTGAATAAACCTATAAGTGTTCCCGTATGTTGATCATCTTGTTGTTCGTATTGCCGATAAACCTCCTCTGCTTCACCATATGACCCGCTGTTAACCTAACCTGTTGACAGAACAATTAAAAACGAGCTTGATTACGTAATGAGCGAGTCAATTGATCGGTCATCAACTTGGCGATCTATGTTATAAATTTTCGAATGGTAATTTCCCAAACCATGAACATTGGAAATAATATTATAAATTCATTTAAATTACATTAAATTTATGAATTAATTACGCTTATAAAATTATAAAATATACATAGCCAATTACAAATTAACGAAAATCAAAATTTGTAATATAAATGGAAAATGTACATCTTTAATTAATTTTAATTTATCTTGAATCGTTAAATTGTAACTTATAAATGTCTAAATTGTACTAGATCAAATTAATTTGAAAAATACTATAAATCACAAATATACATTTTTAGTTAATTTTAATTAATTTATAATCGCTAATTGAGTATGTATAATTTATAAATTTGATAGGATAAAATTGATTAGGCGCAATCTGGCAAGCCGTATGGAATGGAAATGTATGGGAGGTGGAAAGGAAAATAGAACGAGGCATAAAAATGAAAATTAAACAAAAAATTTAATACGATTCGAGCTAAATCGATGCGTCAACATTCTGGAAGGAATATAAACATAGGTTAACAGGGATACACATGGAAAAATATTGGGAGGGCGAGATGATTAGCGGAGAATTAAAATAAGCGTGGGCGAGGATAAAATGTGGCGACGTCTGGGGACGGGCGAAAAGGGTATGTAGATGACAAGCATAGAATGTAAGCAGGGAATTGAAAATTTGAGACATCAGAAAACCAATGTAAAATAATTGATATAAATGAGAATGGAGGGGATTTATGTAAACACCCTTGAAAACTGTATACAAGAAACAAAATACTACTCTCCCTACTAGATGCCATTAATAAAGAATTTAAATCATAAAATAAAAACAGGAATTTTTAACACTTTGCAAAGGGTCAAAAAATTGAATTAAATTGCAATTCTTCATTTTACTAATGTAATTAATTTATAATTGTTCATTTTATAAATGTAGTTCCTTTATAATTCATTAATGTAGAATTATTTATAATATGAATTTTTATTTATGAAAGTCGTCCCCGTATGTTTAACGAGCACCTTTCTCGAGTGCAAAGGGTTTATTAATTTGAATTAAATTACAATTCTTACCGTTCTAAATGTAATTAATTTACGTACCATACATTTTTTAACCCTTTGCAAAGCGTTAAAAATTTGAATTAAACCAATTCTTAATTTTTCTAAATGTAATGAATTTATAATTCTTAGTGTTATAAATTTAGTTGCTTCAAAACTCATTGATTTCAAGTTACTTATAATAGTAGTTTTAAGGATGTTGAGTCCCTATGAAAAATGTTAATGTTAATTGTTCAATAAATAGCTTCTTAATTGTCATGAAATTTTTACACGACCTCCTGAATACTTCATGTAAAAACATACCAAATTTTAAGAATTCTATCATCATTACTTCAACCTCCTTAAGGGTTGAAATAAAAAATGATAAGAAAATTTTGAAAATTTCGTATGTTTTTGTATGAAGTATTTAAGAGGTCGTGTTAAAATTTCACGACGATTAGGAAGCTCGTTATTAAAAAATTAACATTTTGTTAAGAACAATTTTTAAAAGAAATAAAAAAAAATTGCCAATAAACTTCGTTTTGTTTCCGTTGCTTTCAGTATATTGTAGATATTATAAAATTGTGAGGTCAAAAAAAAAACTTATTGCAAAGTTACATCAGTTTCCATAAAACAACATTTAATTTGTGAATGTTAATTGTTCAATAACGAGCTTCCTAATTGTCGTGAAATTTTTACACGACCTCTGAAATACTTCATACAAAAACATACCAAATTTTCAGAATTTTATCACCATTTGCGATTTGGGGCTCAACATCCTTAATTGATGAAATACGTCCCCGTGTGTTCAACGAGCACCTTCCTCGAGTCAATTAATTTCAATTAAATTATTCTTAATTTTATAAATGTAACTAACTTACATATCACCCATTTTTAACCCTTTGCAAAGGGTTAAAAATTTGAATTAAATCATAATCGTTAATTTCATAAATGCAAACAATTTATAATTTTTAATTTTATAAATGTAACTAATTTATCGTTCTTAATTTTATAAATGTAGTTGCTTTATAATTTCGTAATTAAATATTATTGACAATACGAGTTTTAATTGATAAAATTCGTCCCTGTATGTTTAACGAGCAATTAATCAGCAGTTATCGACAAAAATTTCGCATACATATAATTTTGTAGCGTTCTCGACTAATCTCGGTTATGAGAGCGGGAAACGATAGAACGGAGATAACGAAAGAGCAGAGTTACACAATTGAATGAAAATATATTAATAGCGAAGAGACGCATAAGAGGAGGAATATTCGCGTGCGGACGAGTCCCCGCGAGTAACGCGTACCCACAACGAGAGAGTCACTCGCTTCATTGAACTTAATTTGCCGGTTGGATATGGCTAAACTGGATCGCGTGGCGAGCACGCGAGAGCTCATGGACCACTATTCAATTATATGTATACGCGCCAAGTACTGGAGACCAAACGGCATCACTCGCGCAATTCAACGAGCACGGAGTGTCGGGTGATGAGACCTTTTGTTTGCCAGCAAGTAATAACGAGATCTGCGACGGTGTATGTGGTATAGAATCCGCTCTATGGATCTGTACAACGACGCATTAGTACGTTGTTTAAATCTACGGTCTATCATTTCGACCAATGTCACGG
Source organism: Ophion costatus (assembly GCA_951751655.1). NCBI lineage: Eukaryota > Metazoa > Arthropoda > Insecta > Hymenoptera > Ichneumonidae > Ophion > Ophion costatus. The sequence continues at coordinate 42,254,544 of OX632359.1, read as the reverse complement.
TTCAAACCATAATAAAGTTGGAGAAACCAAAACTTTCGTAACGAATCAAATGTTTGTCAGAATTGAATGCTTGTACAGGACTTTCGACTTCCAGTATGATCTTGCGATCTGAAATTTCATTTAAAACATTTTTTTTTTTAAGGAGGTACGATCACTTCCACGGGGTCAAAAAAGAGTCTAAATTTATTTTACCCACAGCTGCTCTGATTGATGTTTACTTATGTTGATAATTCGTATTATCGATTATGGTGCTTTTGACCTTTTGAACTTTTGAACGTTTGACTTTCGTTATACATTCACGAATAGAGATTTAATTTTTGTCCATTGCGATTGAACTCGAGCAAAACGAACTATCAACAAAAAACTTTCGTAAATAATAAAACGTTCGCCAGGCATTTTGACTCCCGCTATAATTTCGCAATCCGAGATATAAATTTTTCCTTTGAAATTACGATCGAGCTGAAAAAAATTCTCCGCCAATGCTCTTTGATACGAATTCGCTCATACATCTGGACGTTTAATTAAAATGACGAGTAGACGAAAAATGTGTGTTAATGGCACTGACACTCATCGGGTACGGGCTGCGAGGTTGCACCGTTGGGCGTCCGTAAAATTTCTTCTCAATTGCCCTTTTAGCCGAGGACGAACTTGAAAGCCATTCACGTGCTACGTCACTCGCGAAATCTGAAACAAACACAGTTTTGACGTTTAGTCGGCAACGCCCAGAATGACTCGTGCTGAATACTTTTCAAAAACGAAAATTGCACGAATATTCATTTACACGTTAATTTGGGTATATTATAAAAATATGGTTAGTGAGTAATTTCGAAAGGGCGAGAATGGCTTCAGAAAATATTCAGATAAGATTTTCTAGAAGTTTCTAGAAATATAAAGTATTTCTAGAAGTTTCTAGACATATAAAATATTTTCTAGAAGGTTCTAGAAATACAAAATATTTTATTGACGGTTCTAGAAGTTTCTAGGAGTTTCTAGATATATAAAATATTTCTAGAAGTTTCTTTGAAGGTTCTAGAAGGTTCTAGAAGTTTTTAGAAATATAAAATATTTCTAGAAGTTTCTAGAAATATAAAATATTTCTAGAAGTTTCTAGAAATATAAAATATTTTCTAAAAGTTTCTAGAAATATAAAAAAATTTCTAAAAGTTTCTAGAAATATAAAATATTTTCTTGGAGATTCTAGAAATATAAAATATTTTCTAGAAGTTTTTAGAAATATAAAATATTTTCTAGAAGTTTTTAGAAATATATAATATTTTCTAGGAGTTTTTAGCTAGAAAATATTTGCTCGTTAATTTGAGTATATTAAAAAAATATGTTAGTGGACAATTTCGAAAGGGCGAGAATGGCTGTACGTTATTTTTAGTAAAACTTCCCGTGCTGTCGACAGAGATGTCGCAACTGTAAATATAATTTGCATCACAATTGAAAAATTCTTCGAGCGTGCGCTTTTTCGTCGAAAAAAGCAATCGCGATGAAAACAGATATATTCACATCCATATGTGAAGCTAGTGCTCTCGAGACCCAACCAACCATCAATTTTTATTTCCTATCTTTCACATGTACACATATTTCCTGCTCATTGTCAGGTCGGGTACGTTCTCTGTGTGGTCCGACCTCTTTCGACATCGCAAAACTTTGTCCCCTCTGTATGGTATCTGCATATATATGAAAATTCTTCGCACAAAGTCAAGATACATCGAGGCACGAATACAGAGAGCGAAACTACCGTTAACGTGCTTAGCGCCATATTTCTTTATAGATTGTAAATTTCGACACTGGTGAAGCGAAATTCCGCGTTTCTTTGCTCTATCGTCTCAACTGTATATCCTCCCGAGGCCCAGTATGCGGAAGGCTCGATTGAAGTTAGGCCCGTTCTGCTGATATTGGAACAAAATCATTTGGTCATGTAAAGCGACACGTGAAAATATTAAGGCCTTAGGCCACAGTAACGGGTATAAAATCATGTGCAAATTTAACAATTTTTTTTCGTATGAAAAAGTGATTCACTCATCAAATTAATTACACATCTATTTAGTATGAATATCAAGCTGGTAGAATTTTTTTTTTTTTTCGATGTACCAAATGGTCGACTACTAATATTTTCTTTTGTTATCTTTTTTTTAGGCGCTCCGCAGCGTGACATTTAGCATCCACAATTTTTTACCTAGAACAAAAAACAAAAATTCTCGTCAATCTACATTAGAATACCTAGAGAAGTACGTACGGAATTTAAAAAATATCGTTTTATTCAAAAGCTGTAGGAATTTGAACTTAAGGAATGAATTTTCAGTGAAAAATTTCGTTATGACTGCTCATAAACTGCTCATAAAATGAAAACTTTTCGATTAATCAGAAATTCCGTGCGTACTTCTCTGCGAAATGCAATTAGGAACATAACTTGTAAATTTGAAGTAAATCGAGTGAAAATTGTTGAAGTTATTTGTCACGGCAATTGGAAAAAAGCTGTTTCGAGAAGTTTCGAGGATTCGACCATTTTGTACATCGAAAAAAAAACAAATTTCCAACAGCTTGTTATTCATACTAAATGGATGTGTAATTAATTTTATGAGTCAATCACTTTTTCATACGAAAAAAAATTGTTAAATTCGCACATGATTTTATACCCGTTACTGTGGCCCAAGGCCTTAATGTCTCCGTAACGAACAATTATTTAGGTCTGATAATTGGAGGGTGTTCTTATGGCGACTGAGAAATGTCACCTCAGTCGAATTAGCGCTACCGCAATGACAAATGTCAATGTTGACTACACAAGAGTGTCAAACTTATGTGCCGGGTATTTCGAAACGTCAAACTTCGTTTGAAAATGGAGTGTAGCTACTGGAACATTGGGTGGTGGTTCCAATGGGTTTGAAAACTGGCTCTGTACGAGTTCATGATTTTGTTCTAATAATAGTACGCGGGGCCTCGGGAGGCTATATCTACATGTTCATACATGTAAAAGATTGCGGGGGCGTAGATAACTATATAACGTATGTGTGTGTGCAAATATATATACACTGTCGGCCAAAAGTTTGAGTACACTAGTCGAAACTTCTTGCCGCACTGAAAGTTAAATAGCGGACTCAAGAATAAAGGTAATCGAATTTTCCAGGCGGCGTTTTAAAAAGGACAAATTTACCTCCATTTTGTCTTTTTAGAAAATTTTTGTACAATTTCTTTTGAGGCCGGGTGAATTTTTGAAAATGGTTATTTTTCAACTTTTTTGCATGTCATAAAACCACCCGCATAACTTCTGGCGAATTTCTCCGCTCGTTTTTTTGCATGACAAACTTAAAGAGTATAGCAAAACCTACATTTTCGTTGTTTAGAAAATTTTGTCCGATTTTTTTTCGCCCCAGTATTGCATTTTTAGCTAAAAAATACATGTTTTAGAAAAATAGGCGTAGTCCAATAACTATGGGTATTCAGAGAAAATGTCAAGGGGGTAAAAAGTTGCATAGGTTCACACTGGAGTAGCGAGAATATTTTCAAAATTTTTTTTTACAATTTTTGGTCGGGACTCTGATGAGTGAAGGGGCTCCATTTGGAAATTACGAGGTCTAGGACAATCTATCAAGAAAGAAAATTTGTTTACCTTTAATTTTTATTTAACTACAATTTTTTCAGAATTAAAAAAAAATATTTTAACAAATCTCCCCCCTTAATTTAATTTCTTATATATATATATATATATATATATATATATATAGCATAGATACCTTTAGGCGAGAAAAATTAGCCGGCTTCATTACTTTTTTAAAAGAAAATATTTCTTCACCATTTTTGAAACTTACGGAATTTTTATTACTTCTTTTGGTTATTACGTGGTTTTTTTTATTAATCTTTAAAAATGGCGGAGGTATGGCACGGTCTTCTAAACTGCATTGTCAAAACTGGCGTGTCGTACGGCCAAAAAACTAATCGACCGATTCTGATGAAATTTGGTATAAATCCTTCTAACCTTATTGTCTCAAACATGATCCTGAAGGTTTTAGAAAATTAAAAAAAGAAAGTATATTTTATTTGCAAAATCTGACTATTTGTTCGAAAAATTCCATCTTTTTTGTTTCGAAGCGTACCGTTTCATCGATTTTCAACATTTCTCACTTTTTCTTGGTTCATATTCTGCGTTTGAGTGTTAATGAAAGATACATCTTAATTTTTTTTTTTACATTAACCCTGCTGAAGCTACGTGTCACGCCGTCTAAGAACATCCGCCGCAACCCGTTTAGAAGACCGTGCCATATCATCGCCATTTTTGAGGATATATTTTGAAAAATATCACGCAACAGCCAAAAGTAGTAATAAACCACACCCTAAGTCTTAATAATGGTGAAAAAACGTTTTCTTTCGAAAAAAGATCATAAAAATTAACAATTCTTTTCTGATCCAAAGGTATCTCCCCCCTTGATCAATGTAACTCAAAAGCCTTTCATTTTTTAATACTCTTTTCTATCAATTATACCCTAAACATTACGATTTTTTTGCATAATATTTATCACTCCTAATATTCCTTCTTAATATCATTATTTATATTATTTTTGTCCGCATAATATTTATTGCGCCCAAAATTCCTTCGCAATATTATTAATCATATAAATAATATTTTTATCCGCATAATATTCGCTAACTCTAATATCCCTCAATATTATTCTTTATATTAATATTATTTTAATCCGCACAATATTTATCGCTCCTAACATTCCTTATCTGTGTTATTTTTGGTATCAATGTAATGTTTATTCGCAAAAAAATCATTACCCCTAATATTCCTTCGTAATATAATTATTCACATATTATTTTAATGCACATAAAATTAATCAACCCTAGTATTCCGTCCTTATAGTATTCTGTATTATAAGATGATTTTTATCCGCAAAATATTCATTACTCCCACTATTTATTCGTAATATTATTAATATCGACAGCTCAAAATTTCCCTCCAACATTTCACGAATGTTCACAATCTTTTTTACCCGTGCAAGTTCACATCCGATCGTAAAAAAACTCACGACCGAACGCACTACGATAGTGTCAAGTTTGCTGAAATACTTTTGCGCCGATTTCCGCGAACGTTTGCGCCATCGAAATTCTTTCCTGATCAGCTATCCGCACGGACAATATCTCCCGTCATTTTGCCTTCAGTGCACCGACAGGTGAGAAAAGCCTCGAGCTTCATTGCCCGATACGACGAAAACGCAAGTATGAAAATTATTGCCTACTGCAAAAACAAGTCAAACGATAAAAAATAATAATAACGAAAAAAATAACTAGATAAAAAAACAAATAACAAAACTAACAATAAACTGTAAAAGCAATAACAATAATAAAACGGAAACCGGCAAAAGTTGAAACCGCGACCTAAGCTGACTGCATATTCGATCAATATCTAGTTTCGTTCAACACAGTACTATACGTGCAAGACTCAAAAGTAGATTGCAGGTACTCTATGCAAAGGGCATTCCCTTTCAACCGGACCTGCCCTCGACAGTCTTTGATTTCACCGGCTTTTTTACACTATTTCAGCCGCAAAAAAATTCCACTTTATACTTCTGTGTGCAACACGACTAATCGACGAAAATGAAAAATTAATGTCTTTTAGATCGAACGGTACAAGCCTCCGCCGCGTTGGAATTCTGTGAAATCAAAGTTTTCGAAATCGCGTGTTCTTTGTTTGCCCAAGGCTGAACCGCCGTGACAATTATAATGAAAAAAAAATTACTCACGTCGGCAACGAACCTTCGAGGCTAGTACCGACTGTTATCTAAACCACATGCACGCACTCATACAAGCTGCAACAGTGACGTACCCGATACTTGCAGAAAAGTGTCTTTAGCGCTGATCGGATTACCGCTCGCGATAGAACATTGTCTAGAAAATTATGTTTTCCTTTGCAACGAAAGAAAAAATATATATAAGTATTTTATGTGTGTGAATATATATTTTATGTAGAAAATGTGAAAATAACAACCTAGAATCAAATAAAATATGTGTGGGTATATATATATGTATATATATTTATATGTATACCCATATTTACTTTTATTTTACATATAATTTATTTTTTTACATATTGAAATTCTTTTTATTATATTGTAAAAATTGTATTGTATTGTTGTATATATTGCAAAATTATATTGTAAAAGAATTATGTAAAAAAATATAGTGTAAAAATAAAATGTCTCAAACAATTCAAATAACCTCGTAAAAAGATTTTTGAATTAATCTCCAAATCCTTGTTTCACGTTGATACTTAAAAAATCATGAAAATTTCAATTCTTTAAAAAAATTAAACGAATTCCACGTCGCCAACAAACGTCGTTCAGCTTTTTTTTTCTTCAAAGTTTCTGTTCCATACGAAGGAAGAAATGGACGATTTCCGTGGCTGGCTGGGAAAAAGAATCCCTGCAAAAGCGCGAGGAAACGGACGAATTTTGCTTCGAGGAGGGCAAACAATTTTCCAAAAATAGAACTGACGTAGGGCGTAATTTGTGGCGCGTGAGGCTATTTCCATGCTCCATATGCAGTGTACACAGCGAAATGAATGGTAAAATCCTCTGCTCGGTCTGGGAACATTTTTTCCCACAATGGAATATTTATCGCGAGATTCGGAAAAATCTGATAAAAATGCTCATTTTCGCAAATTGACGAATAAATTTCAACGAAACGTGCGATAATCCCGAATTCACGGGTCGACGCCTGAGTTCGCGAAAATTTCGAGATTTTCGTGAAAAGGTACGATTATTTTGCGCAGATGGTAGATACCGATAACAAATGACATATGCATTTCAGTATAAAAAGAATATTCTCCTTATCAACGCTTTTTCGCGTTATATCCAAATGTCAATTCCTTCGAATCACCGAAAAATCATCAAATGTAAATCAATTGTAAATCATCAAACGTAAATAATAAAAAATCATGAAATGTAAATTTAAAAAAAAATAAAAAACTCGTGACATTGTGAAATTTTAGCGATTGGACGTGACCGTTTTCGGAGTAAATGATGGCGACCGATGATTTTGCGCAGATGGCAGATAACAAACGACACATGCATTTCCCTATTTCGAGAAAAAAAATCTCTTTTCCAAACGCCTTTTTCGAGTTACATTCAAACCCGAATTTCCCCAAATGAATTAAACGTCACTGTACATTTAAAAAAAGCTCGTGACGTTGAGGCATTTTTGTGACTCGACGTGACGCGTTTTTGGAGTAAACGATGGCGACCGATGATTTTGCGCAGATGGCAGATAACAAACGACACATGCATTTCGTTGTTTCGAAAAAAAATCTCTTTCCCGAGCGCCTCGGGTTACATCAAAATCCAAATTTCCCCAAATCAATTAAACCTCACCAAACCGTACGTAAAAAAATCTCGTGACATTGTGAAATTTTCGCGACTCTACCCGACCGTTTTCGGAGTAAAAATCTCTTCGCGGAGATTGCTTCGCATTCGAACTAAACGCGAATGAGCCGAAATAATACGATCAATGACGACGATATAATCGATACCTCCAAAGCACTCTTATCATCAGACCCAACAATCCCTTTTGTCCGTTTTCTACAACGGCTGCACGTGTAATGGTCGCAGTCTCGCGAAACTTGCGTAGGCGCCTCCGTGCCCAGGAGCGTAACAAACCCGTGTTTCGCGCAGTAACATTATTAAAACTCGAGGAACGACGTACCGTCGATGTTCCAGCGATCGTTCCCTTTCTCCAAATTTCCTTTTCCCCTAGCTGGTGATATTCTCCTCGTTTCACCGAGGACTCGAAACAACCTCGTCGACACGTGTCAAGTTTGAAAAAAAAAAAAAGAAAAAAAAAACAAGAACTGCACAGCAATTATTCAAAATCGAACAAGAGAACGTTAAAGAAGAAAAATCTTTAATTTTTTTTCCTCCACGTTGTTTTTTCGCTGGTTCATCGGCGCTGTTACACTCAGGAGCGTATATCGCCGGGCCCGTTTTATCCTCGCACTGCTCCTTCTCTTCGTCTCCCTCTCTCCGAATTTTCGATTGATACGGGCGAAAAAAAGAAAGGAAAAAAAAAATAAAAATGTTTTCGTCGAGCCGTATCGTACGAGCGTGGTACGAAGGATCGTACGAATTCTCGAGGCTGAATTCTCGAAGTCTCGTGTCTGACGAGGAAAGGTCCGTGTCAGAGGCAGAAGGCCGTTTTACACTGATCCTCTACCGCCTCTGGAGGGACTATGTATACCGAGCGGACCAACCGTTGTGAAGAAACGACGCGTACTAATACACGACACACAACATTCAGACACGCTCACACCGACTCGAACGATACGGCCTATAGACCGTTCCCAACAAGCTCAAGCACTTTTCTCCCTCCGGTCGCCTCTCACCCTGCCCCAAAATGCCCATCTCGCCAAATGGGCCACCCTCGAAAATTTCCCAACACGGTACCCTAATTACCGATTACAATTACAACCACTGCAACAGCGCAATTATAGTTCCGAATCACCACAGGCCACTTTTCACCCTACTCCAATTTTCTTCGAATCCTTCGTTTGGAAAAATCTCAAAAAGCAGATTTCACCATTTGTGCCGAGGGTTCGTGTTCCGGACTGTGAATGCTCCGACGAGTTGAGATTACGAATTTTGATGTTCCGAAATTCAAGATGGAGCTACGTTGAAATTACGAATGACGAGAACGCCCAAAACTCCGAAAGAATTTCACACGAAACACCAAAAATCTCAACACCGTCGAAATAATTCGGCAATGGAAGTTTTTGAAGTTTCAAAATTTTCAATAAATCGACGAATTTTTTCAATACTTTTTTTTTCATTATTAAGAAGTGCTTTTACGTCAATTTTAAAATTTGTCTAGATGATGTTATACGTTCTACATCATTGACAATCAACTATGACGTAGAACGTAAAACATTGTGCGCACAAATTTGAAAATTGATGTAAAATCACTTCTTAATATATATTTAAAAAATTCTTTAAATAATTCGTCGATTTATTGCGAATTTTGAAACTTTCGAAGCTTTCACAGCCAAATTATTTTGACTGTGCTTAAATTTTCGGAGTTTTGATCTTTCGGGGTCGTATTTTTTCGGAATTTTGAGCGTTCTGATCATTCAAAGTTCGGAATTGCAACCCGGCTCCGTTCAGATTTTAGAGTTTCGATCTTTCGGGGTCGTATTTTTTTCGGAATTTTGGGCATTCTGATCATCCAAAATTCGGAATTTCAACCCGGCCCCGTGCGGAGATGCACTGTTCCACAAATAAACGAAACATTTTTGTCGATTCTGCACATCGTCGGGAACACGAACAAACGTTATTTCTCACAATGGTACAGTAATGCATCCACATTGGTGAAGAAAAAAAGGTTCGTGATATGCGAACGATAGCATATGATATCATAGCACGAAGGAACCCTACACCATTGTTTTTTTAATTTATCTTGCGATACTTCATTTGGCAAATATAGCATACTCAATTCACTTTCGTATTATGAAGATCTCTTAATTGTTTATGAAAAGTATCATTGGCGTAGCAATATAGTTCAATAATAATAATCGTAACAATGATTCTCATCGTTATCCGAATATCGTAAAATACTAATGATAGTTACTTCATTCTTTTAGCAACATTAAAAAAAAATAACAATTAGTACTATTGTTATTAAAATATCATGAATTAATAACAGCTGTCCTTACCGTGATATCCTTATCAGCAAATATTAATGATACTTATCATTATTATCATTTCGTATTTTTACATTTATTTATCAACATGCCAATATCATTCGATAATAACAGTTACTATTACCATTATATCACAATCATTAAATATTATTATAAAGTTAAACAATTATCAATATACGTTAATATGTGTTAATATATTGTGAAGTATCGAGGTCTCAATTGAATCCTGAGTTCCAACGTATACTATTAATTTATTATCTATTATTATATTTGTTATTTCTATTTTATTTTTTTGATTATTATTGTTATATCAATGGCCAATATAATGATGATGATAATCATAATTGTTATTATTACGTTACTAACAAGATGAATTTTACGTATATACAAAGTTACGTACGTATTCACCATGCAATTCCGCAAACCCGAAGTTTGTAAACATCGACGAACAGCCAGAACATTCCAGTCGGTTGCCTCTCGCTAATACCGAGTTCACTTATGACTTGCAACAGCACACACACACACACACACACACACACACACACACACACACACACACACACACACACACACACACAACACACACACACACACACACACACACACACACACACACACACACACACACACACACACACACACACACACACACACACACACACACACACACACACACACACACACACACGCGCGCGCGCACGCACGCACGCACGCACGCACGCACGCACACACACACACACCCACACACACACACACACGAAGAGTGGGGGAATCGCGACTCTCCACCCATACCATTTTCGTATTAAAAAAAAGACTATATATGGCACACCGAGGCATACACATTCTAATTCCTCTCATTTATGTCTGTACGAATGATTCGCGTGCCACACGAATACGAATTGAGCGCACGCATACGTGTATTCTCATGCACGGACGGATACACGTGTGCGTACGGAAGAGAATATACGAGGCGTCCCATGTGAACATTTCGCCAGTCGACGTTGAATTGTCTTCAAAAAGTCAAAGCTCGTTATTTTTTACAAATTTGTTCACTGACGTACAGTCTTTCAGAATTGGTAAGTTTGAATAAACTCAATAAATCGAATGTTTATTGTCTAAGTAAAATTTCCAATTTGAAAAAAAAGACGTTTTGAGTAAAAAACGTTTGAACTTTGACTAGACGAGAATTTCGAAACCATGAATATCGCCTCTGGTCTGGCCGGGTACGTGCAACGATCCCTAAGTTTGTTTATGAAAATTCTTTGAATTTTCGGGATATCCATGAGGTTTGTGGCTTTTGAAATTATGGTGAAGGCTGTCCAATTCATCGGCGGTGATTCGTCGAACATACTTTGAGAAAACTATTTTGCTTGCGGTTTATTGATAATTCCTAATACATTCATGAATCGGGGACGGTAGGTATCCATTGTTGAGGGTACCAACAGCCGAGAATGCAGCGATCTCAATGGCTCTTTCTCCACAGCGCAGACACGTGCGAGGCATACTCCGGACACAACGGTTGAAACTTTCATCGTTGTTCTGTTTCCTCCGGTACATCTGTGTAGTGGATTATCGGATATTAAGGATGTTGAGTCCCAAGTCGCAAATGATGATAAAATTCTGAAAATTTGGTATGTTTTTGTGTGAAGTATTTCAGAGGTCGTGTAAAAATTTCACGACAATTAGGAAGCTCGTTATTGAACAATTAACATTCACAAACAAAATGTTGATTTATGGAAACTGATGTAACTTTGCAATAAGTTTTTTTTTGACCTCTCAATTTTATAATATCTACAATATACTGAAAGCAACGGAAACAAAACGAAGTTCATTGATAATTTTTTTTTAATTTCTTTTAAAAATTGTTCTTAACAAAATGTTAATTTTTTAATAACGAGCTTCCTAATCGTCGTGATCGTTATTGAACAATTAACATTCACAAACAAAATGTTGATTTATGGAAACTGATGTAACTTTGCAATAAGTTTTTTTTTGACCTCTCAATTTTATAATATCTACAATATACTGAAAGCAACGGAAACAAAACGAAGTTCATTGATAATTTTTTTTTAATTTCTTTTAAAAATTGTTCTTAACAAAATGTTAATTTTTTAATAACGAGCTTCCTAATCGTCGTGATCGTTTAACACGACCTCTTAAATACTTTATACGAAAACATACGAACTTTTCCGAATTTTCTTATCATTTTTTATTTCAACCCTTAAGGAGGTTGAAGTAACGATGATAGAATTCTGAAAATTTGGTATGTTTTTACGTGAAGTATTCAGGAGGTCGTGTAAAAATTTCATGACGATTGAGAAGCTATTTATTGAACAATTAACATCAACATGTTTCATAGGGACTCGACATCCTTAAGCTTTCGGATACTGCTCGAATCGCTTCGGTTACCCATCATTTATTTGCTCCCGATCCCAGGAACATACCACTTGTGAAAGCCGGTGAAACAAAATTCTCTGACGCCTACGGGCACCCAAACAACAGCTGCCTGTACAGAAAACGCCTCGTTGTCGATGATGAAGAGCAGCCGAATAATTTGCCATACAGTCAGGGTAGTTCATCGGGAGGGGGAGCCGGAGTGAATTACATTACTCCAATCATGAAGGCAATGCTATGTGCACGAGGGACGAGAAGGGATTCTAGGATCAAGTACTTATCCGAGGCATTGACTCGAAAATGAGAGGTACTTGAGCTCGGAGTTAAATCTCGCCTATTCGAATTTGCAGCTAGAACGAGCGCAGCACTTTGTATGCGCTACACGCGAAACTAAATCCGCACGCTCGAACAGTTAAACTCCTGCAATAATCTTTCCGTGCTTCGATCTCTAACTGCCAAAAGGGCGTAACACAGCGTAGACGCATCACGACTTGTTCAAGTTCGACTCTCTTCCTTGGGAGCATCAACGCCATTCCATCATCTAGCGATGTAATGGAAAAGCGGATATCTCCCTAATACCAGTAAAAACAATAAACTACAAAAACGCCAGATAGTCTGGATTTTTTAAACATCCCAAACGCATCCTTTAGATTTCCAAAATACGAATTGCAGATGAAAATTTCAAATGACCTTTCTGTTTTTCTGTCAAGATGATGGAATTGATACGATGAGCCTTCGGCCGACCAACTTTTGCCAGGCGAGTCCACATATAGGGGAAGCAGGGGCAAGATGAGAAGGCTAAGGTCATGTTTAAATAAAAAAATACACATGAATCAGTCAACTTTAATTATTCTTTTAAACTAATCAACATTTATTAACCTTTTAAGTTTAGAAACAAAAAATCTGTCCTACTGATTGTTAGCATACAATATATATATATATATTCGAATCAAACCTTTATGTTCTTTATCTTACCCCATATGCAGGGCAAGTTGAAACAGCGCTGGGAACATGATGGGACTTTGTGATGCTCTTAACCTTGTTAAGAACAATTTTTAAAAGAAATAAATAAAAATGTATCAATAAACTTCATTTTGTTTCCGTTGCTTTCAGTATATTGTAGATATTACAAAATTAAGAGGTCGAAAAAAAACTTATTGCAAAGTTATACATCAGTTTCCATAAGGCAACATTTAATTTGTGAACGTTGTGAGGTTACCCCCACTTGCGATTTTGAAAAAATCGATTTTTTGGGCATTTTTTTGAAGTATAAGTATCTGAGAATATGTCCTGAAAATTTCAAGTCGATCCGAACAAAATTGACTGAGATATGAGCGTTGAAAGAGAAGAATCCGTGAATTGAAGAACTGAAATTGAAACTTTAAACGCGTTTTTCTCAAAATGGTATTTCTGAAGTCGGTGACCAAGATTACTCGAACACTAATGAACCGATCTTCTTGAAATTTTGCAGGCTTATTTAATACATAAAAATGTAGTCTTTAATTGTTCGATTTTTTTTTTCGAAAAAAAATGGCCGTTTTATAGCCAAAAAACGGCCGTTTTTTTCGTTAAAATCGAACCATTAACTTTGACTGTCCGCCATTTTGTGAAAAATGAATATTTTTTAAAATCCTTCGATTAAAGACTAGTTTATACTTATATTTGACTAAATCCATCCGCATTTTTTTTTCAGATGATCCACTTCGCCGCAATGTTGGTCACCGCAAACCGTGTATATAAAAACATTATTTCATTGACGGCCATTTGCCACTAAACAACGTAATATTTTTCAATAAAAAAATTACTGAAAGTTCTTCAAGATGTGTTCTTTAAGATGGTATATTGATCGATTAAAAAAGTTTTGTAGTTTTCTTTAAAAAAATTCATGAAAAAGGCTTTTCTTTGCGCTACAAGTGGGGGTAACGCCTTAATTGTTCAATAACGAGCTTCCTAATCGTCGTGAAATTTTTACACGACCTCTGAAATACTTCATACAAAAACGTACCAAATTTTCAGAATTTTATCATCATTTGCGATTTGGGACTCAACATCCTTAGCCATTTGTTACTTCTTCTTCTTCCTCTGGTAGAAACACCGGTTGGAGAGGAACCAAAAGCCCCTCCAGTTTCACTTCACCCTTTCTTATAACTCCAACACATCTCTCTAACCTAGATACTGGTACGTTGCAACGTATTGCAGCTCTGCGATAGCTTGTATTCATCTTGCCCCATTGGACGGTTAACGAATCAACGAAAAATCACGCAATAACCTTGAAAATTTCTGACAAACCGTTCTTATTGTATTAATAATCAGTACTTTCATTGCGTTTACTTACCTGACCCTCATCAATATCAGCAGCTCAAATGGACTGAAAGTATGACAAACTTTGCCAAAAACAGATTGTTGTGTCAAAAAACTGATATTGTTTTCTCACCAGAGACGCGTGCCTCCGCCAAAGTTGATACTTTGACACTCATTCACCTCTTCGCCATCCTTTCAAACTCCAAGGGGAACCCTGTGCTCGCCCACACTGTTTAGTAACCAGGCTTGTGATTCACCTTGCCTCGCAAGGTCGTCTTACTCCCAGTACCCCTACGTAAATTTTTATAAACATAAATATATGGAAAGTAAATGAAGTTAGCCGTGAGGGCACCAGAGGCAGGATCGTAAATCACCGCCCCACATCCTCCGTGGAATCCTCCCGTTGTAAAGAATTTAATAAACTCTTCTCACCTCTCGCCATCCAAACCTCTTCAGCGTGGCCCTTTTTCTTTTCTACCTTTTTGGCTTCTCCATCTACTCGACACCTTTGCGCCCCTTGCTAGCCGAGAATCGGGAAAGTTCTGCATTTAGCCTTTGAGAATTTAGCACCTCCAACATGCCGTTTCAGCGGCTAGTAGCTGTGGCTGGCATTTTTTTAATCAGAGAAAAAGGATCATCCTCTCGAAGACTTCCGTTGCTCTTGCTGTCTTTTTCTCTATCCTGTCCATGTCGCGCAAAAAATTCCTCTCTCGCTGGGCACTTACCTCTTTACCATTGTAGCTTGCCCTCCCCTTATTTCTCTCCCCTTTTCATCCCTGCTTGCCACATATGCCCATCTCTTGTTTCGCTCTACTGCCGGCACAATATTTTCTCCCCCAAACTACATTCCATAAATTTTCGACCATTTTTAATGAAAATTGAGGATTCGGGGATAATGTATCGTGAATTCGTATTCAGGGGGTAAAAATACAACGATATAGGCTTCGAAAAAGAATATTTAAGGAGGTACGATCACTTCCACGAGGTCGAAAAAGAGTCTGAATTTATTTTACCCAAAGCTGCTCTGATTGATGTTTACTTATGTTGATTATTCGTATTATCGATTATAGTGTGCCAAATGTTGTGGTAAATGATGAATTTATTGCACGTGAACAAATAAGAACTGAAAAATTAGATTGTCAAGGACTCGGTAGCAATCTTCGTAATAATAATCACCACCCACTTTCAACATTTTTTCGATAAAGATGGAAGCTTTTGGGAATAATTGATGGAGAATTCGTGTTCGGAGGGTAAAAATATATCGATATGAGAGAGAGGCATATAAGAGAAGAACATATAAAGGTGTATCCTCATCGACAATGTTGGCTAAGCCATCTTCGGCGACTCAGGATCCGAGGCGATTTAGGTGCGCCGGTAAACACGATCTTGTGGCAACCTCCAGTATACGCGACGTTAAGACTCGCTTTTGTATACACCACGTGGTGACGTCTTATCCCCCGTCTCGATTTCTCCCTCTGCGTCCTAGATTGGCAAGATTCCACCGCTCTCCGTGTATACCCTAGCTTCTTCGAGAAAAGTCCCTTCGCGAAGGATCTCTGAGGACTTCATGTAAGAGAACCGTGCTACATAATCCACCAACCCTGATCATCCCCTGATGGATAAACAGAGAGTGTCCGCATCAACTCCAAGCTTGCTGTACCATCATTTATGGGATTCGTTAGTGGAAAATGTACGAAGATAATGATCTCCGTAATTATCGAATACTTGGGTGATCGTATTTAGAGGGATTATGGTCTTATCCTCCGCGAAGGGAAACCCGCCCAATTAGCCAGCGAGTTCAACATAACTTAAAGGCCGAACAAAATTTTCAGTGATTCGATTCTAGGTTTCCGAAGGTTTTTCGCAATCAAGTTTTGGTCAATACCGTTTGGTAATAAAAGGCGCGTATGCTTCTAATCATTTTGGTATTTCGTATTATTTGCTCAAAAAAATATTTACCCGTAGACTATGGGGTTAATGGATCTATTTAAGGCGTTACCCCCACTTGTACCGCAAAAAAAGGCCTTTTTCATGAATTTTTTTAAAGGAAACTACAAAACTTTTTTAATCGATCAATATACCATCTTAAAGAACACATATTGAAGAACTTTCAGTAATTTTTTTATTGAAAAATATTACATTGTTTAGTGGCAAATGGCCGTCAATGAAATAATGTTTTTATATACACGGTTTGCGGTGACCAACATTGCGGCGAAGTGGATCATCTGAAAAAAAAATGCGGATGGATTTAGTCAAATATAAGTATAAACTAGTCTTTAATCGAAGGATTTTAAAAAATATTCATTTTTCACAAAATGGCGGACAGTCAAAGTTAATGGTTCGATTTTAATGAAAAAACCGCCGTTTTTTGGCTATAGAACGGCCATTTTTTTTCGAAAAAAAAAATCGAACAATTAAAGACTACATTTTTATGTATTAAATAAGCCTGCAAAATTTCAAGAAGATCGGTTCATTAGTGTTCGAGTAATCTTGGTCACCGACTTCAGAAATGCCATTTTGAGAAAAACGCGTTTAAAGTTTCAATTTCAGTTCTTCAATTCACGGATTCTTCTCTTTCAACGCTCATATCTCAGTCAATTTTGTTCGGATCGACTTGAAATTTTCAGGACATATTCTCAGATACTTATACTTCAAAAAAATGCAATAAAAAAATCGATTTTTTCAAAATCGCAAGTGGGGGTAACCCCTTAAATGTTCTATTTGATTCGAATAGCTAATTCATAAACGCGGTAGTACGCGCTGTGGCCGGGGTGTGGCGCAGGGCGCGAGGCTGCTCGTGCGAGCCATTTGTACTCCGAGCCAGCATACAACTGAGTCCGCGAAACTTATCGACGAATTTTGCTCATCGTTGCTAAAGGGAAGGGTAGGGTTCCGCACTTTTGAATAGTCGATTTTTTTGGCTTTTCTTATAGTTGAACATTTCAAGAATATAATCTCAAAATTTCAAATCAATCGGAGCAAAACTCTCGAAGTTATTGACTATTTAGTCCCGCTCCTGTAACACTGTAGCTCGCGTTTCACACTGTAGCTAACACTTCAAACCCGTTTTTCTCGAAACCACTTTTTCAAAGTTCGTGTTCACTGCCATTTGAAAACTACATGACCAATTTATTTCAAACTTGGTACACACTTTCTACATATAAAATACCTCCCCCCAACGGTTAGTTTGAGTTTTTTTTTACATCGAGCGGGTTTTCCACCCCCAAAATGGCGGAATTTGTCGTGAAAAATAGCACTTTTCACTTTACATCGCCACCAAAAATTTAGAAATGAAAAAAAAAATTATCAAAGACCGTTGGGGGGAGGATTTGAGGATACTTTGACTAAATTTTAATGGTACTTGATTTCAGATAATTTCTAGCTGAGACACAGTGAACACCGCAAATCGTGTTTTTCCAAAGACGTTCTTCAAAAAGCTTTGTCATCGGCATATTTATGGATATTTTCGCGTACAAATTTCACGGAATATTCTTAAAATGACACTTAACAATGTACAAAAGGTTTCAATAAATTTACTCTATCCATGTAGATGAAAAAAATTCGCAAAAAAGTGTTTTTTTCACGCTGAAACGCCTACCCTTCCCTCAACGTCGGCCATATGTGTATTCCTTTTTCTTCAACAACGAGGTTTTTATTCAAATTCAAGTTTACAGGACTGTAATATTTTATTGCTCCTAGGGTCTCTATACCTTTATGGGATAGATATTTATGAGTTAAGGCCTTAGGCCACAGTAACGAGTATAAAATCATGTGCGAATTTAACAATTTTTTTCGTATGAAAAAGTGATTCACTCATAAAATTAATTACACATCTATTTAGTATGAATATCAAGCTGTTAGAAAATATATATATTTTTTTCGATGTACAACACGGCCGACTACTAATATTTTATTTTGTTATCTTTTTTCCAATTGGCGTGACAAATAACTTCAACAATTTTCACTCGATTTACTTCAAATTTAAAAGTAATGTTCCCAATTGCATTTCGCAGAGAAGTACGTACGGAATTTCTGATTAATTGAAAACTTTTCATTTTGTGAGCAGTTTTATACGAAATTTTTCACTGAAAATTCACTTCTTAAGTTCAAAAACCTACAACTTTTTAATAAAACAATATTTTTTAAATTCCCTACGTACTTCTCTAGGTATTCTAATGTAAATTGACGAGAATTTTTGTTTTTTGATCTAGGTCAAAAATGGTGGATGCCAAATGTCACGCCGCAGAGCGTCTAAAAAAAAGATAAAAGAAAATATTAGTGGTCGGCCATTTTGTACATCGGAAAAAAAATATATATTTTTTCCAACAGCTTGATATTCATACTAAATAGATGTATCATTAATTTTACGAGTGAATCACTTTTTCATACGAAAAAAAATTGTTAAATTCGCACATGATTTTATACCCGTTACTGTGGCCTAACCCCTTAAAGTGAATGTGTGTTTTGCTGTCTCGCGGCTCGTTTAAATTGTTGTTTGGTAGGCTCATTATAGTCTGACGTCATGAAGGGTTAGAATGTGTATTTACAAATGAAGGTATGAACAATATGGTCTTTCCGGAGTCTGCAGGAAGAATTGGACAGAGAATATTGTTCCTTGCCTCGGGGCGTTGGTATCATTGACGATCAGCAGCTGTCAATCCTCATAGGTAAGGGCAAGCGTGGGATGTTAGTTTTGCCAGGTTTTCCTCGTTGAGCATTGACCAGAGATCGTTTGTGGGGAAGCACATCGGTAGACAGGCGGCGTTCTTTACCGCTTTCTTGTAGACAACTTCAAGCTTTTTGAGGTTGGTTTTGTTATAGAGTGGAAGGAGGCACCCAGTGGCGTAATCCAGTGATGGAAGTATGCATGCTCGTATTACTCGCCAACTGACGTATACGTCAATTTGTATGAATCGACCGATAATGCTCTGGAGGGTTGCTATTACGTGTTTTGTGACATCGAGTCTCTTTAATCACAACGGCGATACTTTCGGGGATGTGTATTCCGAAAGACGTTGAAATTTCACATCTTGCGATACCCACGTAAGAAGAACATCCTCTCGTGTATACCGAAATCGTGGCACCACCGAATATTTTTCATACTTGTTCACCATTGAGAATTGTTAAGGAGGTTGCAGCGTTAAGCACAATCGAAGATTGAATTTAAAAAAAAAACATATATGTTATTGTCTAGACGATATTGAGTCTTTACGATTTTTTTTAAATTTCTTCACCACAAAACACCTGAGATGAAAAATAGTTCAGTGTGTGTAATTTTACGTGCGATCAGATGGGCAAGACGTTCACGCTACGGGTGATATTTAAGGATGTTGAGTCCCAAATCGCAAATGATGATAAAATTCTGAAAATTTGGTATGTTTTTGTATGAAGTATTTCAGAGGTCGTGTTAAAATTTCACGACAATTAGGAAGCTCGTTATTGAACAATTAACATTCACAAATTAAATGTTGTTTTATGGAAACTGATGTAGCTTTGCAATAAGTTTTTTTTTTTGACCTCTCAATTTTATAATATCTACAATATACTGAAAGCGACGGAAACAAAACGAAGTTTATTGATACATTTTTTTTATTTCTTTTAAAAATTGTTCTTAACAAAATGTTAATTTTTTAATAACGAGCTTCCTAATCGTCGTGAAATTTTAACACGACCTCTTAAATACTTCATACAAAAACATACCAAATTTTCCGAATTTTCTTATCATTTTTTATTTCAGCCCTTAAGGAGGTTGAAGTAATGATGATAGAATTCTGAAAATTTGGTATGTTTTTGCATGAAGTATTCAGGAGGTCGTGTAAAAATTTCATGACGATTAAGAAGTTATTTATTGAACAATTAACATTAACATGTTTCATAGGGACTCAACATCCTTAAGTACATTTTGTGACTGTTTAGCACCAAGATAAATCATTTCTAACAACGGATTAAACGCAAACTAATCCTTCGTAATTATTTATAAAAAGAACCCCATCTGGCCTACCGTCAACCATATATATTCAATATTGAACCATCAAGGTTTGACGAAAGATTACGAATCTTGGCTGGCAAATGAAGATCATTGCTGCCAACCTCGACGTCCGCGAAGTTGCCGTATTTCGGCAACACTTAAAATGAATCAATGGTAACAATAAATAATCTCGTGGCGTAAAGATTAATAGGCATAATTATAAATGACTCAAAACTTCATTCTGGGTTTTATGAAACATTCGCTGAAGCAGTTTATTCATAATTATCATCGATAATACACTTTTTCAAGTTGGATACTACCAATTTGAGAAAGTGTATTATTGAAAAAGTGTAAAACTTTTGTGTTACTACACAAAAATTTTTCGTCACGTAATTCACGTAATAAAAATATAAAAATGTATAACTTTGCCTTTTAATTATATATTTCGTGAAAAATTGGCAGCTACGGTATGAATCTATACCTCGTATGCATTTGTTGAGGTTAATTGAAGAAAAAAATCATAAACTGTCAATCGACTCAACAATATAGATAAACATAAACAAATATAGATAAACATGTTTTGTTTATGAGAAAACATCGTTAACTTCCTAATTAAAAATCACAATACTAGCCATGAAAATACAATTTTTATTCGTGCGAATGAACGATATAGCTCAATCTAACACGTTTTTATTGAATTTTCTACATCAAAGGATGCTTGAAACAAATTGAAAACATATATTCAAAACAAATAGAATCGTAGAATAGCGCGGCAAGTGTCCGTAGAAAATGTCCAAGCAAATCGACTCGTGCCGGTCGATAACGTTGATCAATAAACAACCTCAACTTCCACAAGGTTACATCAACAAACAAACCCTCCAGTCCTGCCATCTCCAGTTTATCGTAACCGATAAGTTTCCAGAGCAGGATGGATGTAACAATATTTTGCGAAACGTGTAAAAAATCGAGCAACAGCATACACAGAGCGTACATTTTGCGAAAATAATACATGGAAGCGTGTTAAAAAACGTAGAGTGAATAAAAGAGTAGAAAGAGGGCAGAATGAAATGGATAGAGGAAAACTTTAGCGTTACGGGAAGATGGATAAGTCTCCGAGGTAGAAAATTGAACTCGCAAGAGCGGACGCCCAGAAGTGGCGAGCGGTAGGAGGATTGGATAGGGGACAGACCACGCCAACGGGCACCTCAACAATAAAAGTTTATCTCCGCCGAGAGTAGCGCTGCGATCTAACACCATGCGAGTGAAGTGTGACGCCCCTATACAGTGATACGCGATGAAAGTATCCTAGCGCCCATGCCTCGATCGTCTCTTCCGTTAAAAGGACACAAACCTTTTCATTCTCTTCTTCGCCCCTTTCCCTTTCCATTATCTTCGACAGCGAGATGA